>OY856412.1:1123367243-1124087243 GCA_963693085.1 Alisma plantago-aquatica | reverse complement strand
CCAAATAAGCATGAAGCAAACTACTCCAAGGGCAAGCACTTCAAGGGGAAGCCTTCTTCATCAACTCTGAGATGCTATGAGTGTGGCCAAAAAGGCCATTACAAGTGACTGCCCAAAGGCCAAGAGGAGCCATCACAAGAGCAGCCACAAGAAAGACAAGGAGTACAAGAGAAAAGGCAAGTACAAGAGGAAAGAAAAGAAAGAAGATCCAAAGATGCAGCTCATTCAGCTTGGGAGGAGTCTTCCTCAAGCTCCTCAAGCTCCGAAGATGGAGAATGCCACCTTGCCCTCATGGCCTCTACAAGTGAAGATGTAGGTGAGGTAAGTGAAGTCAATTTGCATGAGTTAAGAAAACTCTTATTGATATGCTTAATGATTGTCGGTCATCTTTTACTAAATGTAAATCTAAAAGGAAAAGATTAGGCAAGATAGTAGATGATCTTTATGCTAAAATTGAGATTCTTGATAAAAATGAAAAACTGCTCATTGATAGCATAGATTCTTTGCAAGGGCAATTTCTTGACCTTGAGCTTCAACATAATGGAGTAGAGGTTGAGAATGGGGTCTATCTGAAGACTATTGCAGATCTTAAGGAAGACAACCAAAGATGCCAAGATGAGTTAGATATTCTTAAAACTGAAAATGTAGAACTAACTCTCATTGATGATGCTAGGAAGCAAGAGATTCATGTTTATCAAAAAGAAATTTTGTTGCTTAAATCTGAAAATGCCAAGTTACTTACTCAAGTTAATGATCTATCTTCTAGACCTATTTTGCAAAGTAATGAAGTTGCTAGCATAGCTTTAGAACGTGATTCCTTTCATACTAAAGCCCTCTGTTTAGAGGCCGATCTATTGCATGCTAGAGATGATCTTGCTAGTCTATCTACTACTATTACTAACCTTAGTGATGATAATGCCAAGTTAAGATCTTCTTTGCAAAAGTTTCTTACGGGAAAGAAATCCGTCAATGATGTCCTAGAACACTCTACCAAACAAATTGGTACTAGTGGTTTAGGATATGATGGGACTGCTCCCAAAGGTAAGAGCAAGAGCAAGAACAAGGGTAAGAAGAAGAGTGTGGAACCTCCCATCTTCCATGGAGAGACTTCCGGCTCTAAGAACCCTATGGTATGTATTCATTGTAAATGTGATGATCATTACTCTACATATTGTCCTTACAAGCCCAAGGGGACCAACCCAAAGATGAAATGGGTCCCTAAGCTAACCCCGGATCCCAAAGTTTGAGTTGGGTACCGAAGTCCTTCTTTCTTGCAGGATAAAAAGAGATGGATAGTTGATAGTGGCTCCTCAAAACATATGACAGGTGAATTCATCCATTTCAACAAATTCATGAAAAAGAAAGGAGGATCGGTGACCTTTGGGGACAACATGAAGGGTAAGGTCATAGGTGAGGGTGATGTAGGCAATGAGCTATGCATCAAGAATGTTTTGCTTGTTGATGGCCTACATCACAATTTGATTAGTGTAAGCCAATTGTATGATAATGGATATCTTGTGTTATTTACATCTTTAGAATGATTGCTTCTAGATTCCCTCACTTACAATGTCATATATAAGGGAACTAGAAATGGTAATCTTTATGTTATTGTTCTTGATGCTCTTAAGCCCGTACTTGATAGATGCTTGGCAGTGGTTAAAAATGATATTTCTCTTTGGCATCGTCGTTTGGGTCATGTGAATATGCATCAAATGAACAAGTTGAGCAAAAAGGATTTGGTTCGAGGACTTTCCAAAATGGATTTTGAAAAGGATGAGGAATGTCAACCTTGTACACAAGGCAAACAAACCAAATTCTCTTTCAAATCCAAAGGAGTCATGAGTACCAAAAGAGCTCTTGAGCTTCTTCATATTGATCTATTCGAACCAATGAGAACTCAAACGCTTCGTGGTTCCAAGTATTGTCTTGTTATTGTCGATGATTTCTCTCGTTATACTTGGACCTTCTTTCTCGTTTTGAAAAGTGATACTCTTGATGTTTTCTTAAGTTTTTGTAAACGGTTGAAAACGAAGTTTTTTTCCGGATTGTTTCTATCCGCAGTGACCATAGGGGAGAATTTGAAAATTATCTTTTTGAGCGTTTTTGTGAAAAATCAGGTTACTCGCACAATTTCTCTCCTCCTCGTACGCCTCAACAAAATGGGGTAGTAGAGAGGAAGAACATGTCGCTTCAAGAGATGGCGAGGACAATGCTTCTTGAATATGACATTTGTTGTGGGCGTGGTCAGCCAATATAAGCATTCTCCGCGACAGTAACACTGGACAGCAGTCTGCAGAATTCTGAGGTATCTGAAAAATGCTCCCGGTAAGGGTATCACATATTCTAGACCAAAGGCACCTCCATCTACTCTGTCTCTCACAGGATATTCAGATGTTGACTGGGCTGGTGATCATACTGATAGGAGATCTACATCAGGCTATTGTACCTTTCTAGGTGATCATCTTATTACAGGTGTCAATTTATCTCAGAGGAAATATGTGCTTCAACAAATGAAATATCAGGTCGGGTGACTGTTAGATATATTAACTTACCCACTATTCTCCTGTAATATTCTGGATCTTGATACTCAGCATCATCAACCACCTCTTTGATGTGATAATCCATTGGTGTAGATACCGGTTTAGATTCAGCCATGCCTGTCTCCTGTAACAAATCAAGCACATATTTCCTCTGAGATAAATTGACACCTGCATGAGATCTAAGCACTTCAATGCCTAGAAAGTATCTTAGTTTGCCCAGATCCTTTGTATGGAAGTGTTTTTGCAAACCCTCTTTGACACGAGATATTCCCATGGTGTCACTACCAGTAATTACTATGTCATCAACGTATACAATAAGAATAATGGATCCACGAGAAGAGCTGGAGTAAAATAAGGAATGATCAGTCATGGAGCGAGAAAAACCCATCTGAAGAATAACTTCACTGAACTTGTCAAACCAAGCTCTAGGTGACTGTTTCAGCCCATATATAGCTTTTTTTAATTTGCATACTTTCTGACACTCCCCCTGAGCAACAAACCCAGGAGGTTGCTCCATATATACTTCTTCCTGTAGATCACCATGAAGAAAAGCATTTTTTACATCCAGTTGAAATAGTGGCCAATCAAAGGTAGTAGTAAGAGAAATAATGATCCGCACAGAATTCAGGCGAGCAACAGGAGAAAATGTTTCAAAGAAGTCAACACCATAGGTTTGGGTGTAGCCCTTTACAACCAATCGGGCTTTCAACCGTTCAACTGATCCATCCGGATTGTGTTTAATAGTGAAAACCCATCTACAACCCACTACTTTCTTTCCTGCACGAAGATCAACCAAGTCCCAAGTACCATTATTTAAGAGAGCTGACATCTCAAGTTGCATAGCCTGTGTCCAGCCACTGTTCTTCATAGCATCATAATGGTTTCTTGGTATAGACACAGAATCAATCCCAATAGCGAATGCACGAGCCTGCTTAGACAGATGAGACAAGCAACATACATTTGTAATAGGGTGTTTAATAGTACAGGACCTAGTACCTTTCCGAACAGCAATAGGAAGTTCGAGATCGGATGTCTCTGTAGGATTCTCTTGAGTAGAAGGCGATGATGAGGGCTCAGGGACTGGTGCCGCTACTTCTTCTGGATCCTGCCTGCCTCGCCTATGGTATACATGTGTGTAATGCTCAATGGTAGGTCTATCTCCTGCTTGTTCATCCGGAATAGAAGTAAAATCCGGAATGATAGGTGGCACTCCCTCACTCTGCACCGATGGTGCCAGTCTCTCATTTTGTATTTTTGGTGGCTCTCCCTCTCTCAACTTCTCCCCCTTGCTCATAGCATTGGAGAAATATGGAGTGGTCTCATGGAAAGTGACGTCCCTAGACACAAACATGCGGCGAAGACTAGGACAGTAACACTTGTATCCTTTGCTCGTATTAGAGTAACCCAGGAACAGTGTTTTAATGGACCTAGGAGACAGCTTGTCGGCCTTAGGGTCAAAGTTATGGACAAAGGAAGTGCAACCAAACACTCTAAGAGGAATAGGATAGGGAGAGTCCATGGGACGCGACACAGAAAAAGGAGTTTGTCCTTGAAGAACAGAAGAAGGTTGCCTATTAATCAAGAAACAAGCAGTTAAAAGAGCTTCAGACCAAAACTTCTTGGGCACATTAGATTGAAACATAATAGATCGAGCAATATCAAGAAGATGGCGATTCTTCCTCTCTGCCACCCCATTTTGCTGAGGGGTGTGAGGACAAGATGTGCGGTGAATCATGCCAACCGAGCTACAAAAATCAGACATAGCCTTTTGAACATACTCCAAAGCATTATCAGACTGGAGAATTTTTATATTGCAATCAAATTGGACTTTAATTTCAGTATGAAAATGTTTCACAATAGACAACACGGACTCTCTACTTTTAAGAAGGTAGATCCATGTCATGCGTGAGAAATCATCGACAAAGGAGATAAAATAACAAAAACCATTATAACTCTGGTCTTTTACAGGACCCCACACATCACTATGCACTAACTCAAAGGGACAAGAAGCCCGCTTATTGACTCGACTGGGATAGGATAACCTATGGTGCTTTCCCAGTTGACATGACTGACACTCTAAGGAAGATAATAGGGACAACTCTGGTTCCAACTTCCGCAGGTTCTCCAAAGAAGGATGTCCATATCTGCAATGCCATAGTAAGGGGGAACCACTCAACAGGATAGATGGAGCAGGAGCAGGCATTTGGCGAGGTAGACTGTCACCGTTGAAAAGGTAGAGATCACCTTTCCTAGGCCCCCCACCAATCGTCTTCATACTCTTGAGATCCTGTAATATAAAACAAGAAGGTCCAAATATTACCCAACATTTTAGAGTGTCAATCAGTTTTGCAACAGAAAGAAGATTAAAAGGAAATTCAGGCACAAAGTGAACTGATTTAAGATCAATCTTGGGTGTTAGGGAGACAGATCCACTAGCTAAAACTCCTTTCACTGAACCATCTGCCAGTGTAACAGATTGGTGAGGAATAGATGAGTCAATAGTGTGGAGCAATCTTCTCATACCAGTCATATGCCGTGAGGCGCCAGAGTCAACCACCCAAGATGAGGATGAGCCAGATGCTATGAGAGATGTAGCCTGATTACCAGCTGTAGATGCCAGATTTGCCGATGAAGAAGATGATGATGACCCCATACTCATGTGTTGTGTCGCCTGAATGAACCGATCATATTCTTCTTGGGTAAGAGTGATGCCGGTGCCAGAGGTAGTACCCACAGTTGTAGAGGATGAGGATCCTGTGGTGGTGGCACAATGTGCTGCCCCCACAGGTAGTGCAGTAGGTCTTCCATGCTTCTTCCAACACTTCTCCACTGTATGTCCCAGTTTGTCATAAAAGGTACATTTCGGACGTGTCCCACGCCCTCTACCCATACCGGGTCGTCCTCCTCGTACCACAGCAGCAACAGACGCATGAGATTCTCCAGAAGGTATATCAGAGACAAAGGAAGCAGACTCAAACAGAGATTGTTGGATCCTTGAATAAGCCTCCACAAGACTGGGTAGTTTATCAGTAGCCAGAATAACGCTCCGAGCGGAGCTACAAGCCGAGTTAAGCCCAGATAAGAATTTGGCTGTAACCAGATCATCTCTATCCTTTATCTGTTCAGCAACAGTCACAGGATGATAATAACTTAGCTCTTGAGCAAGAGCCTGAATCGCCCCAAAATACTCCTCAAGAGATCGGTCACCCTGTTTTTCAGCAAACAGACGATCATAGATCATAAACTGACGGAGAGCATTCTTCTCTTGAGAATAATGTTGCTTCACGGCGTCCCATATTTCCTTGGCCGTAGAGTAGAACATGAACCTTGCGGCGATTGCAGGTTCCATACTATTCCACAGCCAAGTCTTCACAAGACTGTCATGTCGCATCCATTCAGCATACCCTTCGTCAGTAGATGCCTTGGGACCCGAATCAACATGCCTTGCTCTGTCACGAGCCTCCAAGACGGTGTGGATGGCGTTCATCCATAGAAGATAATTTTTCCCGTTGAGTTTAATGGAGGCGATAGGTGACACCTCGTTGTAGATCATAGGTGTCTTGATATCCTCCATTGTAGAACGGATTATGTGACGGATTGATACACGTCAAAAAGAGTGTAGTGACGGAGAGATACACGTCACACACAGAAGAAAAACAAGGAGAAATGTGTTACTGACGCATTCACAGCCTCCAAATGATCTTCCTAATCACACATGGAGGAGGTGTGACTAGGATGATGGCTGAGACGAAACTAGTCCTTCGGTGGTGTTTTTGGATCACCTGGAGATCCTCAACCGCTTTGTGATAGTGGCTACGGTAGAGTTAGATATCTACCGCAGACCCAGAGTAGCTAACGGTGGTTCTACGCAGCCGGTGGATTACGCCAAGTTGACGGGTGGGAAGCAGCCGGCCGTCAGGGAGAGAGAGACCTGGAGAGATCTGCCGGAGAGAGAAAGGAGAAACCCTAGATCGATCTCCGCTCTGATACCATGTAAGAAGAAATGAAGAAAGGAAGAAGACAGGAACACTGATCACATGTCGGCTGCAAGATGCAGCAAACGTGAGTAGGGCTTGAGCCTACACACTTGTATATATATATATTAGGGTAAGTACATGAGGTACAAAGAGAGAAAAAGAATAAAAAATAAATTTCATAAGAAAAATAGAGTTGTCGCTGGATTGTCGTTCCGCCGCTGTGCCGGTGTCGATACCATCGACATGAGTGTCGATGGTATCGACAGAACATTGTCTTGCGCCTGAACAAATCTCGATACCATCGACATGTGTGTCGATAGTATCGACCGAGATGCAAGTGGCTTCAACTTGAACCTGAACTGATCTCGATACTATCGACAGAGTGTCGATAGTATCGACCGGGATGCAGGTTGCTTCACATGATCATTGGCAACCCATTTGAGAGAGTGAAGACACGAGTTGCCTACAACAAAGAGCAAGCAGACAGCGCCATCATCTCACAACTGGAGCCAAAGAACATCAAAGAAGCTCTTGGTGATGACGAGGGGATCCTAGCCATGCAAGAGAAATTAGAGCAATTCGAGAAGAATCGTGTGTGGACTCTAGTGTCAAAACCAAGTGATAGAAAAATCATTGGCACCAAGTGGGTCTACCGCAACAAGCTTGATGAACAAGGCAAAGTGGTAAGAATCAAAGCAAGGTTAGTGGCACAAGGTTACAATCAACAATAAGGTACTGACTTTGATGAAACTTATGCTCCTGTTGCTAGACTTGAATCTATTAGAATGCTATTTGCTTTTGCTAGTTACAAAAATTTCTTGTTATATCAAATGGATGTTAAAAGTGTGTTTTTGAATGGTACAATTGAGGAAGTATTTGTTGCTCAACCTCCGGGCTTTGAAAATGACAAGTTACCCGGTCATGTTTATCTGTTGCAAAAAGCTCTCTATGAACTCAAACAAGCACCTATGAGAAATTAAAGAACTTTTTGTTAGATAATGGGTATGTCATGGGCAAAGTTGATTCTATCTTATTTCTAAAACACACTTCTAGCAATTTTCTTATAATTCAGATTTATGTTGATGATATCATTTTTGGCGGGACTGATCTTGATCTTTGCAAGGAGTTTAGTTCTCTTATGCAGAGTGAGTTCGAGATGAGCATGATGGGTGAGTTGACTTTCTTCCTCGGCTTCCAAATCAAGCAAACCAAAGATAGAAACTTCATCAACCAAGGCAACTACACCAGTGAACTACTCAAAACGCTTTGGGATGGAGAACAAGAAGTTGATGGATACACCCATGTCCAACACCGCTAAACTTGATAGAGACAAAGAAGGTAAGAAGGTAGATGAGAAGCCCTATAGAGGTATGATTGGAAGTTTACTTTATTTAACTGCCTCTAGACCTGATATTATGTTTAGTGTTGGTTTGTGTGCTCGCTTTCAATCAAGCCCTAGAAAATCGCATCTTATTGCTGTTAAGAGGATTTTGAGATACTTAGCCAAAACTCAAAACTTTGGACTATTGTATCCTAAGTCAAGGGACTTTACTCTTGCCATATAGTGATGCGGATTACGCGGGTTATTTGGTTGATAGAAAGTGCACAAGTGGCACTTGCTTCCTTCTAGGACCATGCTTGGTGTCTTGGTTTTCCAAGAAACAGATCACCGTGGCATTATCAACTACCGAGGCTGAATACATTGCAGTCGGGAGTTGTTCTGCCCAGGTCCTATGGATGAAGCAAATGCTCCAAGACTTTAACATACATTTTGATGCTTCTCCTATCTATTGTGATAATACTAGTGCAATCAATCTCTCTTATAATCCTATATTGCATAGTAGAGCTAAACATATAGAGGTTCGCCATCATTTTCTTCGTGATCACATTGCCAAGGATATCTATATCACGCATGTGGACACGGAAAATCAGTTGGCGGACATTTTCACTAAACCTCTAGCTAGAGAGCAATTTAACTTTATTAGATCTAAACTGTTCATTGTTGCTTTGGATGATATTGACATGTTGTCTAGCTAGTTGTTTTCATCCTATATGTTTTGCTCATGCTTTCCTCACCTTGCTTGCCTATATATACTTAAAATGTGCTTAACTTGCTTGTTGACATGCTTGGTTCACTTATTTTTGGGTTTTTCTCCACTTTCTTGATTTTATCGCAAAATAGTACCCAATGATGAGTGATATGTGCCTAAGTATGTTCAATGTACATAATAAACTCGAAAAATTAATTTAATCAGCATATATATGGCTAGAAATTAAGTTTGATGGTTTTAGGTCAGGTTGACCATCGGTCGAGTTTTCCCCTGGACAAACTTGACCTATCAGTAGCCGAGAGCTATTCTTCAGAGTACCAATCGGTCGAGTTTGCCACTCTCAGAACTCGACCGATCCGCGGGCTGAAGCAAATTTAAGTTAGGTTCGGCCGACTATTCTCCCTCTCAACTAGAGAATAGGTACTGAATCCTCTCCTTCTAGCCCTAAGCTCTCACCCCCAGCCCTAAACTTCCCTATCCTAGCCCTTTCTCGACCTAGATAGCTCGACCTAGACCTCCCCGGTTGCTCCCTGGTGGTGTTTGGACGGATTTTGAGGATTGCTTTGTGCGTTTGTTCGTTTCTCTTTCTCTTTTTTACCTCCATGGCTTCCCAAAGGAGAAAACGACCTGCTCCAAGCAATGCACCTTCATCCTCCTCGTCTAATCGCTTGATTCCCTTCGACGATACCTCGTTTATCTCGATTGAGGCTGTTAATAGGTATAAGGATCTTCTTCCTAGAAGTCCTTTTCCTTTTCGCGCCTTGTTTGAGCCTAGTCGTAGGCATCAAACGGTCATAGACCAGGTTGCTAGGTTGCTAGCCGTCCACCATCTTTCCGCCCTGGCCGTTGAACGTGATTGCTTTAATAATTCCATGTCAAGCTCTAAAGCAGTTCACGAGTTCTATGCTAATTTGCGTTGGAACTACGATTCCCTCATTCCCCCGCCGAATACTCAAGTAATCCTCACATCGATGATCACCGGTAAGCGATTCCAAATCTCCGAGGATATATTAAATGTCTAATTTTCCGGAGATGAGGAAAAGGATACTTAGCGAAAGGATTATGGAGAGTATTTCGATCTTCTGGACCCCGAAGGTTTCTACAAGCAAAACGAATTGACTCTCCCTGATATTCATCGTTACTTGAAGAAACCTAACGTTCCCTATAAGAAGTCAACCCTACCCTCATCCTCCCTTGACCTTAGGAAGTGCATTCTGGCTTTAGCGGTCAACTGCAACATCCATCCGAAGAAAAATCAAACAGATATTGCAGAGAACATTGTTGTCATTATGTATTGCCTGCTAGAGAACATCAGTGTCAAGTGAGCCAGATACAGTCTGCATCACATGACCTGCTTTGACACTGGAAAGAACACCAAAGGCACCCACCCTCCCTACCTGGCCCTGATTTGTGACTTATTCCAGTTCGCCACTGAGAAATCCCTCTTTTCTTACTTCCATTACAAAGTAGCCAGAAAGGGTGTTTGTATCAGTGAGACCACAATTCAAAAGTTTGTGCTTGTGTTTGCCTCCTCTACCCCTGGTGCTTCTCCCTCTGCCTCAGCCTCTGCAGCCCCTGCCTCCTCAACCCGAGCTCCACCTCCTCAGCCTCCTCCTAGACCTAGTCGTGCTTCGTTCCGTGTATCAAATGAAACCCTTATGGGCTACATGATGCACCAACAAGCATACAACCAACATGTTCAAGACCACCTGCATCAGGATTTGTGTTCGATCATGTCTACCATGAACCTATCCTTTGCTTCACTCTACCCCACCTACCAACCATACCCAGGTAGTGATTATGCTTCATATGCATACAATCATTACTACCCTGCTCCCGAGCCTTCCGCTGTTGCTCCTCCTCCACCCTTTGTTGCTGGTAGCTCCGTCCCTGCCTACCTCCCGTTGCCTGCTGGCCCCTGGCCACCTTACTTGCCAGCCTTAGTGACACTGCTCCGTCCTATCCGCAAGCCAATGAGCTCCACGCTCTTGGTATGTCGTGGGTTGAGTAGAATGCCCGTTGGCCTGGTCGCGTGTTCGGTCCTCCTGCTGATGAGATGCCTGACCAGGGTGACGATACCGAGGCTGATGATGATGACGACGGTGATGGCGAGGACGCTTCAGATGATGTTGATGGTGATGGTGTTGTATCTGGTGATGAAGGTACTACTGTTGCACCTTCTGATGGAGACGAGGACTACGGGCCAGGAGTCGATGATGATGACATCGTTGATATAGATAGTTTAGATGTCTAGCTTGTTTATTAGCTTTTAGTCTAGCATGCTGATCATATACATCTTTCAAGGCTATTTTGTATAAGAAACATCTGGGCACATTTATCTGAGTTGTACTATTTTATCTTCTGTTTTCATCGCTTCTTGCTAGTAGTTGTTTTTATGAGAACATGCATCTGAGTTGTAATATATGTGATGTGCATTCTTGCTATTTACTCTGATAGATCTTATGCTTTGGTGCCATCTTTCACCATTTTGATTATGACTGCGATTGTATGTTGCTTTCGTCTCTGTTTTCCATATGATATGAGATTGCTTGTATGTATATCTGGTTGATTGTGTTTTGCAAAAGACCTGGATTTATGCTCTTCTACCACCTTACTTTTTGATAATGTCAAAAGGGGGAGACATATTTCACTGGTTTGAAACTCAATCATATTGTTATTTGTTGTTATACTATTGCTTATTGCTTATGAGATCCTTTTCTTGTTCATTTACTGTTTTATCATGTGACTTGCAAAAAGACCACATAGTGCATATATGCTATGACTGCTATGTGTAGATAGACTAACCATGCAGGTTAGAAGAAGCATAGATTGAGGGCGAGCAATTTACATTATTCACATCATGAATCCCCTTAATTCACAAGGCAAAGGTATGACTTCTATATCCTTTTCAATATGTTTAAGGAATGGTTTGTCATTGTCAAAAAGGGGGAGAATGTTGACCTAGAGGTTATACATTGTCCATATTTTGATAATGACTTAACCATTCCATTCATATGTATCTAATATGTGTATTAAAGATTGACTTCAGATGTTAGGTACAAGAAAAATATCAAAAATCAAAAGCCCTAGATTGGCTCAAGTTCAAGTCAAAAGAGTTACAAGTATGCATTTTTTGAAATCTATGTAAATGACCTTAGAACATTTTTGTAATCACTTGTAATGATAAATTGACTTGTAACTTAGTTGAGAAAATTGATTGGGACACAAAACACCACGTTTTAATCACTTTAGATGCACTTTAGAAAATTGACCACAGGCAGTCAATCGGTCGAGTTGCAAACTCGACCAATCCTCCTGGATCAAGTTTCTGAAGATAGCATCGGTCGAGTTCGAACTCGACCGATCGAGTACCTGACCAATTCGATCTTCATTGGTCGGTCGAGTTTCCCCAGGATAAACTCGACCGATGATTTGAATATAGGCTTTGTCTTTTACTCTATCGGTCGAGTTACCTTTATTGAAACTCGACCGATTGCACTGTACGAAATTTGCAGAAAAAGTGATTGTGACCGTTGGTGTGTGTTTTGAGCGAAAATAAAGTCGTTGCTTTGAGCAAAAACGGCTATATTTCGTATCTAAGTGTCCCACAACTCAAAGGGGCACCCTCAACTATAAATAGGACCTCTTGGAGTTCATTCCAAGGTTGCTCATTCACTACATGCTTGGTCCTAGCCTAGTTGAGAGTGTTCTAACCCTTTGAGCCCCTTTCTCTACCTTCAAGTCAAATTCGTGAGTATGAGTGAGATAGGTTCCTTTGTAAGAGAGTTGCTCCATGTATTGATGTAAAGCTCTCCACCATCTTCCTACCCTCTTTCCTATCAAAGAAAAGGTTGAAGATCTTCTCCGAGTGAAGGAGAAGAGGTTGTTGTTCTTCAAGGTTGAAGAAGGCAAGGTGTTCCAGATCTCCAAGTGAAGGAGATAGTCAAGGCAAGCGATCAAGAAAGATAGGTAATCCCTTGAAGGCTGAAGACTTGAAGAAGGAGTGGGTAAGTCCATGTTGATGGCTGAAGACTCCATGGTTCAAGTGGGTAAGCTCCTTCTATAGGTTGAAGATCTTTGCTTGAGGTACTAAGCCCTTGAATGTGTGGTGGTTGTATTTTGTAATCTTCTGATGGAATATAAGAGTACCAAGATTGCAAATCCTAGAGATTAATCACCTCTAGGTAGTGGACTGACATTACTCCTAGTTAGGACGTGGAACCACTCTAAACCACCTGTCCAAGTGTTTGCTCTTCCTATTCTCTCATCCTTGTTGTGCTTGCTAGCTAAGACATCAAATTTGCTGTTTGTTTAACTTTTTGTACTTAATATAATTTGGTGGTCTAATCCTTTTTGTGAGAATTGTGAAGCTCTATTCACCCCCCTCTAGAGCCCTTGATCCAACAATTAGCGTGATCAAAGTTTCATTCTCTTGTAAAGTTTGTTTATGTGATTGGATGCGAGAAAACAAAGAGTTGGAAATAAAAGGAAAAAAATCAGGAGTGAACTTTGTATTAAGTATAATACTCAAACTCATGCCCACATCTCATGATTAGTGGTAATCGTGGGATGCGGGTGTGATAATCTTTTGGTATCAGAGCTTAGGCTGAGTCGTCAGGGACCATTATGATAGAAAGTCAGAGTTATAAGTGTGGCAGATAGGAGGTGATGTGTCTATAGCTCTGGGAGGTCTGAGTATTTAGATACACTGGCCCAGTATCTGGATACTTAGATTGACCAGTATCAAGCTACTCTATCTATTCTTCTCTGGATGTCCTGGCCAGGTATGCAGAGGAAGGGTTGGCTAGAGAGAAACCCTATAAATCTTAGGGTTAGGAGACCGAAAAGTAATGAAGGAGTAAGAGATTAAACATAGAATGTGATACAACTCTTGCTTTATATTGCTTCTTTGATTGGAGATAAATGGAAATGATCTTATATGTATGAATTCATATTATCGGTTTGTAGAATATGT
Source organism: Alisma plantago-aquatica (assembly GCA_963693085.1). NCBI lineage: Eukaryota > Viridiplantae > Streptophyta > Magnoliopsida > Alismatales > Alismataceae > Alisma > Alisma plantago-aquatica. Next base: position 1,124,073,700 of record OY856412.1, on the reverse strand, counting down.
ATGGTTCTTTTAGATTGTTGTGTATCATGAAGTTGATTCAGTTATTCTTTGTATCAAGTAGACCAGAAGTTATGTTTAAATGAGTTTACCCTAAGTGGATATTCTTTCCACATGTTTGAGATTAATAGGAGTTGGTTAATCTTGAGTAGCTCTTGGCTTCAGGACTACAGGTTCGGCCTGGTCCGGCTGGCAGGATGCGTTACTGGGATTGGGATCTAATGACTCCTATTAACAATATAATAAGAGTAGACTCTGGATAAATTAGACCCACATCATAGTGAGAATGTACAAACACTAAGATGTTGAAACATATGGGAAAGATTAGAAAAGATAAGAATCAGTTGGAACTAATATCTGAGATCCAACTTTGGGGCCTCATATGAGAAACCCTTAATTAGAAATAAAGGAACACGACATAAGGTTCAGATTAAGTTTAATGATTAGTATTATATGAACTTTAAATATGAAATATGGAAAAGATATGAGAAAAGTATGTAAGGGCCAAGATAGTAAGAATCAATCATGAGGAATGGATCATATAATCAAGTACAATGCTTTTATGTACTCCAAAGCAAAGGGAAAATAGAAGAAAAGAGTTAAGTATACAATAATTACATAGAATTGAAGAGTCTTCAGAAGAGTTAAAGTAAAGAGAATTGGATGAACATGTAAATCATAAGACTGGAATAACAAACTTAGTTGAAACCAAGGAATAAGGTGACCGATACCGACGTCGTTTCGACAGCTTGGAAATAGGTATTTACCGGTATACCGACGGAAATACCGACAAATGCAATCCTGGCCGTATCGACGCCAAAATGAACGAATTAATTCATGAAATTTTACAAGTGTAATCTCCACACCTAAATGCATCGTTTTATGCAATAAAATTCTATATTGGATGTGGGGTATCGGGGGTCCATCATGTGGGAGGTCAGGAACCTGTCCTGTTTCGTTGGGATTTTGATGAAGGATTTCGATGACAAAATGCAGGAATTCAGATATGAAATTTTACTAGCACAATCCACAAACTTAAATATACACAATTATGCAACGATATACAATTTACAACATATCAATAACATATTTACTTACCAACTCACATCAGTTGTATGTTGAGTGGCGCGCAGGTTGTCCATACTGTAATGAGTTGATACTATTGAGATATTCCGCCCATGACATGTGCATCCTATAAAGTTGGTTGTATGTAGTCACATGCTCCTCATAGACAGTATCGTTGACAAATTGCATCATCCCAATCTTTGGAAAATGTTGTTTTAAATCGCAGAGATATTGTGCCTTTCTTGGAGATGTAGGTCGAGGAGCTCGAGTGAGTGGACGATCACTTCCTTGAGGAATATGTTGAATAGCTACAGGCACAGCCATAGGAAGTATTGGGACTGGAGTAACAGGAAGAACTGAATGACCACCACTCCATGTTTGCCCACCATCCTCAGAAAATGCAAGGGAGTTGTACTGATAACTTCCATGTGGGCATGAGACCTTTGTTGTATAGGTATATCCAACATGATGTTCTACTTCTGGTTGTGGCGGTGGTGGTGGTGGCTGATTTTGATATCCAGAATACCCATATTGAGAGTGAGATGGGTATGGTTGCCCAAATAGCATATCGCCAAATCCCAATGTTGAATCATGTTGAGATTGAGAATCAGAACCTGAAATACTCATGTTGCCAAGTGAATCAGCAATATCAGAATAATGATCATTGTTGTAGCCGTAGGAGCCTGTAGCCTGAGGTGGTGCAGCACCACTGTAGTCTTTGCCGGTTCGAGTTTTCCTCCTTTGAAAAGTTTTTTCACGCATGGGATATTCTTTTTCTGCTGGAGGAGGAGGTGCAGCTGTCGTAACATAAGGACGATCATCACGCTGAGGATCAACAGTAGGAGGAAATTCAGGAGACGCTCACCGCCACCGCCATCATTGCCACCATCATTATTAGATTTTGATTTTGACCCATATGTACTTTTTGAAGGAGACTCTGTGCTACCCAACGCTTCTTCTACTGCTCTATTGATCTCCATATCAACATTTTCATGCTCAGGCTCAAGTCTTTCAGGTGGAGTTTGGTCAACATTAGTATCAGAATCTCCTTCAAAGTGCTCTTCTATGTATGGATCTGGACGACCATCTAGATTATCAAGAATGGGACGACCTATCTCATTCATCCACTCCTCTAAAGGATCTTCTGAATCATGAGCTTCTTCTATGCCTCTACGCCTGGATGGGTTGAATGTGTATGCGGTGTCAATGGGATCGTGGACGACAGCAAAATCCACTTCTTTGTAGTTGGCATCTCGTATTGCTCTAGCCTCAACCGCATGTTGTAGTGAACATATACCAGATCTCTTAGCCTGTCTGCCCCCAACCAGTTCCTTCTCTTTGAGTGAATTAAATTGAAAGTGCTCCAATTTCTTTCACAGCCTCCAGCAGATGTTGTTTGAGAAAGAATACGAACAACCACTTTTCTTAGATGGGGGTACCCATTCCATTCCATACCCACCACTCACAAGGATCACCCTGATCACGGTCGGCAACTGCATTTGGATGACCAAAACAACCGAGGCCTTCACGAAACTGTCGCAACTGCAAAAATATTTAAGAAGTTCAAACTTCATAATCAAATGATGAAACATCAAACAAGAATGAAGATGTTCATGACTTCATGTAAGTTATGTAATATATTTATTTATATACCTCATCCATCACTATGGTGCGCTCTTCAGTAGAGGTAAAGAATTTGTTAGTTATATCTCTCACAGCAGACATTAGAGTCGCATTTAAGCCCAGTTTTCACGAGTATTGGAACCTCGGGTTCAGATAGTAAGCTGTCACCAATTTCAAATAAGGAAATAAGATTTAGATTGAGTTAACTTATAGCAAGTTATAGAGTTAGAAACTTAGAACATAAATCTGAATTTAGAAAAAATAAATTATATACCTGCTTTATGCAGTGGATGCAAAAGCATATATGTCCAACGCTTGTTTACAATTGACAAGTATTGTGAATGGGACCTAGGAGTTGCTTGTTTAATACCTTCCACCATTACTTGCATTGCATCATACAAGTAAGGCATTGTTGCGGCTTTGTCACCATCTACTAGCCTCAACACTTTGACAACAGGTTCCATTATCCGCAACACCTTTGTAACCTTATCCCAAAAAGCACGACTGGCTAGTTCTTCAATCCTTCTGCCAATCGGGGTGTTGTGCTCCTTCATGGAGGTCCACTCCACACCATTGAAGAGCTGCCTAAGTCCATCTTTTTTGGACTTTAATGAGTTCAAGGCCAAGTAATTCGTTGCAAATCTAGTCACTCCTAGTCTAACTAGATCACCTCCACAGTACTCAAATCGCCTCATAGCATTTAACAAGAAGGAATGGTTGTAGATGAAACATGTGATCAACCTACCATCAATTGTGACACTTTTGATGTAATCAATTGTGCCCATGTCCTTGAGGATCAGATCTATGCAATGGGCAGCACATGGTGTCCAGTAGACCGGATATTTCTTCATTGTACTTTCACCGGCCTTCTTGAAGTTAGAGCCATTGTCATTCACTATTTGCACTACATTCCCAACCCCTACCTGCTTGATGTATTTCTTCATTAAATTCTTGATGTAACTGTAATTCCGGACTGCACCAGAAGCATCAACAGAGTCTAGAAAAATAGTAGATCACGACAATGTACAAGAAAGTTAATAATTTGTTTTCTATTTCCAGATGTCCACCCATCACACATGAGTGTGACGCCATACTCAGACCACAATTGTTTCTGGTTTCAATCCATACCTATAAATCTTTCTTCTCTTGGGGAAGATACTTGTTCATCAACTAATATGCAGTGGGGGCTTTGATACCCCTACCCGACTCCCCTATGACATCCACCATGTGTTGTAGATATGGTTCGGTTGCAACATGTGTGAGTATACCATGAGCAAAGAAGAACTAACCCACCGCCTTGCCCACCTTCTCTTTCGCACCAGTAAACATTGTTTTTAGGGTTTTTTGCCTAGCATCAGGCTTCCTAACCCCTGGCTCATCAAAATGCTTCAATTTTGCACTAACAGAACGGAAGAGTGTATCAACGGTGCCTTTCTTTCTTTTATATTGAGCATGTTGATCTTCATCATCATCATCTAAGTCAACAACTGGGACACGTGCAGCCCCACTGCCTCCACCTGCACCAGATGGTCCATATCTCCTCATAAGCCGAGCTGCCTCCTCCCTATCCCACTCACTTTTGCGGTAGTCTCTGAGAGCACGCCTATACATATAACGTGTATAAGCAGTATCACACCCTGGAGGATATGCAATATCATCATCTGATTCAGCAGAAGAACCTGTGGCCCTAACATCAAAGAGTGTATCTGTGTAAGCCTTTTCAACCTGCTTCAACTTTTGTTGTTTTTGCCTCTTTGCACCCATCAGTTTCTTGGAAGTCATCCCTAACACTTGGAGGGCACTTCTGGCACATTGCCACATTCTTGTCACCACCAGTAATGTGACGCTTGAATCTAGTAATTCCTCCACCACCAAGTGTTTTCTTACAGTAGTTGCACACAATCTTTGCCCTATTCCCAGACCCAGATACAGGCTTGCAGTGACTCCATGCAAAATCCACATCCTTTGATGCAGCATGACCAGCCGCACCCTCAGCGTCACGTGAAGACAAAGAAGACATCTTCCCAAAACTCAAAAGTCAACACTGAAAAAAACAAAGACAAACAAGCAAAGCAAATGATATTAGTAACTTAGCATTTGATAAAAAAGTACTAGTAAGAAATGTACATTGTCGTATTAACTATTAAGTCTATTCTCTATTCACAATACTAATATCAAATAAATATAAGCCATTAAGTGAACAAAATTGATTTCTTTTATGTAATGTAGAATCAAAATCGATATTTTATAATGTATGATACTTGCTTGTAATTATAGAATCAAACACAAGATTTTTTAGATTTTTCTTTTCAAGATAATTTTTTTTAATATAAATAAAGTCTGAAATCATTTTTAAAATTATAAAACATGATATTTACTAATTAAAAAGACAAGTGATATGTTTTTCACATGCTAGTTTCATCTTATACAACATTAAAAAAGAATTCTAAAGAAAAAAAAAACGTTTTTTTTTATTTTCAGCATTTTTATAAATAAAAAATATGAATTATTTAGATATTTTGGGTATATTTTTGTTTAATATGTTCATGTTAGTCTTTGATAGAACTTCTTCTACTAAACCTAAATTAAATACCTATTATTAATGGTACTAATTGTATTATTACTATTAATTAGTGAAATTACATGTTAATGTTAATTATTAGTGAGGTAATTAGGTAGATCTAGTGATAAATCAGTAGATCTATATAACATAATCATAGGTCTAGTGATAAATAACATCAATCATAAGTATTTTGGAGTAGATCTAGGATTTTAGGGATATTTGGTGAATTGTTTAGGTGAGAATAGGCTTATAAGAAGAGAAGAGAGAGGGGAGAGGTTGGAAATGATGGGAAATGCAAGAAATTAAATAAACATACCTTAATTAAGGCTGATTTGAGCTCCAATCTCGAAAATCGCCCAAACTCCCCAAGATTCTCTTCTTCAAACAGCAGAAGCAGAGTGACTCGCAAAAATCAGTGTCTCGGGCGGTATACCGCCCGTGCTGCCCTGTATCGGTGCTTAAGTGGTGCATTTTGCACCGGCACCCTCGATATTTGGCGGTATTGGCAGTATACCCACCGGTATGCCGATAAATGCGATCCTAACGGCAGATTTGCATGTATCTGTACCGGTACCCGTCGGTATCGGTATTTCGAGCGGTATACCGCCGATACCGACGAAATCTCATCCCTTGGTTGAAACAAAGAGAAATGTAGAAATGATGAACTTGATTAAGGAATGAGGGTTATGATATAATTGAGAGCATGGAATGTTACCTTTATTATGAAGTTTAATACATTCATCCTTACTATCTTTGGATTCCAAGTCTCTATAGAACAACAAACTAGTTTCTAAAAGAAGGACAAAAGTGTAGTTTAACAAATGAATAAGTCATACAAAGGTAGACTATATTCAAGAAGGAAAAACTTGATTGAAAGAGAAACTAAGTTTGACCCATGCATGAGCCATTTGATTTAAAATGAAGGATATGTAATGTATTTAACATGAGGTGAAACTAGTAGAGAGATTATTGATTTAGAATCTCAACTTCACATTAGTAGAAGGATAAAAAGAAATATGCGCAACATGGTATACATGATCATATGCATGAATAAGCAATATGATCATACGAGAAAAATTAGAAGTTAAAGATGACAGGTGGAAGAGTAGTATATGGTAAGAGGATTATGGAAAGTAAGGAAGGGTTTGAAACATAATGGAGTAATATAGATTATAAAAGAAAGAGGTTAGGAGATTCAAGCAAGTGCGAATTAGTCAAGTATCCTTGTTGATAACTAATTAAACCTACATACGAGAAATGTATTAAGGGAATGTTTGAAGATAAGAATTCTAAGTCTCAGAATCATCTTCTCTTTCATATATTACTTAATGAGAGCAATGTGGGAATGAAGTGATAAGAAAATGAATCATATATGATGCATAACCACCATGGTAGAGACATCTAGTGAATGTAATAATGACACACAATATGATGATGAAACCCTAGCAGGGTAAACTGAGAATGTAATCTATCTGAATGGCCAAGTAAGAGAAAGGAAATTCAATTGATAAGATAAGGAAGACTTTAGTAAAACTTGTGAGATCTCAAATTTGAATTTCAAATTAAGGGGGCAAAGTTACATCACAATAACGTCATGCTACTGATAAGGACCAAACCCTAGAATGTTTAGAGTTGTAGTAGTTCAAGGGAGGTCACTATTGATTTGACCTTGAATACTAGCATCTCTATAAAACAAGATCATGAGATTTGCACTATGAGAAGTAAACTAGCATTGATAGTAATCCAGGGTTTAAAGGTGGCTAGTCTTAAAGGTAGATAAACAATATGGAAATGATTCAGAGCAAAGGATAAGAAATAGATTTGAAATATAAGGGGTGTAATTTGAACAAAAGGAGAAGTGCAAGATGAGCAAAGTGTAATATAAAACAAATTCTTGCAGTAATATCAGGAATGATGAATAATCTATTCTTACCTTGTATGTTTCAATTTTAGGGATGTTTATTCTATATGTTCAAAATGAGAAGGATAAGTAACAAGAAGTAAGTAGTAATGAATGAGGAGATAAGAGAAAACAATGGCTTTCAGTAATACGTAAATTTGTTTTTAGAAGTATAATTTGTTGAAGGTATAATGAGGGATGTAAATTGGTTCTACGTATGATTTCAGTGTACATGTGCAAGCAATATGTTAATTAAAGGTGTCTAATAGTTATAGTCATTCATACCAGTAATCCATCTTAGTATTGTATAATTGTGGTATGGTGATATGGGTTTAATGATGATGGAACAAATGGAGGGCTACCCTGAATAAGGTAGTCTTACCTATTCACTCATATGAATAGAAGGGATGATAACCATATTGTATTGATATGTAACCCTAATGAGGTATAGCTTGCTATACCTAGCTTTAATATAACTAAGTGGTGGTAATTGGGTATGAATAATCCTTGAATGACTAATACAATCATGGAGTACTCTGTTACTGTTGTTGAAACCCTAGTATGCTATAACCCGATGGTTACACCTTGATTTATGTGTGGGTTCATACTTGAGAATAGTATGGAATGTGATGGTGATGATTCACCTTATGCATCCATGATCCAATGGGGATGTCATGAGTAAGGGTTTGGGTATAAGTGCAGATTAGTAACATTAATATAATTTATCGTGTTGAACCTAACTCTAATACAAATAGATAAATATGAGTATTCGTGTTTAACATTCTTATATGATGGAATGATGGTGGAATAACCTCCTTAATATGATCATAACCTTAAAATGTTAATTGGTGGTAATCATAGCCACATGGTTGATACTTTCTTATGTTAAACATGTGCATTATGAATATGATGAGGGTTAATCATATCTAGATTCCTTGCATGTTGATGTAATAAAGGAATGTTATTAATGTTAATATAACCCTGCTATGATTGTTTACGAATATCTCCTAGCTCATTAATGCAATATTGTGTTGATCTGGTGTATTATATGTAAGTGATGTTGTTGAGCCTTGTTATAAGGCATGGAAAGATAACGATGATCTTGCAGGGAATACTATGATGGTCTTAATGACCTTTGGGCATGGTTGAGCCCTGGACGAGGTGTAATCCTCTTGTGTTGATAAGGGTCGATACCCTGTAATATTATCAAAAGGATTTATATCTTGTGATAGTATGATGACTAGTGTGGTCTCATGAATGGCAAGTGAATAGTACCATGTGATGATGAGATGAGAAATTATGTTTCATACATTTTATATCTTTTAAAAGTTGTGATTTAAAGAGGAACAAATGACTCAATGTTGAAAAATAAAATTCTAGACCGTAGTATTTGAAAGCTTAAAAGGAGAGAGATACCCCTAGTAAAGGTTCTTCATAGGAATCATGTATAGAAGAAGTTACTTGGAAGGTAGAATTGGAGATGTTTAACAAGTATCTTTTCCTCTTTTAGAAATTTCGAGATGAAATTTTTATTAGAGGGGGAAAATTGTTACAACTCGTTCCTAGCTTGCTGGTAATCTAAGAGATTTAAGATAATCTTAATGCTTGGCATACTTTTTTTTAGTAATATTCTTTGTTGTGCTTTTTCTTAACTTTGGTAACCTTAAATACTTGTTTGGGCAACTCATAATCATGACTTAAGAATACTATAAAGATCCGAGTTGGAGTAATATAGCATTAACCCATACATGTGTGCAAGAAGAGAGTTAATGACATTGGAGAAAATAATTAATAAATAATTTTTTCTCTGATAGTTTTACAAAAAAATATTGTAGGATTGTAGAGAATTCAATTATGAATCTAACAAAAAAAATGAACCAAATCGGAGTTAAAATGAGAGAGTTATGCCCTTTTTAGTAAACATATACAGAGCTCCGCGACCGCGGTCGACACCGCGACCCGCGATGCTAGGACCGCGACCGACGCTGCGTCAATACCCCGACCGCGACGCTGCGTCGACACCGCGACCCGCGATGCTATGACCGCGACCGACGCTGCGTCGACACCGCGACTGCGACTGACGCCGCCCAACACAGCCAATCGTAAAACGATCATATCTCGAGCAATACTTATCCGTTTTCAACGAAACGAAGTGTGTTGGAACCGTGATTCGATCCTCTATCATCCCAGACATCTTGCTCTACGAGAGGGCGACCTGGAGGGCAATTTCTGGGGTGATTTTTGGGGAAGAACGTGAAGAACGGCATAAATCCAAAAGGATTGTTATAGATTCGATTTGGTAAGTAGTTGTAACCGTCGATTCTTCCTTCTCCTTGCTTCCCTTGATCGGAATCCCTAATCCAACGAATTTGAGGTTTGGTTTAACCTATGATCTTCATCTTCCACCTTCAGCAGACCTCGTTTAGGGTTGAAGGGAAGAAGAAACCACAGATTTTGCTAGTCTTGCTATGGATTTGAGATTTTCAGAGATGGGATACGTTTTTAAGGTGTTTTCACACCTTAGGGTGAGTGGGTACTTCCTTTAAACAGTAGATTGCACGAAAATGAGTTAAATTATCAATAATCTTCAATTGTTTAGTATGTGAGTACAAACCCTAAGTTGCCTTTTTGATCTAGATTTTGTAAGATGATATGATATGGATTATTCCTCTGTTGTGATGAATTTCAATTTATAAAATCACATTAGAAATGATCGCAATCCATCTAAATGAGAATTCTTAAATTAATTGTAGAGGTTACAAGATTATACTAAAAAGTAGGATTTTCGGTTATGACTGAAATTGTTGTACAATTGAATAAAGAAGTTTGCCTAGTTGAATCTCCCTGCTTACGAATGATTGTTTTATTTGTATGTGTATTACATATATGTCAGATAAGATCTTGCATTTCATTCGATGATAACAACGTTTTCTTGATATATCAGTAAGGAGGGTAGAAACCCTAGTTCAGTTCATTACATGGTTTCATATATATATATATGATTATATGTGAACTGCTGAGAGCAATCCTATTTGAATGATGTTATGATGTATTCAATCCTTATGCGAGTTATGTGATAAGTGAATGAGGTAAATGAAACCCTAATGATAGGGTGTTCAGTGAAACAAGTATTGTGATATCAATGTTTCTCAGTTTAAGATGTGGTGATGCTTAACAGTTCAGTTGAGGTAAATGTTATCAGATGGTTTATGAAATGAACGGTTTACAAAGCTGAACAAAGATATGTTGATGTGATGATTGAATTGTGAATTTAAAGAGTGAATTAGACATGTAGATGCCCTGAACACTGTAGAATCCTCACAGGATGAGGCCTGCGCTGTGAGGAGGAAACGATTTCCCGACTGGAGGTAATCCAGATCGAGGTAAGCTGGAGCGCACCAGTAGGGTGCGAGGGTCTTGACCAGTAGGGCAGACTCCTTACAATTGTGTGGTACCCAACACCAACCGGGGATGTCGGTGGTACCTGTGTTAAATGATGAGTAATCAGTGGTCAGTAGGTCCACTGATGCACAATAAGCCTGAGGGCTTTGACTCACCGCTTGAGTACCCAGGTTAAGAGCTGGAGTCTGAGATATCCAGCCGCTTCTATTAACCGCCGAGAGGTAGACGTGCCGAGGCCCGTTGCAGACGGGGTCTTACTCAAGAGATAGGCTTAAGAACCCGGGCATGCTTCTAAGCCTTGTACAGTGAGATCGTAGCTTGCTGCGATTCTTTCACATGTTGTGGTACACCTCATGTGGGTTCAGGGCATAACAAGATGAATGAGAGGTTAAATAAGTGTGTGTAATTATTGAATTATTCTTTGTATGTTTCTGAGTTATTAGTTTTCTTTATGATCAATCAAGCATGTTCATATATTGATTCATTTTTGTAGATATCTAGAGTATCCTGCCATATTTATGATTGTCAATGATTAGACTCTTTGAAGCTTACTGTTGTTATAATTGATATCAGTTGCTCGACAATATATCTGTAATTATATAAGTGTTTTAAATTGTTTCTTTGAAGTACTCATTCACTGAGCGAGTAGGCTCACCCATCTACTCACAATTTTTAGAGATAACTCGTGGACTTGAAGAAGGCCAAAGCATCAGAGTATATCTACCACAAGAGTTAAGTATGAGATCATTTAAGTTCAGTTGGTCCATGTCACTCTAGGTCCTTGTATAGATGTGAGAGAATTGTAAATGATGTTTTGTATTAAGAAAGAATGTATCTGATTATTATGTCGTATGTACATGGAAGTGTGAGAAACAGAATGAATGTATGGATGTGTATCATTAATGTTGAGATCTTATTAGCGTGATCAAAGTTTCATTCTCTTGTAAAGTTTGTTTATGTGATTGGATGCGAGAAAACAAAGAGTTGGAAATAAAAGGAAAAAAAATCAGGAGTGAACTTTGTATTAAGTATAATACTCAAACTCAAGCCCACATCTCATGATTAGTGGTAATCGTGGGATGCGGGTGTGACACACACTCTCTACTCCTATATAAAGAGATGCATAAAGCATTGTATCGTTTCAAATTATGATATAATATGGACTTTACTTGGCACAGTATCAAAGTGGTACATTCTGCCTGACGTCTTCCTCAAGCAAGGAGAGAACTGCATAGTCTTCCCAGTCGTCCCGCTCCGTTGTTCCTACGTCGCCTCTGCACCCCCAACGTCGTTTCTCCGCGTACATTGTGCCCTACCCGCCCCTCCCCTACTACCATCCTCTAGCTACCACCCAACCTCCGCCCCTCCTGCGTTCCACCAACTTCCGCCCCTCCTTCCATTACCCCAACCTGAACGCCGACCCTACTATCCTTGTAAGTTGATTCCCTCTATCCTTTCCATCAACCCCACTGCCCTTCCCTCTTCGTCGCCACCCATCCCGCTAATTCGGAACTAAATAACTAAAGTAATGCAAGCTAATAACAATGTAAAGTAAAAGATGATCTTTGTAGGCATCCGTATTGGGGAGGAAGAGACAACCTAATTCCAAGTCCCTCTCATGGCTTATATATATAGGAAATTAGTAACTTAAAAATTTACATGTGGGCCCTTACTTATCTACATATTACAAGAACGTCATGTGTACATCATGTTAACACTCCCCTTCAAGCTGGAGCATGTATATCATCTGCTCCTAACGTGTTACATAAGAATTGAACCCTACAACCATTCAGAGACTTAGTTAATAATCATCTAATTGATCTTTAGATTTGATTGGTAACAACTGGATCAAGCCCTTATGGATCTTTTCTCTGAAAAAATGACAATCAACTTCGATATGTTTTGTTCTTTCCTGAAAGATAGGATTTTGGGCAATGTGGACAGCAGTGTTTCAAAAAAAGGCTGCACGGGCCGCATAAGCGGCCCGCATATAGTTAGCCGCTTATAAGGACGATTAATCAATGCTTTTTAGATAGACATTTGTAATCTCAGCTCAAACTGGATTATAGCTTTATTGATAACATTATCTTAATGTACTATTTTGTTGATGTTTTGTACATGAGTCGTATGCTCATTTAATGTTTGTTGTTTTGGACCTCTAGGACATGTAGGCAGCTTTTTGTATGATTTGGTTAGTCTTCATTGTTATGTACTTGTATTAAACCATTTTGGACATGCTTCTTTGAAGTTTATGCTTAAATAATTCTAGAATGCATTCTAAATTTTGCTTTACTTTTCATTTAAACTTTATATTTAAATCTATCTCAAATTCTAGGGTCCCAATATGTAATTGCACAAATTAAATGTGCAATTGTTTGACTAATTTATATATAATAACTAAATTATTAAAAAATCCAAAACCGCATATACTTCCGCATATACTCCCACATACCACATATACTCTATAAGGTGACCTCTCCGCACGCATAACGCATACCACTTTTTAAAACACTGGTGGACAGCTGCCTGATTGTCACACTTCAACTCCATGGGACTACTCTGACCAATACCCAAACTCTTCTAATAGATGTTAGAACCATAATAACTCACAAGTGGCTAAAGCCATAGCTCTATACTCTAATGCAGCACAGATCTAGCAACAATTGTCAGCTTCTTACGTTTCCAAGACACCAAGTTACCTCCCATAAAGATGCAATAGCTAGAAATAGATCCCTTGACAATGCTAGATCTTTCCCAATCTGCATTAGAAAAACCTTGAACTCTCATGTGGTTATGATTTAGGTACAATATTCCTTTTCCAGGAGACTTCTTCAAGTATCTCAGAATGCGCATAATAGCCTCCAAGTGACCAGTACATGACTTCTCCATGACTTGATTAACAACACTAGTGGCAAATGCAATGTCAGGTCCAGTGACAGTCAAATAATTTAATTTTCCAAAAAGCCTTCTATAGCGCCAAGGGTCATCAAGTGGCTCCCCCTACTCCACAAACAAACGAACCTTGGGGTCCATTGGAGTCTCTGTTGGCTTAGCTCCAAGCATACATATCTTTGTGAGAAGACCTAGAACATACTTTCGTTGCAAAATGACAACTCAAGCCTTTGATTTGGCTACTTCAATCCCATACCCTAAATGAAGTGCTTGAGTTGCTCAATACCTTGTCTATCATCATTAGTGATCACAATATCATCAACATAAACTAACAAAATACACATCCAAAATCACATCGTCAGTAGAAAATAAAATGTCCATGATATATGTGCAAAGGCCAAACTTAGAAAGTACACAACTAAATCTACCAAACCAAGCATGAGGTGATTGCTTAAGAGCATAAAGCGACTTGTGTTGTGTAGCTACAAACCATACCAGACTCCCCTGAGAAACAAACCCTAGTGGTTGCTCCATATAAATCTCTTCATTCAAAGTGCCATGTAGAAAGGCATTCTTGATATCAGGTTAATGTAGAGTCCATGAATGTGTAGCTGCAAGAGACAGGAAGAGATAAATAGAGGCCATCTTGGTCATAGGAGAGTGTAGAGAGTAAAGGAGTTGTTTTTTCAGTGAGTAAAAAGGTTTACAAGGTACTCTCTTATATAGCAACAGAGAGTTGAGACACATATACAAGCGAGCAATATGGGACTAATACAATAAAGCTGTAGGAGGAAAAACACAGCAGAATAAGAAAATAACACATTATTCTATACTCCCCCTCAAGCTGGAGCGTAGATGTCGAATAAGCTCAGCTTGTCAATCAGAGTCTGGAAGCGAGCTTTAGGTAGAACTTTGGTGAAGATGTCTGCAAGCTGCTTCTCAGTGTTGAGATATGGAGTGCAGATGTGTCCAGACAGAACTTTCTCCCTGACGAAGTGGCAATCAACCTCAATATGTTTTGTTCTTTCATGAAAGGTGGGGTTGCTCGCAATGAAAATGGAAGCCTTATTGTCGCAGAACATAGGAATGGGGCTAGAAGAGGTGATATCAAACTCATTCAAAAGACCACGGACCCACAGGAGCTCACATGCAGTATGAGCCATGGCTCTATATTCTGCCTCTGCACTAGATCGAGCAACAACTGTTTGCTTTTTGCTACGTCATGTAACCAGATTTCCTCCCACAAAGGTGCAATATCCAGATGTAGATTTCCTGTCAGATCGACTTCCTGCATAGTCAGAATCAGAGAATCCAGAAAAATTACAATGACCATGCTTTTTGTACAGAAGACCTTTCCCTGGAGAGCTTTTGAGATATCGTAAGATGTGACAAATAGCATCCCAGTGGCATTGCCGGGGTTTATCAAGATACCGGCTTATGAATCCTACAACAGCAGCCAAGTCAGCTCTAGTAACAGTCAAATAGATAAGTTTGCCAACCAGTCTCCTGAACTGTTGATGATCAGCATAAGGAGGAGAAGTATCATTATCCCAATCCATATTGGGATCCAGAGGAGTGTTGGCTGGCTTGCAACCCAACATGCCTGTCTCCTGCAAAAGGTTAAGAACATATTTCCTCTGTGACAGGCATAGTCCCGCAGAAGATCTAGCAACTTCAATGCCTAGAAAATATCATAGTTTCCCTAGGTCTTTGGTGATGCAGTGTTGTGCTAAATACTTTTTGGTTGCATGTATCCCTGCACTATCACTGCCAGATAGGACAATATCATCAACATACACAATAAGAATGACCAGCCCTGCTGCAGTTTTACGAATAAATACAGAATGATCAGATTGTGAATGCCGAAAGCCAAAGGTAATTAAGATTTGACTGAGCTTGTCAAACCATGCACGTGGGCTTTGTTTCAGACCATAGATTGCCTTTCTTAGTTTACAGATTTTAGAAGCAGACTCCCCCTGAGCAACAAATCCCAGAGGTTGCTCCATGTAGACCTCCTCCTATAGATCTCCATATAGAAAGGTGTTTTTGACATCAAGTTGAAACACAGACCAGTCTTTATTCACAACAATAGATATCAGAATACGAACAGAATTTAAGAGTGCAACCGGAGAAAAAGTTTCAAAATAATCAACTCCATATGTTTGAGTATATCCTTTCGCAACCAATCGGGCTTTCAGGCTTTCAATGGTACCATCTGGTTGATATTTAATAGTAAAAATCCATCGGCATCCAATAGTATGGCATGAAGAGGGACGATCAACCAGATCCCATGTCTGTTGATCACAAAGTGCATGCATTTCCTGCTCCATAGCATGTTTCCAGGTAGGATGGCGAAGTGCCTCTTCGGCTGATTTAGGAATTGTCACAGCAGACAAAACAGAAGTGAAACAAGCAAAGCTACCACAGAGATTGTCAGATGAATAGAAATGACTGATAGGATGTTGAGTACATGAGCGAACACCTTTCCTTAAACTTATAGGAAGATCCAGGTTAGAAAATACCTCAGTGGATGGTGGATCAACCGCAGACGCAAGATTTGGTTTGGTCGGGGCTTCACAAGCATTGATGTTCTTTGACTGGCGTCGATAGACTTGCAATGGGCGTTCTTGAGGCACATCAGGAGCTGTTAATTCCTCAACAACTAATGGTAATGGTGTGGTAGCCATAATATCAGCCGACAATTTGTCACCATCAGTAGAATAGTAAGGCATATGCTCAAAAAAGGTCACATCCGCACTAACAAACCACTGTTTTTTAACAGGATCAAAACAGCGGTAGCCTTTCTGAGTACGGGAATATCCCGGAAACACACATTTGACTGAGCGAGCATCAAGTTTGGTGAGGCCAGGACGAAGATGTTTTACAAAACAAGTACTCCCAAAAATACGAGGCAGAGAAAATAAGGGTTTATCAGGAAACAAAATAGCGTATGGGACCTAATTTTTCAAAACAGAAGAAGGCATGCGATTGATAAGATAGCATGTTGTAGAGACAGCTTCAGGCCAGAAGTGATGGGGTACTTTGTAGTGTATGAGAAGGGTGCGAGCAACCTCAAGAAGGTGACGGTTTTTCCTTTCAGCGACGCCATTTTGTTGAGGGGTGTAAGGGCAAGTGGACTAATGTATGGTTCCTTAGGCAGCACAAAAGGATGTAACAGATTGTTGCATGAATTCCAGAGCATTATCAGTACGAAAAATTTTAATGGGTCGATTAAATTGAGTGTGAATTTCAGCAAAGAAGGTGTGAATAGTATCTAACACAGTATCCCGACCTTTAAGCAAAAACAACCATGTGGTGCGAGAATAATCACCAATAAAGGTCATAAAATATTTCACACCCAAGTGACTGGATACAAAGCACGGTCCCCAAATATCAGTATGAACCAGGTCAAAAATTTCTTTAGAAGCAATAACTTTCTTAGCAGGAAAAACAGACCGAGTATGTTTGCCCAAAACACAAGTTTCACAGGAAAAGGTATTCTCAGATAAAGTAGGAAATAAATGCTTTAATTTGGCAGCAGATGGATGGCCCAGGCGAAAGTGCCACTGTAATCCCGTCACTGAAGTAGATAACATAGCCGCAGCAGCAGGAGGTCCATCCAGATAATACAGCCCATCTGGTCCTTCACGGCCCGAACCAATCCTCGTCTTCGTGCGGAGATCCTTCAAAATACAGCCAGAAGGATCAAATTTAATAGAGCACTTGAGTTGTTTAATCATCTTACTGACGGACAATAAATTAACAGGAAACTTTGGAATATATAAAACAGAATTCAAGTGCAATTTTGGTGAAATCAGAACCGTGCCAGTGCCATGAACAGCAGTTTTGGAACCATTTGCAACAGTACCAGATGATATAGGAGCAGTTTTATGGAGACTCGAAAAAAGATGAAGATCGCCAACCATATGAGTGGATGCACCTGAGTCAATGCACCACTGTTTGTTACCAGATGATGGAGAGGCAAGCATGGTAGAGACTCGTAGTGTAGACGAGGATGGCATCTGTACGAGATGTTCCTGGAACATCTTCTCGAACTCCGAACGTAACCAGTCTGTGTTAGTTAGAGCAGCAGGTGTGTCAGGGGTAGATTCGGCAGCAGTTTCTATAGTAGCCTGGTTAGCCCAAGCTGGCTTGTCGTGCTTAATCCAGCAGCGATCTTCAGTATGATTGTCCCGGCCACACCAGTTACAGTAGCGAGGGTCGGGAGCAGTACCACGTCCAGGAGTAGATGTGCCTCGACCTCCTGAAGAAGGAGGGCGACCGCCACGGCCACGGCCGCGACCACGACCACGGCCAGAATCAGCAGAGCGAGCAATAAGCCCAAGATGCTCAACAGCAGGTGTAGGTGTCATGGACGACAGACGTTGGACAGGTTTCAGAACATCGTGAAGGGTTGGCAGCGGGTCACTTGACAGGTTCTGGTCAACACTCCAGAAAAAGAGGCAGGAAGTGCAGTCAAAAATTGCACCAGTTGCAGTTCGTTGCGCTACTTCTGAGCAATTTTGATGTCCGCCGTCAAAGGATGGTAGAGTTCAAACTCATTCCATAGAACCGAGCATTGATTGTATAAGTCGTCAATGGAAGTATCAGTAGAGAACTCCTTCTTTGCCCCAGTCTTGAAAATTTCAAATACACGTTTGGGATTCTCCTGATGAGAATAGACATGGGACAGTTGATCCCACACAGCCTTAGCATCATGAAGGCAGAGAAGAAATTGGTTGATGCGAGGCTCGGTACTATTGAGGATCCAAGACATGACGTTGGAATCATCCTTGGACCATTGGGCATAGCTTTGTCTGGTTTTGTCATCCGAATCAGCAGTAGGAACAGCAGGAGGCTCGGTCGTAAGGTGGTGATACCGTCCTTGTGCTTTGACATACAGAACAAAGGACGCCGACCAGAGATGGTAGTTGGAGCCGCCGTCGAGCTTCACCGTAGTGACACACAGGGAGCGCGGAGGCTCAGGGAAGGCCATAGCAGAGGCAGGAGTTGGTGCAGTAGCAGAGTAGAGACCCACAAAGGGCAGATAGCAGCAGTAGGGATCTGATGCGTCAGATCAGAAAACCCGTATCGGGCAGAATATGCATAGAGAAGCCTACGCCGTCATGAGGAAAACGCAACGTTCCTTCATGAGGCGCAGACAGATAGAATGGAGAGACGAAAGGACTCTCAACTTAGCCGGCCAGTGGATGTCCGAATGTAGATCCGAAGAGCACCCGGACGTATGACGGAGACGGGAGGTAAAAACCAGTGGCAGCCGGCCGAAAGGTTAGAAGCCTGGAGGAAGGAATTTGCGGGTGGAGTGGGTTGTTGAGGAGGCGGTGGGGAGGGAGGGAGGACAGAGGAGGGCGGCGGCGATGGGGGTGGAAGGAGGGAGGGGGGGCGGCGGCCGGCGGGGGGGTTGTCGGCGGGGGGGCAGGGGAGGGGGGGGCGGGGTGCTCACGTCATGGGTGGGTTGATGGGTAGGGAAAAGGAGAACCTGCTCTTGATACCATATTACCATGTAGAGAGTAAAGGAGTTGTTTTTTCAGTGAGTAAAAAGGTTTACAGGGTACTCTCTTATATAGCAACAGAGAGTTGAGACACATATACAAGCGAGCAATATGGGACTAATACAATAAAGCAGTAGGAGGAAAAACACAGCAGAATAAGAAAATAACACATTATTCTATAGAGAGGATGTCTCTAAGTAGTCTTTATCATAAATCTGTGTGAATCCCTTAGCCGCCAATCGTTCCTTGAGCCTATAAATGGAACCATCAGGCCCAACCTTGATTGTGAGTACCCATCTGCAGACAACCAATGATTTCCTACAGGGACAATAAACTAACGACCGTGTATTGTTACTTGGTGAGCAGACATTTCTCCCATCATTGTATCACGCCATCCAAGGTAATACAAGGCCTATGAGACAGACAAGGGAATGGACATGGAAGACAAAGATTATAGAAAGGCATAATATGATGGAGAAAGATGAGCACAGAAAATAACATTGGAGATTGGATGAGAGGTACCAGACCGTTTGCCTTTGCGTAAGGCAATAGGCAAACTAACAGGATTCTTAGTTTCCATCAGATCATCTGACTGAGTGACGATTGTAGAAGGACTGAGACATGCATTGTCCTTCACATAGCTTGAGGATTCTCCTTGTGATGTGTGTAGACTTGCGTAATGGGTGGACGACTATGAGACTTGATCCCTCAGATTTGTGATTGCATAATAGGTGACTGACTAACTTGTGGCTGAATGATGAGTGACTAGATGACTAGTGGTTCAATGATTTGTGATTGAATGACTATTGAGAATGACAAAGACTCCTCGGCTTCTTCAAGAGACTAGGAACCACCAAAATATGGTGTATCTTCAAAAAATGTGACATCAGCAGAGACAAAGAAGCGACATCCTAATGGACAAAAACATATGTACCCTTTTTGGACTCGAGAATAGCCCAAAAATATACATTTATTAGACTTGGGACTTAACTTATCAAGACCATCGCCTAATATATGAACAAAGCAAACACACCCAAAGACTTTAGGAGGTACATGGTATATTGGTTGTTTGGATGAAGGAGAAGAAGATAATTTGATTTTGAATGATAGATGATGGAATCTGGTTGATCAAGTAGGTGGGTGTAAGTACATCATCACTCCAAAATTCTTTTGGGACATTGATGTGGAGAAGCAAGGTACAAACAATTTCAATGATGTGTCGATTCTTTCATTTTGCAACTCCATTTTGTTGAGCGGTATGTAGACATGAGGATTGGTGGATGATGCCACAGGATGAAAGAAATTGAGAAAAATGGTGACTGAAGTACTCACGGGCATTGTTAGTGCAGAGGATATGAATATGTTTGTGGTAGCTGTTTTCAACTACTTGGTAAAAATATTGGAAGTGGAAAAAACTTCAGATATGTCCTTAATTAGATATAACTATGCGACCCATGAGTGATCATCTATAAAGATGGCAAAGTACCTATATCCAAGTTTTAATGGAACCCGACTAGGACCCTAGACATATGAGTGAATGATATGAAAAGGCGACTTTGTTGTGTTTGGGGTTCTAGACATGAATGGTGATCGTTGGTGCTTAGCTAGCTGACATGACTCACAATCTAGTATGTCCAAAATGGACAACTTTGGGACCATCACTCTAAGTTTGTCTAAAGCCATATGACCTAAACGACTATGAATACGCATAGGAGATGCAGCTACATGCTTTTGTTTGCTCACCTAGGTAGTAAAGACCGCCCTGCCCGTACCCTATGCCAATGGTCTTCTGCGTCCTCAGATCTTCGATCACACAATTATCAAGCAGGAAGGTAACAACAACATGAAGTGCACGTCTGAGTTGACTGATGGATATTAGATTGAACGGAAAGTTTGGGATGTACAAGGTTGAATCAAGAGAGATATTTAGTAACAGATTTATTGTTATAGTATTTTGAATGGAAATTTCGGATGCATCAACAATAGTGACATTAGGGAAAGGCATTTTTGTGGAATGGATGGGTATCAGCTGAGGTGTACCAATAATGTGGTCTGTGTCACCTGAATCCAAAACCCAGGTTGGCGACGTCGTTCTAAATGATTGAGAAACACATGTTGATAATTCCACCTTTTGAGCTGGACGATTTGATGTGGACGAAGCACACAACTGCATCAACTGCCTTGGTGTAAATCTCCACAAGTAACTTAGAAGTTCCCACACAAAAGTTTCTCAGTAATACCAATCAGCAATTCTCAGTAATCAACAACACCACTAGACTAAGCAATATTCAACAATAACAACAATAGTAATCCTTTCATTCAGATTGTGTTTATGATGATATGCTTTTAGGATGTAAAGATAGATTATTGGAATGTATTCTCTTAATAGTCTTATATTGGAGCCAATAGGTGATAAGAGAACCTCAAGAAAGGACAAATAGACAGCAACTGTGGTTGAAATTGTGCAATCTGATACGCTACTACAATAATAGTGGGTTGAGCATTTGAGGAAGAATAAGTCGACGACCCTCTTTCTTGATGCAGATGAAGAGGATGACCCCACACACTGTGACTAGAGGTAGAGGCGCCTAACTAGAGCAAGGATCGGAGGGAAATGGGGCCCTTACTATTGGGATTTTAGGCAGCAGATAAGGCAGTGGAAACAAAAAAAATTGTCTGCATCCCAATCAAGCAGATAGCGTCAATAATGATGTGTTTAGGAAAGAGAATTTTCGAGGTATATACCTGGTCCTGGAGCAAGTCCAGCGACAATCCTCGCAACACGGTGCTGCTAGATTTGACAGCACCTAGACGGCATTCGGGGTGACTTCCTGGTATGACACCACGGACACCTCTATGGCAGTCCACACGGACCACCGGGAACTCATCGTCGCACTTGTTAGAGCCAACGGGAAGGAGTTTGTCCCTCAAATGTCAACGTGCCAGTGCTGACTTGTTCTCCCTGGTTGTCTCTCCCTTTTACGGGTAAGACTTGCCCAAGCTCTCACATTACCACAACTGTAAGAGGGCAATGTTTGTCAGCGTTAGTTGTGTCTTCTGAAAGCCTTGACTACCCCTCTATTTATAATAGGGTCAGGGTCAAGATTTCCAGATCAACTGGAGTCGCTGAGACGGATTTTCACGAATTTCTGGATGTTGCAGATCACAAGTCAGTCGACTCAACACTTGAGTCAATCGACTCGCACCCCAGTCGGTCGAATAAAACATCCAATCGGTCGATTGGAATGTTTTCTTATTCGCAAACATATTGGCTTTCAATACAATGACCAATGCACAACATGAAGTCAGCATCAATCTTTGATCCAGTTTTGTTGATCGTCTAGTCGGTCAACTGGAATTCAGAGTTGGTCGACTCGACACTTGAGTCGGCCGACTCACATTCCCAATCAGCCAATTTCAGCCAATGATGTTTAATTTGATTACCTAAACACTTTAATAATCAAGTCAACCTTATTCATGAGTAAACTCCTATTCTAGGTGCATCCTATGCGTGTGACCCTACAGATCAATTTACGTTGGCAGTGAATGTCCATAACTAATTTATGACATCACAAGCAATGAGCGATATCTAGCAACATATCATTGCTACCCAAGTAATTGGAAAGTTGGAGAACAACTTCAACCTAGATCTGGTGATTAGTGTTACTACAATTATATAATTCCTTTGTCTCAAATATCCGGATTGAACTCAAGGCATGGAAACGTCATCCTCTTAATCAATGACTCTGTGTTCCTTGAATCAGAGCAGTCTGTCTGAGATGCATGTGAGCTCATATATTATATATTAATTCATGAGTATCGCTTATCAAATGGTCACAGCATATAACCTCTGAATGGAGGGACAAATCTCATCTACATCACTCACAATCAATCCTCATGTGTCACAATGTACCCAAGCATAACCTTTATGGCAACTCTTATTCAATGTCACGTTGGATGATGCTAAAATACTTTGCACATGTGATGTGTAGTGACTTCAGGTTTAAGAATCACAATCACCACTATCACATTGAGATGTGATTATGATTTTTATCCATGTATGACTTCTCAGGACGGGTATGTCCAGTACACTGTTCTCTAACAAGTACCTATGTGTTTGGTTTGATATCACATATCATGACTAATGAGATTTTGTCATCAACCAACACACACTCTAGTCTTATGTATTATTATTATCTACTAGTTTTATTAATAATATCCGACTAGGGACATAATCAAAAATATACATACTCTTGTCATACATATAATCTCATTACAACCTGAAGACATGTCATTGAGTAGTATCATTCTTTAGACATCTATCATGTTATATCAACCTCTGATATTTGAAATAACATATAGACGAAAGTGTTTTTATTACTAATCAAATCATTTACAAGATATGCCATTACAATCATCGTATGACTACTCTCTGGGCATACATACCAACAGACTCCTACTTGTACTTAAAGCCAGTCACCCAAGAACTTAATCTCAAGTGACCTTACATGCCTATCATGCTTCTGCTGTGAAAGTGTTTTTGTCAGTGGGTCAACAACATTGCTTTCAGTTGGTACTTTGTAAATCTTCACATCTCGTTGTACAATCTCTCATATGAGATGGAATCGTTGTAGTATGTGCTTGGAACGCTGATGCGATCTGGTTTCTTAGCTTGTGCAATAGCTCCATTGTGCTGCATCGCTAATGCTTGGAAGCATTCCAAGTTCAAAGATGAACTTCTTGATCCAGACAACTTCCTTTATTGCATTAGATCCAACAATGTACTCGACCTCAGTTGTAGAATCAGCAACTGTCTCTTGTTTGGAATCTTCCAGCTTATAGCCCTGTTGTTAAGGCAAAACACAAATTCAGATTGCGATCTAAAGTTATCTTTGTTAGTTTGAAAGCTTGCATCGGTGTAATCCTTTTCTACCCGCTCTTCCTCATCGTCATAAATAATGAGTTGATCGTTAGTTTTTCTCAAGTACTTAAGGATGTTCTTTACGATAGTCCAGTGACTTTCACCATGGTCTGACTGATGCCTGCTAGTCACACTCAAGACATATGAGACATCGGGACGAGTACATAACATTGCGTATGTGAAAGACAATGAGATTTGGAGAGCTTAGGGTTGCACAATGTGTGCACCCTTATATTTATAGTAATGTGACAATTACAAAGAAGTCCAAATATAATGTAAAATAACAAAATAAAAATAACAGAACATATATATTAACACTCCCCCTCAAGTTGGAGCATAGATGTCAATCATGCCCAACTTGTCCACAAGTGTGCAGAGCTGCTTCTTAGCCAGCAACTAGGTGAAGATATCAGCAACCTGGTCTTCAGAGCGAGTAAAAGGAGTGTAAATTTTGCCAGTCAGGATAGATTCCCGAATGAAATGACAGTCAACCTCGATATGCTTGGTGCGCTCATGATAAATAGGATTGTTTGCAATGAAGATAGCAGCTTTATTATCGCAGTGCATGGGTATAGCAGAAGAGAACTCAACCCCAAAGTCTTTTAGGAGAGAACACACCCACAGGAGCACACAAGCAGTATGGGCAATGGCCCTATATTCAGCTTCAGCACTAGATTTGGCAACCACATTTTGTTTCTTGCTTCTCCATGTGACCAGATTACCTCCAACATAGGTACGATAGCCAGAAGTTGATTTCCTATCAATTTTGCTCCCTGCATAGTCAGCATCAGAATAACCCTCAAGAGAACAGTGTCCATTTTACCTGTAGTGAAGTCCCTTGCCAGGAGACTTTTTTAGATATCGCAGAATATGACAGAGTGCATCCCAATGACATTGTCTAGGTTTATCTAAATACCTGCTAAGAAGACCCACAGCAGTAGCTATGTCAGCTCTAGTCACAGTCAGATATATCATTTTACCGATCAGCCTCCTGTATTTTTTATTATCAGCAAAGAGTGGAGAAGACTCATCATCCCAATTGACATTGGGATCCAGAGGAGTATCAGCAGGTCTAGCTCCAAGCATACCAGTCTCCTGCAGAAGATCTAATACATATTTTCTCTAAGATAGCACAAGAGCATTAGAAGTTCTAGATACCTCTATGCCCAGAAAATACCGCAGTTTACCCAAATATTTAGTAGCAAAGTGTTTGCAGAGATGAGCTTTAGTAGCCTGAATAGCAATAGAGTCACTGCCAGAAAGTATAATATCATCCACATACACAAGCAGAATCACAATACCAGTAGAAGTCTTCTTAGTAAAGACATAATGATCCACCTGAGATCTCAGAAAACCAAAGTCAATCAAAATATTGCTCAATTTATCAAACCAGGCACGAGGACTCTGTTTGAGCCCATAAATTGACTTCTTTAGCCTGCAGACTTTATGTGACTCCCCCTGAGCAACAAATCCGGGAGGTTGCTCCATATAGACCTCCTCTTGCAGATCACCATATAAGAAAGCATTTTTAACATCTAGTTGTACTAGAGGCCAGTCAAGATTAACAACAACAGATAAGAGAACTCTGAAAGAATTAAGACGAGCAATAGGTGAAAAAGTTTCAAAGTAGTCAATACCATAGGTCTGTGTATAACCTTTAGCAACAAGACGTAACTTCAGACGTTCTACAGTACCATCTGGTTGATACTTGACAGCATACACCCATCTGCAGCCTACAGGCTTACACTGAGGAGGTGGATCCACCAACTCCCAAGTTTGTCTGTCAGAAAGAGCAAGCATTTCTTCCTTCATAGCAGTCGTCCAAGCTGTACTTTGCAAGGCATCCTGTACAGTCTTTGGGATGGCAACAGCAGATAAAGCAGTGACAAAGTTGCTAACATGAACACTTAAATGATCAGTTGATACATAGTTAGCAATATTGTGAATAGTACAGGAACGAGTGCCCTTCCGAAGAGCAATAGGCACATCAAGGTCAGATATTACCTCAGGTGATGCAGAACCTTCTGGAGGAGAAGATTGGCTTAGTTGGGGGGGTTCTTGTGTAGGTTGAGCTCTGTTCCTGCGCTGATAAACAATAAGAGGAGGTGTCGGTTGTACAGAAGTAGTGGCATCAGAAACACAGTCACTAGTAATAGGTAGTGGAGAAGTAATAAGCTCAGACTGAAGACTATCTCCTTGAGTAGAGTAGTATGGTGTACCCTCAAAAAAGACAACATCACTGCTAGTGAACCATCTCTTGGTAGTTGGGCTATAGCATTTGTACCCTTTCTGTGTACGAGAGTACCCCAAAAAAATACATTTTTCAGCACGTGGAGATAGTTTATCATGCATTGGGCCAAGCAACTTTACAAAGCATGTAGAGCCAAAAATGAGAGGGGGTACAGTAAATAAAGGTTTATCAGGACTCAAAATTTGCACAGGTATTTTATTTCCAATTACCGAAGAAGGCATCCGATTTATTAGAAAACAAGCAGTCAAGATGGCTTCTGGCCAGAATCCCCGAGGTACATTAGCATGCAACATAATAGTTCTGGAAACCTCTAGTAAGTGTCTATTCTTTCTTTCTGCAATGCCATTCTGCTGAGGTGTGTATACACACGAAGTCTGGTGGATAGTGCCAATGGATTTACAAAACAACTCAACATCTTTTTGAACAAATTCAAGTGCATTATCCATTCTAAAAATTTTAACAGGCATAGAATATTGTGTTTTCATCTCAGCAAAAAAGAATTTAATAGTGGTCAATACTTCAGATCTACTTTTCAAAAGAAATAACCATGTGGCTCGAGAAAAATCATCAATGAATAGAATAAAATATTTGTTTCCAGATAGACTAGGGACATGACAAGGGCCCCATACATCAGCATGAACAAGATCAAAAACATTTTTACTTCTAATCTGAGAACGTTTAGGATAAACAGCCCTAGTCTGTTTGCCTAACTGACACGATTCACATTGAAACACATTTGTTCCTACATCAGGTACAATACGGTGCAATTTCTCAGATGATGGGTGCCCAAGTCTGTAATGCCACTGTAGAGCCGATACTGACGAAGATACTGCAGAAGCCAAAGCCACATTGTCCACTTTTTTTAGATAGTCCAGGTAGTACAAGCCATCACAGCCTTCATGCCCCCCACCAATCTTCATCCTCGTGCAAAGGTCCTGAAAAACACATGAACCAGGTACTAAAGTCAGGCTACAGTTCAAGTTCAAAGTTTTGCTAACAGATAATAAATTCAACGGAAAACGAGGCACATATAGAGCAGATTTCAGCACAATATCAGACACAATGTCTCCAATTCCGAAAACGGTAGACTTGGAGCCATCAACAAGCATAACAGAGGAATTAGTAGTCGGTCTAGATAATTTTTTGAACAATGACCGATTCACAGAAATATGAGAAGATGCGCCAGAATCTATGACCCATTTCGTATTACTAGTAGTAGAGGATGGTGCCGAAAGGAAGGCAGTGTCACAACCAGAGTATGTTGCAGCATGTGCTCCCGTGGTGGTGGTAGTAGACGAAGAGCCAGTACGCTCCAGTAACAAGCGCTCGACCTCGCCACGAATGAAGTCAGCAGTAGAAGTATCTGGGGCATCAGGCTGGGTAGACGTCTCAGAAGATGTAGTAGCATCAGTGGCCGCATTGGCCCAAGCTGGTTTGCCGTATTTTTCCCAGCACTTGTCATCAACATGATTAGACCGGCCACAGAAGTTGCAGAAGCGTTGGCCAGTCTGAGGACGAGCAGTAGCAGTAGTAGGTCCAGAGGATGCTCCACGACCTGAAGAATTCCTCCCCCGGTCAGCACCAAGAGGAGGACGAGCATCATATGAGCGACCGCGTCCACGGCCACAACCACGACCAGACATCGCAGCAAAAGCAGTCGAATCCCCTGTATCAGTAGGAGTCTCAGATGACGATGCAGGCAAGCGGTGTAGTCTCTGAAAGGCAGTCTGTAGAGTAGGCAGCAGATCACTAGCGAGAATCTGATCGACCACCCCTGCATAGGAATCAGGTAGGCCACAAAGGAACTGGACTACTTGCAACTCCTGTCGCTGTCGTTGCATAGTAGCCAAATCAGTAGACAAGGGATGGTAGGCTTCCAATTCCCCCCACAGTCCCTTAAAAGCAGAAAAGTAATCCGTCAGATCGGATTCAGAGAAACGTAGGCGGCTAAGCTGCTTGTGGATGTCAAACACCTTCTTGGGATTCTGACTGTGTGAATAAGTGCTGGCAAGCTGATCCCACATCTGCTTTGCCGTTTGCAGGTATAATAAGGTGACGCTAATCTTGGTCTCACTACTATTCAGAATCCATGTCATGACTGTGGAATCATCATTCACCCAATCATCATAGGCTTTCACATCCTTCGAATCGGCTGTTGCAGGAGGCACGGGTGGTGGATCTCGCGTCAGGTGTGACATTTTTCCTTGTGATTTAACATATATCTGCATAGAGCACACCCAGTGCTGGTAGTTTCGCCCATCCAGCTTCACAGTTGTCACCTGAAGTCGCAGATCTTCATGAGTAAACGCCATCAGGAAGAAACAGATGCAGACGTAGAGTTACAGCCAGGCAACAGCAGTCAGGCACAAGCAGTAGAAGGCTGCCTACGGATCCAGGTAGGTAGCCTCAGGCACAGAGCAGGCACAGCAGTAGTAGTCAGCAGTCAGAGGCAGAAGTCCAACACATGGACTAGTAGTAGAAGGTAGAACATCCACGCATGGATCTTAAAAAAACCCACATAGGGGCAGCAGATGAAGAGAAAAAACCTACGCCAACATGGAGGATCAGTCACTCCACCATGAGGCGCAGGCAGACAGAGAGGATGAAGCCCGTTACGCCGTCAATGTGCCAGAACTGGAAAGTTACCGAGGCTGTCTGGAGATTTCGGAAAGAGAAACGGAGCTAGACGGAGGGGCATGTGGTGGATTAGGCCACAAGGATGGAGGTTATTAGGGGATTAGAGGTGGATGGAGGGCTGCGGAGGGGTGGACGACGTTACTGTAGCCGCGGCGGCGCTACTGTAGCAGTACTGTAGCAGCGGAAAAAAAAGAGATTTCGGAGTGTGGCGGCGGCTAGGGTTGGTGGAGAGAGAGAGGGATTAGGTTTAAGGTGGATCGGCCCGCTCTGATACCATGTGAAAGACAATGAGATTTGGAGAGCTTAGGGTTGCACAATGTGTGCACCCTTATATTTATAGTAATGTGACAATTACAAAGAAGTCCAAATATAATGTAAAATAACAAAATTAAAAAAACAAAACATATATATTAACAGCGTACATGATAGATCCAATTGCAAATGCATATGGGATCTTACTCGTGCGCTCTCGTTCTTTACTAGAATTGGGACATTGAAATCTAGAGATACTTACACCATGGGACATGGGAAAGTTTCCTCTCTTTAAGTTCTCTATGTTGAACCTCTTCGGCACTCTGTCAATGTATGTGCTTTGACTTAGGCTTAGAAGTCATCTAGATCTATCTCTATTAATCTTGATTCCTAAAATATAGGATGCTTTGCCTAAATCCTTCATGGAGAAAGTACTTCCCAGCCAAGCCTTTATCATTTGTAAAGTAGGGATATCATTCCCCATCAATAGTATGTCATATACATACAATATAAGGAATACAAATATACTCCCACTAACCTTCTTGTAAACACATGGTTCATCTTCATTTTGACTAAAGCCAAACTCTTTGACGGTTTTTTCAAATCGAAGATTCCAACACAGAGACGCTTGCTTCAATTCATAGATTGACCTATGTCGCTTACAGACTTTATTGGCTTCCTTTGAATTTATAAAACCCTCAAATTGTGTCATGTACACATCCTCAAGTAGATTCCCGTTAAGAAATATGGTTTTAACATCCATCTATCAAATCTAATAGTCATAATAGGTTGCAATTGCAAGCATGATCCTGATAGATTTAACCATGGCAACTGGAAAAAAAGTTTCGTCATAGTCAACACCTTGAACTTGTTTGAAACCCTTTGCAACCAATCTGTCCTTATAAGTTTGTACATTACCATCCATGTCGGTCTTCTTCTTGAAGACTCATTTGCACCCTATGGGTTTTACCCCTTCGAGTGGATCCACCAAGGTATATATCTTATTGGTGTACATGGATTCCATCTCAAATCTCATGGCCTCAAGCCATTTCTCATATTGGTCCCTCAATAGCTTCTAGGTAGGTTGTTGGCTCATCGTCGATGACCAACTCATTGCCTTCTTGAGTTACAAGATAACCAAATCTTTCAGGCTCAAGGCGTGTCCTACTAGATCTACGAGGTTCATGTGTCATAAGAGGAACTTGAGATTCCACAACAGCTTGTGAGTCTTCCTGTCCCTTATGTACCTCTATAGGTTCAATGTTTTCTTGTTGTTCTCGAACCTCTTCGAGTTCCACTTTTCTCCCATTGATTCCTTTAGAAATAAATTTCTTTTCTAAGGAAAACACTCCTGGCAACAAACACATTGTTGTTAGATGGAGTGCAAAAGTAATATCACTCGGTTTCCTTGGGACATCCAACAAAATAACGTTTATCTGATTGAGTTCAAACATTTCGGGAAATAGTTTTCTCACATAAGCATCACATCCCTTATTCTTCATAAAAGACACATTGGGACGTTTCCCATGCGATATCTCATATTGTGTCTTTTGAACCGATTTAGAGGGTATTCCAAAGCATGTCCCCAAAATGAAATTGGAAGATCAGTGAAATTCATCATTGCTAGCATCATATCTAGTAATGTGTGATTCTTTCTTTCCGATACACCATTATGTTGCGGTGTTCTAGGTGGAGTCCATTGTGATACGATACTAGGGGCTTGTAGAAAGTCCTCAGCCTCTTGGCTTAAGTATTCTCCACCACGATCAGAACAAAGTGCTTTAATACTTTTACCAAGTTAGTTTTGTACTTCATTCATGAAATTCATAAACTTTTCAAGGATTTTCTAACTTGTGTTTCATCAAGTACACAGCCAAACCTACTGAGATCATCAGTGAAGGTAACGAAGTATTGGTAACCACCTCTGACATTTGTTCTAAAAGGTCTACTACATCAGTATGTATAAGTCCTAATAGATCACTTGCTCTCTCACTGTGACCAAAGAAAGAGAGTTTTTGTCATCTTGCCCAATAAATAAGATTCACATGTCTCTATTGATTTGAAATCAAAAAAGTCTGGATAACCATCTTTGTGGAGTCTAGTGATGCGTCTCTCATTAATGTGCCCTACAAGGAAGAAAATGTCCGATTTCAACGCCGTTTCGGTAGCCACAGAAACAGAAATTTTGATAAATTTCGACAGAAATTTTGACATATGCATTTTTGGCGTTTCGATGACCAAATGGTCAAATTATTTAGCGAAATTTTACCAGAACAATCTACTAGTGTAGATCTACTCAAATATGCAATAATATTTCATATTGGATATGTGAGGGGGTGGGGCTCCTCATGTGTGAGAGAAGGAAGCTGAACAATTTCGATGGCCATTTCGATGGAGATTTTGAGGTCAATTGAATGGTGAAATGAATGAAAACTCATCATAGTTTGCAAGCACAATATATAGGCTTACAGACAAATTTATGGAAACATAGCATGATCTAGGATGGTAGGACCTCTCAGTAGGATGACAGGATGTAGTACATAAACAATGTCGCGGTGGTATGTGAGTACTGAGGTTTATGCATCTAGTTGAACCATGATGGTTGTCATCCTCCTTGTTAATTATACCTACATATTGGCTCATGTTTTTTTTGTTTTATACAAGCATAGATATGTCTCACTGTTAATCTCCATATGCTTACAAGTGATAAAATACATATTAATGGATTAACTCAAGCTTTGTTCATCGTCGTGTGCTTTTGTAGCGAGAGCCTATAAGAGGCAACCATGTAGTTAGAGATGTGATTGATAATGGCATACATACAAAATATCTCGATAGTCATGCTAATTTTGCGCACTATAACATAAATCATGTGACCTCAAAAATGAAAATTAGTGGGTCATCATAGTCATAGATATCACTCCCACACACATTTTTAAATATTTCCTTTGTAGATCTTTATAGAAGTGAGAGAAATAGGAGAGAGGTAGAATTAGGTTAGGAAGAGAAGAAATATAACTTAGATTGCCCCTAACAGGCCCAAGGAATCACATAGTAAAATCTGCAGACATCGTACCCCATTTCTCGAAATAATAGATGTATTTTTCGAAATTTCGTCGAAATGCGGACCAAATGGGCCTTTTTTTCATCGAAATTTACCTAATTTCGTCGAAATTCGAAATAATTGTCGAAATTTAAATTTTTTCTGGCGCAATTCCCTACGTACAGACATGTAAGGCCATTTCTATGTCCGGTCGTTGGCGGCATCGAAATAATTAGCAAAATTTCGCCAATTTCGACGAAATTTTGAACATTGGTGCCCTAGATGTCAACGCCAAAGGTATGTTTTGTTTGAGTTATCGAGTTTTAGGCTTTTGGTATTTACGTTATAAACACTTGTCTCTAGATCTAGTAAATAAAGACCATAAGACATTGGGGCACTGTCATAAAAGATCTCATCTTTACAAATAGAACATCGACCAATCTTAATGTGAATTTCAAATCCATTCATCCATACAAGATACAAAAATGATGTTTCTATTAATGGCAGGTACAAATAGCAGTTCTCCAACTCTATTAGAAATAGAACATCAACCAATCTTAATGTGAATTTCGAATCTATTCTTGTCCATACAAGATACAAAAATGATGTTTCTATTAATGGCAGGTACAAATAGCAGTTCTCTAACTCTATTATAAGCCCATTAGGCAGAAATAAATTATAGGTTTCAACTGTAGTAACAGCAACTCTTGCTCCATTTCCAACATGTAGTTTGACCTCACCCTTTCTTAAAGGCTTACTTCTTTTCCGATCTTACATATTGGAGCATATGTGAGATCCACATCAGGTATCTAGTACCCAAGATGAAGAAGTACACATATTTATCTCAATAATGTATATATATGTAGTGGAAATCTCCATCCCCTACTTCCGCAATTCCTCCAGATGAGGACCATTTGTTTTCCAGTATCCAACAAGGTGACCGTGGTGACAATTGTCTTCCTTGTTCACCCCTACCTTAGCTTTCAATGCAGAAGACTTGAGTTTCCGACTAGCTTTAAAACTCTTAGATTTTCATTTGCCCTTGGACTTCCTTTTTCCTCTGTTGATCATAATCACAAATTTGGGCCTATCCTTCTTCATTTGTGCTTCAGCAGTTCTCAACATGCGAAGCAAAACTGACAATGATTTATCATAATTGTTCATGTTGTAGTTCATGACAAATTGTCTCTATGAATCTGGCAATGTTTGTAGAATCACATCTGTAGTCAATTGTTGCCCCAAGGAAAATCTCAGTCTAGCAAGGTTTTCCACATACCCAATCAACTTGAGCACATGGGGACCTACTGGATATCCTTCTGCCATATTGCACTTGAACAACGCCTTAGAGGCATGATATCTCTCTAGTCTTGTCTGATCTTGGTACATGTTCTTAAGATGTGTTACAATCTCAATAACATTCATGTTCTCATGTTGTTTCTATAACTCGTAGTTCATTGAACGTAGCATCAGACAATTGACTCTACGACATCATTGATATGCTTCTTGTAAGCATCCCTTTTAGCCTTAGGCGCAATGGGAGCGGGTTTGTCCGACTGTGGTGTCTCCAGAACATAGAGCTTGCGCTCTTGTGTGAGAACTATTCTCAACATCCTGAATTAGTAGTGGAAGTCATTCCCGTTTGACTTATCCTTCTCAAGAACTGATCACAACGAAAAGATGTTATTTGCCATTAGTTTCTGCAAAAGAAATTTGCATTTTGTCAAAAAAAAACTGATTTGATTTGATTAAAGAAAAAATTTGACGATAAGAATTAGGCCTTTAATTAATTATTGTGCCCACTATTTTGTTCAAATTGATAGCTCTTACTATCGATTCGGAATATTGCAGCGTACAACCTTCTAGTGAGTTTAGATCCATATTTCATCAAAGTCATGAGTCAGTCAGGGCTGGTCTCCAACAACTTGACTATTTAGGTAGGCAACACTTGTCAATTGCATCATATGCAACTCTTGATAGATGGTATGCACAACTTTTTGTCATAATCCGTCTTTATGCTTCTAGATACTTAATCCCATTAAGATCACCTAATTAAGCCTGACCCAAAAGCCAACACGATAAAATATGCACTCTACAGAGGCAGACCTACATATCTATCATCATACTTCCATGACATGGACGGCGCACCACGCTAGGGCGTGCCCATGCTTGGTCAATCAAGCTTTTCATGTGTTTGCTTATGGAATGCATCTAAGACTTAATATTTAATTGAGGGATTTGTATTTATAAATAGATATACACATCCAATCACCACATGTTTACAATACCTATCATATACATGCTATATCCGCAAACAAAACATGCAACCGCAGAATGCGAGCGATGGTTATGGCCATACTAATGCAATTCTTTGGAACTACAAAGAAACGCTACCACCTAAGGTCCATATCATATGTAGCAACATATTCTCACAAAATATTTGTGTTGGAACCAATCCGGTCGGTCAACTAAACCCTTCAGTTGATCGTTTGGACTTCTGGTTGGTCGACTGGTCTTCATGGATCGGTCGACTAGCTCTTGGCTCCAGTCGATCAGTTTGACCTTCAGTCGATTAATTGGCTCTTGTCAACTGGTGGATTGACTCGACTTCCCAGTCAGTCAACTCACCTGGTGTAGAACACCTCTTACCGAAAAACAAATTAAAATTATCCTATTCCTATGAACTTATTACATTGTAAAAGTGAAACCTCGAGTTACATTCGAGGGGAGTATAGGGAGGGAAGCATTAACTTAAATGTGAAGAAAAAGGTAGAGGTTCGGGATGCAAACCAAATAACAACAAGAATAAAATCATTCAACCAAACATAGACACACATAAAGGGTTTTTGCCAAAACCGCACATTCATCCACCATCAAAACAAATTTTAGGACGACGCATATTGATTGCATATATATATATATATGTCATATCATACATATATATAGAAGCGTAAGTGGTTTTAATTGGATATGCACATTAACCATTTTAAGTGTTCACATCATGTGCAGCAAATAAATGATAAAATGAAATCCAATCATATCGATAAATTCCTAATACACTGTAAATTGATGTAGCTCTGATACTACAGTTAGGATTTCGGGCAGCAGATAAGGCAGCAGAAACAAAAAAAATTCTACATGTATCCCAATCAAGTAGATCGCGTCAAAAACGATGTATATAGGAAAGAGGGTTTACGAGGTATATACCTAGTCCTGGAGCAAGTCCAGCGACAATCCTCGCAGCACGGTACTTCTAGATCTGACAGCACCTAGACGACAATCGAGGCGGCTTTCGATGTGACACCACGGACAACAACCAACATAGTCCTCCTATAGCGACGGCCTCCATGCCTCTATGGTAGCCCACACGGACCACCGGGACTCGTCACGCTTGCTAGAGCCAACGCTTGCTAGAGCCAACGGGAAGGAGTTTGTCCCTTCAGTGTTAGTATGCTAGTACTGACTTGTTCTCCCTGACTAGCTCTCCCTTTTATGAGTAAGACTTGCTTAGGCTCTCAAGTTACCACAACTGTGAGAGGACAACGTTTGTCAGCATTAGTTGTGTCTTCTGAAAGCCTTGACTACCGCTCTATTTATAGGAGGATCAGGGTCAGGGTCAGGGTTTCCAGATCAATTGGTAGTCGCAGAGATCACAAATTTCTGGCTGATGCAGATCACGAGTCGGTCGACTCAACACTTGAGTCAGTCGACTCGCACCCCAATCGATCGACTGGAACTTCCAGTCGGCTGATTGGAATGCTTTCTTATTCGCAAACATATCGGCTTTCAATGCAACAGCTAATGCACAACATAACATCAGCATCAATCCTTGATTTAGTCTTACTGATCGTCCAGTTGGTGGACTAGAATTCTGAGTTGGTCGACTCGACACTTGAGTCGGTCGACTCGACACTTGAGTCGATCGACTCATATTTCCAGTCAACCAATTTTCAGCCAATGTTGTTTAAATTAATTACCTAAACACTTTAGTAATCAAGTCAACCCTTATTCATAAGTAAACTCCTGTGCCAGGTGCATCCTATGCATGTGACCCTATAGGACCCAAATTATGTTGGTAGTGAATGTCCATAACTAATTTATGACATCACAAGCAATGAGTGGTATCTAGCAACACATCATTGCTACCCAAGTAATTGAAAAGTTGGAGAACAACTTCAACCTAGAACTGTGATCAGTGTTACTGTGATTGTATAATTCCTTTGTCTCAAATATTCGGATCGAACTCAAGGCATGGAAACGTCATCCTCTTAATCATTCAATCTGTATTCCTAGAACCAGAGCAGACTGTCTAAGATGCATGTAAGCTCACATATCATATACTGATTCACATGAGTATGGCCATACATTTCTCAGTCTCGCTTATCAAGTGACCAGGATATCAACTCCAACAAGAGGGACAATCTCATCTACATCACTCACAGTCAATCCCCATGTGTCACAATGTACCAAGCATCACCTTTATGGCAACCCTAATTCAAAGTCATGTTGGATGATGTTAAAATACATTGAACAACATGTGATGAGTTTAGTGGTCTCAAGTCTAAGAATCACAATCACCACTATCACATTGAGATGTGATTATGACTGTTATCCATGTATCACTTCTCAGGGCAGGTATGTCCGGTACACTGTTCTCTAACAAGTACCTATGTATTTGGTTTGATATCACATATCATGACTAATGAGACTCTGTCATCAACCACCACACACTCCAGTCTTATGTATTATTGTTGTCCATTAGCTTCCACAATAATATCCGACTAGAGACATAATCAAGAATGTAAATACTCTTATCATACATATAATTTCATTGTTCAGGTTCTCAACCTGAAGACATATGTCATTGTGTAGTATCATTCTTTAGACATCTATCATGTTATATCATCACCTCATATTTGAACAAACATATAGACAGAATTGCCTTTGTTATTAATCAAATCATTTACAAGATATGCCATTCAATCATCGTATAATTGGCTCTCTGGGCATACATACCAACACTTACGTCATCTTAAATGGACTGCCAAAGCAAGAAACAGTAGTTGTTGCTGTTGAAGCAAAATGAACAAGATGCAAGGGCAGCCAAGATGGACGCATCACATAAGGAAGGCTCCTCAAGGCCGCTGGGGTAGAGGACCACCCCAAGTGTTGCCTTTGACAAACGCTTACTAGAAAAGGAGCAGGAGCCACTTTGGTGGCCATCATGCTACAGTAACACACATTAGCAGCACTCTGTCGGATGAAGAAACAAAGAGACAAAGTTGTTGGACTGATGCAGTTGTTTCATAGAAGGATTAGGGTTTCAAACCATATGCTCTGATACCATGTACACAACCATATTGGGGAGAAAGAGACAAACCTAAATGCAGGTCTCTCTCATGACTTGTAAATATAGAAAGTCAGTAACTAAAAAATTTACATGTAGACCCTTACTCATCTACATATTACAAGATCTTGTGTACACCATATTAACAATCTTTATTCATAATCACTGAGTTGCTTTAACTAGACAGTTGCAAACCAAAACAGTTAAGCGGTAGCCCATGTAGGACTAAACCCCATAGATTTACAAGAGAGCCTAAGGCAACGGAAATAACATAATAAAATAATGTAAACTAAATCAAACTCCTAACAACTCGGAGGCCGGTCATGTCCTGCATCAACTCCCCTCGATTGCAAAAGACTCGACACTGAGGTAGTGCTCCTGAAGGTCGCCATCAGTGAATTGAAAATCGGCCTGAGCAGACGATTAAACGGCCGATTAATCGGCCTAGCACCCAGGTTGTTTAATTTTTTCCAAAATCGTCGATTAACTGTATTGCAATTAATCGATCGCTTTTTTCGCTTTTTGCCCGTTTTTCCCCTTTTTTGCTCTTTTTTCCCGCTTTTTGGCCCTTTTTTGTCCTTTTTTATTTTTATGTACACCTGTAACTTTAAGCAAACTATATGGCCCCAAGTATTATTGACTATAATATGTTAAACGTATATACATTAAATATCCTATGATAAGCCTTAGCTCTAATATAGAATGCATAGTTTGTATGCAAGTTAAGATAATAGGGTATCGCTGTAAAGTGTAATTTATACAAGTAAAATATATGTAACTATTATCTAATTTTAGAATGCATACTTTAACTAAATGTACTGTTGTAATGTATGACTAATTGATGATATGCACATATAACAATAAGTTAGAAAGGTATCCAATAATTAGTCTATTGTTTACTTCTTAGCTATGTAAACATGTGATGCAAAAAAAATTATCATGTATGTGGGGTGTTTTTATCCATGTCAAATTGATTTTTTACTATATTATGGCTATAATTATTGTCTTATAGCTATCTTATAAACTATTTGAGTGTTTTGTATTGTTGGGTAGTGTGTTTAGAATCTTTGGATATATATAAAAGTTCCAAAGAGTATAGTATTTATATACATATGTGTGTAATTTTGTATAAACTTATATAGGAAACTAAAATCCATTTTTTCAAAACTCGGCCGCTTACCGATTAACCAGTTACAAGGTGTTGTCTGCACGGTTATCACTTAACGTTTTTTAAAACATTGGTCGCCACCAATGTGACAAATCATCTTCAGTGATCCAAGTAGCGTCAGTAGGAGGGAAGTCAAGCCAGTGGATGAGCAGACCCACAAATATGGACAATGCCCCAACTAGTGAGCACGATTTGGTCCTCAAGTATGGTGTCGATGTGCTCTAGTAATGGCTGAGAAAGTCAAGGAATAGGAGGTTGTGCTGCTAAAGTCAGAAAAGTATGGTGATGACCTAAAGAAGCTACAGTTGGTGAAGGCGGGGGCTGAAAGGTACCACGATAAGGATAAAGATCTTCCATATTGAATACAACACTAATGCTTAAACATTCCAGTAGGTCCAGTACGTGCATTGGGTCCTTGTCTACTAAGTATTTGGAATGGTCCTGACACTCTAGCTTGAAGATTCTTGAAAGAATATTTGGGTAGCGCTCAGTATGTATACATACAAGCGCATAGTCTCCTCTGAATTCTTGGAATATGTTGTGAGCATTTGCAAAAAACTTGTAATTTTCATATGACAGTAAGCTTTTGGTGAATTTCAGTGTGCAAGTCAAGGACATGTTTAACAAAGGATCCTGCAGTATGGGAAGGTCGAGAGTCCAATGGATCAAGGAATTGGATCAACTAGTTGACAAGTTTGGCAACCATGCACAACTTCAAAAGGACTTTTCCTCGTGGACCTATTAAGAGAGCTATTGTCAGTGTATGTTGTCAATAAAAGTAAATTCCAATTGCCCAAGCGATTACACACTAAACATCGTTAAAGATTACCCAAACTCCAATTAATCACCTCAGTCTGGCCATTTGTCAAAGTGTGAATGGCAGAAAAAAATGTGAGATTAGTACCAAAAATTTTCCATAGTGTCTTCCAAAACTAGCTACAAATTTGACATCACGATCAGACACTAGGGTGGCAGGAAGTTCATGCAATTTGATGGCCTCATTTGAGAAAAGTCAAACAATGGGTGAGGCATCTGACGTCTTACTACAGAGGATGAAATATGCCATTGTAGAAAATTGATCAACAATGACAAACAAGAATCGAGCCAAGTGATGTGCCACAAAGGCCCAGAATGAAATCCATACTCAGGTCTTTCCAAGGTTCATGAGGAATTGGGAGGGGAGTGTAAAGACATGTATTTTGTTTCTTGGCTTTTGCCAACTGGCAAGTATGACATCGGTACAACGCATGCCACATCTTAAGATTGTCAACATAGGGAAGGCC
The DNA here is from genome assembly GCA_963693085.1 of Alisma plantago-aquatica. NCBI lineage: Eukaryota > Viridiplantae > Streptophyta > Magnoliopsida > Alismatales > Alismataceae > Alisma > Alisma plantago-aquatica. Next base: position 1,124,033,846 of record OY856412.1, on the reverse strand, counting down.
CATAAAATGTTTGAACTAGAGAAATTGTCGTATCTCTACTAAAATGACCGGTGAGGCGACCAACATGTAACTTCCACACAAGGAAATCGCGAAGAGAGGTCTTAGGAATACAAAGTTGGGTAGGACGAAAAAGAAACCCGTCAAATGGAAATCAGAAGAAAGGGAATAAGGGTTCTCAAGAAGCTTCGAATAGATCATACCAAAGACAAAACATTAGGAATATTGGTCCTTCAGGCAGCCAAATCCAGAAATTGCTACTCATAGAGTGAAGTGTAGTCATACGGCAACTCAAAGCATCGACCGCCTTGTTCTCAACATCTGAACGATGTTTGAGAATGAATGTGTATCCTTGGAGAAACTCACAAGACTTGGTGTGGCGAACATTCAAGCTCTTCTAGGAGTTTACGAAGCACGGAGCTAGATCATCTGACCATTGGACAATTCTTGGTGCAACAGATAGTCCCCCAATATCGTAAAGACTATACGACTGCATAAAACTCTTAGATATGCAGAATTTTTACACTTTGAGCTTCTTACTGAAGAAGGCAGTCAGGTGGCCTTCTGGACTCAATACACCACTGATGCCAACACCTGAAACATCACATGAAACTTCAAAGAGCTAGAAAAATCTGGAAGGCAAAGAACAAGGGCTTTCGTCATTTTCATTTTTATTTCTAGAAAGACATGTCCTACAGATGTTGACCACACCAATTGTCATGTTTGAGAAGCTCGGCGAGTGGAGTCGTGATTGTGTTGAGAGCTTGGACAAAGTGATGATAGAAGGTGGTGAGCCCATGGAAACTACGAAGCTGAAAACTTGTGTTGGGCTCAAGCCACTCTGTGATGGCTCGAACTTTATCTGGCATCAGTGGATATAATAAATCCAAGGAAGACAACATTGTTTTGAAATGAACACTTCATTAAGTTGATGTACAAATTTTCTGAACGAAGTGTATCAAAGGCAAGGTGAAGGTGCGCAAGATACTCTTCTTTGGTCTTGCTATACAGCAAGATATCATCAAAGTAAACCACCAAAAAATTCCCAATGAATAGCGCCATACTTGTCAAGGCGTCAAGGCGACACGGCATTCCCGCCGAACGCCTTGCGACTAAGCGCGACTAAGCGTTGCCTAAGCGACCTTTAGAAAATTAATTTATGTATATATTTTCTGTATTTATCCATATGTGTCACGGTTTTTATGAACATTCCCCACTCATATACAAACATTTTATAGTTATATATCTAGTTATATACATTTTTATGGTTGATCTCCCGATATATATATACATATGTATACATATATATTCTATTGTATAACAAAATAACCAATTACATTTCTATATATTACCATTAACATTAATGTCAAGAATAAGAAAAGATTTATTGTAAAGAATGTAAGACAGTTATCAACAAGTAAATATATATTTATTGTTATGCATAGCTACAAGTATTAAGAAATGTATACTATCCTTCATAGCATAGCTACTGAATACAATCTGAATTGAAGGTGCAAAATAAGAAAATCAAAAGATGTGTATTAAGAGTATTAGATCCAGGTAAAAAAAGAGTATTAGATCCAATTAAAAGTGATATTTGGCACATAAAATAGGCAACACTATTAATTTTGAACATTGGTGTAGCCATATTAAACATTAAAATAAGTGAATATACAACCGAACCCACAAAACTAGGTCATTGTAGCATTATAAATAAAACGTCCTCGCCTAAGCGCAGCCCTGGGACGCCTTGCCGCTTAGGCGGACGCCTAGGCGAGCGCTTTGACAAGTATGAATAGCGCAGCTAATGGTTTATGACCCTCATGAAAGTACTCGATGCATTAGACAGACCGTAGGGCATGAACACCATTCATATAATATGTCTGAAGACTTAAAAGCTGCCTTCCATTCATGCATATCCTTGATATGGGTTTTGGTGGTATCCGCTATGTAAGTCGATCTCAGAGAACCATTATGACTCGATCAACAAATCCAATATGTCGTCAAGTTGAGGAATGGGGAAGTGGTGTCTGATGGTGATCTTGTTGATCAGGGCGACAATCAAGGCACATTCCTCAACTTTCATCCTTTTTGGGAGTCACAAGACCCGCTATTGCACGAATGAACCCTTTTATAAGAAGGCATCGACTTGGCATTTTGATTTAGCATTTCATGTTGGGTTCATACAATAATGTAGGTGATTAGGGAGGGAAAAACCCAAAATCATATCAATCTCGTGATGGAGGGAGCTTATCAAGAAGCTCTTCTAGTTTCATGGCTCTGAATCCATCCAAAAATGGGACGAGCTCATGTAGAGGAGGTGAAGATCGAGACACATACAGCCTCTTTGATGTACAAAACATGCATGCTTCCAGATTCTAGGTTGGCATCCTCCACCTCTCTATGAGTGGCAAGATGTAGAGAAAATGTGGTGTAGCCAACCTTGGCTCAACTGGTAAACACAGTGGTCCATCAGACAGGAGGTCTTGGGCTTGAATTCTCTCGGGAACAAATTTGATGGGAAAAAATCTCCTGCAGACACCATCCTGGGGTTAGCCTTGTGGCAATTCACGCCACTAGGCGTGGCGCGGGGGTGACTTGCTACTACGTGTCTGATTCCAAAGTTTAGTATGTTGGAGTGGGTCCAATGTGGCCCTACGCGGGAGAGTTCCTCGACATAAAAAAATGACGCGGTTTAGGAGGTGGTACACAGGTCTTTGCATTATGTGGTGTGAGAATGAAACGTGTGGGGGAAAGTCGGATGTTTTTACCCTTATGTTGGAAGATGTTAATGTTGGAGTGACCCTCATTGCAAATATCCAGATCAAAAATCCAAGGGCACCCGGAAGTGACGTATCCCTCAACCAAACGTATAACATCGCAACAAACGTGATCTGAGTAGGAACCCAAAGTAAGGGGCACTAAGAAGCAATGGGTGACAAGTAGACTCATGATTCACCCAGTATACTTTGTGAGGTTGAGGGTGGGGCTCTAGATTAAGATTCAGGCATTGAAGTCCTTGGGGAAAATGATGTTTTTTGTGAGTTGCCACTGTCGACTAAAAGTTTACAACTCTTTCTAGCTTTTGATTAAAGCTGACTTGAAAGGGGCGATTCGCTTCCATTCATTAACGTTAAAGGGGGCGGAAAATATAGACAAGACTTGTAAGAGTCTTGGTCATCGTAGTCATGTTCTTCATCGAAGGAATCTGAGGCAGGTAACACATCCACGTACTCTGTCAACCACTAGGATGGTGTCACGAGAGTTAGATGACACAAGGAGAGCACAGTGTGGGCATTAGGTAGCAAGATGAAAGGTGTTGTTGCAGTGAAACCATTCACGACAGATGGGGAAGAACGAGAAGTGATCCTCACTACCTCCTTCCCTTGCTAGAAAAGGGAATATATAGCTGAGAAACCCAAGGAGGTTGTGATAGAGAGTAGGCAGGATGGGATGGGGAAGGGTTGCTAGTAAATCGACTTTGTTGCCCAAAACAAGATAAAGATGAGCCACAGGATGTCTGTAAAAGGTGTGTCTATCTTCTGGGCATGGTAAAAAGCATTTTTGGGCATGGTAAAAAGCGGTCTAAGGAATCATACCATTGTAATTCAAGTTTGTGTCAAATTTTGAGTTGCAGACAATTTAGAAGCAAGCGACCAATTGCTAGTCTGAGTCGTTGTGAATATATCGGTTCTTAAGTTGTTCAAATTTCTCCATGTATTCTCAAACTTGCATGGATCTGTGTCTGAGGTTCATCTAATCAGAAAAGAGTTGGCGTTGATATTACGCTCGGACATAGCACTCATGCAACTTGGTCTTCATCTAATCCGAAAAGAGGATGAGAAGTAGACCGAGTCACTCTGTGTCACGCTAGACACCTTGCGAATAACACTTGGCTAAACTCTTTAATTTCATTTTTGCAAATCAATTTGTTGTGCATCTGTCATGGAGTACCGATCAAAAGTAACCCTCCAGACTAGCAATCCAATCCAATCCAAAAAGACCATGAAATCAAGTTTTTGTCGTCAAAAGTCGGTGCATCCACCTTGACTTTGTGAGTAATGTCATCGTGTGGTGATGGAAATGGGCTAGGGTGATAACGGCCATGATGATGGTGAAGAAAGGTGGGATCGCAAAGGTTGGCCTCGGTGATCCTTAGGAGGGTGAAACTGAGGTTGAGGTCCATGAGGGCACAACTTTCACGAAGAAGAGGGGTAAAGTGTCACGACTGATGGTAATGAGGTGTACAAGATCAAGGTGTAACATGAGAAGGTTGCCCCTATGGGGGACGATGTGTGTGTTGAGGAGGAGGTTTGTAGTGAGCAGGCAAAGGTGGGGGCATATTGATAGGTTGATAATGAGTAGAGAGCACGGGGGAGACTTGAAATGGAAGGGTTTTTCCATAGTAGGGGTGAGGGGAGTACGGATCTTGATTGGAACATTGGTCAAGGACATCGTTAAGGTGGTAGTCGAGATGTAGTGCTTGAACCTGTATGGGCATAAGGGTAGGCCCTAAAGCTGGAGGCATGTCATAAACTAAGCAAGAAGACAACAATTGCTTGGCATGAAACATTTGCACTTGGTGAATATTGTGGAGTTCATTCATTATGAAGTCCACCGCTTGACTCAAGAGTGTCAAGGGTATACAATGGTTGTGGTTGGGGTGGATGGGATGATGGGGGGGTCTGTGAGAAGAAGAGGGTTGTTGGGCAGTGGGCCACCTGTGGTGGGTTCTAACATAGACATCACAGATCTATTACTAGACATGGTGAGCTACACAAGAAAAATCATGAAGACGTTGTTGGGATTAAGAGAGGCATTCTCTCCCCCTCTCCCACGCCCGTGACGGAGGCCGAACGCCTGAGAGGGTGGTAAATCAAGTAAGCGTATGTATGTGTTAGTAAGCAGGGCTACTGAAACTAAAAAACCTCACATGGAACAAGACTTGGGCAAACATGTGGTAAGGCTAGTACAGAGATATGTTGTGATTTGTTGAGTGTCATGTGCCTAGCATGTGCCTCACTTATGTTTTTACTTCAGTAGTTTAGTCCCCATATTGCTCGCATTTGCTTTAGTCTCTACTCTCTTCTGTTATATAAGAGACTGTATTTTACACATGTTAAATCATCTAATACACAATTCCCATTCTCTCTATATGGTATCAAGAGCGGGTCTGGTTCCCCGAGTTGCAAATTCCCACCCTGCCCCTATGCCCTAGCTTCTCCCTATTAGAATGTGTGGTATTCAACCCAAAACCAATTGGCTATGGGTGAAGGGACCACACACCTTATAAGCCCAGGACCTATCCCAGAGCTCAGCGGTGTGGGACAATTCTAACATCCCCCTCAAATGCAGCCATTTTTGTGTGCTTGCACTTGTTATTTTTTAGGTAGGGTGTGGTCCTCACACTTGTCTCGTGGGGTCCGCTCTGATACCATATTAGAATGTGTGGTATTCAACCCAAAACCAATTGGCTATGGGTGAAGGGACCACACACCTTATAAGCCCAGGACCTATCCCAGAGCTCAGCGGTGTGGGACAATTCTAACTCTCCCCACCCGCCGCCGGTGCTGCCCACCCCCCCCACCCCCGCTGCACCTCCCCTTCCCCGGCCGCCGCCGCCACCCACACCCTCCTCTTCCCGCCGCCGCCTACCACCACCCGTCGCCGACCCTATCCCTCCCCTAAGCCTATCGCCGCCCACCTGCCCCTGCCCACTCCTGCTATCCTCCTCTCTTGTTTCCTCCCACTCATTTCCGTACTAGCAATTTTCCGGACAACCATAGCCACCACACAGTGAGAGTCTCTCGTCTCACTGGGTTTCTCTGCCTGCGCCTCATGACGGAATATTGATATTCCTCATGACGGCGTAGATTCCTTTATCAGTCTATCTGCCCAACACGGGTCTCTTCTGAGATCTCTGGTGCTGCTACTGCCCCTTAGCGGGTTCCTTATCTATTGCATGTTGTTGCTGCGCCGCCTACTTCATTGCTACTCTGTCTCTGCTTATCATGGCTTGTGTTGAGCCTCCTCGTTCTCTATGTGTTACTCTTATCAAGCTCGATGGCTCTAACTACCATCTTTGGTCGGCATCCTTCGTCCTCTATGTCAAGGCACAAGGTCGGTACTCACATCTTACTACTGATCCTCTTGTCGCTCCTGCTGGTACTGCGGATGAAAAGACCAAACAAACCTATGCACAATGGTCCAAAGACAACTCTGGTGTTATGCCCTGGCTTCTTAATAGCACCGAATCGCGGATCAGTCAGTCCTTGTTATGCCTTCATGATGCTAAGGCGATGTGCGACCAGCTCTCCCATGTCTATTCACATCAGCAGGATCCTAAGCGTGTTTTTGAAACTTTCAAAAACCTGGCCAAGGAGTTTCTTTTGACACTTCTATCGAGGACTTCTACAACCAGGGCTCTACTCTTTGGAATGAGTACGAAATCTACCATCCCTTGACGGCTGACATGAAAGAAGCCCAGAAGCAGCGCAATGAACTACAACTGGTCCAGTTTCTGGCTGCCCTTCCTGCATCGTTCTCTGGCGTGGTCGATCAGATTCTATAAAGCGACCCCCTGCCTACTCTTCGCGATGTTCTTAAACAAGTTCAAAGATTTCCGTCAATGACCTCCAATCATGTTATTGAGCATCTTGCTCTAGTTGTTCGCACTACTGACTCTGGACGTGGTCGAGGCCGTGGTCGAGGCCGTGGACATGGTCGAGGCCGTGGACGTGGCGGACGTCTACCTCCTACTGTGGACGCGGCTCCTCTACTACTCCTGGTCGAAGCCAAGCTACTGGGCCTCGCTTCTGCAACTGGTGTGGTCGTGATAATCACAACGAAGATAGATGTTGGATCAAGCATGGTAAACCAGCCTGGCTAACCAAGCATCTACAGAAACAGCAACGGATACTGCATCCGACCATCAATCTGCTTTGCCGTCTACTAAATTGGCTTCGCTCGGAGTTCGAGAAGTTTTTCAAAGAGTGCATGACTCAGCTACCTTCGACATCGACTGCGAGTTCCTCCTCCATGCTTGCTTCTCCTTCTGCTGGTAACAATAAATGGTGTATTGATTCTGGTGCGTTTGTCCATATGGCTGGCAACATCCAATTATTTTCTTCTCTGTCTAAAACCACTAATATTCTGTCTGTCACTATTGCAAATGGCTCTAAGACTCCTGTTCATGGCATCGGCACTATTCCTCTGTCTTGAAAGTTGCATCTCCAGTCTGTTTTATACATACCACAGTATCATGTTAATTTATTATCTGTCAGTAAAACTGTAAAACAGTTTCAGTGCTCTATTAAATTTGATCTCTCTGGTTGTGTTTTGAAGGATCTCCACACGAAGACAAGGATTGGTTCGGGCCATGAAGGACCAGACGGACTCTACTATTTGGATGGACTGTCTGCAGCATCAGCTCCTGTCTACATCAGTTACAGGACTTCAATGGCACTATCGACTTGGTCACCCATCTGCAATAAAGCTGAAACATTCATTTCCCGCATTATCTGAAAACACTTTTTCTTGTGCTTCTTGTGTTTTGGGAAAACAAATGCGGTCTGTATTTCCCGCAAAAAAACAAATTGGTTCTAAGGCTCTTTTTGATATTGTTCATGCGGACAACTGGGGTCTATGTTTTATTCCCAGTCACTCTGGTGTTAAATATTTTCTGACCTTTATTGATGATTATTCTCGTGTTACTTGGCTTTTTTTACTCAAAGATCGCAGCACTGTTTTGGACAATATTAGTATCTTCTTTTCTGAAATACAGACCCAGTTCAATAAACCAATTAAGATTTTCCGTATTGATAATGCCCTAGAATTTATGCAAAAATCTGTCACATCTTTTTGTATTGTTTGTTCAAACCACTGGTCTTTATACTCCACAACAGAATGGTATTGCTGAACGGAAAAATTGCCACTTATTGGAGGTTGCTCGAACTCTTCTTCATTATAAAGTCCCTCAACGGTTCTGGCCTGAGGCAGTTTCTACGACATGCTATCTTATAAACTGTATGCCATCCTCTATTTTACACAATCGTATCCCTTACACCAATCTGTTTCCTGATGCACCTCTGTTCTCTGTTCCTCCTCGTATTTTTGGGTGTACCTGTTTTGTCAAAAATGTATGCCCAGGGATGACGAAGCTTGATCCTTGATCCACTAAATGCATCTTTTTGGGATATTCTAGAAGCCGGAAAGGTTACCGCTGCTTTGATCCGGTTCTCAAGGAATGGTTTGTCAGTGCGGATGTGATCTTTTTTGAGCATATGCCCTACTTCTCTGATGATGGGGCAACGCTCTCCAGTGATACGTTGGCACCCAGCCTGCAGATCGCCCTTTGCAAGTATACAAACGACAGCCAAAGCCAAGCGCTCCTTCCATGGCCCCTCCACAACCAATTCCTCGGTCTGCGGATGATCATACAACCACTGAGGTAACTTCTGACTTGCACTTTCCTATCATTCTATGCAAAGGTGTTCGCTCCTGCACTAAACATCCTATCAGTCATTTCTACTCTTCTGCTAATCTGCATAACAATTTTGCATGCTTCACTTCTGCAATTTCTGTCGTCACTATTCCAAAGACAGCTAAAGAAGCTCTGATAATTCCTGCATGGCAACAGGCGCTGAATCGGGAAATGCAGGCACTATGTGATCGCAAGACATGGGAACTTGTGGATCGCCCTCCTTCATGCCCTACAGTTGGCTGTCGATGGGTCTTCACCATTAAGTATCAACCTGTGGAACAATTCAGCGCCTGAAAGCTCGACTTGTGGCAAAACGGTACACACAAACATATGGCGTCGACTATTTTGAGACCTTCTCTCATGTTGCACGATTAAATTTTGTTCGAATTCTGATTTCTGTTGTTGTTAATAAAGACTGACCCCTCTTTTAGTTAGATGTTAAAAATGCATTTCTTTATGGAGATCTACAGGAGGAAGTCTATATGGAGCAACCACCAGGTTTTGTTGCTCAGGGAGAGTCTTCCTCAAAAGTCTGTAAACTGAAAAAGGCCATCTACGGTCTCAAACAGAGCCCACGTGCTTGGTTCGACAAACTCAGTCAGATCTTAGTCACTTTTGGCTTCCTTCGTTCCCATTCAGATCATTCTGTCTTTACCCGCAAAACAGTGGTTGGGCTAGTCATTCTTATTGTTTATGTTGACGATATTATTTTATCTTGTAGTGATACCTTGGGTATACAGGCAGCTAAAACCTACTTAGAAAAGCACTTTGTTACTAAAGATCTCGGAAAGATGAGATATTTCTTAAGTATTGAAGTTTCCAGATCATCTGCAGGGTTGTGTCTCTCTCAACGAAAATATGTGATTGATCTCTTATAAGAAACTGGTATGCTTGGTTGTAAACCACCCAACACTCCTCTTGACCCTAATATGGATTGGGACGATGAAAATTCTCCTCCCTATGTTGATCACCATCAGTTCAGAAGGCTGGTAAGCAAGCTCATTTATCTGACGATCAGAAGAGTTGACCTCACTGCTGTCGTAGGATTCATCAGCAGGTATCTTGATAAACCTCGACAGTGTCATTGGGATGTTATATGTCACATTCTGCGCTATCTTAAAAGCTCTCCAGGCAAAGGCTTGTTGTATAAGAAGCATGGCCACTGTAATCTCTCTGGTTTTTCAGACTCTGACTATGCAGGAAGTCGCTCTGAACGTAAGTCCACGTCGATCTATTGTACATTTGTGGGCGGAAATCTTGTTACTTGGCGAAGCAAAAAGCAAATTGTCGTAGCCAGATCCAGTGCAGATTCAGAATACCGAGCCATGGCTCATACTGCATGTGAACTTTTGTGGGTCCAGAGTCTTCTCCAGCAGTTCGACATATCCTATTCCAGCCCTATACCGATATTTTATGACAACAAGGCCTCCATTTTTATTGCGAGCAACCCCACTTTTCATGAGAAGGAAAAACATATTGAGGTTGATTGTCACTTTGCTCGAGAAACAGTTCTTTCTGGCCGGATTTGCACTCCATATCTCAGGACTGAAAAACAAGTAGCAAACATCTTCACCAAGATTCTTCCAAAAGCTCATTTTCGGACTCTAGTGGACAAGTTGGGCATGTTCGACATCTACGCTCCAGCTTGAGGGGGAGTATAGAGATATGTTGTGTTCTGTTGAGTGTCATGTGCCTAGCATGTGCCTCACTTATGTTTTTACTTCAGTAGTTTAGTCCCATATTGCTCACCTCTGCTTTAGTCTCTACTCTCTTCTGTTATATAAGAGACTGTATTGTACACATGTTAAATCATCTAATACACAATTCCCATTCTTCTATAGCTAGAATGTGCACAACCTAAAGACCCGTTGCGGAGGCACTAAAACTACAATGGATATAGGAAAATATAATGTAAACAAAGGAAAATTTTACCATATCAATAGAAAAGTATATGGAGAGAAAGGTAATACGGGTCGGTCATGTTAACGATGGCTTTGCTATAGTGGGTTGTAACGGATTTGCCTAGCCTTGTGTTTGTTGCGATGTCGGGTTTTTCTGTTGGTCATAGTCGTTGCACAGTTTTTGCTAGTCATGGTGCCCCTCACAGGGGCTGACCAGGTGATGGCCAGTCTAGATGGTTGTTGTTGCTGGTAATTGGTAAGGCACAGGTAAAGTGATTGCAGGTGCCAGGATAACTGTATGAGTGGTGTTTAGGGGTGTGACAGATATGTATATTGACCATAACAGTCACAAGGGATTGCTAGTAGGAGGCTTAGAAGAAGTGGCAACCAAAATAGGAGATCGGGAGTGCACGTCAGGCGTTGGTGGAAGGTGAATTGTGTAAGGTGGTTGATAGGAAATGTAGTTGGGTCGAGTGGAAGTGGGGAGAGGTTAAAGGAGTGGTGGCAGAAGGCAGGGGCAACAGTGTTGGGGGAGTGGTGGTTTTGACGCGGGGTTTATCAAGAAGCGATGAGGGTTGATGGGGTTAGCTGATAGGATTTACACACGGGGTGAGGGGTAGCAGGGGTTGTTTGGCGTGTTTGTTGAATAAATGATTGGTAAATGTGGTTGAGGGGGAATTTAGGTGTGGTGGGTGACAATGATAGAGAGGGAGGCGGGTGTTGTTCTGCATGAGAACAGGGGCGGGAAGGAGAGTACTTGGCGACTAGCGGGTGAGGAGTTGTTGTATGTTGCACGGTGACCCGCGTGCTCATGCACAGGGGGAAGTGGCGGTGGGTGTTGGCTGTGGGAAAGGGGGTAGAGGATAAGTGATGTAATCGGGAGATAGGGGACGAAGCCCTCAGTTATTGTCTTCTCTACTAGAGGTGTACAGAGAGGATCCTTCAAGTTGATATGGCACAGGCTAAAATAAAGAACAATACCAAAATCTAACCCTAATAACTTAGGATTAGCCGGGAAAAGAGGGAAGATTTCGTGAGACTCTGCTTGGTAAACGAGTCGATTATTCGGGGCGTTCTGTCATTGTCGTGGGCCCTTCGCTTTCATTACATCAATGTGGATTACCCCGGGAAATAGCAATAGAGCTTTTCCAGACATTTGTAATTTGTGGCTTAATCAGACAACAAGTTGCTTCCACCAACATAGGTATCGCTAAAAGTAAAATTAGAGAAAAGGAACGGGTTAGCCTTTGATGCCAAATAATGCATAATTAATAACGGAAGTATGCAAGCTAATATCAATCTTAAATTAAAGATGATCTTTATTTGATAATCCTTGAGTTGCTTTAACAAGACCACACTACTATAGGGATTCATGGAGGCGACAAGCACGGTGGAAGCAAAAAAAATTCACATTTCTGTAAGCAAATTTCGTCAATAACAATATATGAGGAAGGGATATAAGATATACCTTGTTGCGGAGTAGACCCGGCAATAAGAGCCATACAACATATCTCCCAACACAATCATTTGGCAACAACATCCTTACGTAGTCCACGCGGATGATGAGAACTCCACGTCGTGCTCCAACAGCCAACAGGGAAGGAACAACCTTTCCATTCGAAATGTGCTAGTGTTGCACAATATGTCCTCGATCTCTCTTTGTGGGTAATGACAACTAGGGTTCACTTGTCCAACGGTGCAGCCAAAAAGTGGCCATCATGCCCCTATTTATAGGAGAGACAGGGAAGCAGGGTTTCTAATAGATCATGGAAAAGGAAAAGGTAATAGTCGCTTTTCAACAGTCCGTTGGCGGACAGTCAGTTGGGCAACTAGCTTAGTCCAGTCTGACAATTGGGCTTAGTCGAGTTGTTTTCAACGCCCCCCCCCCAATAACAACAAGTCGGGTGACTGTGTTGGGTCATAACATACTTGGTTCTAATAGGCCAATTCACTAATCCAAACCGATCGATAAACTGGGCTAGTCAGTCGACGGGTTGGTTGATCTTGTCTTGTCGGGAAACTGGGCTGGCCAGTCGACCGATTAGGTTGATCTCGGTCTAGTCAATCAATTGGACCTTTCAATCTATTGACTGGTCTATCAAGTCTGGTGACTGGACTTTCCAGCCAGCTCAGTAAGTCACTAAACTTCCATTCCGTCCTTTAATGATTTAATTGATTACCTAAACCTTTAAGTAACCAATTAATCATTAGTCCATGATTATACTCCTTTCTTGTGCATCCTATGTGTGTGACCCTACTGGATTCAAACTACGTTGGTAGTGATGTCGATAATCATTTTATGACTTCACAAATGATGATTGGTATCTACCAAGACTTCATTGCCACCCAAGCAATTAGAGAAGTTGGAGAACAACTTCAACCTAGTATTGTGTCTAGTGTTATAGTGATCATGTCTTTGATATCCAAATTGATTCTAAGGCATGAAAATGGCATCCTCTTAATGTTCAATCTTTGTTCCTTGATCTAGAGTTGAATATTTGAGATACAAATGAGCTCATCATCACATGTTGACTCACTTGAGCATAGCCATGCACTTCATAGTCTCACTCATCAAGTGGTCAGGATATCACTCCAATAGGAGGGGACAAATTCCATCTTCATCGCGCACAACAATACACATGTGTCACAATGCACCTAAGCACTATCTCTATAGAAACCCTTATTCAAGGTCACGTTGGGTAGGTGTCAAAGTACACTAAACAACATGTGATCATCGTAGTGACTTCAGGTCTAAGGACCACAATCACCACTATCACATGAGATATAATTCTGATAGCCATTTATGGCTTCCATGTATCATACTCAAGTCTAACAATCAAGTACATTTATTTATAACATGTACCTATGTGTTTTAATTGATATCCAATTTCATGACTAATGAGACATAGTTATCAATCCACACACATACTAGTCTTAATGTATTATTGTCGTCCTATTTTCCACGATAATATCCGACTATGGACCAAGACAAGAATGGATATTCTTAGCATACACATGATCTCATGTTTAGGTCCTCAACCTAAAATCACATGTCATTTAGTACCCCTCTTGATTCAACACAAATTCGGATCACGACTTTTCTCCTTGTTATCCTAACAACAAGCAATATAGAAGATTGGTTGGACAGCTGATTTACTTGACTGTGACTAGAGATGATACTTCACTTGTTGAACTTGTCAGTGGGTATCTAGACAAACCTCAAAAAAATCACTTCGGAAGATGTAATCATATTCTTAAATATTTAAAAGCCTCCCAGGGATCCAAAACAGCTTCATTGTATATAACTGTTTTCCTGCTAAGTGTTTCCAATATCTTTGTGCAATAAACCAGTAACAGCCACTAAAACTTGAACTATTGCTGCAGATTTAAGTACTTTCAGAAAGATAGGAAAACAAATCTAATTATAGATGTAAAGACTAAAAATAGCCTTGAAATTTCAAAATCAGAAGATAATAAAAGACAGGTTCACCCTTTATGACATGAGGTACAAATAGCACAGCATACAAAAGTATTTAATAAAATCTAACTTCCCCACTTAAACTGGAGATAGACATCAGTCGTGCATCACTTGTCAATCAAAGTATCAATCTACTTCGCGGCAATACTTGTAACAAGTTAAGACACCTGATATTTGGATTTCGGAAAAAATGTGCTGATTTGTTGACTCATAATACCTCGCTCACAAAGTAAAAAGAGAACTCTAACTGGTTTCCTCTCACGAAAGATCTGACAAGTAGCTATAAAGATAGTAGCCTCCTCATGGCAGGGCATAGCCATAGGGGAAGTGGTTTTGGACCAAACTCTAACAGGAATCCTCCCACTTAAATCATTTAACATGTGGCATAAACTCCCACCCTATACTCAACATATGTGCTTGTCCTGGAAATCATGTTATTATTTCTTATTATACAGATTTTCCTCAACATCTGTCCACTATACATATGTGGATCTCCTATTTAGTTCAGCTTCAGCATTGTTATCAATAGAGAACTCAACAGAAGTATGTTTCTTTTTATATAAGCAGACCCTTGCCAGGATGTTGCTGCAAATAGTGTAAATAAATTAGTTGATAAACATCATTCAGTGAGAGTTGGTTTCTTTTTCATTTTTGTTTGTGTTATTCCTGATAGATTACTTTCATTTTTGGTAATAAGTTATAATACTAGATGAGGGTTTCTTAGTTGATATATGCCAACCCCAGGTGAACACACTTGATAGTTGCTAAAACCCTTAGAATATGTAAAGCACGTGGAAAATCCACATTTCAAAGATTTGTCCGCTTAAGTGCCCACTTAATGCAGGGCACTTAAGTTTTTGAGGAGACCCATCATTTCTTTTCCTGGTTTGCTCTTTCCATAACATTTAAGTGAACTGAATAAGTAGAGATAGCTAAACATATAAAAAGCCTACAGTCTGATAGAAATCAACAAAGAATGGGCTATGGTCTTTGTCACTTGTTTGGGCTTTGGCTTTGTACATAAAACAGTATTGCCGTTTGCCAGGAGCAGGTAAACCCAGCAAGGAAAAAGAAAATAAAAAACCACTCAAGTGACCACGTTAATACCATGTGAAGGGGCTCTGCCCTCCATCTTCTTTGCTCCCGAGCAGCCATTCTGTCGAGCTCTTGGTGCGTAAAGATCGGAAACTGATCCGCTATGTTGTCTTCCTGCAGCTGCTGGTTCTGGCTTGAGGAGGAGGCTGGGTAGTTGAAGGATAAAAGGGGCTTCAGGCTGTAGATGTGGCCTGTTCCATAGCCGAAATTTTCTAAGACCTCCAAGTAGGAAGTGACAACCTGGTTCCTGCAGGAGAATATCTACTTGTTTAGGATGGGTCGGCCACATCTGCACTGAAAGCCTGGGGGGATGAGTAAGATCTATAGAGATATGTTTATGTTTCACTGAGTGTCATGTGCCTAGCATGTGCCTCACTTATGTGTTTACTTGTATAGTTTAGTCTCATATAGCTCATCTCTGTTTTTGTATCTCCTCACTTATCCTATTTAAGAGAATGCACTGTAAACCTTTTTACTCATCCAATATATTCCTTTTCAACATTCTATATGGTATCAAGAGCAGGTTCTTTCCCCCCGTGCAAGTTCCCACCCTAACCCTATCTCCTTCATAACCTAAGCCCCTCCCCTCCCCCCGCCGCCCCACCCCCCCTTCCTCCCTCATCCCATCGCTGCTCTTCCCTCCCCACTCCCGCCGCCGCCGCCCCCCCTCCCCCACTCGCCGCCGCTCCCCCCACCCCCCCCATCCGCCGTCGTCGGCTCCTCCCCCCCCCCACCCCCCCACTCTTCCTCCTCCCGCCCACTCTTCCCTCCTACTGCTGTCCTCACCACCACCTCCCTAGCCCGATCCACCTCCCTTTCCCCTCCCACCAAACCAATCAACCATTATCCCTCTCATTTAAAATCCTATCTTTCTAACTCTACTCCTCTGCATCTTTGCATCTCCGGACAGCCATCGTCATTGCACGTTGAGAGTCCCCTGGATCTTCGACTTCTTCTTCCTGCGCCTCATTGTGGGATCTTGATTCTCCTCATGACGACGTAGGTTTATTTATCAATTATTCTTCCTGTAGCGGGTCTCTTCTGATCTGATGTATCAGATCTACAGATGTGCTCTACTGCCCCATAGTGGGTTTCTTCAGATCTGCTGATCTTTGTTGGTGGGTTTTGTTGTTGTTGCACTGACAGTTTTTTCTACTTGTTCTACTTCAGATGTGTTCACCATGGCCTCTATTGAGCCGCCTCGTTCCCTGTGTGTTACCACAGTTAAACTTGATGGTTCCAACTATCATGTCTGGTCGGCGTCCTTTGTCTTGTATGTCAAAGCACAAGGTCGCCATTCTCATATCACTACAGAACCCCCAGTTGCCCTTGTTGCTACGGCGGATGAGAAAAGCAAGCAAGCTTATGCACAATGGCTCAAAGATGACTCTGGTGTTATGTCTTAGATTCTTAATAGCACCGAGCCACGGATCAGCCAGTCGTTACTCTGCCTTCATGATGCCTAGGCGATGTGGGATCAACTATCTCACGTATATTCTCATCATCAGAACCCCAAGAGAGTTTTTGAAATTTTCAAAACTCTGGCCAGGAAGGAATTTTCCTCTGACACTTCTGTTGAGGATTTCTATAATCAATGATCTGCCCTATGGAATGAATACGAGATCTATCACCCTTTAAAAGACGACATCAAAGAAGCCCAGAAGCAGCGCTGAACTGCAAGTAGTCCAATTTTTGGCCGCCCTTCCAGCTTCCTTTCCTGGGTTGGTCGACCAAATTCTATCCAATGACTCACTGCCAACTCTTTGGGATGTCCTCAAGCGGGTTCAGAGACTTCCATCTATGACCTCCACTCCTACAATCGAACATCCTGCTCTGGCAGTTCGCACCGCTGAGTCCAGTCGTGGACGCGGCCGCGGCCGTAGTCGTGGAGGACGTCTCCCTCCTAACAGTGGACGTACATCATCTACTGCTACTGCTACTGGTCGAGGACAACCTGTTGGTCCTCGCTTCTGCAACTTCTGTGGCCGCGACAATCACAATGAAGACCGATGTTGGATCAAGCACGGTAAACCTACTTGGGCAAACCAAGCATCTACAGAGACTTCGACTGATACTACACCTGAACAGTCATCTGCTACGCCTTCAACTAAGTGGCTTCGCTCCGAGTTCGAGAAATTTTTTCAAGAACGCATGAGTCAGCTTCCCTCTACATCCGTTGTTGGATCTTCTGCTCTGCTCACCTCTCCTTCTATTGGTAACAGTAAATGGTGCATTGACTCTGGTGCATCGGTTCATATGGCTGGTGATATCAACTTATTTTCTGCTCTGAATAAAAGTACTCAGATTCCACCTGTTATTGTTGTTGATGGTTCTAAAACTTCCGTTCACGGTATTGGCACTGTTCCCTTGTCCCGTAAACTGCATCTGAAATCTTTTTATATATCTCGAAATTTCCTGTTAACTTGCTTTCGGTCAGTAAGACTGTAAAAAATCGTCAGTGCTTTATTAAATTTGATCCTTCTGGTTGTGTTTTGAAGGATTTCCGCACGAAGACGAGGATTGGTTCGGGCCAGTAGGGACCATACGGACTCTAATGTCTGGATGGACCACCAGCGGCATCTACTCTTCTGTCAACATCAGTAACGGGACTCCAGTGGCACTACCGGCTTGGTCACCCCTCTGCAGCAAAACTGAAACATTTATTTCCTACTTTATCTGAAAAGACATATTCTTGTGAATCTTGTCAGTTGGGTAAACAAACTCGTACTGTGTTTCCTGCTAAAAAAGATATAGGCTCTAAAGGCATTTTTTATATTGTTCATGCGGATATTTGGGGTCCGTGTTTTGTTCCTAGCCATTCTGGAGTTAAATACTTTATGACCTTCATTGATGATTACTCTCGTGTACTTGGTTGTTTAAACTAAAAGATCGCAGCACGGTTTTGGATAATATTAGCATTTTTTCTCTAAAGTACAGACACAATTCAGCAAACCCATTAAAGTTTTCCATGCCGATAATGCCCTTGAGTTTATGCAAAAATCGGTGACACCTTTTTGTTTTGTCCGTGGCACTCTACACCAAACTACCTGCCCCTACACTCTACAACAAAATGGAGTTGCTGAAAGGGAAAACCGCCACTTGTTAGAAATTGCTTGCACTTTACTCCATTACAAAGTTCCTCAACGTTTCTAGCCTGAGGCAGTCTCTACGGCATGCTATCTTATCAATCGCATGCCATCTTCTGTTTTGCACAATCAAATTCCTTACAGCATTCTCTTTCCTAATGCCTAACTTTTTTTTGTCCCTCCCCGTATTTTTGGGTGTACCTATTTTGTAAAAAACCTACGCCCAGGATTAACAAAACTTGATCCTCGCTCCACCAAGTGTATCTTTTTGGGATATTCTAGAACCCAGAAAGGTTATCGTTGTTTTGATCCTATTTTGAAGCAATGGTTTGTGAGTGTTGATGTAGTATTCTTTGAGCATATGTCATATTACTCTAATGATGGAGCATCACTCTCCAGTGATATGTTGGCACCCACGCCATTGCCTGATGTTGTTGAGATTGTGCCATCTTCTAAGCTACATGAAGCCCGACCTCTGCAAGTGTACAAGCGAAGAAACAAGACAAGTATTCCCTCCATGGTCCCTCCACAACCAATTCCTCCCTCTACGGATGAACATACAACCACTGAGGTAACTTCTGACTTACACTTACCTATCAGTCAACGCAAGGGTGTTCGTTCCTGCACGAAACATCCTATTAGTCATTTATGCTCATCTTCTAATTTGAATAATAGTTTTGCGTGCTACACTTCTACTCTCTGATGTCTCTATTCCCAAGACTACTGCAGAAGCTCTTCTCATTCTAGCATGGAAACAGGATATGAAACATGAAATGCATGCACTCTCTAATCGCAAGACGTGGGAGCTTGTGGATCGACCTTCTTCCTGCTCTACTATTGGAAGTCGTTGGGTCTTCACCATTAAATATCAACCAAACGGTACGATTGAGCGAATGAAAGCTCGTCTTGTGGCAAAGGGTTACACACAAACCTATGGTGTGGACTACCTTGAAACTTTTTCTCCTGTTGCAAGATTAAATTCTATTAGAATTCTCATTTATGTTGATGTCAACAAAGAATGACCACTATTTCAGTTAGATGTCAAAAATACATTTTTGTAAGGAGACTTGCAGGAAGAAATTTACATGGAGCAACCATCGGGATTTGTTGCTCAGGGGGAGTCTTCCTCGCGAGTTTATAAACTGAAAAAGGCCATCTACGGCCTAAAACAAAGCCCTCGTGCTTGGTTCGACAAGCTTAGTCAGATCATAGTAAATTTTGGCTTTCGTCGTTCCCATTCAGATCATTCTGTGTTTATCCGCAAAACTTTGGCAGGGCTAGTCATTCTTATTGTCTATGTTGATGATATTATCTTATCTGGCAATGATACCTTGGGCATTCAGGCTACTAAAACTTACTTGGAAAAACACTTTGTCACCAAGGATCTCAGAAAGTTGAGATATTTTTTAGGCATTGAGGTATCCAGATCATTTGCAGGATTGTGCCTTTCCCAACAAAAATATGTCCTTCATCTTTTGCGGGAAACTGGTATGCTTGGCTGTAAACCAGCCAACACTCCTCTTAACCCAAATACAAATTGGGACGATGAAACCTCTCCACCGTATGTTAACCACCACCAATTTAGAAGACTTGTTGGCAAGCTTATTTATCTCACTGTCACTAGAGCTGACCTTACTGTTGTTGTAGGATTCATAAGCAGATATCTTGACAAACCACGGCAGTGTCATTGGGACGCTATATGTCACATTCTGCGCTATCTCAAAAGCTCTCCAGGCAAAGACCTATCATATAAGAAGCAGTGAAATAAAAAACGCCCAGGCGGGCCGCTTAAGCGCCCGCTTAAGCGCCCATGACCCCCAGCCGCTTAATTTTGCCATTAATCGCCCGCTTAATCATTTTGAACAAAATCGCCCGCTTTTTTCCCACCTCACCCGCTTTTTCCCGCTTTTTTCCCGCTTTTTTCCGCTTCTGGTTAAAAATCCTAATGTAAGCATCTAACATTAATTAATTACATAGCCAAGTAGTATTGACTATAATATACAAAACTTGTATACATTAAATGTTCTATGATATAGCTAGTCCTAATTTAGAATGCATACTTTGTGTGTAAGCTGTAATAATTGGGTACTGCTGTAATGCATCTAAGTAAATATCCTATTGCTCTATTATACTAGTAATGCATGATTAGTTTTACTGATTTCCTTGCTGCTTTCAGTGATTAATGATTGGTACTGCTGGTTAGTATTACTTTAGTGATTACTTTAATTCAATAATTCATAGTTTGTTATATACAATTACTGATCTGCTTGCTGATTTTAGTGATTAGAGATGTTGATTAATAGTAAGTATTGATGAATACTTAGTTAATTACTGATTTGCTGATTAGATATGTATAGAAGTTCCTTATAAATATATTTTTTTATATACACATACATGTAATTTTGTATAAAAATATATAAAATTTAGACACCCGCTTTTTCAAAAATTGCCCGCTTAATCGCCCGCCTACCGCTTAATCGGTTACAGGGTGCCGTCCGCACGCCTCCCGCTTCCCGCTTTCTAATACATTGATAAGAAGCACGGCCATTGCAATCTCTTAGGTTTTTCAGATTCTGATTATGCAGGAAGTCAATCTGATCGAAAATCTACATCTGGCTATTGCACATTTGTGGGTGGCAATCTAGTTACTTGGCGAAGCAAAAAGCAGACTGTAATAGCCAGATCTAGTACAAAGGCAGAATATCGAGCCATGGCTCACACTGCATGTGAACTTCTGTGGGTCCAAAGTCTGCTCAAAGAGTTTGACATATCCTACTTATAGAGATATGTTGAGATATGTTGTGTTTTATTGAGTGTCATGTGACTAGCATGTGCCTCACTTATGTTTTTACTTCAGTAGTTTAGTCCCATATTGCTCATATCTGCTTTAGTCTCTAGTCTCTTCTGTTATATAAGAGACTGTATTGTACACCTGTTGATTTATCAAATACACAATTCCTATTCTCTTTATACGGTATCAAGAGCAGGTCTGGTTCCCCTCTTTGCAAATCCCCACGCTACCTGTATGCCCTAGCTTCTCCCCCCCCCGCCCCCCCCCCAAATCCGCCGCTACTCCCCCCTCCCCCCCCAAGGAATGAGGTTTTGATGAAATCGTCGAAATTTCGAAAAAAAAATTGATTTCGACGCCGTCTGCTACGAAATCTTGCAGCCATACCGCTATGTCAAAATCATCAAAACAAATTGCCCAAAATTCGAAATTTTCCCAGGGAACAGGAAAGTCTCCTTTCCTCCCACATGAAGGACCCCCCACCTATCCCCATATCAAAATGTTATTGCATAAAACGATGCATTTAGGTGTAAAGATCATCCCTGTGAAATTTCATGGATTAATTCGTTGATTTGGGCGTCGAAACGGGCACTGTTGCATTTGTCGAAATTTCAATAAATTTCGGTTTCCATGTTGTCGAAACGGCATCGAAATCGGATATCTCATTCCTTGCCTCCTCCCCCACCGCCTTTGCCCCCCTCCTTCCCCGTCGTCGCTGCCCCTCCCCCTTCTCCCGCCGCCGCCCCCTCCTCCCTAGCATGTCGTTGCCCACTCCTCCTCCACCTTCCTGGCATTGCCACCTCCTCCTCCTCCTGCTGCTGCCCTCATCCTCCTCCTGCTCTAATTTTACTTTCTTCCCTCCACCCCTTTCCGTACGAGAAACCTTCCGGACAGCCATAGCTCCTACACATTGAGAGTCTCTCACCTCTCTGGGTTTCTCTGCCTGCGCCTCATGACGGAATCTTGATCTTCCTCATGACGGCGTACGGTACTTTATCAGTCTATATGCCTGTAGCAGGTCTCTTCTGATCTGATGTGTTAGATCTCTGGTGCCGCTCTACTGCCCCATAGCGGATTCCTTATCTACTAATTATTGTTGCTTCGCTTCCTAATTCCCTCTTGCTCCGTCTCTGCTCATCATGGATTCTGTTGTGCCGCCTCGTTCTCTGTGTTACCACCGTCAAGCTCGATGGCTCTAACTACCACCTTTGGTCGGTGTCCTTTGTCCTCTATGTCAAGCCACAAGGTTGGTACTCACATCTTACTACTGATCCTCCTGCTACCCCTGTTGCTACTACGGATGAAAAGACCAAACAAACCTTTGCACAATAGTCCAAAGACTCTAAAGACGACTCTGGTGTTATGTCCTGGCTTCTTAATAGCACCGAGCCGCGGATCAGTCAGTCCTTGTTATGCCTTCATGATGCTAAGGCGACGTGGGATGTCTATTCCCATCAGCAAAATCCTAAACATGTTTTTGAAATTTTCAAAAATTGGCCAAGGAGTTTTCTTCTGACACTTTTATTGAGGACTTCTACAACCAGTGCTCTGCTCTCTGGAATGAGTACGAAATCTACCATCCCTTGACGGCCGACATCAAAGAAGCCCAGAAGCAGCACAATGAACTACAACTGGTCCAGTTTATGGCTGCTCTTCCTGCTTTGTTCTCTGGCGTGGTCGATCAGATTCTATCTAGCGACCCCCTGCCTACTCTTCGTGACGTCCTTAAGCGAGTTCAAAGACTTCTGTGACCTCCAATCCTGTTATTGAGCATCCTGCTCTAGCTATTTGCACTACTGACTCTGGACGTAGCCGCGGTCAAGGTCGTGGTCGTGGCGGACGTCTACCTCTAACTGGTGGACGCAGCTCCTCTACAGCTCCTGGTCGAGCCCAAGCTTCTACAACTGGTGTGGTCGTGATAATCACAACGAAGATAGGTGTTGGATCAAGCACGGTAAACCAGCCTGGGCTAACCAAGCATCTACAGAAACCTCAACTAACACTGCATTTGACCAACTATCTGCTCCGCCGTTTACTGAATGGCTTCGCTCGGAGTTCGAGAAGTTTTTCCAGGAGCGCATGACTCAGCTACCTTCGACATCTACGGTTAGTTCCTACGCCATGCTTGCCTCTCCTTCTGCTGGTAACAATAAATGGTGTATTGATTTTGGTGCGTCTGTCCATATGGCTGGCGACATCCAATTATATTCTGCTCTAACCATCAATATTCCATCTGTCACTGTTGCAAATGGCTCTAAGACTCATGTTCATGGCATCGGCACTATTCCTCTGTCTCAAAAGTTGCATCTCCAATCTGTTTTATACATACCACAATTTCATGTTAATTTATTATCTGTCAGTAAAACTGGAAAACAACTTCAGTGCTCTATTAAACTTGATCCCTTTGATTGTGTTTTGAAGGATCTCCGCACGAAGACGAGGATTGGTTCGGGCCATGAAGGACCAGACGGACTCTACTATTTGGATGGACCGCCTGTAGCATCTGCTCTTCTGTCTACATCAGTCACAGGGCTTCAGTGGCACTACCGGCTTGGACATCCGTCTGCAACAAAGCTGAAACATTTACTTCCAGCATTATCTGAAAAAACTTTTTTCTTGTGCATCTTGTCTTTTGGGAAAACAATCGTGGTTTGTATTTCCCGCTAAAAAAGAAATTGGTTTTAAAGCACTTTTTGATATTTTTCATGCAGACATCTGGGGACCATGTTCTGTTCCTAGTCACTCTAGTGTTAAATACTTTCTGATTTCTATTGATGATTATTCCCGTGCTACTCGGCTTTTTTTACTCAAAGATCGCAGCACTGTTTTGGACAATATTAGTATCTTCTTTTCTGAAATACAGACCCAGTTCAATAAACCCATTAAGATTTTTCGTACCGATAATGCCCTGGAGTTTATGCAAAAATCTGCCACATCTTTTTGTCCAGTTCGTGGCACCATCCATCAAACTACTTGTCCTTATACTCCACAACAGAATGATGTTGCTGAACGAAAAAATCGCCACTTGTTAGAGGTTGCTCGCACTCTTCTTCATTATAATGTACCTCACCGGTTCTGGCCTAAAGCAGTTTCTATGGCACACTATCTTATAAACCGTATCTCATCCTCTGTTTTACACAATCGTATCCCTTACACCATTATGTTTCCTGATGAACAATTGTTCTTTGTTCCTCGTATTTTTGGGTGTACCTGTTTTGTCAAAAATCTACGCCCAGGGATGACAAAGCTTGATCCTCGCTCCACTAAATGCATCTTTTTGGGATATTCTAGAACCCAAAAAGGTTATCGTTGCTTTGATCTGTTCTAAAACAATGGTTTGTCAGTGCGGATGTGATCTTTTTTAGCATATGCCCTATTTTTCGAATGATGGGGCAACGCTCTCCAGTGATATGTTGGCACCCACACCTCTACCAGATGTTGTTGAGGATTTGCCTTCTTCAGACCAGCCTGAAGGTCGCCCTTTGCAAGTGTACAAACGACAGCCCAAGACAAGCACTCCTTCCATGGCCCCTCCACAACCAATTCCTCCGTTTGCGAATGATCATACAAACACTGAGGTAACTTCTGACTTGCACCTTCCTATCAGTCGGCGCAAAGGTGTTTGTTCCTGCACTAAACATCCTATCAGTCATTTCTGCTCTTCTGCTAATCTGCATAAAAGTTTTGCAGGCTTCACTTCTACAATTTCTGTCGTCATTATTCCAAGGACTGTTGCAGATGCTCTCGTTATTCCTGCATGGAAACAGTCGATGAATCAGGAAATGTAGGCACTATGTGATCGCAAGACGTGGGAACTTGTGGATCGCCCTCCTTCGTGCCCTACTGTTGAATGTCGATGGGTCTTCACCATTAAGTATCAACATGATGGAACAATTGAGCGCCTGAAAGCTCGACTTGTGGCAGAAGGGTACACGCAAACATATGGTGTCAACTATTTTGAAACTTTTTCTCCCGTTGCACGGTTAAATTCTGTTCGAATTCTAATTTCTATTGTTGTTAACAAAGATTGGCCCCTCTTTCAGTTGGATGTTAAAAATGCATTTCTTTATGGAGATCTAAAGGAGGAAGTTTACGTGAAGCAACCACCAGGTTTTGTTTCTTAGGGGGAGTTTGCCTCAAAAGTCTGTAAACTAAAAAAGGCCATCTACGGTCTCAAACAGAGCCCGCGTGCTTGGTTCGACAAACTCAGTCAGATCTTAGTCACTTTTGGCTTCCGTCATTCCCACTCAGATCATTCAGTCTTTATCCGCAAAATAGTGGTTGGGCTAGTCATTCTTATTGTTTATGTTGACGATATTATTTTATCTGGCAGTGATACCTTAGGTATACAGGCAGCTAAAACCTACTTAGAAAAGCACTTTGTCACTAAAGATTTTGGAAAGCTGAGATATTTCTTAGGTATTGAGGTTTCCAGATCATCTACAAGGCTGTGTCTCTCTCAACGAAAATATGTACTTGATCTCTTGTCGGAAACTGGTATGCTTGGCTGTAAACCAGCCAACACTCCCCTTGACCCAAATATGGATTGGGACGATGAAAATTCTCCTCCTTATGCTGATCACCACCAGTTCAGAAGGCTGGTTGGCAAGCATATTTATCTGACGGCCACAAGAGCTGACCTCACTGCTGTTGTAGGATTCATCAGCAGGTATCTTGATAAACCTTGGCAGTGTCATTGGGATGCTATATGTCAAATTTTGCGCTATCTTAAAAGCTCTCCAGGCAAAGGCTTATTATATAAGAAGCATGGCCACTATAATCTCTCGAGTTTTTCAGACTCTAACTATGCAGGAAGTCGCTCTGATCGTAAGTCAACATCGGGCTATTGCACATTTGTGGGCAGAAATCTTATTACCTGGCGAAGTTAAAAACAGACTGTCGTAGCCAGATCCAGTGCAGAGGCAGAATACCGAGTCATGGCTCATACTGCATGTGAATTTTTTTGAGTCCAGAATCTCCTCCAGGAGTTCGACATGTCCTATTTCAGCCCTATACCGATGTTTTGTGACAACAAGGCCTCCATTTTTATTGCGAACAACCCCACTTTTCATGAGAGGACAAAACATATTGAGGTCGATTGTCACTTTGTTCGTTAAACAGTTCTTTCTGGCCGGATTTGCACTCCATATCTCAACATTGAAAAGCAAGTAGCGGACATCTTCACCAAGATTTTTCCAAAAGCTCATTTTCAGACTCTAGTGGACAAGCTGGGCATGTTCGACATCTATGCTCCAGCTTGAGGGGGAGTATAGAGATATGTTGTGTTTTATTGAGTGTCATGTGCCTAGCATGTGCCTCACTTATGTTTTTACTTCAATAGTTTGGTCCCATATTGCTCATCTCTGCTTTAGTCTCTACTCTCTTCTGTTATATAAGAGATTGTATTGTACACCTGTTGAATTATCAAATACACAATTCCTATTCTCTCTATACTACTCCAGTCCTATACCTATGTTTTGTGACATCAAAGCTTCTATTTTATTGCGAGCAACCCGACATTTCATGAAAGGACAAAACATATAGAGGTCCATTGCCATTTCGTCTGCAAGATTGTTCTTTCTGGTCGTATTTGCACTCCATATCTCAGCACTGAGCAACAAGTAGCGGACACCTTCACCAAAATTCTTCCAAAAGCTCACTTCCAGATTCTAGTAAACAAGTTGGGCATGTTCGACATCTACGCTCCAACTTGAGGGGGAGTATAGAGATATGTTTATGTTTCACTGAGTGTCATGTGCCTAGCATGTGCCTCATGTGTTTACTTGTGTAGTTTAGTCCCATATTGCTCATCTCTATTTTTGTATCTCCTCTCTTATCCTATATAAGAGAATGCACTGTAAACCTTTTTACTCATCCAATATATTCCTTTTCAACATTCTATAAGATCAATGGTGGTTCTCATGGAAGAAGTGCATGGCTATGGTGGGCTGCACACCAACGGTGGAAGCATGATGAAATAAACCCTACTCCAAGACCTAATGTTTTGGTAGCATATGGGATAAACATGGAAGCTAGGGTTTGCGCTTGGCCAATCATACTAGGGTTGGCTACCTTTTCTGCTACATAGAGAGGTACGGATACATAGAAGCACAAAGCATATAATAGAATTGAAAATATAACAACTCGCTTCCTGTAATAGTAATAGTTGGAAATAAGAAGTTAAAGTGCCTCCCAACATTCACATTTGCTTTGCTTCTATAGATGACAAAACAATTATTAATTGACATGTTGCTAAAAGATAAATGTGCTATCAATCAGGGATCCAAAATCGTGCATCGCATACATTCGGACTAGCGGGAACCATGATCACCATCACAATATACAAGTCTCGAAGATATAAGGTAAGGGACCCTGAAGGGCATCAGGATAATCCTTAGCTTCCATTAGCTAAGGTTGTGATTGGCCAACGATACCAGGAACGGCTATACTTTCCATTATATAGAGGTAGAAATGCATAAAAGTCTAAGCATATAATTAAATTCGAAATATATTTGCTCACTCTCTATCATAGTAAAGGTGAGAATAACAAGCTGAAAACTGTTCCCAACATTATTTTTTATTTTGCTACCATACATAAAGAAGGCAAATATTGATTGGCATGACTTAAAAGTCACTGTCAACCAGGGATCCAAAATCAATCATTGCATATTAACACAACTTGGGGAAGATAGAATAAGAGCAGCACAACACAAGTGACCATGGTGAGGGCAAAGGACCCTGTTGGAAGATCAGGATAACCCAGCTACCAAGGACAAAGAGCTGGAATTAAGTTATTGGGATGTCCTGACCGTCACTCAGATATGCATGGGGGATTCTCCTGAGTCTTGACTAATGCAATTGGAAATGCAGAACAAACCCTGGACAATTACAGACATTTCGAGGACCAAAAAGCACCTAAATGAAACTAAAGCCACACTATATTTGATATTACTTTAGCAAAAAATTGATTTGATAATTTAAAAGGTGTAATTAGATTCTGTTAAAATCATGACTAGCATTTTGACTGCATATCAGAAGCTGAAGAAAAACAAAGACAACATCGAGAAGGATAATATGCAATACCTTCAGAAGGCCACATATTCGGCCCATAAAATGGTTTGTCTGGATCAACAGCACTTTCTGACACTTCGATGCCAATATAGTATCCTTCCTTAGAGTCACCTTAAATCAAACTACAAATATGTCAACTCTGGTTGAAGTCGGACGAGGCAACTTGCCCAAACAAAACAGCACATTTTGGTAATATAACATTAGTTTGGATTGCACAAAGTAAATGGATAAACTATGAAGAACTTATTTACGAAGAGGTCAATAAAGAAGCATGTTAGAGGTTACATACTTTTTATTGTTTCCTCCTTCATCTACATGTGCACAATTTTCCTCATTTTTATAAATAGAAAGGGAGACAAGACCGTCGAACTTTGTCACATGTTTACACAATGAATACTAGTTTACATGGTATCAAAGTAGCATGCAACATCCTAGGGTTATGCATGCTGTTATATATCTTATATACATGTCTACATATATTACACATTTATATACATATAAATATATGGCATACATATATATATTACACATGTATACACACACACACAATACAAACATAAATATTACACACATGCAGTACACACATATCACGCATATATATACATAATACAAACACAATATCTATATCTACATATGTATATATGCATATATAGAAACATATATATACCTACACAATTATGTGTAGGTATCCACAAAATAAATCAATGACGTAAGTAGTAAAAAATAATAAAGAGGGAAACTATATAAAATGGGATACAAATTGAAACGTGGATAATACAATAATCAGATAAAATATAATATTCAAAACGGGGAGGTTGTTCAACCATCACATACAAATGGGGGAGATTGGTGTTTTATATGTAGTTTTTCAAAGTCATAATTGTGATGTTGCCTCTAATCTTTGCACTTCACACTATCTGTATTCCTATTTGTGAAAAGGGAAAGGGTTGTATTATTAGATGACTAATACAAGCATAGGCACCCTCTTTATATAGGATAAGAGGAGTCCACACAATACAGAGTTCATGAATATGGGACAAACGACAAGACACACTAAAGGAGTGCACAAAATAAATATATTAACACTCTCCCTCAAGCTGGAGCATGGATATCATGCATGCCCATCTTGTCCACCATAGAAAGGAATCTTGTCTTTGGCATTGATATGGTAAAGATGACAGCTAGCATATCTTCAGTCTTGATGTAAGAAGTGGCTATGTGCTTGGACAGAATGGACTCTCTGATGAAGTGACAATCTACCTCAATATGTTTGGTACGCTCATAGAATGTTGGATTACTTGCAATAAAAGATAGCTCATTTATTATCATAGTACATGGGAATTGGGGTAGGTTCATAGACTCTACATTCTTTTAATAGTCCTTAAACCGACATTAGCTCACAAGTTGTATGTGCCATGGTGCGATGCTCAGCTTCAGCACTAGATCTAGCCACAACAACCTACTTTTTGCTTCTCCAAGTGACAAGGTTACCACCTACGAAAGTGCAGTAACCTGAAGTGAATTTACAATCAGCCCTGCTGCTAGCATAGTCTAAGTCGGGGAAACCAAAATCTTGCAGTGCCCATTGTTTCTATATAGAAGACCCTTTCCAGGTGAGCTTTTTAAGTATTTGAGAATGTGGCACACAGCATCCCAATGACATTTTCTAGGTTTATCAAGGTGCCTACTGACAAGTCGAACAACATAAGTGATATTTGCTCGTATAAACGTCGCATAAGTTTGCCCACAAGTATTTTGTATTGCTTGCTATCAGGGTAAAATGGAGAAGAATCATCATCCCAATTGGTATTGATAAATGTTGTTTTAGTCCATCAATTGCTTTCTTAAGGCGGCAGACTTTAGAACACTCCCCCTGAACAACAAATCTTGGGGTTGCTCCATATACACCTCCTCATGTAGATCACCATATAAAAAAGCATTTTTAACATCCAGCTGAAACAAAGACCAACTTTTATTGTCAACAATAGAAATGAGAATATGAACGGAGTTAAATCGCGCAATAGGCAAGAAAGTCTCAAAGTAGTCTACACCATAAGCTTGTGTGTGGCCTTTAGCAACAAAACAAGCTTTAAGGCATTCAACCGTGCCATCAGGTTGATAAATTAAGACAAGCTTTAAGGCGTGGACACTCCTTTACATTCTTTGCCAAAATTAAGACTTCAGTTTATTAACCTCGTCAAAATATTTAGAATTGACAATGCTCTTGAATTTACGCAACAGTTTGTTAGCATTGTCAATTCTAAATATTTTGATGAGGTTAATAAACTGAGTCTTAATTTTGGCAAAGAATGTAACAATAGTATCATGCAAATGTGCCATGTCTTAAAGTAAAAACAACCAAGTAGCCCTAGAGAAGTCATCGATGAAGGTCATAAAGTACCGAAATCCAGACATACTTGTGATAGAACAAGGTCCTCATACATCAGCAAGGACAACGTCACAAATAAAACTTGAGGCTAGAATGGTTTTTCTAGAAAAAGTACATCAAGTTTGCTTTCCTATCTGGCATGCTTCACATTTAAACACAGTTTCAGATACATTAGGAATTAAATGCTTGAGCTTGGATGTAGATGGATGTCCTAATCTGTAGTGCCACTCATCATCATCATCAATTAAGCCTCAGTCCCAACCATGTTGGGGTCGGCTACATCGATCCTTCGTTTCCATTCAGCTCTATCATGGGTCATATTTTGATTGAGATGTAAATATTCAAAATCTCTCTTTACAAACTCTTCCCATGTTAATTTAGACCTTCCACATCTTCCGTTAATTGTGCTTGACTCAATAGCATTGCTTCGTATAGGCGCATTACTCGATTTGTGTTGCACATGTCCATACCATCTGAGTCGACCCTCGTGCAACTTGTCCTCGATGCTCGTCACCCCCACTTTATTCCTAATATAACCATTTCTCAAGCAATCTTTTCTTACACATCCATCTCATCATACGTATTTCAGCCACATTCATCTTGTTGAGACCTTGTTTCTTCACCGCCCAACATTCGCTCCCATGGAGCATGGATGGCCATATAGTTGTTCCATAAAACTTGTTTTTAATCTAAGAGGGATCTTTCGATCACATAAAACTCCAACTGCACTCCTCCATTTTCAACCATCCTGCAGTGATCCTACGACAAACACCATCTTAGACATCCCCATTTATTCGAATAATAGAACCCATGTAACGAAATTTATCACATTTTGGTACATCTACTCCGTCCAACTTGGCTCCACCAATCTGTAGTGAGATTAAAGTCCAGAAATAGCCAAAGATAGAAGAGCAGTAGTTTGTGGAGCATCAAGGTAGTATAAACTGCTTGGTCCCTCATGGCCCGAACCAATCCTCATCCTCGTGCGGAGATCCTGAAAGACACATCCATCGGGGTCAAACGTAATAGAACACTTTAGTTGTTTGACAGTTTTACTAACTGGAAGAAGATTCAGAGGGAAGCGAGGAACATATAAAGTCGATCTGAGCAAGAAATTATTTGTAGTTTGAATATTGCCAATCCCATGAACTAGGGCTTGAGTGCAATCAGCAATAGTCACAAGCGGAATAGAAGAAGCAATTCACTTAGAGAACAGCTTCAAATTGTCAGAAAATATGGGTAGAAGCACCAGAATCTATGACCCATTTGTTTTTACCATAAGCCGAGGATGCTAAAAAGGCAGAAACACCATTTGAATGTGGAGTTGACGTCGAACTGAAGTCATTCTTGGAAGAGCTTTTCAAATTCAGCTAGGACCTAATCTATAATAGTGGAGGGTTGAGCCGGCTCACCCTCGCCGTAGTTGGTAGAGCTAGAGCCTGATTGGCCCATGTGTTAGAGTAGTCATGTTTCTCCCAACAATGATCCTCATTATGATTGTTATGACCGTAGAAGTTGCAATGACAAGGTCCACTAGG
This sequence comes from Alisma plantago-aquatica, assembly GCA_963693085.1. Lineage (NCBI taxonomy): Eukaryota > Viridiplantae > Streptophyta > Magnoliopsida > Alismatales > Alismataceae > Alisma > Alisma plantago-aquatica. Next base: position 1,124,002,021 of record OY856412.1, on the reverse strand, counting down.
AGGGGCGTTGCTCGGTCTCAATGACGAGGTCCACTAGGAGGGGCGTTGCTCGGTCTCAATGACGAAGTCCACTAGGAGGGGTTGGCCACGTCTAGGTCCTGACAGGACAAAACAACCACATCCTCTACCACAGCCATGACCTCTGCCATGGCCAGAGTCACCAGATCAAACTGCAAAAATAGATGCCTCAATGGAACCAACAGTAGAAGAAGAGACAAATGACAGGTGTTGGATCCTTTTAAGGACATCACGCAGCTTAGAAAGTGGATCACTAGACAAGATCAGATCATTGCTCCTACAAAAGAAGCAGGTAATCCAAAAAGGAACTATACCAATTGAAGTTCATGTCGCTATCATTGAACTTCCGTGATATCAGAAGTCAGGGAATGCAAACTTCAAACTCATCCCACAAAGCACAACATTGATCATAATAATCCTCAACAGAGGTATCTTTAGAGAATTCCTTCTTAGCCAAATTTTTAAAGATTTCAAACACCTTATAGGGTTTTATTTGCATGAGTACTTATGTGCTAATTGATCCCGCATGGCCTTTTATCATTCTAAGTCGTAAAAGAAATTGACTTATTTTTGGTTCTGCACTGTTGACCATTCAGTTCATTACCCCTGAGTCATCCTTGACCAACAAGTCATAGGATTGTATAGTTTTCTCATCAGTGTTCTTGGCAGGAAGAGCAGCTCCTTTAGTAACCAAGTGAAATTATTGGGTGCCTTGGGCCTTGACGTACAACTCAAAAAAAGCAGACCACGTATGGTAGTTAGAACCATCCAATTTAAATGCGGTCACAAGAGAGTTCTTAATTTATCAAATGAGGCCATGATGGAATCAGTTCTAGATCACTACACACAAGTTCTCAGTTCAAAAGGGCGTGAAGCTTCACGCAAGTAATCAACCAAATAGTTCAGAGACCCAAAAATGGTCATAAAGATTGTTTTAATTAAGAAACCAACGTCACATTGTCAATGTAAACCAACATGTAACGAAGGTTGATGGGAGGGAGCAACTCCCTCCCAAAAAGTTAAGTCGAACCAAGGAGCGATTGTTTTCTACCAAGGACAACCTTCCAAATAACAGGCAAAAACAAGACAGAAAGGAAAGGGCTCGGATCCAGAAGAAGTTGGATTAAAGGATGTTGAAGGCAGATGGGTAGCAGTAATAGGATAGTGAATGGGTCTGTAGGTGTGATGTGAGAGGAACAGGGACAGGATGGCAGGTAGATGTTGTGGGCTAGCGGGGGGCGAGGGTTGAAGAACAGCGGGGGAAACACTAGAGGGAGGGGTGGCGTTAAAGATGGGTCGGGAGGGGTGGCTTTAGAGGTATAGCGGCTGGAGACAGGGAGTGGAAGGCGGTGAAGGCGGGGCAGGAGATGACATAGGGAGGGGGTTGCGATAGGCGGGTGGATTGGGTTGTTGTAGGCAGGCAGAATGACGTCGGGAAGGGTGGTGGCTTGCAGCGGGTGGAGGAGATGAGCAGCTTGTGAGAGCAGGGGTAGGGGAAGGGACTGTGCAGGCGGCGGATTGCAGAAGATGTCGGGGGGCTAGCAAGGTGTGAGGGAAAGAAAGAGAAAGCGACAGCTGGAGGGGCTGAGGAGGCAGGGGTGTTAGGGCGAGATCAATAGCCCGCTTTAATACCATGTGAAAATGAAAAGGGTTGTATTATTAGATGACTAATACAAGCATAGGCACCCTCCTTATATAGGATAGGAGTCCACACAATACAGAGTTCACCAATATGGGACAAAAGACAAGACACTACAGAGTGCACAAAATAAATAGATAAAAATAAATATATAATACTATTGTTTCACGGTTGTCTAATTTACCTCACTCTACTAGGTCAATTAGATATTTACCATTGGACACCACATTCTCAGGACCATAATGAAGCCCAATGAGAGAAAGGTTAAGCTAATGCTATGTTGACCAAAATGGATGCATTTTTTTAGAATGATACATGGAAGTTTGATGATCCTCCTCTTGGGAAGGACTGGTAGCCATCCAAAGGGTTCACATTGTGAAGTATAGTCCAAACGGGCTTGTTGAGAAGTCAAAGGCACACTTAACTTGGGCACCTGTTTGGATTATGAATTGGATCACATTTTCATTAGCCATTGTTTCGATTATACATCAAAAATTCCTTTGTTCCTAGTGATCTATCTTTGAAAGTCTACATAGGTAGTAACAAGTGTCGCTCAAGAAGAGTGTCTACATAAAGTTTGAGAATCGAATAGGGTGATTTATGGCTTAAAAGAATCATCTCAAACATGGTTTGACAAGTATAGTACAACAGTTCTATAATTTGGACTTTCTCATTATGGTACATATCATTCTTTATTCTACTTTCATTCTATAAGAGTTATAATTCTCATAAGTTATGTGGATAATATAGGAAACAGGAGATGGCACACAAAGCATTTTTGTTTGGGATAGATGGTTGTGAACTTATTTCATAGTTAACGATCTGAGGAAATTGATACTTCCTCAGAGCTAAAGTTTCACATTCCAAGGAAGTTGCCAATCTATCTTAAAGACAATATATGATATAGTTTCTTCATTAAATAACTAAGGTTGTAGTTGTTTCCGCAGATTGTCACACTAAAGTGACCCAGGATGAAAATACAAATTATACTGATCCAAATTATTAAATGGAAGGTAGTAGGCAAGCTAACACATCATAGTATCACAAATCATGGTATCTTCAAAATTATAGCGATTATAAGTCAGTTTCTGAGCAAACCGACAAATTCTTACTGGAAATTGTGCACAGAACTCTGAGATACCTAAATGGTACACCAAGGAAAGGACTAGTTTATCTGTGTTAGAAATAACTTCTTATTTTTGTACTTACGTATTTATGTACCTCTTTCTTATTCCCTCTATATGTTGGGTCTAGTATGTAAATATTCATTCTCTATATAATAAAGAGGAACCCGTCACAGTCGGGTATCGTTTTGGCTCCATATCTTTCACATGGTATCAGAGCAAACCCTGGGCTAGAAACCCTAGTTGTCGCCCTCTCCTTCCTCTCTTCCTTTCTCCCCCACGCCGCTAATAGGCGTCACCGTCGCCGCCGGTTGATTCTCCATTCTTCCACTCGCATCATCGTAGACGCTTGAAAGAGAAGGGGAGGATCACTCGTTCTATCTAGTAGAAGAGGAAGGTCTTTCTTCTATGCCTCTCCTCTCCACGTAATCCCCATAAGTGCATGAGTGTCTAAAGGTCTTTGAGGTTGTTAACGTGTCCGTTTTGCAACATTTATTGACAACGGTGATGGTGCTATTTCCCATTACCCTCCCGGAGCATCTTCCCGGGTTTATTTTATCTCAACGATTCCCCGACACGTCTTCCCGGAGAACTCCCTCATATTTGACATAGCAAAGTCCCATCAATTTGCTCATCGCAACAATTTACACGGGTGTCAGTCAAAAACACAGCGTGTCAACATCAATTGGATCTTACGCCTCTGACAGACACAGTGTGTCACCCCCCTACACGGCATAGTGTACGACATCTGTAACTTTTCAGCCAGTGACCCCACACGCCGTGTTAGTGTGCCACACGGCGTGTTGCAGGTTGTCTGGCCTTTTGTTCGCTTAAAGTTACACGGCGTGGACACTCCTCTACACTGTGTTGTCTTTCTACATGACGTGGCCCTCCTCTGCATGGTGTGTTGCAGATAGTCTGCGTTGTTCTGTCAACTCTCTTCTTTTTTTATCAATCATGGGGGACGAAAAGCCTGCTATGCCAGCTACAATTGTATACAATGATCAGACTCAGATTACTTTTGTGAAGCTCAACTCACAAAACTATCTTCTTTGGATGAATGTTATTTATACGGTTCTCGAGTCTCGAGAGGTGTGCTTTATTGAGAAAGAACCTCCTGATGAAACTAGCAAAGACTATCCTACATGGAGGAAACATAATGGGCTGTTGAAATCTTGGTTGTGGAATAGCATGGAACCACAAATTGCGTTTAGGTTCATGTTTTATCCCACAGCAAAACAAGTAGGATGTCGCAAAGAAATACTTCTCCCATGAGAAAAATGCTCTCTGTCTATATATTGTATATGACCGTCTCTTTGCAGAAAGGCAAAGTAGTCATTCTCTAGAGGATTATTTCGACGTTATATAGTCCCTCTCTCAGGAACTTCGCTTCTATCATCCGTTTAAGACTGATGACCAAATGAAAGATAGGGATGACTTGGTGACAACAAGATTCCTATTTAGATTAAATCCAGTATATTCTCCTAGTAGATGTGTCATTCTCGTCACAGATAAATTGCCAAGTCTTGAAGAAGTTTTTTTGAGAATCCAGCAATCCTCCTTCGAGTCCATATCTTGTACCGTATGAGGACAACCTTCTAAGAATCATGCCTTTATTGTTGATGTAGTCAGAGGAACTGGGCGTGGTACGGGACGTGGATGAGGTTCTTGTCCTAGAGACAAGTGTTCCTTCTAAGGGAAACTAGGACATACAGAGGACAAATGCTATTCTAAGCACGGTCGACCCCCTATTGGCGTTGCACAATATACAGCTACCTCTTCATATGGCGCTTCTAAACCAAATGTTACCATTTCAAAGGAAGAATATGATCGTCTTCTTCAGGGTACTAAACAAGCTTCCCTTGGTTCTTCCGCTTCCATCAACTTGGTTTCAGATACAGGTAACCAAGGGACTTCGCTTGTTGCTTCACATCCATCCTCTACATGGGTGGTAGATTATGGGGCCTCTCAGCATATGACGGGTATATGATCTATGCTTCTGCCTTTTGACTCTTATATCCTACATTCTTCAGTAACCCTTGATGATGGATCTATCAAGCGAGTACAAGCTTGTGAAACTGTACAAGCATCATCTGATTTGACTTCTATAGTCTATACATTATGTACCAGACTTTCCTTACAATTTGATGTTTGTTGCTAAGTTGGTTGGCTCTTTGAAATGCTTAGTAATCTTTGGAGACTCATTTTCGTGTTATAGGATCCCAGGAGTTGGAAGACGATTGGTGGGGTATCTTGGAAAGGTGATCTCTACTTCTTAGAAGGTGGTTTGCCTAGACCGTCAGATCCCACCTAACACATCTACCTCCTTCAACTGCTCTCCCTTATAATGGCATTGTCTCTATGGGCATCCATCTTTGCAGAATCTTTGAAAACTTGTTCCAAGCTTAGCATCCATAAAGTCCTTAGAGTGTCAGTCATGTCAACTAGGCAAACATCGTCGTATTTCCTTTCCAAGTCGTGTTGTTAAACACTCAAAGCGTCCTTTTGATATACTCTATTGTGATGTTTGGGGTCTTGTAAAAGAGCCAAGTTATAAGGGCTTTTGTTATTTTCTTTCATCGATGACTTTTCTTACATGACCTAGGTGTACTTAAGTCTCGAGATGAAGTCGTGTCTGTCATTCAAACTTTTTAGCAATTAATAAAAGTTCAGTTTGATGCCCATATCAAGATTCTTCTACGGATGACGCCTTAGAATATGTTCAGAAGGTTGCCTCCAATTTTTGTGATTTTCTTGGCATGATACATCAAACAACATGCCCTCATAGACCTCAACAGAATGAGGTGCAGAATACAAAAACCGCCATCTTCTTGATGTAACATGCAGTCTCCTTTTTCAGACTCCGTGCCGAAGAAATATTGGTCTAATGCTCTTCTCACTGCTTTTTTTTTTATTAATCGACGCTCGTCTTCTGTCTTACAAGGGGCCACCCCCTTTCATGTATTACGACCGGACGAACAAGCTTTTCCTGTTCCCCTTCGTGCCTTTGGTTGCACTGCGTTTGTTCATGTGTTTGATTCATGTGCTGACAAGTTGTCTCCTCGAGCAGTTTGCACCGTCTTTTTGGGATATTCTCCCACACAGAAGGGATACAGATGTTATTGCCCTCGTCTTCGTCATATGTTTGTGTCGGATGACGCTACCTTTCATGAGTCCAATCTAAATGTTCATAGTAAGGTAGAGCATATCCCTATGAGTGACCGTATCTTTAAGAGTAAGAGAGAGTTTGTCGTGTGATGAGAGTATTCCAGAAACCTCTATACCACCACTGCCTTCTACACCTCCACCTATTTATCATTTTCCACTAGTTTGCACTAGGCGAGCAGGGCATCATCTAGAGGATGTAGCGACATCGGTCCATCTAGCTGGCTCACCATCGTCTGATACGCCTGAAGTACCTGCTCATACTGAGAGTTCTCCTGATGCCTATGTTTCATGTTTGCACCTTCCTATTGCATCTCGTAAAGGTGTTAAATCTTGTACTATACGCCATCGACTCTCAAGTGTATGTTGTTTGTCTCATCTACCACCAGCAGCCTGCATGTTTGTTCTTCAGCTTGATTCCATAGTTTTTCCTTGTCCATACACAGAGGCCGCCAAACATGATGGCTGGAAAAAAGCTATGGATAGTGAGTGGTTGCTCTTTATAAGAATTCCACCTGGGACTTGGTGGATCTTCCATCCGGGAAGTCTGTTGCAGGTTGTCACTGGGTTTATACTATTAAATAGAACCCAGATGGCTTTATTGACGGCTTGAAGGCCCGATTGGTGGCAAAGGGGTATACTCAGACACATGGTGCGGATTTCTTGAGACCTTCTCACCAGTTGCTCGACTCAATTTTGTTTTGATCTTTATTTTTGTTGATACTCATTATGACTGCCCTTTGCTTCAACTGGTCGGTAGCCCCCTGTTGCCGCTGAGCGGTTGAACCCCCTGTCGATGGACGTGCATCTCTCCGCCTAGTGATTTTTTTTGTGTACGACGCTGGCCTGCTAGTGCATCCGGACTGTCTGTCGTTCGTCTCCGGCTGATCGGTTGACGGTCTTCAGCCATCCTCCATTTCTGTTTGCCCGTGTCGGGCCTTGAGCAGCCGGGTTATCTGCTGCGCCTCGGCATAGTCTATATGTAGGCTGGTTCTTTCGGATCTTCCCTCTATCTACTGTCGCCTAGTCGGGGGATCTAGGCGGTCCTAAAATTTGTGGTTATCTGCTACTTGTGGACCCAGCTCCATCATGGCTTCCTCCCATGAAGACTTTCGTCGTCAGGTGACCACTGTAAAGCTTGACGGACGCAACTATCAACATTGTGTTTGCTCCATGGAGATTTTTGCCAAGTCACGGGGCAAGCATTCCCATCTGACTGATGATTTGCCGCCAACTCTGCCTACTACTGCCGAGTCCAAGGACAAAAAGTACTATGAAGATTGGGTCAAGGATGACTCCATTGTGATGACGTAGATTCTAAACAACAGTGAAACTCGCATCAGCGTCACTCTACTTCGTCTCCCGACAGCAAAGGAGATGTGGGACCAACTGGAAAGCACCTATTCTCACAGCAAAAATCCCAAAAAGGTGTTTGATCTGAACAAACAGCTGGCTTGCCTGCACTTTACTGGACCTGATATTGCTAACTACTTCTCCACCTTTAAGGGTGTATGGGTTGAGCTCGAGAACCTACACCCCTTATCCACTGGCCACGATGCAACGCCAAAGACAGGAACTCCAGGTGGTCTATTTCCTCTGTGGTTTTCCGAACTCATATGCTGGGGTGGTTGACCAAATCCTAGCTAACAATCTGTTACCTACTTTGGAGAGTGCCTTTCAGCGTCTCCAACGCCTGTCGGCCTCCTCAGCAGATGTGTCTTCTGACACAACTGATCCTACTGCTCTCTTTTTGTTTAACTGGCGATTCATTCATCCCGTCGCCTGGGTTTGAACTCATGACCTCTCGGTCTTACATTATCACTTTTACCACTGGGGTGCCACTTCATTGGCTGCTATGTCTGGCCGTGGTCGTAGTAGGGGTCGTGGTCGTCCGTTGGACAATCGTTATGCTACTCCTGGACGGGGACGTGGCTCATCTGGTCGCGGTTCCCTTAGTCGTGGCTCATCTGCTGATACTTCTGGAGGTGCCTCTGCTCAACGGTTTTGTGACTTCTGTGACCGCACCAACCACACTGAAGACAAGTGTTAGAAGAAGCATGGCACACCTGTGTGGGCCAATGATGCGACTGATGATACTTCTCAGACGGTCATTGTTGCTCCCTCGACTGAGTCCACTGCTGAGTTCATCCGCTCCGAAGTGGAACGTCTTCTGCTTGAGAGGACTATTTCTTCCTCTTCATCGACTGCTACATCTAGAGCTCACGCGGCCACCTACTCTGGTTGAGATTCTGCATTCTTGAGTGCTCCTTCTTCTAGTGCTGGTAATACCAAATGGGTGATTGACTCTGGAGCCTCCTCTCATATTTCTGGCAACCGTTCTCTGTTTTATAAACTGATTAAACCTTGTTCCAAATCTACTGTTATGCTTGATGATGGTTCTAAATCTGCTGTCTGGAATTGGCAATATCTTTGCACATGTTCTTCTGCGCTCTTCTTTATATGTGTCGAACTTTCCACTGAATCTACTATCTGTCAGTAAAATTGTCCGCAATCTTAACTGCAGTCTGACATTTGCACCGGGTACTTGTGTTTTTCAGGACCTTTACACGAGGATGAAGATTGGTGGGGGGCATGAAGGACCTGATGGACTCTACTACTTAGATGAGTTGAAACAGATTAGCACTTCTGCTCTAGATTCAGCACTTTCAGCTTCTGTTTCTGCATTACAATGGCATTTCCGACTTGGACATCCGTCAGCTCAGAAGTTAAAACATGTTAATTCTGGTGTTCGCCCGCGTAGTTTTCAATGTGAGGCTTGTCAGTTAGGCAAACAATCTCGATCTGTATTTCCCAAAAAAACTCAGATTGGTAGCAAAGCTATTTTTGATTTGGTGCATGCTGATTTATGGGGTCCTTGTCATATTCCAAGCTTGTCTGACAATAAATATTTTATTTTGCTCATTGATGATTACTCTCATGCTACCTGGTTATTTCTATTAAAAGATCGATTACAAGTTCTGCCAACTATTAAATTCTTTTTTGCTGAAATTAAAACTCAGTATTCTATGCCTATTAAATTCTGCGTACTGATAATGCATTGGAATTTGTTCAAAAAATGTGGAGTTATTCTGCCGCTCTGTGGGGACAATTCATCAGACATCTTGTGCTTATACACCCCAACAGAATGGAGTGGCTAAGCGAAAGAATAGGCATTTACTTGAAGTTGCTCGTAGTATAATACTACACTAATGTTCTCAAACATTTTTTGCCAGAAGTTGTTCTTACTGCCTGTTTTCTGATAAATCGAATGTCTTCCTCTGTTATTGGAAATAAAATTCCTGTACAAGTTCTGCAACCAGATCTGCCACTATTTTTTGTTCCTCTGAGGATTTTTGGGTCAACTTGTTTTGTTCGTTTGCTTGGTCCTACTCAAAACAAGTTGTCCCCTAGAGATGAAAAATGCATTTTTCTGGGATATTCACGAACTCAAAAAGGGTACTGTTGTTATAGTTTGGTTAATAAAAAGTAGTTCATGAGTAGTGATGTCTTTTTTGAAGATACTCCGTACTATTCTACTAGAGGAACTACGTTGAGCTCTGATTTGATTGTAGCACCTATGCCTATTACTTGTGATTCTACCACTACTGTGCAACTGGATACGGCTACTACTACTCTTATTGTTTATCAACGCAGAAATCGGCCGCCACAGCCTAATTCTGCTCAAGACCCCCCCCCAACTGACAACCAATCTTCTCCTTCAAAAGGTCCTACCCCTACTGAGGTAATTTCTGATCTAGATTTACCTATTGCTCTCAGGAAAAGTACTAGATCTTGTGCATCTCATAATATTGCTAATCATGTCTCCACTACTCATCTGAGTGTTCATGTTAGTAATTTTGTTGCTTCTCTATCTGCTATTTCTATACCCAAGAATGTGCATGACGCATTACAGAGTCAGGCCTGGACTCAAGCCATGACAGAGGAGATGGCTGCTCTCACTGATAGGGGTACCTAGGATCTTGTTGATCCTCCTTCTGATTGCAAACCTGTTGGATGTCGCTGGGTCTACACTGTTAAGTATCACCATGATGGAACAGTTGAACTCCTCAAAGCTCGCCTCGTGGCGAAAGGGTACACTCAGACCTATGGTTTTGATTATTTTGAAACATTTTCTCCTATTGCTAGGCTGAATTATGTGCGAGTTCTTTCTGTGGCAATTTATCCGGATTGGCCCCTCATCCAGTTGGACGTCAAAAATGCTTTTCTTTATGGTGATCTTCAGGAGGAGGTATATATGGAGCAACCACCTGGGTTTGTTGCTCAGGGGGAGTCACACAAAGTATGCCGCCTCAAGAAGTCTATTTATGGACTCAAACAGAATCTGTGTGCCTGGTTCGACAAACTGAGCACCACCTTGTCTACTTATGGGTTCGTCAGATCTCATGTTGATCATTCTATTTTTATCAAAAAGACGTCCAACGGTATTGTAGTTCTTATTGTGTATGTTGACGACATTATTTTATCCGGCAGTGATCTCTCTGAAATTAATGCTACTAAAGCCTATCTATGCAAACATTTTGTCACTAAAGATTTGGGAAAATTGAGGCATTTTCTAGGAATTGAAGTTTCAGGATTGCTAATGCTCTTGTTCTATCACAACGCAAGTATGTTCTTGATCTTCTACAGAAAACTGGCATGCTTGGAGCTCGGCCTACTGACACACCTCTTGATCCTAATGTGAATTAGGATGATGATGAATCTCCTCTGTATCCTGACAGTAAAAGATATAGAAGACTGGTGGGAAAACGGATCTATTTGACTGTTCCTAGAGCTAATATTTCTACTGTTGTTGGTCTTGTTAGCCGGTATCTTGATAAGCCTAAACAGTATCATTGGGAAGCACTGTGTCACATTCTGAGATATTTGAAGAACTCTCCTGGTAAAGGCATGTTCTATAGAAAACATGGCTATTGCTCTCTTGAAGGCTATTCTGATTCTGACTATGTTGGTAGCAAGATAGACAGAAAATCTACTTCTGGTTATTGCACATTTGTTGGGGGTAATCTGGTTACTTGGCGGAGCAAAAAGCAAAATGCGGTTGCCAGATCCAGTGTTGAGGTTGAATATCGTGCTATGGCTCATACTGCTTGTGAGTTTTTGTGGGTGCAATCTCTTCTAAAAGAACTTGATGTGGTATCCTCTGCTCCTATTCCTAGGCACTGTGATAATAAAGCAGTTATCTTTATTGCAAATAATCCTATTTTTCATGAGCGGACTAAGCACATTGAAGTTGACTGTCACTTCAACCAAGAATCTATTCTGACTGGACGCATCTGCACTCCTTTCACTCGCTCAAAAGATCAGGTTGCTGATATCTTCACAAAGTTGTTGGCCAAGAAACAATTCTGCGCTCTTGTGGACAAATTGGGCATGATTGATATCTATGCTCCAACTTGAGGGGGATTGTTAACTAGTGTTTAATTAAGCTCTTTATTTTCTATTTATTATTTTTCTATTCTACAAGAACCTCTCTGTAATTGTTCTCTTTATAAATATATAGGGTGTACACGTTGTGTACCCTAACCCTTACTGTCCAGTCAAGATATAGATTACAAGATCTTCACAAAGCTACACCTCAGACACTATAACGCACCTCATATTTAAAGCACCAAAGAAAGAAAAGAAATATTGTTAATGCCAGAAAAGAATACACTTCACTCCTGCTGATGAAGCAGATTATGTTTGCTTCTATCTGAAATGCTTTACAACGACATTGCCACTGCTCTCTCATGAAAAAAAATGGCAACTATTGATGAAGGAAATTTTGCAGCAAAAAGTGCTTTAGTGAAAGATAGTGATTTCTGAAAAAAATTATCAGCGAAAAAGAAAACAATAACAATTAACAAACCTGTTGTCGAATTTGCAGGATCCAAAATCTCATCTTGAATGGGTGTATATCCACGGTGGTACTTGTTTCTAAGAAGCTTCATTTTCTCATGCACAGGAAGCTCAAAAAACCTTTTGCTCTGTTGAAACACAATGTCCATGAACTCTTGGCTGATTCCATGGTTCACAATGTAGAAAAATCCAGTGTCCAAGCAAGCCTGAGATTGATACAAAAAGCCCAAATTAAGGTGGTGAATGACCAAGCCAATATCTTCATCACTAGAAACGTCTAGTAATCTGTAGTATGGAAGCAACATGCAGATTTCATCTGATAATTGCCAGATCAGCAAGGGGATTTGAGAAAGTTCGATCTTTGACCATTAAGAGCTTGTATACGGAATAGAAGACATATGGAAGGAACATGCAGAATTCATTTGAGTTGACAACTCAGTTGCTATTACCATGGAAGAGGTTTCAGAAAAAGATTACAACTGGAATAACACGCGGTAGTTTAGACAATATATGTGCCACAAGAATATTATGCTACAACAGAAATTTAACGTGCTTGACAGAGCATGGACAGACATGAGGAAACTTTGATGAGGAAGCTGTGTGAATGATATTCTACAAATGGAAGGTGAGTTGGATCAGTACACAACCAGCAGTTCATATACTCCAGGAACTTCCAACGCTAGATAACTGATGAGTCACCTAATTGCAATGACCAAGATGTGACCAATTGAGAGACAGATATGCCTGATGTAGCAAGCCAAAGACGACCCACTTGACAGGGGAAATCATCTTCTCCCCTTAATAATGGCCAGAGAAGATGAAAGTTGGATGTTGAATTACTGGTCTACATGACTGATGATACATAAAGTACAAGACTTTTCATACAAAGATGGTAGATAGCCTGACCATAAAAAAATTCTCATTCTCTTGACCGTTTCTTTCATCTCTTCCTCTTCTCTCTTCTGAGTTTTGAATTCTTCACCTCATCTCTCCTCATTTTTCTGATCTCCTCTACCACTCCCCCACACATCAACCACGAAGAGACCACGAAAGTGGTCGGGGTGGACAAAGAAAAGATAAACTTCCCGAAAACAAGACTTCAATTGAAGTAGGGGATATTAAGTTGGGGAACATGATTGAGAAGAGAAAGGATTTTCTTGACATGACTGAAGAAGTGTGTGTTTGACTGTTCAATGGACTTGACAAAACCGAACATCACGCTGGACTTCGTGCTTGAAGGGGTTGAACCTTTCACTTGAGAGAGGTGGACCTTGCACATGAGAGCGCTTGGGTTTACTTAAGAGAGGACTTCCTGCTTGAGAAAGAATTAATGAAAGTTCGACTCAGAACCCCCGATGCTTGAGAGAGGACTTCTGGAAGGTTTACACATAGGTAGCCTGCAGCAGCAGCAACACATCCAATCAGGGCAGTAGGACTAGCCAAAAAAGACTTATGTGTCCATTGAAAGACTACAATGACTTCTGGACAGAAGTTCACACACCGTGTGGAGGCATATCACGATGTGTGGTGATCTACACACCATGTGTGGAATTAGCACGTCTTGCTAGATGAAGACAATAACTTCTGGAAAGAAGCCACACGGCGTGTGCAAGGGAACACGGTGTATCGGGACTTTGCTGTAAGCGTCCAACTAAAATATGGCACGGCGTGTTTTGTCTCAAAATGGCGTGCAAGGGTACATTACATGTACTTGATTTGCATGGCATGTAGGGATTAGAGAGACACGGCATGTACTGGGCTACAGTTGTGAAAATTGGGGCTGACAAATGCTTCTACTAATGATGACATGTGTATTTGACTACACGTCGTGTTGGTGTCGATTGCTACACCCGATGACATGGTGTGTAGTCTTGGGCTACACGTGTCGGATGCTGATGGCAGATCATAGAAGTTGATCACACATTGTGTGTGTTAACTTGTGTTTAATTAAGTTCTTTATTTTCTATTTTTTATTTTCCTATTCTACAAAGATCTCTCTATAATTGTTCTTGTGAAGCAACCTGCATCCCGGTCGATAGTATCGACATTCTGTCGATAGTATCAAGATCAGTTCAGGTTCAAGTTGAAGCAAGCTGCATCCCGGTCGATACTATCGACACACATGTCGATAGTATCGAGATTGGTTCAGGCGCAAGACAATATTCCGTCGATACCATCGACACTCAAGTCGATGGTATCGACACCGGCATAGCGGCGGAACGGCAAGCCAGCGACAGATCTATTTTGCTTATGAAATTTAGTTTTTATTCTTTTTCTCTCTTTGTACCTCATGTACTTAAGTGTGTAGGCTCAAGCCCTACTCACGTTTGCTGCATCTTGCAGCCGACATGTGATCGGTGTTCCCGTCTTCTTCCTCCTTCATTTCTTCTTACATGGTATCAGAGCAGAGATCAATCTAGGGCTTCTCCTGTCTCTCTCCGAAGGATCTCTCCAGGTCTCTCTCTCCTTGACGGCCGGCTGCTTCCCACCCGTCGGCTTGGCATAATCCACCTGCTGCGAAGAACCACCGTTGGCTAATATGGGTCTGCGGTAGATATCTAATTCTACCGTAGCCACTATCACAAAGCGGTTGAGGATCTCCAGGTGATCCAACGATCATCTAAAAACACCACCGGAGGACTAGTTTCGTCTCAATCATCATCCTAGTCACACCTCCTCCATGTGTGATTAGGAATATCATTTGGAGGCTGTGAATGCGTCAGTAACGCATTTCTCCTTGTTTTTCTTCTGTGTGTGACGTGTATCTCTCTGTCACCACATCTTCTTTGACGTGTATCAATCCGTCATATATATTCCGTTCTACAATGGAGGATATCAAGACACCTATGATCTACAACAAGGTGTCACCTATCGCCTCCATCAAACTCAACGGGAAAAATTATCTTCTATGGATGAACGCCATCCACACCGTCTTGGAGGCTCGTGACAGAGCAAGGCATGTTGACTCGGGTCCCAAGGCATCTACTGACGAAGGATATGCTGAATGGAAGCGACATGACAGTCTTGTGAAGACTTGGCTGTGGAATAGTATGGAATCCGCAATCGCCGCACGGTTCATGTTCTACTCTACGGCCAAGGAAATATGGGACGCAGTGAAGCAACATTACTCTCAAGAGAAGAATGCTCTCCGTCAGTTTATGATCTATGATCGTCTGTTTGCTGAAAAACATGGTGACCGATCTCTTGAGGAATATTTTGGGGCGATTCGGGCTCTTGCTCAAGAGCTAAGTTATTATCATCCTGTGACTGTTGCAGAACAGATAAAGGATAGAGATGATCTGGTTACAGCCAAATTCTTATTTGGGCTTAACTCGACTTGTAGCTCCGCTCGGAGCGTTATCTTGGCTACTGATAAACTACCCAGTCTTGTAGAGGCTTATTCAAGGATCCAACAATCTCTGTTTGAGTCTGCTTCCTTTGTTCCTGATATACCTTCTGGAGAATCTCATGCGTCTGTTGCTGCAGCGGTACGAGGAGGACGCCCCGGTATGGGTAGAGGGCGTGGGACACGTCCGAAATGTACCTTTTGTGACAAACCGGGACATACAGTGGAGAAGTGTTGGAAGAAACATTGAAGACCTGTTGCACCACCTGTGGGGGCAGCACATTGTGCCACCACTACAGGATCCTCATCCTCTACAACTGTGGGTACTACCTCTGGCACCGGCATCACTTTCACTCAAGAAGAATATGATCGGTTCATTCAGGCGACACAGCACATGAGTATGGGGTCATCATCATCTTCTTCATCGGCAAATCTAGCATCTACAGCTGGTAATCAGGCTACATCTCTCATAGCATCTGGCTCATCCTCATCTTGGGTGGTTGATTCTGGCGCCTCTCAGCATATGACTGGTATGAGGAGATTGCTCCACACTATTGACTCATCTATTCCTCACCAATCTGTTACACTGGCAGATGGTTCAGTGAAAAGAATTTTAACTAGTGGATCTGTCTCCCTAACACCCAAGATTGATCTTAAATCTGTTCACTTTGTGCCTGAATTTCCTTTTAATCTTCTTTCTGTTGCAAAACTGATTGACACTCTAAAATGCTGGGTAATATTTGGACCTTGTTTTATATTACAGGATCTCAAGAGTATGAAGACGATTGGTGGGGGGCCTAGGAAAGGTGATCTCTACCTTTTCAATGTTGACAGTCTACCTCGCCAAATGCCTGCTCCTGCTCCATCTATCCTGTTGAGTGGTTCCCCCTTACTATGGCATTGCAGATATGGACATCCTTCTTTGGAGAACCTGCGAAAGTTGGAACCAGATTTGTCCCAATTATCTTCCTTAGAGTGTCAGTCATGTCAACTGGGAAAGCACCATAGGTTATCCTATCCCAGTCGAGTCAATAAGCGGGCTTCGTGTCCCTTTGAATTAGTGCATAGTGATGTGTGGGGTCCTGTAAAAGACCAGAGTTATAATGGTTTTCGTTATTTTATCTCCTTTGTCGATGATTTCTCACGCATGACATGGATCTACCTTCTTAAAAGTAGAGAGTTTGTGTTGTCTATTGTGAAACATTTTCATACTGAAATTAAAGTCCAGTTTGATTGCAATATAAAAATTCTTCAGTCTGATAATGCTTTGGAGTATGTTCAAAAGGCTATGTCTGATTTTTGTAGCTCGGTTGGTATGATTCACCGCACATCTTGTCCTCACACCCCTCAGCAAAATGGGGTGGCAGAGAGGAAGAATCGCCATCTTCTTGATATTGCTCGATCTATTATGTTTCAATCTAATGTGCCCAAGAAGTTTTGGTCTGAAGCTCTTTTAACTGCTTGTTTCTTGATTAATAGGCAACCTTCTTCTGTTCTTCAAGGACAGACTCCTTTTTCTGTATTGCGTCCCAAGGACTCTCCCTATCCTATTCCTCTTAGAGTTTTTGGTTGCACTTCCTTGGTCCATAACTTCGACCCTAAGACCGACAAGCTGTCTCCTAGGTCCATTAAAACATTGTTCCTGGGTTACTCTACTACGAGCAAAGGATACAAGTGTTACTGTCCTAGTCTTCGCCGCATGTTTGTGTCTAGGGACGTCACTTTCCATGAGACCACTCCATATTTCTCCAATGCTATGAGCAAGGGGGAGCAGTTGAGAGAGGGAGAGCCACCAAAAATACAAAATGAGAGACTGGCACCATCGGTGTCGAGTGAGGGAGTGCCACCTATCATTCCGGATTTTACTTCTATTCCGGATGAACAAGCAGGAGATAGACCCGTCATTGAGCATTATACACATGTATACCATAGGCGAGGCAGGCAGGATCCAGAAGAAGTAGCGGCACCAGTCCCTGAGCCCTCATCATCGCCTTCTACTCAAGAGAATCCTACAGAGACATCAGATCTCAACCTTCCTATTGCTGTTCGGAAAGGTACTAGGTCCTGTACTATTAAACACCCTATTACAAATGTATGTTGCATGTCTCATCTGTCTAAGCAGGCTCGTGCATTCGCTATTGGGATTGATTTTGTGACTATACCAAGAAACCATTATGATGCTATGAAGAACAGTGGCTGGACACAAGCTATGCAACTTGAAATGTCAGCTCTCTTAAATAATGGTACTTGGGATCTGGTTGATCTTCCTGCAGGAAAGAAAGTAGTAGGTTGTAGATGGGTTTTCACTATTAAACACAATCCGGATGGATCAGTTGAAAGGTTGAAACCCGATTGGTTGCAAAGGGCTACACCCAAACCTATGGTGTTGACTTCTTTGAAACATTTTCTCCTGTTGCTCGCCTGAATTCTGTGCGGATCATTATTTCTCTTGCTATTACCTTTGATTGGCCACTATTTCAGTTGGATGTAAAGAATGCTTTTCTCCATGGTGATCTACAGGAAGAAGTATATATGGAGCAACCTCCTGGGTTTGTTGCTCAGGGGGAGTGTGAGAAAGTATGCAAATTAAAAAAGGCTATTTATGGGCTGAAACAGTCACCTAGAGCTTGGTTTGACAAGTTCAGTGAAGTTATTCTTCAGATGGGTTTTTCTCGCTCCAAGACTGATCATTCCTTATTTTACTCCAACTCTTCCCGTGGATCCATTATTCTTCTTGTCTATGTTGATGACATAGTAATTACTGGCAGTGACACCATGGGAATATCTCGTGTCAAAGAGGGTTTGCAAAAACACTTCCATACAAAGGATCTGGGTAAACTAAGATACTTTCTAGGCATTGAAGTGCTTAGATCTCATGCAGGTGTCAATTTATCTCAGAGAAAATATGTGCTTGATTTGTTACAGGAGACAGGCATGGCTGAATCTAAACCGGTATCTACACCAATGGATTATCACATCAAAGAAGTGGTTGATGATGTTGAGTATAAAGATCCAGAATATTACAGGAGAATAGTGGGTAAGTTAATATATCTAACAGTCACCCGACCTGATATTTCATTTGTTGTGGGCGTGGTCAGTCAATATATGCATTCTCCGCGACAATCACACTGGACAGCAGTCTGCAGAATTCTGAGGTATCTGAAAAATGCTCCCGGTAAAGGTATCACATATTCTAGACCAAAGGCACCTCCATCTACTCTGTCTCTCACAGGATATTCAGATGTTGACTGGGATGGTGATCATACTGATAGGAGATCTACATCCGGCTATTGTACCTTTCTAGGTGATCATCTTGTCACATGGAAAAGTAAGAAGCAGCATGTGGTTGCTAGATCTAGCACTGAGGTTGAATACCGTGCTATGGCCCATGCATGCTGTGAATTAAAATGGGTCAAATATGTTTTATCTGAATTGCAAATTTCTCTTCTACCTTCTATGGAGCTCAAGTGTGACAATCAATCTGCTATGCACATTGCCAGAAATCCTATCTTTCATGAGCGTACAAAACACGTAGAGGTTGATTGCCATTTTATTCGTGATCAAATAAAAGACGGCACTATTGTGACTCCATATGTCAGGTCTAAAGATCAACTAGCAGATATTCTGACGAAGCCTTTGGGTTCAACAATCTTTCAGAGACTCTGCGGCAAGCTGGGCATACACGATGTGTACTCTCCAGCTTGAGGGGGAGTGTGAAGCAACCTGCATCTCGGTCGATACTATCGACATTCTGTCGATAGTATCGAGATCAGTTCAGGTTCAAGTTGAAGCAAGCTGCATCCCGCTCGATACTATCGACACACATGTCGATAGTATCGAGATTGGTTCAGGCGCAAGACAATATTCCGTCGATACCATCGACACTCAAGTCAATGGTATCGACACCGGCACAGCGGCAGAACAGCAAGCCAACGGCAGATCTATTTTGCTTATGAAATTTAGTTTTTATTCTTTTTCTCTCTTTGTACCTCATGCACTTACCCTAATATATATATACAAGTGTGTAGGCTCAAGCCCTACTCACGTTTGCTGCATCTCGCAGCCGACATGTGATCGGTGTTCCCGTCTTCTTCCTCCTTCATTTCTTCTTACAGTTCTCTTTATAAATATATGGGGTGTACACCTAGTGTACCCTAACCCTTACTGTCCAGTCAAGATGGTATCAGAGCAGGTTTGTTGAGCCGCCTTCCTCTCCCCAGCCACCGCCCCTCTCTTCTCCCTCCCTCTCTCTCTCTACCTTCCGCCGACGGCGCCCCCACACCCCCCCACGCCGCCCGCCCGCCCGCCGCTACTCCGACACTGCACCCACCTGCCGTCGTCGGCTACCGCGAGCAGCCCCCTGCTGCCAGTGGCTGTGCATCTCTCCGCCTGGTATTTTTTTCATGTACGGCGCTGGCCTGCTAGTGCATCTGGACTGCTTGTCGTTCGTCTCTGGCTGATCGGTTGACGGTCTTCGGCGATCCTCCGTTTCTGTCTGCCCGTATCGGCCCTTGAGCCACAGGGTTCTCTGTTGCGCCTCGGCGTAGTCTATATTTAGAATGGTCCTTCCGAATCTTTCCTCTGTCTGTTGTCGCCTAGTCGACAGATCTAGGCGGTTCTAAAATATGTAGTTGTTATCTGCTACTTGTGGACCTGGCTCCCTCATGGTTTCCTCCCATGAAGACTTTCGTCGTCAGGTGACCACTGTGAAGCTCGACGGACGCAACTACCAACATTGGGTTTGCTCCATGGAGATTTTTGCCAAGTCACAGGGCAAGCATTCCCATCTGACTGATTCTCCGCCGCCTACTACTGCCGAGTCCAAGGACAAAAAGCACTATGAAGACTGGGTCAAGGATAACTCCACTGTGATGACGTAGATTCTGTTAGAGAGTTTGTTTATTATTGTTATTAGTTTCTTTGTTATATGGGCCTAAGTGTCCTGGCCCATTAGGGTTGTCTTATGTCCTGTACGCTTCCCTGTTCTCCTATTTATAGGAGCAGGGTTTCTCCTATCTAATATAACATGTAGCCGTCTTTTACTTTATAAGATGGTATCAGAGCAGAGATCCGAAACCCTAGTCGTCAAGTAAAAAGAAACAAAGAGAGAGCAGTAGCCGGCGGGCGGCTCCTTCTTCATTCTTGGCTGCCCGCAGGCCTTGTCCACTCATCAATCCATGGCATCTGATGCTCCTTCCTCTCCTTTTTCTACTGTTGAAGCTCCTCCTATTGTTTCTACTTGACTGGATATTGTTGCCCCATGCTTCTCTATATCATTTCTTTCATTTTCTGGTGCTCTGGGCGCCCTTTCCTTCATATCTGGCGTACTGCTACAGTACATTACTGTAGCACGGCGAGATTTTGGGAGCTTCCAGTCCTCTCCTTCATGGTTTATGCCAGCCTCCAATGCCCCCCTTCTCTTCCTCAACGCCTTAGCGGCTTCTAGGATAGGGAGAAGTCTTTCACATGCCTTGGAGAAGAAGTTATTGCATCTTTTTTTGGCCGTCTGTACAGGTTTGTCCCTGCTCTTGATCTCCGGCTCGATTACGGCCTACCAAGGTGTTGCCTCTCCTTAGGACCTACTCCATTTAGGTCATCTATGTCTTGAGCATCTCCTACCTTAGCTGCCAAACCATCAAATCTCTATGGAATGGACTGGAGTTTGATCTTCTAACCTCTATGCTGCCGCTGGTACTGTAGCAGTGTGTACTGCTGCACATTTTTTGAAGTTTTGACGTTTTCCTTGTTGAGGTGCTCTTCTTTTCTGCTATTGGTTTGGAATAGTTTGGCCTTTAAGCCCTCTACTACTACTGCAATTGCGTTGTTGTGTTTTTCTTTTTTGCTATTGCTACAAAGACCATTTATTTGTCGCTGCTACTGCTCGAATGCTATTGCTGCTAAGATGGATGCCTCGGATAATCCGCACACCATGGTCCACATTTTGATTAGGTGAGGTTTTACACCACTTGCAACTCTTTTGTTTGATTTCCTAAATCCAGTGGAACTTGTGTTTGTCCACCCCAACTGTTGATCTTCTCCATGGTTGGTGTGAGGGGGAGAAACGAAAGAGAGATGAAGAAAGAAGAAGAAGAATTCAGTTATGCTGCTACATAGATCTTCATGCCACTTATACTACTGATATATGGATCCTTTTGTTACTATATGGTGTTCATTTTGCTTCTATGTGGATCCGTCTATTGTTATGTGGCTTGTTCATGATTGTGTTACTATTATATGAAATTTTTTGCTGCTATTATTGATTATTCATCATCTACCTCGAACGCTACTATGAAGTTACATATTTGGACGTCATTGATACTACTTGTGCTATGATTAGCACATTTTACCTGTTGCTTTGTGCTTTTGCACTATCTGTTTTCCGTGCTCTATTTTACACGTTGACTTTCTACTGTGGACCAGCACTCTCTGGAATTTGTGAACCAGCACTCTCTGGACTTTGACACCCACTACTGTGATGAATATTTTATGAAGAGGGAAGATGATGAAGACTTTTGTTGTGATTTTACATGGAGCTTCGTCTACATTGCATACTGGAGTTATTTATTTGCTTGCTACTTTGTACACTGGTCTTCTATCTGCCTACGTCGTCGACTTACTGCTTCTGTGTGCCAGCACTTTCTGGCTCGTCTGTGCTCTGTTTCGCACGTTGACCCGTCTGTACTTTATTTGTACGTTGACTACTACTGCTACTGTGATTCAGCACTCTCTGGGCTCTGCTACTCTGCCACTGTGACCCAGCACTCTCTGGCTACTACGACGACGACTTTGATGAAGACCTTAGTGCCTATCAGCTATTCTATCCTTTGCTCCAAATGATTGTGATGTTGCTTATTTCTGCTCCAGATGATCGAGAAGCTTCTGCGACTTACCTGCTTGCTTTGAGTGTCTACTTGAGCGAAGTGTTTGAGTGCTTTAATGTAATATTGAGGGGGAGAAATTTCTTGTACGGGCTTGGTTTATCCTTTTATTTCTTTCTCTTTGTTTTTTAGTATGACTCTCTGTTTGCAAGCTTATTTGGGATTCTCCCAACTTCAGCTTGAGGGGGAGTGTTAGAGAGTATGTTTATTATTGTTATTAGTTTCTTTGTTATATGGGCCTAAGTATCTTGGCCCATTAGGGTTGTCTTATGTCCTGTACGCTTCCCTGTTTTCCTATTTATAGGAGCAGGGTTTCTCCTATCTAATATTACATGTAGCTGTCTTTTACTTTATATAAGAGATTCTGAACAGCAGCGAAACTCGCATCAACGTCACTCTACTTCGTCTCCCAACAGCAAAGGAGATGTAGGACCAACTAGCAAGCACCTATTCTCACAGCAAAAATCTCAAAAAGGTGTTTGATCTGAACAAACAGTTGTCCCGTCTGCACTTTACTGGACCTAATATTGCTTACTACTTCTCCACCCTTAAGGGTGTATGGGCTGAGCTCGAGAACCTACACCCCTTATCCACTGACTTGGCCACGATGCAACGCCAAAAACAGGAACTCCAGGTGGCCCAGCTCCTTTGTGGACTTCCGGACTCATATGCTGGGGCGGTTGACCAGATCCTAGCGAGCGATCTGTTACCTACTTTGGAGAGTGCCTTTCAGCGTCTCCAACGCCTGTCGGCCTCCTCATCAGATGTGTCTTCTGACACAGCTGATCCTACTGCTCTTACTGCTATGTCTGGTCGTGGTCGTGGTAGGGGTCATGGTCGTCCGCCGGACAATCGTTCTGTTGCTCCTAGACGGGGACGTGGCTCATCTGGTCACGGTTCCCTTGGTCGTGGCTCGTCTGCTGATACTTCTGGAGGTGTCGCTGCTCAACGGTGTTGTGACTTCTATGGCCGCACCAACCACACTGAAGACAAGTGTTGGAAGAAGCATGGCACACTTGCGTGGGCCAATGTTGCGACTAATAGTACATCTAAGACGGTCATTGTTGCTCCCTCAACTGAGTCCACTGCTGAGTTCATCCGCTCCGAAGTGGAACGTCTTCTGCTTGAGAGGATTGGTGTTTCGTCTTCATCGGCTGCTACATCTGGAGCTCACGCGGCCACTTACTCTGGTTGTGATTCTGCATTCTTCAGTGCTCCTTCTAGTGTTGGTAATACCAAATGGGTGATTGACTCTGGAGCCTCCTCTCATATTTCTGGCAACTGTTCTCTATTTTATAAACTAACTAAACCCTATTCCAAATCTACTGTTATGCTTGTTGATGGTTCTAAATCTGTTGTATGGAATTGGCGATATCTTTGCACAAGTTCTTCTGCGCTCTTCTTTATATGTGTCGAACTTTCCACAATCTACTATCTGTTAGTAAAATTGTCCGCAATCTTAACTGCAGTCTGACATTTGCACCGGGTACTTGTGTTTTTCAGGACCTTTACATGAGGATGAAGATTGGTGGGGGGCATGAAGGACCTGATGGACTCTACTACTTAGATGAGTTGAAACAGATTGGCACTTCTGCTCTAGCTTCAGTACTTTCAGCTTCTGTTTCTGCATTACAGTGGCATTTCCGACTTGGACATCCGTCAGCTGAGAAGTTAAAACATGTTATTTCTGGTGTTCGCCCGCATAGTTTTCAATGTGAGGCTTGTCAATTAGGCAAACAATCTCGATTTGTATTTCCCAAAAAAACTCAGATTGGTAGCAAAGCTATTTTTTATTTGGTGCATGCTGATGTATGGGGTCCTTGTCATATTCCAAGCTTGTCTGGCAATAAATATTTTTATTTTGTTCATTGGTGATTACTCTCATGCTACCTGGTAATTTCTGTTAAAAGATCGATCCCAAGTTCTGCCAACTATTAAATTCTTTTTTGCTGAAATTAAAACTCAGTATTCTATGCCTATTAAAATTTTGCATACTGATAATGCATTGGAATTTGTTCAAAAAAATGTGGAGTTATTCTGCCATTCTGTGGGGACAATTCATCAAACGTCTTGTGCTTATACACCCCAACAGAATGGAGTGGCTGAGCGGAAGAATAGGCATTTACTTGAAGTTGCTCGTACTACAATGTTACACTCTAATGTTCCCAAACATTTTTTTCCATAAGCTATTCTTACTGCCTGTTTTCCGATAAATCGAATGCCTTCCTGTGTTATTGGAAATAAAATTCCTATACAAGTTCTGCAACCAGATCTGCCACTATTTTCTATTCCTGCGAGGATTTTTGGGTCAACTTGTTTTGTACGTTTGCTTAGTCCTACTCAAGACAAGTTGTCCCTTAGAGCTGAAAATTGCATTTTTCTGGGATATTCACGAACTCAAAAAAGGTACTGCTGTTATAGTCCGGTTAATAAAAAGTGGTTCATGAGTAGTGATGTCTTTTTTTAAGATACTTCGTACTATTCTACTAGAGGAACTATGTTGAGCTCCAATTTGATTGCAGCACCTCTGTCTATTACTTGTGATTCTACCACTACTGTTCAACCGAATACGGCTACTACTCTTATTGTTTATCAACGCTGAAATCGGCCGCCGCAGCCTACTCCTGCTCAAGACCCCCCCACTGACAATCAATCTTCTCCTTCAGAAGGTCCTGCCCCTACTGAGGCAATTTTTTATCTAGATTTACCTATTGCTCTCAGGAAAGGTACTAGATCATGTACATCTCATAATATTGCTAATCATGTCTCAACTGCTCATCTGAGTGTTCATGTTAGTAATTTTGTTGTTGCTCTATCTGCTATTTCTGTACCCAAGAATGTGCATGACGGATTACAGAGTCAGGCATGGACTCAAGCCATGACAGAGGAGATGGCTGCTCTCACTGATAGGGGTACCTGGGATCTTGTTGATCCTCCTTCTGATTGCAAACTTGTTGGATGCCGCTAGGTCTACACTATTAAGTATCATCTTGATGGAACAGTTGAACGCCTGAAAGCTTGCCTCGTAGCGAAAGGGTACACTCGACCTATGGTTTTGATTATTTTCAAACCATTGTCTCCTATTGCTAGGCTGAATTATGTGCGAGTTCTTTCTGTGGCAATAATCTGGATTGGCCCCTCATCCAGCTGGACATCAAAAATGTTTTTCTTTATGGTGATCTTCAGGAGGAGGTATATATGGAGCAACCACCTGACTCAAGGGGAGTCACACAAAGTCTGTCGCCTCAAGAAGTCTATTTATGGATTCAAACAGAATTCGCGTGCCTGGTTCGACAAACTGAGCACCACCTTGTCTACTTATGGGTTTGTCAGGTCTCATGTTGATCATTCTGCTTTTACCAAAAAGACGTCCACTGGTATTGTAGTTCTTATTGTGTATGTTGACGACATTATTTTATCCGGCAGTGATCTCTCTGAAATTAATGCTACTAAAGCCTATCTATGCAAACATTTTGTCACTAAAGATTTGGAAAAATTGAGGTATTTTCTGGGAATTGAAGTTTCCAGGACTGCTAATGCTCTTGTTCTATCACAACGCAAGTATGTTCTTGATCTTCTAGAGGAGACTGACATGCTTAGAGCTCGGCCTACTGACACACCTCTTGATCCCAATGTGAATTGGGATGATGAATCTCCTCTGTATCCTGACAATAAAAGATATAGAAGACTAGTGGGAAAATTGATCTATTTGTCTGTTACTAGAGCTGATATTTCTACTGTTGTTGGTCTTGTTAGCCGGTATCTTGATAAGCCTAAACAATATCATTGGGAAGCAATGTGTCACATTCTGAGATATTTGAAGAACTCTCCTGGTAAAGGCCTATTCTATAGAAAACATGGTCATTGCTCTCTTGAAGGCTATTCTGATTCTGACAATATAGGTAGCAAGATAGATAGAAAATCTACTTCTGGTTATTGTACATTTGTTGGGGGTAATCTGGTTACTTGGTGGAGCAAAAAGCAAAATGTGGTTGTCAAATCCAGTGTTGAGGTTGAATATCGTGTTATGGCTCATACTGCTTGTGAGCTTCTATGGGTGTAATCTCTTCTAAAAGAACTTGATGTGGTATCCTCTGCTCCTATTCCTCTGCACTGTGATAATAAAGCAGTTATCTTTATTGCAAATAATCTTGTTTTTCATGAGCGGACTAAGCACATTGAAGTTGACTGTCACTTCATCCGAGAATCTATTCTGACTGGACACATCTGCACTCCTTTCACTCGCTCAGAAGATCAGGTTGTTGATATCTTCACAAAGCTGCTGGCCAAGAAACATTTCTGCGCTCTTGTGGACAAGTTGGGCATGATTGATATTTATGCTCCAACTTGAGGGGGAGTGTTAACTAGTGTTTAATTAAGCTCTTTATTTTCTAATTGTTATTTTCCTATTCTACAAGGACCTCTCTGTAATTGTTCTCTTTATAAATATATGGGGTGTACACCTTGTGTACCCTAACCCTTACTGTCCAGTTAAGAGCGTGATAGGCAGATCAAAGGCAACAAACAACAAGATGACATTTGCTCTAGCCACAAAAAAAAATCTTGATATGGAAGCACAACATCTACTAGGCGACGGGGAGGTTGGTTGCGTCCTAGAGGACCATTCGAGACAGCTATGGTATGAACACACACTGTTCTAGGATCTGATTATATGGTGGTGGAACTTGTCGATGTTGAGGCAGCGGGACGAGGGGGATCACACCGAGGACCTAGGAAGCACAGACATGGACACAGAGATGGATATGAACATGAACACGGAACACTACAATTTTTGAAGATACGGGACACGAAGACGGCATTAGACACAACAAAACAAACGATATGTATATATATAAGTTTTTATGTATATAATTCTTATATCAATACAAAAAGATCTATAAAATTATAAAGAAATTCAAATCGCCAATTTTCTAATTCAAAAATATATACATGTGTAGGTGAAGTCATAACTCCAACGATACATGATTCATTTCCCAATTCCAGCAACAAACACAAAAAAGGATGCAATTTAATATCACAATATATTTGCATATACATCAAACCCATAGTGCAAATTACTATGAATTCAAACCATTTATTTATTCATAAAATCAAATACATGAGTGAAATCCACAATATAAAACCTAAAAACGTTGCAATAACAATGCAAGAACACGAGATAAAGAACTATGTATGCTTGACAATAGTAAATAGTCGCTTTCAGTGGTGAGAAAGAGGATCTATACAAAATACTAGAGTGAAGAGGAGGGAGCGGAAACAAGAATGACATAGGAGAGGAGGGTGTGTGTGTTGGATCCTAGTTGCATTTTGCTCACGGTGGTGTGGGAGGACAACTTGTGTTGTAGTTGATGGAAAAGGAGTGGAAGGTAACATCAGACATAGCGGAGGGTGTGTGCTACTGTTGGACGTTTTTGTAGTGGTGAAAAAGGGTAGGAGACTATAATTAGAGCATGAGGAAGTAGATGGAAAGGCACGTAAGTAGAAGGAAGAAGAGGATGGGTCGATGGGAGGAGGATAAGGAGGTAGAACAAGGACACTTTTGGGAGGTTTTGGCTGTCTTGGACATGTGTTCAACATGGACATACCGAGCACTCATTTCCATGTATCTGTCGCATGTCCACCATGTCCAAGTTGGACACCTGTCCTGGATGGCCACAACAGCCTCCAGGTGTATTTTTTGCCACTATTCAATCTCTTGCAGAAGTAGTAAGCACCTTGACCTCATGCAGAGAGTAAGCACCTTGACCTCATGCAGAGAGTAAGCACCTTGACATCCAAGCCAAAGATATAACCCAAGTTGTCATTACTTAAGCATGTAGCTCACGTATAAGGAGGTTGCAAGAATGAACTACAAAAAAGTCAAAGAGAACATATAATAAATCCTCATTTGTATTTAATCCTAGTTTGCCACTAGAAACAACTACAAATGTCTATCTTCTTACCTTACACCCACCCATCTCCAAGAGAGACATCCTCATTTGTCATCCACATAGTGGAAACCTAATGGAGAACGTTTACCATTCTCTCTCCCAATTGCATGACATCCCTTAGTGCTGCAGTGTGTCAAGGTTATGGTAGGCAACAAATATACCCTACTAAACCCACTCGTTATTGTTATAATTAATTGGGCATGTATTTAGTTAGGCAGACTTTAGAAAATCATATATTTAGCAGATCATGCAATGGTGAAATCATGGATATCCAAAATTTGATAAAGTTGAATTTTACATTCGATTTGCTATAGATCTGATAAACGCGGGATTTGCTTTTTTGTTGCTCCATCGACCAGCCAGATTTAGATTTCAGTGTCTGACACAATTTTGAGGTAAACCAAAATCCAAGATTCCTCTATGCCCAAAAGTTCCAGGATTAACTCTATTTTCTAATTCCTGCCAAACAAGTCAAGGAAGCACAAATATGTTTTAAGACACGGACACAACATTAACGTGAACACAAATTGAGTGAGGGGGAAATAATTTTCGAATATACATATATGTACAAGGAATTATTTAACGATTTCCAGAATTGTTTATATAAGTAATGTTTATTCTTATATGAATGTGAATATGTATGAGTTTGTGTGAGTAGTAGAAACAATAAGAAGTAGAATACTAAATATCTTGCAGTTTCTAGTTACCTATACTAAACGGCAGTCAGCAGCCTGTTT
Organism: Alisma plantago-aquatica; assembly: GCA_963693085.1. Classification (NCBI taxonomy): domain Eukaryota; kingdom Viridiplantae; phylum Streptophyta; class Magnoliopsida; order Alismatales; family Alismataceae; genus Alisma; species Alisma plantago-aquatica. The sequence continues at coordinate 1,123,973,304 of OY856412.1, read as the reverse complement.
TCGAGCTGCTTGCTGCTGCCGTTCATTTTTTTATCTACTTTTTTTTTACTCTTTTATAAGCTATTATTTTCAAGCAGTTGTTTATTTTTTTTATCTACTTTGTCTTTTACTTTTTTATAAGATACAGTTTGCTGTCGTTTTTTTTGACAATTTGAGTTATGGCACCCGTTTGATTTTTTATTACTTTTTACAACTTATGATTAAGGAGGATGTGACTGGTACGTAATTGTCATATGAATCTATGTACTTAACAGAGTAACATGTGGTGTGTTCAAACAACTTGGTTGTGTAATATTGTTCCACTGAGTCTCTTTATTTCAACAACTTATATGTATCCAATCTACATGCATGTTTCGCAGTTATATGCGTATATTAAGTTTGTATTTTGAACCTATGAAGGCTTCTTTTTTTTAATGGTTCCATCACATCCATTTATGTTTTTTCCAAGTTTTAGGGGTCTTTGTGCTTGCTTATTATATCAGTCAGTGTATTTTACTAATTCGTCTGCATACTTCAACGTTTTGTCTACATACTTCAGTAGTTTGTCTATATATTTCAGCAGTTTTGTCGACAAAGTTTTTCTATAGATTTGAATAGTTCGTTTATTAAGTTTGTGGTCTAACATATTTGTGTGTTTACTTGCATACAACTTTTTTAGAATAAAAATAATTTTGAAAATCTCGCATCCTCTTTTAATAAATTATATGCAAAATATATAGTATATATTAACCATCGATAGACACATGTTTAAGAAGGGAAATGTGTGTAACTTTACTAATGGCAAACTCCAAGTTGGAAGGAGGCAATCGGTAAGTAATGGAGTTATTATCATTTAGTGGGTCGCCTGTAAATTATTGTGAGTATTGGTGACATAATTTTTTAGAGAAAAACAGTTGTGATAATTTTAGTAATCATTAATTTTGCGGTCTAACATATCTATGTGTTGACTTGCATATAACTTTTTTAGAACAGAGATAATTTTAAAAATCTCGCATCCTCTTTTAATTGTCATATACAAATTATATATTATATAATAACGGGCAATAGACACATGCTTAAGATGGAAAAATGTGTGCAACTTTACTAACGACAAACTTCAAGTTGGAAGGAGTCAACCAGTAATTAATGAGTTATTATCTTTTGGTGGGTTGCCTATAAATTATTGTGAATTTGAGTACATAACTTTTTAGAGTAAAAGCAATTGTGATTATTTCAGTAATCACATACTACAAACTGAAAGGAGTCTCCAGGCAATATGTGGAAAACCAATGCAGGTTTAAGAAGGAAAACAATGTAATTTTACACTGACATGCTACAAATTAGAGAGACTTTTATAAAATTAGTCGACTTTCCTCTTTTACTGTTCTGAGATCTTTTACTGAGTTGATTTAATTGTTTAACACGTGCTTAGCACGTGTCTTTTAACTAGTTTCAGTAAATATAGTAGATATTCAAAATAAAAAAAGAGTTCACATTACTCAATTAACCAAATTATTAGACTATAGCGTGATTCATGATATCTAATTTAGCTTTGATTTTACATATTATTCTTTTTAACAGATTTTCTACATCTTTGATTAGATCCCATTGTGAAGTTACATAATCTCAATGACAAGACAGAGAAAATAGATGTATTCAAAATCTATTCAAAATCTGCACTCTGAAATTGGCATTGTAACAGCAGTTGCAGCATGGATGTCTCCAGGGAGTGTTCGGGCTGTGTCCTGTAAAAAAATGGACAGTTCACGTCATGGTCGTGTTAGGGAAGCGTTTGTGTCCAAAATGTGTCTAGCACAGATAAGAGGTTGTCTAGAAGTGGTTGTGCTTCCTAGAACACCAAGGTTTTAAAAGCTGACCCGGCCCAGCCAGTCAAACAAATTGACCTGCCACCTGAAAGATCTAGCAGGTCCGGTGGGGTGAAAACATATATTTGGTGACAAAACCGTTGCCATTGTATTAAAAAGCAGTCTAAGCGGCCAAATCCATCAACTGCTTTAATCAGCCCCTAAGCGCCAATTAAGCAGTTTCAAGAAAATCGACTGCTTTTGGCCCCGCTTCACACGCTTTTTGGCCGGGTTTTTTTTTTAAATTATGTAAGCATGTAACATCAAGTAAATTAAATGGTCCAAGTAGTATTGACAATATTATATTAAACTTATATACATTAAACGTTCTATGATATTCCTAGCCCTAATTTATAATGCATACTTTGTATGTAAGCTGTAATTATAGGGTTCTGTTGTATGTATTCAAGTCAATTATATGTAACCATTATCTAATTTAGAATGCATACTTTGATTAAATGACTGTTGTAGTGTATGACTAATTGATGATATTAAATGTAAGAATATATTGTATTTTCTTATTGATAGAAGGGCAGCCCCCATTTCCTATAAATAGAATGGGGAAATCCCCTTGTGTAGTTTTTCCTATTAATAGAAGGGCGGCCCCCCTTTCCTATAAATAGGATAAGGGGAAGCATACAGACACAAAACAAACCCTTATGGGCCAATACACAATTGGGCCCATATTACAAATAGACTAAACAACTTAAGTAAATAGATTCTCTAACACTCCCCCTCAAGCTAGAGCTTTGGAGGATCCAAAGTCAGCTTGCAAACAGACAGACAGACTAAACATAATATAAAGATAACCAATCCCATACAAAAATTTCTCCCCCTAAATATTACAATAAATCACTCAAGCACTCAAATACTCCTCAAGTAGATAATCCAAAAGTGGGTACAAAGGCAGGTAGCAGGAACTTCTTGATCAGTGTGAAGTAGCATCTGGAACAAATTAAACATCAACAAGTAGGCATGATGGTCTTCATCATAATCACTATCGCCAACAAATAGACCTGAGGGTGTTGGAACACAAGAAGCAGTAGATAATGTGCATACAAGGCATGGACAAGAAAAGAGTCAACATGCTCAAGGCCCGAACAAGCCACAGAGTGATGGAACACAGTAGCAGAAAGTAGATGACATGGTCAGATAAAAGACCATTGTGTCTGAAATAGAAAGCAGCAAAAAGACTCCAAGATGAATAGCAATAGAAGAAAAGCATGAAACTTCATCATAAGTATGTAACCAAAAATACCATCATCATCTCATCATATACCTAGTAGCAAACGTCTCAGTCCCGAAAGAGTTGGGTCACATTCCCTACAGAGTGTGGGGTCACAGCAACAACAGTAGTAGACATGTGCAAGGCACATACAAAGAGTCAACGTGCAAACAGAAGACAAACAGCAGATAGTGCAAAAGCACATACAATGGGTCAATGTGCAAACAGAGCAAGGACACCAAATAGTGCAAAAGCACAAAGCAGCAAGTAAAATGTGCTAATCATAGCACAAGTAGCAAAAATGACGTCGTCGGACAGCAAATTAGCAATAGATAGCACAAGTGAAGTAGACAGATTCATAGCAGCAATCGATGATGATGAATAAGCTTCTCAAGCAGCAAACGGATCCATATAGCAACAAAATAACACCCCATAGTAGTAGTAAAAATAGCATGAAGATCTCATTGCAGTAGTAAAAGTAGCATGAAGATCCATCTATCAGCACGAAAGTGGCATGAAGATCTGTATAGCAATAGAACTAAAGTCTTCTTCATCTCTCCTCCATCGTATCTCTTTCTACTACTCATCATCCTCTATTCTCCCCCTCACACCAACCACAGAAAAAGTCAAGAGAGTGGTTGGGATGGAAAGTCAAAAACAATGGCAGAGGTAGGATTTATGTAGACAAATATGCGAAGGAGGTAAAAGACAACCGAGTCAAAGTGCAACATGATCCGATTACATAGATCCAGATAAAAAAATAAATGGATCTTTTTATGACCCAAAAAGGGTGTGGAGACGGAGACCCCACAAAAAAAAATGGACTAGGTCAAGAAAAATCGTAGGGTCCAATTAGGTACAATATGTATATGAGGGGTGGTACAAGTATTGAAGAGGTAGGGAATATATGTAGGGCTGGAAAGGTTGGGGGTTTTAAGAACAAAAGTCAAATAAAAATGTTGGAAAAGGAAGATAATTGTTGTTGATAAGGATAAAGAAGGGACTCGCCATGTATAGATACCTCCGCCATGTAATTTAATCATTGTAGATGGTGAAGCACGCCAAGTTATAGTAGCAGTAGCAGTTGACACGCCGTCTCGGTGAAGAGACATGTCGTGTCGCACATCAGTGGTTGCATCAGCAGTAGTCAGCACCAGCAAGAAGCAGATGGCACAGCGTGTCGTAGAGCGACATGTCGTGTCGGTTGACAGAACTCAAGACAGTAATCAGCAGTAGAAGGTAACATGTTGCGTCAGTAAGGAGACATGTCGTGTCCGATACCATAGCAGCAAAAGTCAGCGCCCGCAAGAAGTAGGCGGCACGTCGTGTCGTTGAGCAACACGTCGTGTCAATTAATAGAACTCGGGGCAGAGTCAGGACAGAACACAGATGACACACCGTGTCTGTTAGGCGACATGTCGTGTCGTCGGGCAACAAATCGTGACGACGAACAAAGCAGATCTCCGCCAGCACGCTGTGTCAAGCAACGACATGTCGTGTTAGCAGTGAACAGCAATTGAAAAAAACCCAGATTTAGCAGCAAACTATGGATTTTTCCTTCTGGATCTCCACCACGACGATATACGAATTATGTCCCTGATATCAACAAAAAAGGGAGAACTTTATCAAAGATTTTGGATTAGATCTCAATAGAGGCATGGATGATAAAGGTGGGTAGATTAGTAGTGGTAGTGTAGATTGGTAGTGATATAGATGACGGTGGTGTAGATCGATGGCGGTGTAGACGAAGGTGGCAAGTAGGGTAGATATGGCGGCTCCCAAGACAACAAATCATGGAGGTGGCATGGCGGCCCAAGTAGATCTAGTAGCAACAACTTCAAAGGATGATTTTTGTTGAAGATGGAGACAGCTCGAAGGAGACGACTCCAAGAAGCAAGGTGAAATCCCTACGGGCAACCATGCAACACCTAGCGGCGACGGCCGCCCGTAAGGGGAGGCAACTCTCTTTTGCGCTCTCTCTCTCTCTCTCTTAGGGTTTGAGGCGGCGCAGGAAAGCCTGCTTTAATACCATGTGGAAAGGCAATAAGATGGGGAAATCCCCTCGTGTAGTTTTTCTTATTGATAGAAGGGGGAAGCATACAGACACAAGACAAACCATAATGGACTGATATATAATTGGGTCCATATTACAAATAGACTAAACAACTTAAGTAATTGGACTCTCTAAAATTATTGTTTAGCTATGTAAACATGTGATACAAAATTGTATTAGTACATGTATATACAATTATTATTTGATAGTTGTGTAGGGTGATTTATCTATGACAAGTATATTGTTTACTATAATATATAGTGATAATCGATTTATAAACTATATGGGTGTTTTATATTGTTCTTTCTAATGATTGTCAATGAAAGTAATGATTGTCCTTTCTAAGCATATGCACGCGTCATCTTTAATATAATTAAAGGTGCAACCTTTTTTAAAAGGCTTATTAGTTCCCAATTGCCACTTCATTTTTAATGTTTGTTTTATTAAACATCCTAAGTGTGTATGATCATAGCTCCTTTATGCTCCTTGGCCTAGAATGCCTATACAAACCAATATTGTAATCATTGGATAGTAGCTTCTTAATCGTCCAATTATGTAGGATATCAGATGCTCCAAGTCAACTATTCAATTGTATAAATATAAGTGTCTCTATTTAGCCCCAATACTAAAATCAAGTAGAGCATGCCCAAAAATCATGTGAGTATGAAACTGTTAGAGAGTCTAGTTAATTGAGTTATTTATTCTCTTTGTTATACGGGCCCAATTGTGTTTTGGCCCCTAAGGGTTTGTTTCGAGTCTATAAACTTCCCCTTGATCCTATTAATAGGAAGGGGGTTACCCTTCTATCAAGAAAAAACTATACACTAGGGATTTCCCCATCATATTGTTTATCCACATGGTATCGAAGCAAACTTTCCTGTATCACCCCCAATCCTAAGAGAGAGAGCAAAAGGAGAGAAGCCTTCCCTTGCGAGCAGCCACCGCGCCTAGGCGTTGCTTGGTTGCCCGTAGGGATGCCCATCCATGCATCTTTTTGGAGCGTCTTTATCGAGTTGTCTCCACCTTTAACAACAAAAAGAATACATCTTGAAGTTGCTACTACTAGATCTACATGGGTCACAATGCCGCCACCATTATTGTTTACTTTTGGAGTTGCCACCGTTACCTTATTTGCCACTATCATCTACATCGTTGTCAGTCTACATTGTCATCATCTACACATGTCGATCTACGTTGTCATCATCCATGCCACCACCAACAATGGGATCCCCAAATTGTGGAAAAAGATATCCTTTTCGGCTCATATTAGGGATATATCACCCCATATTACTATGGTGGAAATCCAGAAATATTTATCCACCCCTTTGTTGCCATCTCGGGGTTTATTGTTGTTGTTCTGGCGCTGACACGGCATGTTGCTATTTGACACGTCATGTCAGCGGAATTTTGCTTCTTTCTTGACTCGGATCGTGAAATCTGTCATGTGGCACAGCATGTCAGAATTTGACACGGCGTGTCACTTCCTACACGAACCTGTTGTTGTGCATCCTGCACGACGTGTCACGATTTGACACGGCGTGTCGTTGCCTAAATCTTGTTGTTGTGCATCCTACATGGCGTGTCAGAATTTGACACACGTGTCGTTGCCTCAGTGCCACCTATTTTGCCCTAACTACCTCGAATTTTGTTGACTGACGCGGCGTGTCCCTTCGGGAACATGACGTGCAGCCTACAATCTGCAAGCTTCCACTAGTATTGCCTGACATGGGAGTGTCCCTTCACTGACACGGCCTGTCTCTTGTTGCCTGCATCTATTGATGTGCGACATGGCATGTCTCTTCACCGACATGGATGTTACCTGCTACTGTTGCTACATCTTGGCTTGCAACATCATCTGCAATTATTCTATAACATGGCGGAGGCTTTTGTACATGGCTTATCCCTATTTTATCCTTACCAACAACATTTATCTTCTGTTTACAACAATTTTTCTTTTGTTCTTTAACCCCCTACCGTTTCCAACCCTACATACATATCACATACTTCCTCAATGCTTATACTATCCTGCATATACACATTATACCTACTAACTAATCGGATCTTACACATTCCCTTGAGTTATCAGTTCCCATCCTCCATATATTTATGTACATAAACACTACCTCTACCGTTGTTTTTTACTTTCCACCCCAAGCATTCTCTTCACTCTTTTCGTGGTTGGCATGAGGAGGGGAATAGAGGATGATGAGTAGAGGGAAGAGATGAGATAGAGGAGAGATGGAGAAAGAGAGGAAGAATTTTAAGTCTACTGCTATCTTTATGGATCTCCTGCCACTATATATTTCTATCTATGTCGATCCTTCTATTCCTAATATTGATCTTTATTCCTTATGGAGAGCTTGTGGAAATTATTCATCATCATCTACCTCGACTGTTACTATGGAGTTATTACTTCATATGTGATTCGCATTCATTGAATATTACTTCATATGCAATTTTTCTATCGGTTTTCAGCCTACCGGCGTCATTCTTGCTACCTATGCTATTATTATCGCATTTTATTTATTTCTTTGTACTTTAGCACTATCTGTTGTCCATGCTCTTTTTGCATGTTAACTCATTGTCTGTGCCACGTCTACCACTGCTACTACTGTGAGTCTGTGACCCAACACTCTCTGGACGGTGACGCCAACTATTGTGATAGAAATTATATGATGAGAGAAGATGATGAAGATTTTTGTTGGTGACTTTATATATACATGATAAAGTTTCATCTACATTGGATTTTGGAGTCCTTTATCTGCTTGCTACTTCGTGTGCTAGTGTAACGCCTGGGCCCACTGCCCATGGCTCTAGTAGAGTTTCAGGAATGATGACTGGCCCCACAAACCACCACTAGCCTTAACTGCGCACTTTGTCCACACTGACGCGCAAGCCAGGATCAACTTCCCGACTGGTCACCCATCCTAGTACTACTCCAAGCTGAGCACGCTTAACTATGGAGTTCTTTAGTGATGGGCTCCCGGAAAAAGAGGTGCACCTTGGTGATATGGGTAGTCCAATCATTCCTTTTAAGATCAACTTATCTGAGGCCTCAAATCCTGGGATGTTACAACTAGTCTTCTATCCAACTATGTCGTCTGCTTTCTGTTGCGTGGTGCCAACACTCTCTGACTTCTTTGTGGCTTGCATAGGTTGACTCTTTTCTTGTTCGTGCTATGCGCATTGACTACGACTTTTTGTGTACCAGCACTTTCTGCTCTTATATTCCAGCACTCTCTGGTCTATTTCATGATGATAGCAACTGAGATGAAGACCATTATGCCTGTTAGAGAGTATATTATCCTATTTAGTTAATATGTTAATTAGTTATTGGGCTTTTGTATTTCAGCCCGTTTAGATTACTTGCATCCAAGTCTTAGGGCGTCACCCCTCTCCTATATAAAGGAGAGGGTGTCCAGTCTTGTATTCATCCCATTGCGTTCAATCCAATCTTATTCTTCACATGGTATCAGAGCCGTGAACAATAACTTATGCGGTGAACAGTTTGGCGGCGTGAATAGTAATTCATGCGTGAACAGAGCTAGTTCGCTCTTGAGGGAAGCCTAACCACCGCCCCTCCTCCCTCTCCTTTCTGGCGTGTACGCAGCCGTAACCGCCGCCGCTCGTCTTTTCCAGAGAGCAACCAAGGGGAAGAACCCCGGCCTGCGGGCGGCCAGCGTAGCCATGGCTTAGGCCGGCCACCCGCCCGCCCGCCAGGTACATCCCGGCCTCCATGGCTTCTCCTTCTCTTTCTTAAAGATTTAATTTTTCTTTCTGTACGTCGGCTATCTCCGTCCCGGTGCAATCAACAGCCATCGTAAAGCCGTTACCGGTCACTAATCGTAGCCGCAGCCACAGCCTGTCAGGACATCAGTCGGCCAGCAATAGCAGCAACTACTGCGGCCAGCAGCACCCAGCAAAGATCTCCATCCGTCGTTGAATCCATCCAGCAAGCCGACGGCGACCAGTAAGAGTGTTGCGGCCGACCACAAAAGTAGGAGCAACCATCGTCGTCATCGCGCCAACCGCAGAAGCAGCAGCCATCATCGCCATCAAGTAGTAATCAGTCGTCGTCAACCTGCTACCCGCCGTCCAGAAAGATCCCAGTACTACCGACATCAACTCGGTAGTACCGAGTTCTGCACAGGCCATCTCCTGACGTCCTCAGCATCAGCCTTCATCGTCGCTCGTGGAGAGGCTCTGCATGCATCCTCTTGGCATGCAATATCTCCGGAGTCGTGCAGCAGACCCTTTGTCATCTCCTCCGTTACGACCAAGTGCTACATCAACTGAGTGACATAATCCGGCCATTTTTTTTGCTACATCCCGCAAGCTGCTGCTCTTCATCACCTTCCTGGCTATCTTCATCACTCCACCATCACCTCTCATCTATGTCTACTCCCAGTTATTAATTCCCCCCATATTCATTATGCCTCTATTCGGATCCTTAATCGGTCATATCTTTTCTAATTGTATCCAAGTTTTAGCCTAATCGGATTTTTCGAGATTAGATCCATTTATTTTTCTATCTGGATCTTACATTGACCCATTTAGCATATTCTCTCCGGTTATCGGTTTCATTCTCCAAATATTACACATCTCCATATACACAAAATTCTCTCAAATCCACCAATTCCTTTCCCACCCACCCATATCATGTGTGTATCCCTTTCCACCAATACGGGGGGTCATATATCGATTTCTCCACACCAAACACTCTCGTCGTATTTGGTGTGGGGGGGGGGGATAGAGAGGAGAGGAAGAGATGAGGAGAGAGAGTGAGAGAATATGTATGAGAGAGAGAGTATGAGAAGAGATGATATATGTATTCAATCTATATATGTTCCAAGCTATTATCTACATGGAGCTTAGTATTGGTCAGCACATCCGTTCTCTACTTCCAGACAGCATTGAAGGATCTTCATTCAGCGTCAACACCGAGCTATCCGCGTTCGTACCGTGTTATATACGTCAGGTGTTGATGGTGTACTTCTTCAGTTGCATTTATATGACACAGATGGGTGCTTCTTCAGATTTTCAGAAGCTCAGCAAGCCTGCCAATCTACTTCTGCAAGGTTGATTCATCCAGTTTATATTCACTAAGCTGCTTCATCACGTCTTCTCTGAGCCGCATCTACGATTTCAACATCACATGTTGTTGATCTACTTGGGACTTTCCTTGATGGATGATATCTCTTTTCCTGTCAAGCCCCCTAGGTTCACACTACAGAGTTATGGTACCTACATGTATCACCAGCATATCGTCCATTCGTGTTCGTGCCACGTTATGCACATCTTCTCAGACAATTCGAAGATTCCGCTACTGCTACATCTACATTGGGCATCCGCATTCGTGCCGAGTTAAGTACGTAATCCAATGAAGTTGTCATAGTCATGGTATTGATGATCATCTGCTCCAAGTGGCGAATTACTATTGCAGTATTCAGGTTCCATTCTTCAGATGTTCTTCATTCCAGATGCACTCCAAAGACCTTCTTCAAAGCTTGAGGATCTCCAGCCTGCAAAATACAATTTCAAAGAAGAGAGGCATTGTCAACACATGGTTCAGGGGGAGTATTAATTAAGGGGGAGTATCAATTTTTGTATGGGGGGTGATATTTATCTTTTATCTTTCACTTATCATTTCTTTTATCATTTTATCGAGTCTTGTAACCTCCAAGCTTTGGACATGTGTTTCACCCATGCTCCAGCTTGAGGGGGAGTGTTAGAAAGTCTATATTAGCCTATTTAGTTAATAGGTTAATTAGTTATTGGGTTTTTGTATTTCAGCCCGTTTAGATTACTTGCGTCCTAAATCTTATAGGGCGTCTCCCCTCTCCTATATAAAGGAGAGGGCATCCAGTCTTGTATTCATCCCATTGCATTCAATCTAATCTTATTCTTCACAATGCCTACACGTTGCTATTTATTTTTTCTCCAGATGCCACTTACACTAATCAAGAAGCTCCTACTACCTGTCTACGTACCCATTTTTGGATTATCTGTTTGAGGGGGAGTATTTGAGTGTTTGAGTGATGAGTCTTTATTGTAAGAATGAGGGGGAGAAATATTCTTGTATGGGCTTGGTTTATCCTTTTATTCTGCTTCTTTGTCTTTAGTCTGTTTGCAAGCTGACTTGGGATTCTCCCAAGCTCCGTCTTAAGGGGGAGTGTTAGAGAGTCTAGTTAATTAAGTTATTTAGTCTCTTTATTATATAGGCCCAATTGTGTTTTACCCCATTAGGGTTTGTCTTGAGTCCTACACTTCCCCCTTATCCTATTTATAGGAAAGGGGGGCTGCCCTTCTATTAATAGGAAAATCTACACAGGGGATTTCCCCATCATATCGTTTTTCCACAAGTGCATGGTGAGTATATGAACCGTTGAAGTTGTTCAACCAAAAAGAATAATCATTTGGGATTCGGACCAAAAAAGACCAATTCCCTTGTTAATCCATAGAAACAATACATATCAAGTAACTATAATTCGTCTAAGTAATTTTGTAAAACTAATGTGGTTGGCTCACGTGGTATACTTCTACTAAGAAGCACTCTAGTAAGTTGTTCTAGCTAGTACACTGACTGTAGCGAATTGACCATTTCCAATTTCTTTAAAAAATAGTGCCATTGCTGTTATTACCATGTACCTATCCTTTTTCATGTATTGTATAAAATTTACATTTTCTATTAATTAGTTGAGAGAGCTTGGTTGAGTGTAATATTACCATTTTGAAGTTCTTCATAGAAAAAAATAAATCCATTCAACAAATTATTTAGTTTTTTCATTCATTATAAAATAAGACATCGAGTGTCTTACAATTATGCTTAATGAAACATATATATATATATACGGAGTCAGGCTAGAATACACTCGAGTGTACCGGAGAACGAATACACTCAAGTTTTTTCCATCATGCAATGATTATTTAGAAAATCTAATCCATTGAACTTCTTAAATATCATATTAACATACTACATATACAATTTGAGCATATTTGGACACTTATAGGTCATGCATTTAAAGGTGACAAAAATTATGCAATTCAAATTAGTTTTGTGTGTTGGCTTTGTCGGTCATGAAAGATGACTTAGAAAATTCCAAATAAGCTCAAATTTTGCATGTAGCCAATATTAGTTATAACAATAAATATCTATAGTTTGGATTTGTCAACAAAATTGTCGAGATACGTAAACACCACTTGAGTGTACGGTGCAATCTACACACTCGAGTGTACTCTCACTCTCTCTCTCTCTCTCTCTATATATATATATATATATATATATGTGTGTGTGTGTGTGTGTGTGTGTGTGTGTGTATATGTATGTATGTATATATATGTGTGTGAAAATTAAGTATTGGGTATGTGTTTGTGTCTTTAGTTGTTAGTTTGTATATTTATAGAATTATGTGCTTAGGAGAATTTATAATGTTTTCATTAAGTCATATTAATTAATAGAGTGATCCCAGGCAAGCATTATCTCATTACTATCATACCTCACACACGACCCCAAAGGGATGAATCTTCAAAAATAGAGATTGAGACCATGAAAAAGAAAATGAGGTATAGGCTTACCTAGAATGTAGTATCAACTCGCCAAGATGCGTCCAAATCAATTGGTCCATTCTTTTCCACTCACGATTGCTAAGCAACAAGCATTTGACCTTTCCAAAAGACAACTACATTCTTGGGTATGTGTATGAGATTTTTCTATTTATTTTTAGTCGTAGTTATCAAAGTACCCAACATAGATGGGATTGAGGCTTAGATGATGATGAGTTATCAGAGCAGGCTCCCGCAAGCGTGTGCTGCAAAGGTGATTGGACAATGATGCCAGTCTCAAGTTAAATCCTTATGGGGTTGAGTAATGATGGGATTGTTTTCGTTAGTGTCGAGGTTTTTTCCAGTGTTCATTGCACTAGCTCTTGATTCCCCACACCCCCATCACATCAGGTCTTTGTGGAGCTATAGGTACCTAGGGGAAGTTCTTCCCCACTTTGAGATTTTGTAGTTATTAATGTAGGCACTTAAGGATCCTAGTCCATCATGGTTTTAACATCTTATTTTAGTCACTTATGAACAATTTAGATTAAAATTGCCTCTTGTTTTTTCCATTCTACCATCATCCACATTTTTCATCATTTCACCATGCCATCGTCATTTATCAATTTATAGACCCAATTTATATTAATTTATGAGTATGACAATGCGGACCTTACTTGGGATCAAGATTGAATTTCACGCAATTAATGTCCAGCGTAAAGGTATCTCACATTCAATCATTGCCCTAAAAACAAGTCAAGATGTGCGGTTGACACAGAGACCCAAATGTACTTTCTGCATTGATGTGCGATGCAAACCAGTCAATTAGTAGTATGTCGCTTGCAACCTAGTCCAAAACCACTTTAACTATCATACAGAAAAATGGTTAGACCGTGGGGTTCCGCAGTTGGCCTAGACCAACGAATATATAATATAAACAAAGAGGGCTTTTTGTAAAATCCTTTTCATTTGATTTTTTTGTTGAATTACATGTTTATCAAATGTAATTGGGGGAATCTAAAGGTCATGGGCCTCCATTGAAAGAGACATGATAATGAAATGACGAGGTACAAAGAGCTATGAAACTAAAAAGAGAGATTTATAGAAGTTTACCCAAATCTCAAAGCAAAGACAAGTTAATAAACAAGGAATCCAAGAAAGAATTCTAAGAGGCCAGCTTAAATACTTCGAAGAAATAAATAAAAAGTTGAATATTAGAGAAGGGGAGAAAGATGTAAATAAAATGGTTTGTACATGGGAAAGAAAAGTAAGACATGGGATCCAAATGAACTTGCATCAAGAATAAAGATGATAAGAGTGTTGGTCAAGGACGACGATGTCAAGAATCAATATAACAACTTCTTCCATGAGCTTTTAACTGAGATACTTCAAATAACGTCAAGAGATACCACCTACACTCGACAAGTAACACAATCAAAGGTCAAGCATGCTTTAGGAAATATGAAAAATTGAAAAGTGATGTGGGTTAGACATATATATGGAAGAGTACGAGGGAGACAGGAGTTACACTACATCTCCACTTTGTTTGCCTTTACCGTTGATTTGGGGCTTGTCTGGTTTTCCTTGCTTTTCTATACCAAAAAAAATGTGGCAATGAATTTTGATTCAATTTTTATGTTTAGTTACCGAAGTGCATCTTTTCTCAAATGTAAAACATTACACGGCCTCTATGTAGATGCCAATGCACATCTTCTCCAGGCGTCCTAGTAGGCAGGCTAGGCAGCCTTCGCAGCCTAAGTACCGAATTGGATATGTAAAATAGATCCTGAGCTTTGACTTTTAATGTTGATTTAGACTTTTAATGATCTATGCTCAGTGATGTGAAACTGGGTTTGGACTTTAGTTAACAGTTTTAACTACTGATTTGGTTAAAATTCTATGATTCTAGTACTAAAACAATTAAGATCCCAGATAAGTTTCATCATTATTTTCCTCAATCTTCCCTACTTCGCCAACTTTTCTCTACGTAATTGGTGTTTGATATATACTTCAATGATTCCAGACATTAGAGTCCTTAACCAGTTGCTTAAACTATTGACTGTGACTTGCAAAAGTACGGGTGACAGTGAGAGCAACACTATGGAGCCACCACCTTTGAGACGGGAGACAGTGAGAGCAACACTATGGACAATAACCGCAATATCTCTTGGCCTAGGCTTACCGGGCGCGCGTTGCATTCGCATAGAAGAAAAGGGTGGGGAAGAGATAGCACAGAGTGCGATTGGTGAAATATAGCGTGAAGTAAAAGTGTCGTTGCGCCGTTACCTGCTTGAGGAGGGAGACGGACTTGGCGATGTCGGGGTCGGAGAGATCGATGCAGTTTAGAGCTGCTTTCTCCGAGGCGTTGGCGGTGGGCGTTGAATCGCTGCCTTCTCTCGTCGACATGGTTAGTTGGTCAGAGGTATCCAATTTGCGAGGGAACTGCAGAGATGAACGCTGAGGTAACCAGCTGACACGAGCAACCACTTCCGGCTTCGAGTTCTTTCTCAAAAGAAAAATTATACGGACAGTCACCTTATCAGCGGCAATTAAAGCAATAAAGATGAGGGAAGTAATAGAGAGAGAAAATGTTTTTGTGCATAATAGAGAGAAAAAATGTTTTTTTCTATAACTTTTAATCCGGAACGTATTTTTTTTATGAAATGAATTACATTAAAAAATTTGTAAAAAATTCTTTCCAACGAGATTAGTGTTGACATATTTTGAAATAATGATAATACGCGAGAAACATAGTATCATATATTAGGATACTATACACATGTTCTGGGTACAGACGTACAGTACTTGTGAGTACTGTATTTTTTAATGAAGGAGGATCAACATTACTCGTTAGTACTATATTTATGGATACATAAGTATTGTATCCACTTGTTAATACTCAAGTATAAGTACAGTACCTACTAAATTACAAAACCAAGTATAATCGTATAACTCATGTAGAAGTATAATTACAATACTTACGGAATCGCATAGCAAAATTAGTCATCTGGACAATTTTTTTTACAAAATGCAGATATAAGTTAAGTACTCACTTGTTAATGACCTCAAAAGTACAATGCACATAAGATCAAGAATCACCTATAAAATGCAATCATAAGTATTGTACCCACTTGTTAATTTTAACTCAGTTATTGACGCATAAGTACAGTACCTAACAAATTATAAATCAAGTATAATTGTATAACTGGTCTAGAAGTATAATTACAATACCTACGAATTGTCATAGCAACATTTGTCATCTGGACAAAAAAATTTTTACAAAATACAGACATAAGTTGAGTGCCCACTTGTTAATGATCTCAAAAGTACAATGCACATCAGATCAAGAATCAGCTATAAAATGCAACCACAAGTACTGTACCCACTTGTTAATTTCAACTCATTTACTCAAGCATAAGTACAGTACCTAACAAATTACAAAATCAAGCGTAATTGTATAACTAGTCTAGAAGTGTAAGCACAGCACCTATAAAATCTCATAACAACATTGGTCATCTAGACAAATATTTATTTCAAAATGCAGACATAAGTTGAACACCTACTTGTTAATGATCTCAAAAGTACAATGCACATCAGCTCAAGAGATCAGTTATAAGATGCATCCATAAGTACGGTACTCACTTGTTTATTTAAACTCAGTTACTCGAGCATAAGTACAGTACCTAACAAATCATAAAAGTATGCATAATTGTATAACTGCACTAGAAACATAAGCACAGTACCTACGAAATTCCATAACAACAATATGACACTAGTACATAAATGGTCTATAGCGTCGGTTTTTTTAAGCCTATAGCGTCACTTTTCAGCCGACGCCTAAGTGGCCGTCGCTACAGAAATTGCTCTATAGTGTCAGTTTTTTTAACCCAAAAAAATCGACCTTGTATAGTAAAAACCGACCATATAGGCTCTTAAAAACTAAACTCAAATGAGAAATAAAATTGTACCTGGACCCTATAACGTTGGTTTTTTAATAAATAACCGACTCTAAAGATTATTTCTAAGGACAATTTTCTTGAAAAACCGACCTTATAGGTGTCTTGGCCGTTCCGCGTAGAACGGTCGTGCTGTATAAAATGGCCGTGTTGGGATGAGATAAAACGGCTGTGCCGCTTAGCACGGCCGTGTTGGTCTATATTAGAACGATCGTGCTACACGGCACGGCCGTTCTACCATATCTCAACACGGCCGTTCTACGCGGCACGGCCGTTCTACCTCATCCCAACACGGCCGTTTTATGCAGCATGGCCGTTCTACGCGGAACGGCCAAGACACCTAAAAGGTCGGTTTTTCAATAAAACCGACGCTATAGGGTCGGATTTTTTTTATTTCTGCAGAAACTGAACAAAACAAAATAGAAGAACAAGAATAAGATATGGGAGAGGGGAGCATTGATGCTCAACCGTCACCATTCCAAACCACACATTCATAACAAAAATTATTCATATATTGAGTTGAGTACACATAGTCACATCATAATTTACAAAATGATAGATTGTAAGTCTGAGGTGATATTAAATATCAGATACAAAAGTAAATATGAAAGAGTACTGAAACCACATACATAAATGGAACGTAACTGACATATTTATTCCAATGCTATATTGACTTCATTTAGAAAAGCATCTGACCACTCTTCTCGGAATTCATTTAAGTCCTCACGTGTGTAAAGCTGAGTTGTAAAGATCTGTAACAGAAAATGTACATGCTAATATTTTATAAAATTACTACAACTCACTTGTAAATTTATGATGTTATTCGTTATTACCTGATCTATAGTCTGAATGTCATTTGATGCTTGTTTGACAATAGCTTGCATATATTTCATTACATAGTAACCACAAGCCCAGTCATTATTTTGTATAGGACACTACAAATAACGAATTATACTTAATGTTAGTAACTACTATAAATAGAAGACTATAAGAGTTGACATATAAGAGTTGAAAATTAATACATATAAGACTAAGCAGTTGTCAAAATATCTACCTTGACATTTTTCAAAGTCAATGTCTTTAATTTTGTGGGTATTTGTCCTCCGCCTTCACAAAAATATTTTATACCCCTATCAATTAAACAATAGTTGGTAAAATAGAAATTCTAAACAGAAATATCATGTTGAAGCATTGACTATATTTATGCTTACGCCATAGCTGGCAATTTCAGTTTGTGACCCCTTGTTGTTTTTCCCATTGGGTCAAGATAATAAAGAGTCATCAATTTTGAGACAATCACCACTAATTCCCAATGTCTAGATCTGAGTAAGAATAAAACAAACATTAAAATAAATACATTTATTCATTATTAAATATATATTGAATAATAATACTTACTGGATGTTAAAAGGAATTAGGATAATTTCCTTTCCCATAGTAGCAAAATATTTGAATGCATCCGAGAAGTACTCACTCACTTCCTCAATATGTGCCTCCACCTGACTAGTGACCGAAGGAACTAAGAATCCAACATTCTTTATATCAAAGTTTGTGGCCTCGGTATATAAATGGTTGTTAAACATTTGTAATTATTTTTATATATAGAAATAATCTAAAAATGTGTATTGGAATTTTCTATATTGATAGATCCTTACCTTATCCATACTTCTAATATCGAAGTATTCATCCAATCATAACGGAACAACTCTATAATATCATCAAGAAAAATATAATTGTCAAAGTCCCTCCCAGTTGCATCTTCTATTAAATTGATCAACATTTGTAGTCCAGAGCTTTGGTTGGCTAAGTATCGACACAAACATTTACATTTACTTCCCAACTCCTCGAATGTGGATTATGGAATAATAGATGGATTGGGCATAGGAGGACGACTAGTAGAATTTTTACTTTTTGGTTTGCAAACCTTTTAATTAAATTACATACTTCTATTACACGAGTTCATATATGCAGTCAAATATGAAAAACATGGTAGAATTCAAGTATACCTTGTCATTGATAACCAAGTGTCTAGGCCAACCCACCATAGTACCCTCTGCCTCTTCAACTGTACTATATTCAGGATTAGGTATGGGTAGTGATTTGTCCCTCATTCTGTCATACACAAGATGGATGGACACACGACAAATGTCATCAGTAATTTGTTAGCAATGCAATGTACCACCAAGGTTGTACACCTTGCCCGCTGCCACAACATTATATTTTGGAACCTCCACTGCAAGTTTACAGTTCATACCAACCTAGATTGAAGTAATATAGGTTATATAAGAAGCAGTAGAACAGATACCTGTTACAACTATATATATTATCATATATATATCATACTAATAACACAACATATAGAACAAAAGCTTATTGCAAATTGTTGTGGTGGGTCATTGGGAGTGCTCCCATGACCTTCTACAACTGTAGCATGGGCTTGTACCACATCACACAGTATGAATAGGTTGAGTAGGCTGAAATGAAGACATTATTTCTTTTACTTTCTGTGTTACTAATGCTTCAACGTCCTCTTATGTAAGACCTCCTGCACGACCTCTTTTAGATTACGGAGGGCCAAAATAAGACTTAAATCCTATGCCAGCTCCTAATCCCCTAACACGGCCAGGATGCTCCTTCGTACCAAGAGCAACTGATAGTTCATCCATGTGGCCAGTTGGGATGAACTTTCCTTCCTTTGCTCATGGAGATCAATCTATTCATAGTTAATAAAAATATTAAATCACAATATCAATTAGATATAAATAAATCTAAGTTTGTGGGAGTTACTCTTTACTTAGTTGGGATAAACCTACCATCTTTTGTGCCACCTCCTTAGTTGCAGGGTTGATAATTTCACCTTCTCGATTCTTTCTAGCATCAATCCATGTCAAGTGTTGGGGTGAACGCTCAACTGGAGTTGTACTAGATTCTTCTCCAGAAGAGGATTGTTTCTCTTGTAGTTGGCGGCAGAAGGCATAACCACCGGGCCCCAAGCGATGGTCATACACATTTTTGGCCCGTCTTTCCTTTTGAGCCTGGTGGATAGCCTGATCATTTAAAATGAGATATTGCAATTCAGACTTGGCAAACATGTATAAAAAGATTCACCTCCTTAATTGTATAAAATTAAATATTCATACAATACATCACAGTCTTTATTACCTGAAACTCTTCCGATCTCCTAGATGCAACAAATCTTTCCCACACCTCAAGATCTATAAAAATATATACATTTGTTGCTTTCTTCTTTTGTTTAGGATTATGGATTATCTATAAATTCCCTTGCGAGATATGTCTTAAAACCCCTTCATCGTACACCACAACGTTGTAGCACTCTTTTCTTGTGATATTTTTCATTTAGATGAAAAACACCCTATACATACAAAAGAAGCAATTAATAATGTTGTTTTGAAAATCAATTAATTCCAAGCAAACTATCAATGGATAAAAAAACATATTAAATTAATATCACTTCCACTCATAGGTATATCTTTCCATATGAGGTCTTTTTTGGCATTAGGAACATCATGCCAATTTTCTATATCTATTGGTACCTTACGACGCGCGGTCGCCCCTACGTAATGCTTGAAAGAATTAGCATATTCCCCAACAGGTGCTCCTGTGATATCAAACTAGACTGGCAATTTGTCCTCGTTAGCCTTGAGCTCCTGCAGCCTACACATCAGTGTGGGACCTCTACTTTTCTTAGCATCACCACTACCATCCTCATGGTGCTCATGTTCATGCTCAGAATGTTCATCTTCACTCACCATTTTAGAACCTACAAGTATACATGATAAAAAAATGATAATAAAAGCACAAGTGATAAGGTATACTTGCTTGAATGATAATAAAATAAATAATTCAAAGAATACATGCCTCTAGTATTGGTAGAGTTGTTAGTCAAGGAAAATTCCTTCAGCATGGTCTTGACGTTTATAATATTCATCGGTGTTATCTTCAACATTTACACTTGGAAAACCAACTGAGAATGGACTGGAATCATCATAATTTTCGTAGTATTCTTCTTCATTTATAGGATCTATAGTAAACTGTCTTTTTCCATGAAGAACGACAGACCAATTTTTACTTGCAATATAGAATACTTGTTTTGCTTGGTCTGCCTTGATGAATGGCTCATCTTTCTCACCAATCTTTTCAAAATTCACCAATTCGAAACCCAACTCATCCACTAAAACTCCTTTGTTGTTGTCAACCCAATTACACCTAAAGATAGGAACTCGAAAATTTGTATAGTCCATTTCCCATATGTCCTCAATGATGTTGTAATATGACATCTCAGCTTCGTGTGGTCTTTTATCTTTGGCACTAGCAAAATACAATGAACAAGCTTGAACAGTGACCCCACTATTTTGAACTACACTACTTTCATCTTGACGCTTTGTGTAGTATGAAAATCCATTTATGTCATAACCTTCATATGACATGACATCCATTTTTGGCTTAAAGGTGAGCCATTTTATGTTCTCAGCAACATTATTCGGTGGTCTTATACCTTGACGCACCACATTTTGGACAATTTATTAAATTACTATAGTCCTTCTGAAACAACACACAATCATTTGGACATGCATGAATCTTCTTAGCCTCCATTCCCATTGGGCACATTATTTTCTTTGCTTGATATGTTGAAATTTGAAGCTTGTTGCCTTCAGGAAGAATTTCATTTAACAAAGACAACAGTGAAGTGAAACTCTTATCGCTCCACCGGTTTTGAGCTTTAGGAGTATATAATCGCATCACAACACTCAACCTCGTGAACTTAGTACAACCCTTATATAAAGGTTTTTCAGCATCATGGACTATGTTTGCAAATAAAGAAGGTGGATCAATGACATTGTCCCGACAACTGCGTAGCATCTCATCAACCATATCATCCTGAATCGGGTCATCCTGAATCGGTTCATCATTGAAATTATCATCATTATCTATATCTTCTATGCCACAACTATTAGTATCGACATTTTCTGGTCCATTATTAATTTTGTCTCCATGCCAATGCCATTCATTATAACCTTGTATGATCCCATTGCATATGACATGATCCTTAATTTCCTCAGCAGTATCAAATTTCAAATTGTTACCACAATTTCTACATGGACAATAGAACCTATTTGTAGGTAGTTTCCTATGTTCCTCAGCAAATCTGATAAATTCATCAACACCTTTGGCAAACTCTGGACTACAACGGTTCTTGATAGACATCCAACTTCGATCCATTTTCTATATCACATTAAAAATTAATTATAAAACTAAGCATTTAATATTCATACTATAAGATGTAAGTTTTTATTGATAGGAAGTTAATTACTTTTATACTAAAGTGTACCACCTATCCCATTTTTTAATATTTAATCTCATTAGTAACTGTATAATGTATGTTTAGTTTTGAAGAAAATTTCAACAACATTTCCCCTAAGTTCTCCAAGTACACCGATGCAAATGGTAAATAACCACTCACATATGTACCCAGAGAACAAATGAGGAAATACTACTAAAACTTTCTTCAAAACTAAACATACATTATACAGTTACATCCTAAGTGAGATTAAATATCCAAAAATAGTCTCAAATCGAGGACTATCCAAAATTTACTCCTATGAGTAAATTTTGAACGGGTTTCTAAGTTGATACATGCATAAATGTATTATTTTCATATTTATATATTAAGTTAAACAACATGCATTCGATGATCTCATATATAAACCCTAAAGTGTCAATCTGAGACTACACAATGTTTACCCTCATATTTCTAGAATGTCTACCAAGCGCTATCGTATGTATTAAATATTTGAATCAAAATGAAGCCTAATGGCACATTGGGAGAATGAGAATATTATACCTCACTTGAAGGCTGAAGAAGAAATATATGCAAGTCAACAACACCTACAACAACACAAATGCACGATTCAATTCTCTTATAATGTAAGGCATTATGCTCAATATACATCAATATTAGAGGAGCAGGAAGATTTTAACAAATGCAGTTCAGCAACTCAGCCAACACGGCCGTGCTACCTAACAAATACATTCACTCAGCCACAGCCACCACGGTTGTGCTACCCAGCACGGCCGTGTTACCTAACAATTACATTCACTCAGCCACAACCACCATGGTCGTGCTACCCAGCACGACCGTGCTACCTAACAAATATACTCACTCCGAACCTCTCCTCAATTGCGGCATGACAATAAGAAGAAAAACGGTCGTGGTTATGACACGATCGTGCTACTACCACCAGCACCCATCGCTACCCACTGCCGACCCCAGCCCCGACCGCAGCACCCATCACCACCCACCGTCAGACCCCAGCCCCGACCACAACAGCCCACACCTGCCCCACCTCTCCTTTCCAACTGAGAAGGGCTCTTCGACGGCAGCACAACACGTACAACCGAGAAGCTTGTGACTGATTTTTGGTTAATAAAATGTACCTTGCGACCTTTAGTTGGCGGCGGTGGCACAACACGTACGGCTCGGCGGCACAACATGGCTTAGTGGCGGCACAACACGGCTCGGCTCCTTGGACACGACGGCCACAACACGACTCGGCTCGTTGGACACGATGGCGACATCAGAAGGACACGAAGATGGGCTCCTTGGACACAACGACAGAGAAGGAGGGGGTTTCTAGTGCTGTGCTTTCGAGCAAAATGAAATGAAACACAAGTCGATCGGGTCTATCGCGCATTTTGGTCTAACCAGCCTGACCTTTAGCGTCGGTGTACTGACAAAACCGATGCTATAAGTCAGGTCTATAGGGTTAGTTATTTCAGAAATCCGATGCTAAAGCCTAAGTGGTGCCCGAATTGTCGTAGACCATCTATAAGGTCGGGTATTTGAAAAAACTGACCCTAGAGGTTAGTATCTATAAGGTCGGTTATCCATAAAAACCGACCCTAGAGTTCCAAAGTGGTGCCCGCATTTTTGTTTGACCCTATAGCATCCGTTATTTGGAAAAACCGACGCTATAGATTGAGGCGCGAAGCCAAAATCACATAATTTTTTTCCGCGGGAAACCTGTAAGGTTGGTTTTTATTATAAAATCGATGCAATAGTCTATTAGGTCGGTTATTCTAATAAAAATGATACTATGGGCAGCGACGTTACTGGCCAAAAATGTAGTAGTGTGAATGTTTGTATATGACATATTGTACCTCAAAACACAATTACCGTACCCCAAAACATAGAATCTGTACCTTGAAATACGAATATTATATTTCTCTCATATTATTAGTACTCCAAAATATATCAACATTAATCTAGTTAGAAAGTATTTTTATAGGAAATGTAATGCTTTTTATTTCATAAAAAAATTCATTCAGAATTGAAAGTTATGAAGAAAACAGTTCTCTCTCTCCTCTTTTAATTCCCCTTTTTGCTTTTAATTAGGCAGTTCAGCCACATCAACACGCCCCCTCCCAACCATCGGGTGGGCGCCCGGGTGGGGGAGCGGGGGTGGGTAGCGTAGCTCTAGATTTTGGAAAAGTGCTTTGACGTGCCATGAATGCCACCTAACCCATTGTGCCACCTAGCATTTGGGCCCTCGCAAAATTTCTTCCAAAATTTCCCCCCAAAACTACCATCTTCTACTCGAACAACAAAAATCTCGATTTGCGCCCACTTCCGTTGCTACGCGCCCAGAGCAACAACTACCACGCCCATTTCTTTGTCGTTGCGCCTAGTCTTCGCCCAGAGCAGCAAGCACCGGCTCCTCCTTTCTCTGTGCACCTTCTTGGCCCCCTTCTCAGTGCCTAGTCATACCATGGAGAACTCTAATGGTGACTTCCAAGAAACAATGACACATGCAACCGCAAGGAGGCACTGAAGCTAGGGGTAAAAAGAAAGTCAGCAGTTGGAGAGGGGGCAAGTTCTGCAACTGCAGCCGCTGAGAAGATCTCAAGCACCAAGGATGCCAAGAAGAACGATGCAATTGGAAAGCAAATTAGGGCGCAAACTGAAGAAAAAATAGTCACAAAGAAGGATGTTGCAAAAAGAGGAGCGTTAACTACTGAATTGACAGCCACGGAAGATAAAAGGAAGTCGAAGATTCAAAAGGAAATTGTAGGCGAAGACGATGATGAAGACAAAAGCTTGTAAAGTCAAGTTGTTCACATAAGATCTTCCACAATAGTTGCATGACACTTAATGAGGAAAACGCATTTTTGCAAGGACCCCATTGCAGTCACTATTGCAAGTAAAAGAATACCTCGCAACGACGCAGTTCTGATATACAATCTTGCTTCGTGTTATAACAAAGATGAGGGGGCGTTCATTTTCAGTGGAAGGACTGTGGACTTCAATGTAAACCAAATAAGGGAACTCATACCTCTTCCTGTCAAAGGTAATGTGCCTATTTCAAGTGTTAATGCACTATAATTGCTCGATGAAATGTTTGTTTAATTTTTGTATTACATAGCTTACAATTGTTGTAATGCACCTACATCTACTAAAATGCACCTAATTTATATTATGTAACACCTAATATCATTTATAAGCACAAATTATCAATCTAAGTAGGCACATTTATCACTCAGAATGCATTGAAATATAAGTAGGCGCATATCTAGTAAAACTAGTTGCATTTATCAGTCAAGTAAGCACATTCATATTACAATTGGTCTCATTGGTGATAGAGAACTTTTGTATGTTGCTATAGAGTATTTTTTTATGTTGTTGTAATGGTAATGCGCACATTGCTTGCTGGAATGCGCCTAATTCATATACTTAAAGGCTTATTTTATTGGGAATACGCCTATTGTTAATGCGTGTATTGCTTGTTGGACAACCTTTTAGATTGATGTAGTAGCGCATAATTTAAATTGTATAGCGCTCAAATCCCTTGAAAAGCACAAACTATCATTCCAACTTGGTGCTTTTATCATTGAGAACTTGAAATATAGTTAAGCGCCTTAAAAGGCAAGTAGGCGCATTTCTAATTAAATTGGGCACATTTCACACTCAAGTAGGTGTGTTCCATTAAACTCAAGTAGGCACACTCAGAAGTGAAGTAGGCGCATCCACATCTCAAGTAGGCACATTCAATCAAACAGAGGTGCATTTAGTACTCAAGTAGGCGTGTTCAAAGAAAAAAGTAGGCACATGTATCACTCAAGTAGAGGTGCATTCTCATCTCAAGTAGGCACATTGACGTCTCAAGTAGGCACATTCATAGTACAATTACACGCATTCACATTTCTAGTAGGCCTATAAATAGTACACAAATAGCCGCATCCACATTACAAGTAGGCCTATTCACATCTCAAGTAGGCGCATCCACATAAACAAGTAGGCACATTGACGTAAGAAGTAGGTGCATTCACATTACAAGTAGGCGCATTCACATTATAAGTAGGTGCATGTATCATTCAATAGGGGCATTCACATTAGAAGAAGGCCAATTCACTTTACAAACACATCCACAGTATAAGTAGGTGCATGTATCACTGAAGTAGGCACATCCACATTATAAGTAGGCGCATTTAGTACTCAAGGCGCGTTCAAACAAAAAAGTAGCCACATATATCACTCAAGTAGGCGCAATCTCATCTCAAGTAGGCACATTAATGTCTCAAGTAGGCACATTCATAGTACAAATAGTCGCATCCACATTACAAGTAGGCACATATATCACTCAAGTAGACACATATATCACTCAAGTAGCGCATCTACGTCTCAAGTAGGCGCATCCACATTACAAGTAGGCACATCTACTTAACATGCACATTCACATTACCAGAAGGCCAATTCACTTTACAAGTAGGCACATCCACATTATAAGTAGATGCATGTGTCATTGAAGTGGGCACATTCACATCTCAAGTAGGCACATCCACATTACAAGTAGGTGCATCCACATCTCAAGTAGGCACATCCACACTCAAGTAGGCATAGTTATCACTCCAGTAGGCACATTCAAATTACAAGTAGGCGCATCCACATAACAAGGAGGCACATCCACATAACAAGTAGGTGTATTCACATTACAAGTAGGCGCTTTCATATTACATGTAGGCGCATCCATATAACAGGCAGGCGCATCCACTCAAGTAGGCGCATTTATCACTCCAAGCACATTCACATTACAACTAGGTGCATATGTCACTCAACAGGCACATTCATATTACTAGAAGGCACATCCACATAACAAGTAGGCACATCCACGTAACAAGTAAGTACATTCACATTACAAGTAGGCGTGTTCATATTACAAGTAGGTCCATCCACATTACAAGTAGGCGCATCCACATTACAAGTAGGTGCATGTATCACTCAACATGTGCATTCATGTTACAAGAAGGCACATTCACATAACAAGTAGGTACATTCACATTACAAGTAGGCGCATGTAGTACTCAATAGGTGCACACAATACAAGAAGGCTCATTTACTTTACAAGTAGGTGCATTCACATCTCAAGTAGGTGCATCCACATTACATGTAGGCACATTTATCACTCCAGTAGGCACATCCACATAACAAGTAGGTGCACTCACATAAGAAGTAGGTGCATTCACATTACAAGTAGGCGCTTTCAAACAAAAAGTAAGCTAGGCGTACATATTACTAGTAGGCGCATTCACATAAGAGGTAGGTGTGTTCACACTACAAGTAGGTGCTTTCACATTACAAGTAGGAGCATGAATCGCTCAACATGCACATTCACTTTATAAGAAGGCCCATTCACTTTACAAGTAGGCGCATCCACCTTATAAGAAGGTGCGTGTATCACTCAAGTAGGTGCATTCACATATGAAGCAGGGTACCTAAAATTTATACCTAAATAGTTTGCTAATTTACTTCAATGCACCTAATATTTCCAACTGGGAGAATCCTTTTTAAAAGGTACCTAACTAAAGGACAAACTTCATATATACGTCAAAAAAAAATTGGTGGCGAGGATCCAAGACTACCAGTATTGTAGAGAAGTTCAACACCCTTTCTCAAGAAAATAATGAAGAATTGTGAAGGGACAGAGTGAAGTTGTTGTTAGTGGCATTGTTCACTCACTTCTTGTTCCCTAGTGGACCGTGTCATATCATGAACTGTCTATATCCTTATGAAGAAGATTTAGATAACATAGAAAGTTATGATTGGGTTGATGTTATGCAAGAACTTCTTTGTCAAGGCTTTGAGTTTTTAAAAGAGCAGAAGGATGCAGGAGGATAAATGAAAGGATGCACACTCATCCTCAGGGTAAGGAAATAACAATAATTCAAACTAATGTTCAATTTTCACTCTTGTAAATGTGCTTGATAATTTGAACTCTTGTGAATGTGATGCCCAAAATCTTTTCACAGCCTTGGCTTTTGGAGATGATCAAATTCATTCATAGGGATTACCCTGACGAATATCTGATCATCAAAAAATGGTCATACAAGACCAGGATTTCAGCCATACTATGAAAAAAGAATATACATATAGCTACAATGTCAAGTAAATATTCAGAAGGTTCAGCCAACTTTTGACAGTTAACAACACATCGGGAAGCCAACTTTAGAAGGTTCAGAACAGGTCCATGGAGATGCATCAGAGGCTAATAGCAAAATCCAAAGTCTAGAAGCTGAAATTGTATCGTTGAAGAATGAACTACTAATAGAAAAATGTAATGGGGAGCACAAAATAAAAACCACACAACAAAATGTTTCTAAATATGCAAACTGATATCGACAATCTTCAAGATTATTGTGATCAACTACACACTGCCAAAATAGTGTTGGAGCACAGACTCTCAGAGATTGACTACACCTAGCCATTTGTAGAGGACATTACCAACCATGGAGAGAAAAACAAGCGGAAGATATACATATGGAATGAAGAGTCTACTCTGCAGCCATCACAAAAAGAAGAAAAGATTACTGAAACACCAGGTATATCTATGCACCTTTTTTTACTTAGTATGCGCCAATTGTACTTGATGTGCGCCTATTTGCACTTAGTATGTGCGCCTTTTTGTACTTCGTATGCGCCGATTTTAAATTTGAATGCCAATGTTATGAAACAGAATGTGGGAAGTCACCCCATAAGCCCACTCCAACAATAATGGGTATCACTCTTTTAGATCAAAGGAATGAAGAGTCGCCAAAGTAGCAGCAAAAGCATCAAGGAGAAAGTCCCCAGCCATCACCAAAATCTCAAAAACATGAAGAAAATTTTACTGAAACATTAGGTATTTGTGTGCACCTAGTTATATTTAAAACACACGTAATTGTACTTGATGTGCGCCTATTTGCACTTGATGTGTGCCTATTTACACTTATTATGTGCACCTTTTTGTACTTAGTATGCACATAGTTATATTAAATTTCAATAGTAATGTCACGAAACCGGATGCGGCAAGTCATCCCATAAGCCCAGTCCAAGCACCATGGATATCGCTCTGTTGGATGGATTAGCTCAATACAACTCACAAAGTGAATAAATAATAGTGGGCAAACCTATTCAAATATCAGAGGAATCACCAAAAGTGAAGGGCAAATCACAAATTTGTTTTCAAACCATGATAGATAAAACAATAGTGGAACGCCTTGATGATGGAGATCAAAAGTTTCTACAAGGGTTACTTTCAAATTATACTATCGATAAATCTCTATGATCATATGGACATGTTGGAGTGATGTCGTAGGACTTGTTTCCAATACTACAATATCAAGGGCTGGTATCTGAAACGATAAGAACTTTACTATATTGAAAACAATATATACTTGTATGTCGTATCTGAAATAACCATTACTAGCATTTCATTCTTTTTTGGTGTACGTAGTATATATAATCCATCATTCATATTTAAAAAAAATTATGTGCCAACTGAAGATCATCCAATGCCTCTAACATTTAATGTTAACATGTGCCATGCAATAGTTAGTGCTCATGAAGATTACATTAACATGTACTTCAAGAAAAGAATGGATGAGATAAAATCCAAAAAAATACTATTTATTGTACTTCACTCCAACTGGCATTGGCGTTTGATAGAGATTCACATGAAGGAAAAACTTATACTTCATTACAACATCGCATCCTTATCACATGTTGTAAAGAAAAGGGCAATGTTGCATCTACCAAAGAACGTGCATGAGAAGTTGGCATGTCAAATAGTAAGTACTAATGTGCCTACATAATGTTGTAATGTGCATGTATATTGTTGGAATGCGCCTAAATATTACTTAAATGCACCTAAATCTTGTTGTAATGTGCCTACATATTGCTAGGATGCGCCTACATCTTGTTGTAATGCGCCTAAATCTTGATGTAATGGGCCTAAATCTTGATGCAATGCGCCTAAATCTTGTTTAACACTAAACTAGTCGCATTCGCAAATGGAATACTTTGTACTTTTGTTTCTTGTTGTAATGCACCTATTACTTGTTGTAAGCTGACATTTGAATTATTTGTTTGAAGGCAAAGTGGTTGAAAGATTTTTTTATCAGTAGTTTGGAGCACAATGTCAAAGATTAGAAAGTGCAGTATTGCAGGAACTATCCACAACAACTAGCTCATAGAAACGACTGCGGCATTTTCACGCTCCATTGGATAAAAAGAATATTGGATGGTGAGGAGATTGTTGATGATCAAACTACAACGAACACTATC
This sequence comes from Alisma plantago-aquatica, assembly GCA_963693085.1. Lineage (NCBI taxonomy): Eukaryota > Viridiplantae > Streptophyta > Magnoliopsida > Alismatales > Alismataceae > Alisma > Alisma plantago-aquatica. The sequence continues at coordinate 1,123,943,069 of OY856412.1, read as the reverse complement.
CATAGGTTGAGAGGGACGTTTGCAGTACAGATACTGAAAGACAAATGTAGTCTACTCAACATGAATGATGAATGAGTAGGTTGTTATAAACATTCATGTAACATATTTAGTAAGCCTAACTATGTGGCTTATGTCCTTGGAAATGCACCTACATATCAATTTGTAAGCCTAACTTTGGCAATGGGCCTACATATCAATTTGTAACCCTGACTTCGGCAATGCACCTTATTGTGGAAATTTAATGCTAGGCATGTAGTTGTACATTTAATGCACCTAATTGTGAAGCTAATGTGCCTAAATATGAGCATATGCGCCTACTTTTCAATGTGCCTCATTGTGATGTGAATGCACCTACTTGAGTGATACATGAGCCTGCTTAAGTGATACATACTTGAGTGATACATGTGTGTACTTGCAATGTGGATGTGCCTACTTGAGTGCTAAATGCATCTACTTGCAATGTAGATGCGCCTAATTGAGTGCTAAATGTGCCTACTTGCAATGTGGATGTGCCTACTTGAGTGCTAAATGTGCCTACTTCTAATTCAAATGTGCATACTTATATTTAAAATGTGCCTCATTGAGATGTGAATGTGCCTACTTGAGATGAGAATGCGCCTACTTGAGTGATACATCTGCCTACTTGTGTGATACACACTTGAGTGATACATATGCCTACTTGCAATGTGGAGGCACCTACTTGAGTGTTGAATGCACCTACTTGTAATGTGAACGTGCCTACTTGAGTGCTCAATATGCCTACTTGTAAGTCAAGCATGCATACTTGTATTTAAAATGTGCCTCATTGAGATGTGAATGAGCCTACTAGAGATGAGAATGTGCCTACTTGATTGATACATGTGCTTACTTGAGTAATACATGCACATACTTGCAATGTGGATGTGCCTACTTGAGTGTTGAATGTGCCTACTTATAATGTAAACGCGCCTACTTGAGTGCTCAATGTGCATACTTGAGTGATAAATGTGCATACTTGAGTGATACATACTTGAGTGTCACAAGTGCTCAATGTGCATACTTGAGTGATCCATACTTGAGTGGTAAATGTGCATACTTGAGTGATACATACTTGAGTGACACAAGTGCTCAATGTGCATACTTGAGTGATAAATGTGCATACTTGAGTGACACATGCACCTACTTGAGTGCTAAATGCGCCTACTTTCAATGTGAACACGCCTACTTGAGTGACACATGCACATACTTGGGTGATAAATGCACCTACTTGTATAGTAATAGAGCCCATAATGTGACATAACGTGCCTTCTTGTAATCCAAATGCGCATAGTTGTATTTAAAATGTGCCATACAAAAATATGTTTTAACAATATTTGAACAAGTGAAATATTTGAATAAGTAAAATAAGCTTGTTACAAAACTTCTACAATATAAAGTTTGCAATTGGATTTAGTTACAAATTACAAAATGGCACCACATACAAAAAAATATTTCTACTGTTTGCACTATAGGCTGGTGAGCTATCATAGTCTCTCTCTTAAATATAATCTTCCTTTACTATAATCTATCTTTAAGTGTATGTTGGTGAGATATCATTGTCTATCTCTCTCAAATATAATCTTTTTGTTAATATGTTGTGTAACATGCTACTTATTTTGACGATTCTATGTTTTCTACATTCTTTCTTCAAAAGACTTGAGCCTTCTCTTTCATAGATGACCAACTTGACCGGCCATATTTGGATTTTGGATGGACCTATCAATCTATTGTTCATCAACCTACAATGCAAAAATGATATTTGTTTATGAACCAACATTACAAGTTTTATAATACAAAAATGATAATTGTATATCAACTACAACAAAAATTATATTCACTCAGCATTACTTATAGTCTCTACTAGACCAGTGTCCCTTTTTACTTTTTTCCAAGCCTTTTAAAATTTCATCAAACTCTTTCTTCAAACATGGCAGCTGATTTGGCTAACAACTCGACGTTTTGTAAAACAACATTATACCTATTGACATAGTTAGAATAGTCAACTGATTTGATGGTATCAAGTTTGGTTACAATTTGCTTCACATCTTTCATCTGTCTTTTAATCAAGTGGTAATCCTCATTCAATTTGTCAATTCCTAAGAAAATATAGACTGCAAACATGTATCTACATATAATGTTTGATGATTCAAACATCAAACAATGGCAAATAGATCCCTGAAGTGAAGTGTTAAAGACAACACTAAATGACTTAGTATGTACCAAAAAATGTTTCTATCTGCAAGTATCCTTTTCCTTTCCAATATTTCAAAGCAAGTATATGGCCCAGATAAGTATGTTTTAGTTGTGTTGTAGTACATAAGTCCATGTATCTCTCTTTGAAATTTCTTCTAGATTTCTAGAGTATACCATTTAGCAATTTGTCCCTCCATTTCAAATGAAATTTGCATAGCTGGATTTTTGTGAATACATTCATAGTCTTCTTCAGCTTCCTTCTTGAACTCGATACTTACAACAAGTTCAAATTGTTGAACAAATTCCTTCAATGAGGTATTCTCTTTAAAATATCATTCGAAAAATGCATTTATTTATCCACTCCTTTGCATTGTAGACATTCCATCCCAAAATGATATTTTGACATAACATGGTACCCACATGTAACAGATAGGGTACATTCGTTGAACCCATCTATTTTATTGTAAATTGTAGACTCTTATCAATTCATCCCATCTGGCTTCAAAATCAACAGGTGTGATAGAGTCATACACAACTTCTTTAATTGCTTTTTGGGCTCCTTCAGAATTCTCAAACTTCTGGGGTAACTTCTTCATTATATGCCACAAACACAATCTAAATTTACTATTGGGGAATACTTTAGCTATAGCATTAATAATGGGTTGTACTTGGTCGTAATTATGCCTTTTGGATGCACACCTTCCATACATAACAACCATAGCCATACAAAATTTTGAGTTGTCTCTTCACACAAAAGCCCACAACCAAGCAAGATGGTTTTCCCATACTAGTTGCCACCAACAAAAGGTGTAACTAGCATCTTGTATTTGTTAGTAAGATACGTACTATCAAAATACACAACATCATAAAAGTAATTGTACGAAGATCGTGCTCTTGAATCATCCCAAAAAATGTTCCTTAATACACACATGTCATCTACATCCATGACAAAGAAAAAGTTCGAGTGGACATTTTGCATTTTTGTAAAATACTCCTGCATCGCTTTGGCATCTCCTTTGATAGGTTTAGTCTCTAGCTCAGCTTAGAAAATTGTTTGCATCGGTCTCTATAAAACTTAGGTTAGAAATGCCTTCGGCTTTAACAACAAGTGCAACCATTGATTGTGATGTCGATATACCAGCCTGGTCATTAATAAGAAGCCTTTTTTGCTGCATGCCGGATACACTCCTCATGGAAGGTAAGAATGTTATATGGTCCTCACCAAGCATAACATGGTTATGATCATTACAATAATCATCAATAATGTATTTGTGATTCTTTAGATGAATAACTAAATGAGCAGGACAATTCTCTCTAGCACTACACCTCTAGGAGTATGACAAGTTATCCTTGACTCTATTACTCACTCATTGTTTAACACAAACCGTCTTCATCCTAGATATTTTACCATGATTATTCTTTCTAGAAGACAAAACTCTAACACCAAAACCTTTGGATATCCCAAACCTTTTATAAAAACCGTTGACCTTATCAATTGAATCAAATATCATTCCAATGCAAGGGGTACTTGTATCTATAAGAAATAAAATAAGTTTTAATTGTATGACAATATAATAAACACAAACATTATGTGATAATTGTAAAATAGGCCTACTTGTATATAAATGTTCCTACTTATATATAAATGTGCCTACTTGTCAAAGAAATGCAACAGTTGTATAAAAATGTGCCTAGTTGTATAAAAATGCGCCTATTTGTATGACAAATGTGCATATTTGTATACCAATACGCATACTTATATATAAATGCACCTATTTATATACCAATGTGCCTACTTATACATAAATGCACATACTTGTATACAATGCGCCTAGTTGCATACAAATGCACCCGTTTGTAAATAAATGTGCCTACTTGTATATGAATGGGCACACTTGTATACCAATGTGCCTAGTTGCATACAAATGCACCTACTTATATATAAATGTGCCTACTTGTCAGATAAATGCGTGTAGTTGTATAAAAATGTGCCTAGTTGTATAAAAATGTGCCTAGTTGTATGGTAGATGCGCATATTTGTATATCAATTCTCCTACTTATATATAAATGCACCTATTTGTATACCAATGCGCCTATTTGTATATAAATGCACACACGTGTATACAATGTGCCTAGTTTCATACAAATGCATATGTTTGTAAATAAACGTGCCTACTTGTATATAAATGGGCATACTTGTATACCAATGCACCTACTACTATGTAAAATGAGCCTACTTGTATATAAATATGCGTACTTGTATACCAATGTGCCTAGTTGTATATAAATGCCTCTATTTGTATAACATGCACCAACTTAGATAACAAATGCGCCTACTTGTATACAAATGTGCCTAATTATCTGGGAAATGTGCCTAGTTTTATAAAAATGTGCCTAGTTGTATATAAATTGGCACACTTGTATATGAATGTGCCTAATTGCATACAAATGCGCCTATTTGTAAATAAATGCGCCTACTTATCTGGAAAATGAGCATACATGTATATATATATGTACCTATTTGTATGGCAAATGCGCCAACTTATATAAAAAATATGCCTACTTGTATACCAGTGCACCTACTTGTATATAAATGCTCCTACTACTATCTCAAATGTGTCTTCGCTACAAGTTTACATGAATAATAAATGAATATCAAATGCGTCTAGTTTAATGGAAAAGCACATGTTGCTATAGGGAATGCGCCTACAATTATGAAAAAGGGGCAGTTTTGAATAGATACAAAATACAACGCAACTATTCATTAGCTTAATCATTTAGATAGTTGTGAATATATAGATAGTTTGGAATAGGTACATACAAAACATTTAAATCTCTTACCTTGATCATTAGGGGGTAGTTCTTCCACACCTTCATCTTGATAAATTGGAACATTTAGATTAAATGGATTAGCACGTTTCTCATTACCATGTCTATCACCATCTTCATTAGTTTCTTCATAATGACTACCATGTTCAACTTCTTCTACAACAACTCCGACCTCTTCTTCCTCTTCATTAGAGTATGTTAACACATAGTCACTTTAGAAATTAACATCAACATCTAACGAATATGAGGGAACACACTGTTGGAAACGTACAAATGTTGTCTCTAATACTACAAATGTTCCTTAATATAACGATATACATGATTTGAAACGTACCATGGAACTCCATGTCAAATAAATGAACTTCGGCAATAAATGCACCATTTACATTACAAGTAGGTGCATTCACATTACAAGTGGGCTTGTTCATATCACAAGTAGGCGCATCCACATAACAAGTAGGTGCATTCACATTACAAGTAGGCATGTTCATATCACAAGTAGGAGCATCCACATTACAAGTAGGCGCATCTACATTACAAGTAAGTGCATCTACATTACAAGTAAGCACATGTATTACTCAACAGGTGCATTCATATTATAAGAAGGCACATTTAAAAAACACTAGAGGGGGGTGAATAGGGTTTTATGATAATTTTAAAAATTATTTAAGCAAACAACCACAAAAAGATTGGAGAAGGAGGCAAGGTGTTTAGAGTGGTTCCACCCTTAGCAAATACTAAGGGAGTCAGACCACTACCTGGTTGTTCCCAATCGGGATTTTGAAAGCAATTATATTTTATTACCTCACAAGGATGTTACATAAGATACAACTACCTTCACAACCCTTAGGATAGCCTTCACCTAGAAGTAGTCCCACCAACCTTCAAACAGCCTTCCTCGAAGTAACTCCAAGCTCCCCCTTGAAGTAGCCTTCCTCTTAAAGTAGCTTCCCATTGAGACAACCTTCTTGAAGTAATCCTAAGTCCACCGAGCTAGCTTCACCACCTGAAGAAGCTCCAAAAATCTCCTTTCTTCAGCCTCCAACCTAGGAGTAGCAAAGGAGAACAAAATACAATAGAAGGAATAAGATTGGAAGAAAGAAACAATGTTACCAATGAGTACAACGCTTTGATCCTATATCAAGCGTATTGATATCCTATCCACTGTAAATGAACGTGGTAGTGTGGTGGCTAGGAGAAACTAGGCTATAGGACACTAATGTAGAGCTCAATGAAATAGATAGCAAGTATAGCTCAGCTTGTTGCTCACAAAGAATGAATCTCAAGTGTAATTGTATGCACAAGTGATGCTTTGAGTGTCCTAAGGCATGTCCTATTTATAGGAATGACCTACTATTACTTAGGGACGTTCTAGAAACTTTTTAGGGTGTTCTTAGTTCTCAACTAGCCGTTAGGTGTCCACTAATTACATTGCAATGACTAGTTGTTTAATGCTGAAAAGTGCATTCCAGAACCTTTCTCGGTCAAGAAGTTTGTCGACCGAGAGTCCCTCGGTCGAGGAAATTTGTCGACCGAGGGAAAGTCTGGAATGAGTGTATTACAACGTTCATTTCCAACTACCAACCACTTTTCAACTCAGTCTAACGTCTATAGAATTTGATAGAAGTACTATTCTCAATCGAGAATATTGTCGACCGAGAGTGTCTCGGTCAAGGAATTTGTCGACTGAGAATGTCCATGTTCCAATGTGTTGTGCCATGTACTAAGTGTGTATCAATGTGTAATTGTGCTTATATCTTAAGGGAGGATCTTTGTAAGTGTTGTGAGTGGATAGGGAAGATCTAACATTTGATTTGCATGATTTCTAAGTACTTGTACATTATATACTTGTATAAGTTTTTACATTGAGTACAACCATGAAAATAAAAGCAATCTAAGTGTGTTGATCTTCCAATTTGTATAGATCTTCAACTATCCACTTCCTTATTTGTTTATCTTTGAAACACTAAAATAACAAGTTAGATCCACAAGAATGAAATATTTGTCATCATCAAGACAAAGAGATTATAATATATAATGTCCAATTTATCCAACAATCTCCCCCTTTTTGAAGATGACAAACATTTCCAAAATATAAATCAAGGAAATATAAATCATATGAGTTTCATGCCTGAAGTTTACCTTTTACAGCCATTCTCTTGAAGTGTGTGCTAGCCAAGAGTGTGTGCTAGCCAAGAGATTATGAAACTCATTTTACTTTATGTTAATGATTTAGATTGTTTCTCCCCCTGTCATTTCAAAAAGATAACCAAGATAAACATTAGGTATGCCTTTTATTTCTCCCCCTTAATTTGATAATTTGATGCTCAATTTTTAAAGCAAGGGTAATCAACATAATTTAATGCAAACCACTTATTTTTATGTCAAATTTAGCCACAATTTATTTCTCAATCATTTGCAAAGAATGTTAAGCCTTGAAATGATATGAGATCCTTTTAGGTTCATGGCATATGTGTTTTGATTTCTCAATCATTTACAAGGGATGTTAAGCCCTTAAATGATATGAGAACCATTTAGGCTTATGATGGATATATGTATTGATTTCTCATCCATTTTACAAGGGATGTTAAGCCCTGAAAATGATATGAGATCCATTTAGGCTCATGATGGATACAATGTATTGATGTCTCATCCATTTTACAAGGGATGTTAAGCCCTGAAAATGATATGATATTTTCTTTATGGCATAGTAGGATCAAGAAATATAGATATAATTAATAATGAGGGATGTTAAGCCCATATTGACATAGAGAGTCCATTTTAGATCAGGATAATTCAATAATCCTAAGGTTATAGCTAGTTGCTGAAGTTTTGATTTGATCAAGAAATGTTTACAAAATTTTGTGAGCTCCCCCTTAATCTTATAATAAAGATAGTTTAAGAATAACAAGCATTAAAGTTTGATTACAATAAGTCAAACCTTTTATGAGAGATTTGCACTAAAATCTTATTTTCAACATGATGAACAAATTTCAGATCAATATACTAAGATTGAGTGCAAAGAAATGATTTAATATCACAAATAAGCATTCTTCCAGGCTTATTTTAGGTCGAACATGACTTTGATCGGGGCGCCCCTAGGTCAAACTCTTTTTCGATCGAGAGGCATTTCTATAGATTTCCACTTTAAGCATTCACAATGATCCACTTGATTGAGTATAAAGCCTTTATGTAATAGGTGGATACCAATTTGAAAGAGTTTATATCAATTTGAAATATTATAGATTAGGATCAAGTTTGTATAGAACTTAATTCATGTGAGCAATATTTGATTTTGAAATGGTGTCTTGCTCTTGATTTGCTTAGAATAGGCTTTAGATAGAATATTGAAATAATTTTATTCTAAGCAAGACCTCTTATTCCACTAATTTTCCCATTTAGATTTTTCTCAATTATGATCACGTAAAGTTTTATTTCACAAATTGCAAGTAGAGTATTTGATTTACAATCTTGGAGAAAAATAACATCATCTCTATTTGCAAAATAGTGAGCCATGACAATATCTTTCTTAATCAATAGAAACAAGTCCATAAGTTCCATTTATGAAGTTTTCTCAAGGCAACATGGTTCATAATTTTCATATTGGCCGAAAAATACTTTTAGGAAAACCATGTATGAGATCATAGCAATTGAAAATGAACTTGCAATCTATGCTATATTTGTATTGAAGCATGTCCAATTGCAATAAGAGTATAGATTTCCAATCAGCATCATTAATCTTTGTAAGCAACATTATTTGCATCAATTTGGGTAAGAACATCATTTACATTATCTCACAATTTTATTGAGTTGTGATGCAAGACTTATCAATATGTTTTGATTTGACAAATTTATCTCAACATTCTTTTCTTCAATAGGTTTCCTTTAATCCCACTAACCATTTTAGTTAGGTATATTGATAGCAAACTGAATCAATTAAGCAGGTTCATTAGGACTTTATTCGGTCAAACTTTTCTTTGATCGAATATGTGGGCTCCGATCTCCAAACCATGAATTAATCTCGATTTAAACATGTGCGGAAGCATTCGGTAAACAGCGGAAGACCAAAAATCACGAGAAATTAAAACTTTTTGAGACAAGAGCTTGAAACCTCAAACCTTTTCCATAGAAAAAGGATTTAACTGTTTACATCACTGACAATTACTTCTTGAGTAATTATATACAACATGATACAAAACTTCTCAAGAATTCACACTCAAAACACTCCAGGACCTGAGAGTACAGAGGACACATAAGACTGACTCTATACTACACCATGAAGCAGGCTAGATCTCCACCTAAGATATTTACTGCTCCTGATGCTGCTGTTGTTGGGATTGGTCACCTGAGTTCTTGTTCCTCCGTCTTCGACGACCACCTAAAAAGTAGAAGTCTACGGGGTGAGACAATTATACATAATTGCCCCAGCGAGAGTTATAACTCTCCACTAGAAGCTTTATAAGCAAAGCAGGGAATAACTAAAGCAATAAAAACCTTCAAGGTATTCACTAGCAGTTTGATGATAAGCAAGAGTTCAACCAATAATAAAATGTGAGAACATCTATACTATTCATGGTAACATCAATCAAATAACTCGTAGATAACTCTAACAGATATACTACGCTGTTGATTATGTTTTTAAGGGAGTGTAGGGATGCATCTCACCTTTTGGACTGTGTGGTGGGGAATGATGGACTACATGAATCTACATCAAATCCTCTCACCATTTCTCTTTTAGTGAAGGTATGACGGACTACAAGAATCTACATCAAATACCTACACTAGGATGTAAGGTTCTACACATCCATGTACCCCATATACTCAAAAGTATATGATCCAGGAGTTCCCTGGGGAAAACCTGCTTCACCATCATTTAGACTCTGACAATGATGGATCTATGATCAGGGCTCTACATTTCACTTGATTAGTTAGGTACATTCAGTATTCATAACATCATACAAAACATTAGCATCACAGCTATATATGAGAATACTAAAATGTAGCAGGCCTGACTCATTCCAATCATCAGTTCTCAGCCATCTCATCACAAGTCATCTGTTAAGCATGACCTTGATGGTGTTTATGGCTCTTACAGCCCATAAACCACAAAAGATGTCACTCACAGTGCATCACTAAGGATTACTATTCATAAAGCTTAAGACATGCTCTTAATGAATATAACATGGTATTCCATTCCTGGATATAACCATCATCTCATAACAACCTGCATGGTTCATTAATATAACATGGCATTCCATACCTGGATATGCCCATCATCTCATAACAACCTGCATGGTTCATTCAACAGATAATAGTAAACAATTTAACAATTAAGGATGCATTCTCAAATTAGGGTTTCACTTGGAATCCCCCCTCAACTAGGGATTCACATGGAATCACCCTCAACTAGGGATTCACATGGAATCACCCTTAACTAGGGTTTTACATGGAATCACCTCAATTAGGGATTCACATGGAATCACCCTTAACTAGGGTTTTACATGGAATCACCTCAACTAGGGTTGAATTCAATAACCCTGTCAATTAGGGTTTACTATTCACTCCATGGTGAATTGTACTTATTACATCATCATGTAAGAGAAACATCATCATTAAGGCTCTCAATTAGGATTAAGATCCATTAGATATTATAAATAGGGTTTCCATGACCTCACATAGGTGGGTCATTCCCTAAACATGCACATTCATGTGTAATTGAAGTATCTCACTTGAGTTTCCTCCTTAAAAGGGTACTTTCTCTCTCTAGGATACTTTCTCTCTCTAGAAATACTTTCTCTCTCCTCTCACTAGTAGATGGTGACAAAACCACTCTAGATCAGGTTGAGATAAGTCTCCATTGATTAACATGAGCCAAAACATCAACATCATGTGATTAGGGTTTGATTAGAACAAGGTTTTACCCCTTTAGACCCCTCAAGGGTATTTTGGTAATTTGCCACATGATTACCATCATGGGTTAACTCACTAATCACGTAGTCCCTTAATGACCTAGGTTACCATTTGGGTTTAGTTTGGATCACCATTGAACTAAATACATCATCAAATGGTTAAGTACAAACCATCACCAATCTCCAAACGGTTTCAACCTCCAAACGGTTTCAACCACCCAAACGGTCTTGAGACCGTTTGACCCCAAACGGTCTTGAGACCGTTTGGATCCAAACAGTCTCGAGACCGTTTGGAGGTGAAAACCGTTTGGAAGGGTTGACTTTCCAAACCGTTTGGAGCTTCAAACGGTTTGAAACCGTTTGATCAAACTTGCTTGAGATCGATTAGACCAAACGATCTTGAGGTCATTTGAGCCCAAACGGTCTTGAGACCGTTTGGCCCCAAACGGTCTTGAGACCGTTTGGTCTCAAACGGTCTTGAGACCGTTTGGTCCAAATGGACTCAAACCGTTTGGACCTCCAAAGGGGTTCAAAGGTCACCAATGTTCATGGACATGTGTGTTGAAACCCTCAATTGGTCAAAGCTATGCTAACCAATTATAAATTGAGTCAATTAGGGTTAGCCTTAGCCACTTAGACATCAAATTGACCCTCAATTGCAAGCCAATTAGGGTTCAATCTTCCTCAATTAGGGTTTCAAATCGATTGGTCATCAATGTTCAACAATGTGAATCAATTCAAGGTTGAACCTATCAATTGACCTCCAATTGGGCTCAAACTTGGCCCAAACGGTCTTGAGGTCGTTTGGACATCATCCAAACGATCCTGAGACCGTTTGCCCAAAGTTTGACCAAAATCCAAGTCGTTTTGACTAAGGTTGAAGTCCAATTAGGTCAAAATCAGCAATTTTCATCAATTAATCAATTTCCTACAATTGGACCCTCAAATCATTAGATTGACTCAACCCTAGACCTTCAAACGGTCTTGGGTTGTGCCCAAACGGTCTTAGGACCGTTTGGAGGAACCCCCAAATGGTCTTGAGACCGTTTGGGTCCTTCAACCCAAAACTCAACAAGATCTATACTTAGAAAACAGCAATTTGATTGTTTCACTAACCCACTGTAATTGGGCCCTCAATTGGTCAATTACCTTAACCCTAGACCTCCAAACGGTCTTGGGTTGACACCAAACGGTCTTGAGACCGTTTGGATGAGTTCCAAACGGTCTTGAGACCGTTTGCCCATCCATCCTTTGGACTCTAGTGAAAATTCATCAAGGTTTGATCTATTGAGTTGATCATCACATCAATACTTAATTGCAATATGATTTGGTGCCTTTGGACCTTCAATTGATCAACTATACTTGACCCCAGACCTCCAAACGGTCTTGGGGTGACCCCCAAACGGTCTTGAGACCGTTTGGGTGATTCCCAAACGGTCTTGAAACCGTTTGGGCTAAGCAACCCAAAATCTCAACTTAACTCATTGGAGATTCAGCACTAATTTCAATTAGGGTTTGCCCTATTAATCATCCTTCAACTCATGACTCGTTTGGAATTAATCCATAAAATTTGGTGAGTCGTTAATTAACATCATTATGAACAGTAATCCCAAACGGTCAACGTTTAGTCAACCATCTTAAACGGTATTGAGACCGTTTGCCCAAAAAGGGCAAATTAAACAGATTGAAAATCAGAACTTAATTCAATTGGTTTTGCTAATTGATTTGCTCATAACTCACGATTCCTTTGGAGTTAACCTATCAAATTTTGTGGGTGATTAACCTACATAATTATGAACCAGATTCCCAAGCGGTCTTTGCTTGGTCAACGGGACCAAACGGTCTTGAAGACCGTTTTCCCTCAAACGACCCTGAAACCGTTTGCCCACCAAACGGTTTGAAACCGTTTTGAGCAATAGGTGGAGGTCGTTTGATAAAGTGAAAAACCGTGGATAAGCATAGGAATTAACGCCCTTATCTTCTACCTTGAGAACAGTAGCAGTTCTTCACGATTTTGCTTGCAAGGATGCAAGGAAAGATAGGGAAGAAGAAGAACTAGCAACTATATGCATAGAAAAGGATGTATAATCAAGCATAAAGTTTAGAGTTATAAAACCCGCCTAAAGCTTGCTCCTTGAGCTCCAAGCTTTCGAGCTCCAAGCCTTTAATGGCGTCCTAGAATCTCTACAGGTCGGCCAAGGTGAATCCTCCAAGGAAGGTTGAGAAGAGATGGCTAGAAAGATGGAGCTAAGTGAGCTAGCCATGAATTTGACCTTAAATCCGAGTTTCATCCAAGAATTGAGCAAAAAGGAAGGATCCAAACCTACCTTGCAATCCCTTGGTCGTCCTCCTGAGCTCCAGAGCTCTCCTTAGTCGGTTTGAGCAAGGGGAAAAGAAATGAAAGGAAGAGGATCGTTCCTTTGCTAAGTGAGGAAAGTTATATATATATACTTGGGTGAATTTTCAACATAAGGACATATGTTTTCCTCCTTTCTCGTCTAAGTCCTTCCTTTCTTCCTTGCACGTCCCCTCATCTTATTTCTAAGGACAAACTCCTTCTAAGGTCAAGAATTGAAGGCAAAGAGGATCAACCCATCACTAAAGCATACACATAAAAGGGCTATTATACATACACCTTGATTATACAATCACAAAGGTGTTCTTTACTATATGATTATTCACTTGAAGTAACCTTTTCATCATTTCTCTTCTAAATGATGCCAAGAGCCATAAAAGATGTTTTAGATGATGTATTTTACAAGTTGCACCCCTCAAATTGGGTAAATTGCATTTTACACCAATTTAGGGTTTTCAAGTACAGGGGTTGCTTCCACAGCTGCACCTTGGTGCTCAAGCTTGGGAAATCCCTTAAACCTCATCATATTCATTCTTATGTTGTCTCAACATTAAAGGAACATATAAACATGTGAAATTTGCAGTTTAACCCCTCTGGTTGGGCAAATTGCACATAGGTCCCCGTATTGCAACCAACACTTCAACATTGGTTTATAAGGGACAGAAAGGGAAACTTATGTTCCATAAAAGCTTTAATTACATACCAAAGGATAATTACAAATTTTTAATTTCATATTTAGGCAAAACACCTAGGGTTATCTTATAACCCAGGTCAGGGGTGTTACAAATCATAAACCCCTAACAAGGATTTCGTCCCCGAAATCTCAGACAAAAGGAGAAACAGAGTATTCATTAATCATGCCCTCAAGTCTCCACATATTATCTTAATATCATGGAGGTATCATGAATTCTGCAATTCCACACAAGGCTCCTTTTACTAATTCAACCTTACCAATGTTTATGCAGAGCATAAACCCCTAACATATGATGTCCATATTATTGGAAAGAAGAGGCATAAAAGAACATACTTCTATCATCACCCAAGAATATTTATCAAAAGGAACAACATATATATCTAACAAGGATAATATACTCAGTAATCCTTTACAACTCTATGTAATTGGGATAGTTCACATAGTTCTTCTTATTAATTGAAAATGCCACATAGCTTTTCCCTTTTTGATTGGGAATGACACATAGCTCTTCCATTTTTAATTGGGAATGACACATAGCTCTTCCCTTTTTGTTTGTTTGGGAATGACACATAGCTCTTCCCTTTTTGTTTGGGGACGACACATAGCTTTCCCCTTTTTGTTTGTTTGGGAATGACACATAGCTCTTCCCTTTTTGTTGGGGATGACACATAGCTTTCCCTTTTTGTTTGTTTGGGAATGACACATAGCTCTTCCCTTTTTGTTGGGGATGACACATAGATTTCCCTTTTTGTTTGTTTGGTAATGACACATAGCTCTTCCCTTTTTGTTGGGGATGACACATAGCTTTCCCTTTTTGTTGGGGATGACACATAGCTTTCCCCTTTTTAATTGTTCCATATTTCTTATTTCATGATACTTATTAGATTGTATCAGAATGATTGCTTGATCAGGGCAATAAAAAAGATATCAATCTAGGAGTTTCCATACTCACTTTATCATCAATAGCTGTATACCTGGCCAGGGTTTACAAATATTGAGATCAAGTAGTATGCACTTACATACTGTCTCATTCCTCACTTTTCATATCCTTATACACACAAGGTTTTCCATTCCTATATTTCCTCCAGGCATCATTTCTAAATCTCATCTTTTGATATACAGATAAGAGAGATTATAAAACATTTTAAGGAACATTGAGTGAGATATAAGTTCTCATCTCCCTTGTGTCCTTATAGGACTAGTCAAAATAATTTCAAAAACAACTATTTTCATATCTTTAACACATAGAAACATGAAAATGAAATATCAGAATGACTTTATTTCCTCTGACCTGCCCGGGACGTCTGTCCACGTCCTCTATTGTTACTAGAAAACTGCCTCCTTTGTGATCCTTGCTGACTCTGCCCCTGAGGTTGAGTCATCATTGGATTCCCGTCTGGACAATCTTTTACCAGATGTCCCGGTTGTCTGCATTGATAACAGATTCTAGGTATAGTATAAGGTCGGTGAGGTCTAGAAACTGATGTTGATGCTATATTGGAGGCCTTATTTGGAATATAACTAAGATCCCTATCCCTACTTGGCATCCATTGTGTCTGGGTTTGGGATCTTGATGATGCTGTCGATGCAGAAAATCTCGGCTTTTTAAAACTTTCAGACTTTTGTTTTTGAGTCTGAGTGTACACCTTCTTGCTACTAGTCTGTCGTTTCTCAATTTCAGACCTCTCTATCCTCCTTACTGATTCCACAAAAATGGCAAACCTCTCCCTGTTCTCTAAAGCAGACACAGGAGTGGTCAGTTCAGCGTTCAACCCCTTCTCAAAGTGCCGAATTCTTTCCTCATCATTAACTGCCATTTGAGGACAAAACCGCAACAGCTCCATGAACTTAGCTTCGTACTCACTAATGTTCATCATACCATGTCTCAGTCTCTCAAACTGAGAGATCTTCTCGTCTAGGAAGGTCTTCGGGAAATATCTTTGGACAAACTCCCGCCGAAAGTCTTCCCACGAGATTTCTATTCCAGGTCTCTTCTGCTCTTCCATGGTCCACCAGTGACCAGCACTTCCTTTGAGAAGATAGACAGCATGTCTAACCTTCTCAGCTTCAGGGATGTTGAGGATCCTGAAAGCCTTTTCCAGCTCTGTCAACCACAGTTCAGCATCTGCGGGGTCATCAGTCCCATGGTACTCGGTAGCTCTGACACGACGTAGTCGCTCGAACGTCTTTCCGATACCTTGCCCCTCTGGTTGGACAGGTGCCCTAGGTGCAGGCATAGGCAACCTGTCGGTTATATGTGTTATGGCAGTCATAAACTGCCCAAACATAGTCTGGACTGCTGGGTTACCCATATCAGCTGGGTCAAACTGGGGTGGCTCTCTAAGTTGTTCTGGTACAAGTTGTTCCACCTCTGGTACTCTTGCACCCCCTTGAGGTGCACTAACACTACTTTCTCCCACATACTCATCATGTGGCTCTGACATCTTAAGTATCTTCTTCTCCTGAGGAGTAGAAGACTCTATTAGATAAGGAAGGAATACTAAAGATAGACTCGACTTCCTATGTCCTATGCCTCTGTAGACTCGGCGAACCTAGAGCTCTGATACCACTTAATTGTGGGCTCCGATCTCCAAACCACGAATTAATCTCGATTTTAACATGTGTGGAAGCATTCGGTAAACAGCGGAAGACCAAAAATCACGAGAAATTAAAACTTTTTGAGACAAGAGCTTGAAACCTCAAACCTTTTCCATAGAAAAAGGATTTAACTGTTTACATCACTGACAATTACTTCTTGAGTAATTATATACAACATGATACAAAACTTCTCAAGAATTCACACTCAAAACACTCCAGGACCTGAGAGTACAGAGGACACATAAGACTGACTCTATACTACACCATGAAGCAGGCTAGATCTCCACCTAAGATATTTACTGCTCCTGATGCTGCTGTTGTTGGGATTGGTCACCTGAGTTCTTGTTCCTCCGTCTTCGACGACCACCTAAAAAGTAGAAGTCTACGGGGTGAGACAATTATACATAATTGCCCCAGTGAGAGTTATAACTCTCCACTAGAAGCTTTATAAGCAAAGCAGGGAATAACTAAAGCAATAAAAACCTTCAAGGTATTCACTAGCAGTTTGATGATAAGCAAGAGTTCAACCAATAATAAAATGTGAGAACATCTATACTATTCATGGTAACATCAATCAAATAACTCATAGATAACTCTAACAGATATACTACACTGTTGATTATGTTTTTAAGGGAGTGTAGGGATGCATCTCACCTTTTGGACTGTGTGGTGGGGAATGATGGACTACATGAATCTACATCAAATCCTCTCACCATTTCTCTTTTAGTGAAGGTATGACAGACTACAAGAATCTACATCAAATACCTACACTAGGATGTAAGGTTCTACACATCCATGTACCCCATATACTCAAAAGTATATGATCCAGGAGTTCCCTGGGGAAAACCTGCTTCACCATCATTTAGACTCTGACAATGATGGATATATGATCAGGGCTCTACATTTCACTTGATTAGTTAGGTACATTCAGTATTCATAACATCATACAAAACATTAGCATCACAACTATATATGAGAATACTAAAATGTAGCAGGCCTAACTCATTCCAATCATCAGTTCTCAGCCATCTCATCACAAGTCATCTGTTAAGCATGACCTTGATGGTGTTTATGGCTCTTACAGCCCATAAACCACAAAAGATGTCACTCACAGTGCATCACTAAGGATTACTATTCATAAAGCTTAAGACATGCTCTTAATGAATATAACATGGTATTCCATTCCTGGATATAACCATCATCTCATAACAACCTGCATGGTTCATTAATATAACATGGCATTCCATACCTGGATATGCCCATCATCTCATAACAACCTGCATGGTTCATTCAACAGATAATAGTAAACAATTTAACAATTAAGGATGCATTCTCAAATTAGGGTTTCACTTGGAATCCCCCCTCAACTAGGGATTCACATGGAATCACCCTCAACTAGGGATTCACATGGAATCACCCTTAACTAGGGTTTTACATGGAATCACCTCAATTAGGGATTCACATGGAATCACCCTTAACTAGGGTTTTACATGGAATCACCTCAACTAGGGTTGAATTCAATAACCCTGTCAATTAGGGTTTACTATTCACTCCATGGTGAATTGTACTTATTACATCATCATGTAAGAGAAACATCATCATTAAGGCTCTCAATTAGGATTAAGATCCATTAGATATTATAAATAGGGTTTCCATGACCTCACATAGGTGGGTCATTCCCTAAACATGCACATTCATGTGTAATTGAAGTATCTCACTTGAGTTTCCTCCTTAAAAGGGTACTTTCTCTCTCTAGGATACTTTCTCTCTCTAGAAATACTTTCTCTCTCCTCTCACTAGTAGATGGTGACAACACCACTCTAGATCAGGTTGAGATAAGTCTCCATTGATTAACATGAGCCAAAACATCAACATCATGTGATTAGGGTTTGATTAGAACAAGGTTTTACCCCTTTAGACCCCTCAAGGGTATTTTGGTAATTTGCCACATGATTACCATCATGGGTTAACTCACTAATCACGTAGTCCCTTAATGACCTAGGTTACCATTAGGGTTTAGTTTGGATCACCATTGAACTAAATACATCATCAAATGGTTAAGTACAAACCATCACCAATCTCCAAACGGTTTCAACCTCCAAACGGTTTCAACCACCCAAACAGTCTTGAGACCGTTTGACCCCAAACGGTCTTGAGACCGTTTGGATCCAAACGGTCTCGAGACCGTTTGGAGGTGAAGACCGTTTGGAAGGGTTGACTTTCCAAACCGTTTGGAGCTTCAAACGGTTTGAAACCGTTTGATCAAACTTGCTTGAGATCGATTAGACCAAACGATCTTGAGGTCGTTTGAGCCCAAACGGTCTTGAGACCATTTAGCCCCAAATGGTCTTGAGACCGTTTGGTCTCAAACGGTCTTGAGACCGTTTGGTCCAAATGGACTCAAACCGTTTGGACCTCCAAAGGGGTTCAAAGGTCACCAATGTTCATGGACATGTGTGTTGAAACCCTCAATTGGTCAAAGCCATGCTAACCACTTATAAATTGAGTCAATTAGGGTTAGCCTTAGCCACTTAGACATCAAATTGACCCTCAATTGCAAGCCAATTAGGGTTCAATCTTCCTCAATTAGGGTTTCAAATCGATTGGTCATCAATGTTCAACAATGTGAATCAATTCAAGGTTGAACCTATCAATTGACCTCCAATTGGGCTCAAACTTGACCCAAACGGTCTTGAGGTCGTTTGGACATCATCCAAATGATCCTGAGACCGTTTGCCCAAAGTTTGACCAAAATCCAAGTCGTTTTGACTAAGGTTGAAGTCCAATTAGGTCAAAATCAGCAATTTTCATCAATTAATCAATTTCCTACAATTGGACCTTCAAATCATTAGATTGACTCAACCCTAGACCTTCAAACGGTCTTGGATTGTGCCCAAACGGTCTTAGGACCGTTTGGAGGAACCCCCAAACGGTCTTGAGACCGTTTGGGTCCTTCAACCCAAAACTCAACAAGATCTATACTTAGAAAACATCAATTTGATTGTTTCACTAACCCACTGTAATTGGGCCCTCAATTGGTCAATTACCTTAACCCTAGACCTCCAAACGGTCTTGGGTTGACACCAAACGGTCTTGAGACCGTTTGGATGAGTTCCAAACGGTCTTGAGACCGTTTGCCCATCCATCCTTTGGACTCTAGTGAAAATTCATCAAGGTTTGATCTATTGAGTTGATCATCACATCAATACTTAATTGCAATATGATTTGGTGCCTTTGGACCTTCAATTGATCAACTATACTTGACCCCAGACCTCCAAACGGTCTTGGGGTGACCCCCAAACGGTCTTGAGACCGTTTGGGTGATTCCCAAACGGTCTTGAAACCGTTTGGGCTAAGCAACCCAAAATCTCAACTTAACTCATTGGAGATTCAGCACTAATTTCAATTAGGGTTTGCCCTATTAATCATCCTTCAACTCATGACTCGTTTGGAATTAATCCATAAATATTGGTGAGTCGTTAATTAACATCATTATGAACAGTAATCCCAAACGGTCAACGTTTAGTCAACCATCTTAAACGGTCTTGAGACCGTTTGCCCAAAAAGGGCAAATTAAACAGATTGAAAATCAGAACTTAATTCAATTGGTTTTGTTAATTGATTTGCTCATAACTCACGATTCCTTTGGAGTTAACCTCTCAAATTTTGTGGGTGATTAACCTACATAATTATGAACCGGATTCCCAAACGGTCTTTGCTTGGTCAATGGGACCAAACGGTCTTGAAGACCGTTTTCCCTCAAACGACCCTGAAACCGTTTGCCCACCAAACGGTTTGAAACCGTTTTGAGCAATAGGTGGAGGTCATTTGATAAAGTGAAAAACCGTGGATAAGCATAGGAATTAATGCCCTTATCTTCTACCTTGAGAACAGTAGCAGTTCTTCACGATTTTGCTTGCAAGGATGCAAGGAAAGATAGGGAAGAAGAAGAACTAGCAACTATATGCATAGAAAAGGATGTATAATCAAGCATAAAGTTTAGAGTTATAAAACCCGCCTAAAGCTTGCTCCTTGAGCTCCAAGCCTTTAATGGCGTCCTAGAAGCTCCACAGGTCGGCCAAGGTGAATCCTCCAAGGAAGGTTGAGAAGAGATGGCTAGAAAGATGGAGCTAAGTGAGCTAGCCATGAATTTGACCTTAAATCCGAGTTTCATCCAAGAATTGAGCAAAAAGGAAGGATCCAAACCTACCTTGCACTCCCTTGGTCGTCCTCCTGAGCTCCAGAGCTCTCCTTAGTCGGTTTGAGCAAGGGGAAAAGAAATGAAAGGAAGAGGATCGTTCCTTTGCTAAGTGAGGAAAGTTATATATATACTTGGGTGAATTTTCAACATAAGGACATATGTTTTCCTCCTTTCTCATCTAAGTCCTTCCTTTCTTCCTTGCACGTCCCCTCATCTTATTTCTAAGAACAAACTCCTTCTAAGGTCAAGAATTGAAGGCAAAGAGGATCAACCCATCACTAAAGCATACACATAAAAGGGCTATTATACATACACCTTGATTATTCAATCACAAAGGTGTTCTTTACTATATGATTATTCACTTGAAGTAACCTTTTCATCATTTCTCTTCTAAATGATGCCAAGAGACATAAAAGATGTTTTAGATGATGTATTTTACAAGTTGCACCCCTCAAATTGGGTAAATTGCATTTTACACCAATTTAGGGTTTTCAAGTACAGGGGTTGCTTCCACAGCTGCACCTTGGTGCTCAAGCTTGGGAAATCCCTTAAACCTCATCATATTCATTCTTATGTTGTCTCAACATTAAAGGAACATATAAACATGTGAAATTTGCAGTTTAACCCCTCTGGTTGGGCAAATTGCACATAGGTCCCCGTATTGCAACCAACACTTCAACATTGGTTTATAAGGGACAGAAAGGGAAACTTATGTTCCATAAAAGCTTTAATTACATACCAAAGGATAATTACAAATTTTTAATTTCATATTTAGGCAAAACACCTAGGGTTATCTTATAACCCAGGTCAGGGGTGTTACAGAATACATCTCGGTCGATGATTTTCTTGACCAAGATTTCTGCTGTTTTTACAGGTTTTATCAGGTTGAATCAGTTCCAGATTCGGTCCACTATTTCTCGATCAGGTATTTTCTCGGTCGAACTCTACTTCGACCGAATAAGTTACTGTTTTTCCAGTAATTTCAGGTTCAATACAGAGCCTTTGTCAGTCGAATAGTTTCTCTACTGACTTACTTTCGGTCGAATTGTTTGTCAACCGAGCGTATCTCTGTAAGTTCATTCAGAAATATGCTTATTCAAGTTATGGATTAACTTACTTTGGTCAATTTGTTGTTCTATTATGTTAAGTTGAGATAATACATAAAGATAGTCAAATTAGAGTCTTTAGTCATATATCAACTTAATTTTATTCATTTAGTTTGGGGGTTTTGGAACCCATACCAACTCAACATTCTTTGTCTTGTAAGGACATGAGAAAGAATAATGTCCAAGCCTTAAGCAATAGTTACAACAGATTGAATCAATCTCATTTATCTTCTTGGCTAGATTGTCTTTAGGCACATACATAACTTTGTTCTTGGGCACTTGTCTCCTTCTCTCTCTAGTCTTTTGATAGGATATTCTTTTCGGCTTATAACCTAGTCCTCTTGTTCCAATATGACCAAAAGAATCTTTTAGGATCTTATCAAGAATACCATTATTTTTTAAGCTACTAATTTCCTTTTGTAACTTAGCAATTTCATCCATTCTCCTTTTAATATCTAAGTTTTCTTGATCTAAGGTAGATGACAAACTATCTCTTTCTTTTATAATGGCATCATAATCTATGTGAGTGCATAAAATAGGCTGAGTTTGAAAATTATTCAAGTTAGCAAGTAATTCAACCTTTTCTTAAGAAAGAAGATTATAGTTTTTCTCTAGAGTAAGTAACTTTGTATTGCAATCATTAAAAGATGATTTCAAGGTAGAATTTTCAGAAATAATACTTTTTTTTCATAAACAAGATCATTTAATTTAGCATACAACTCCTCATTTTTATTTGGCCTAATTATCGATTAGAAGATTTAGCTTGTATGAATCGATATTGGTTTAATACCAATAATGGAAGCCGTTTTACTATGTCAAGAATACATATGTATCCACGATTCCAAATTAACTGATAATAGATGATATTGATTTAATATTATATCAAGCAGATCTAGGAATGAATCAGCCAAATTCTGTTAGGTACAAATAAATTTTTAATAATTTATCATGTTTTTTATCCAAATCCAAATTGGATTTGGATAAAAAATAAATCAAAGTTTTTGCGTGTACCTGATTAAAATTATTAAAATTAGAGGTATTATTAGAGACATTATTAAATATATATTATTAAAATTAAATTCATTATTATTATATTTATTATTCCTGATCGGTAAATTTAAATTAAAAAATAAAATATATATTAAATTAAAATATATATAATATAACTTTTAACTTTCTTTCTTTATTTTATTTTCTTTATTTTATGATAAAAAATGCATTCATCTCAGCAATTTCACAAGAAGAAAAAGAAGAAAACAAGGGATCTGTTGAATTTCAAGTATTCAGTTTTACAAATAAAATACGGAGACTTACTTCACATCTAGAATTGCACAAAAAAGATTTTTCATCTCAGAGGGGTCTTCGAATAATTCTGGGAAAACGCCAACAGTTGCTAGCATATTTGGAAAAGGAAAATAGAGTACGCTATAAAAAATTAATAAGTCAACTGGATATTCGAGAGTAAAAAACTCGTTAATTTCATTGAAACTAAATCAATTTATTAAATTTCAATTTTTATTATTATGTATTATTAATTTTTTTAGAATATTTTAGTAGAATTTTGATTAGTACTCAAAAATTACTATTAAATTAGAAATAAGAATTATTAGATTTTCTATTTTTTTATGAACCTCGTTTTGAGAAACTCATAAAATAACGAATCGGGGAAAAAATATATGATTGTACCATCTACAAGAAAAGATCTCATGAAAGTCAATATGGGTCCTCAACACCCATCAATGCATGGTGTTCTTCGACTAATTGTTACTCTTGATGGTGAAGATGTTATTGACTGTGAACCCGTATTGGGTTATTTACACAGAGGGATGGAAAAAATTGCGGAAAATCGAACAATTATACAACATCTCCCTTATGTAACACGTTGGGATTATTTAGCTACTATGTTTACATAGGCAATAACTGTAAATGCACCAGAACAGTTGGGAAATATTCAAGTACCCCAAAGAGCCAGCTATATCAGAGTAATTATGCTAGAATTGAGTCGTATAGCTTCTCATATGTTATGGCTTGGTCCTTTTATGGCAGATATTGGTGCACAGACCCCCTTTTTTATATTTTCAGAGAGCGAGAATTAATATATGATTTATTCGAAGCTGCTACAGGGATGCGAATGATGCATAATTATTTCCGTATCGGAGGAGTAGCTGCTGATCTACCTCATGGCTGGATAGATAAATGTTTAGATTTTTGTGATTAACTCCTCATTAGTTTTAGTAACTCTTTTCAGTTTCTTTTTACAATCAATATATTTATCATGTAATTCTTCAATGCTAGCAACTAACTCTTCTTTAGATAAATCAAGTAGGCTTTCATTTTCTTCTTCATCGATTGTTGCAATGAAACAACTTACCTTTTCTTCTTTGTTTTCCCTTTTATCTTTGTGGAACTTTTCTCCTTTCTTCCTCTTTGGATAGTTGAATGTTGAGTGGCCTTTTACTTCACATTTAAAGCACCATCTACAATCTTGATCACTTGATGATGGCTGGCTCATGTTGAGGTTGTTGGAAACACCATCCCCCATCTTCAAGACTTGTTAAAGCTCCTTGAAGACCTACTCTGATACCAATTGAAAAACACTAGAGGGGGTGTGAAAAGGGTTTTATTATAATTTTAAAAATTATTTAAGCAAACAACCACAAAAATATTGGAGAAGGAGGCAAGATGTTTAGAGAGGTTCCACCCTTAGCAAATACTAAGGGAGTCAGTCCACTACCCGGTTGTTTCCAATCGGGATTTTGAAAGTAATTGCATTTTATTACCTCACAAGGATGTTATATAAGATACAACTACCTTCACAACCCTTAGGATAGCCTTCACCTAGAATTAGTCCCACCAACCTTCAAACAACCTTCCTCGAAGTAACTCCAAGCTCCCCCTTAAAGTAGCATTCCTCTTGAAGTAGCTTCCCATTGAGATAACCTTCTTGAAGTAACCCTAAGTCCACTGAGCTAGCTTCACCACCTAAAGAAGCTCCAACAACCTCCTTTCCGCAGCCTCCAACCTAGGAGTAGCAAAGGAGAACAAAATACAATAGAAGGAACAAGATTGGAAGAAAGAAACAATGTTACCAATGACTACAACACGTTGATCCTATATCAAGTGTATTGATCTCCTATCCACTATAGATGAATGTGGTAGTGTGGTGGCTAAGAGAAACTAGGCTATAGGACACTAATGTATAGCTCAAGTATAGCTTATCTTGTTGCTCACAAAGAATGAATCTCAAGTGTAATTATATGCACAAGTGATGCTTTAGGTGTCCTAAGACATGTCCTATTTATAGGAATGGCCTACTAGTACTTAGGGACGTTCTAGACACTTTCTAGGGTGTTCTTAGTGCTCAACTAGCTGTTAGGTGTCCACTAATTACATTGTAATGGCTAGTTGTTTAATGCTGAAAAGTGTAGTCCAGAACCTTTCTCGGTCAAGAAGTTTGTTGACCGAGAGTCCCTTGGTCGAGGAAATTTGTCGACCAAGGGAAGGTCTGGAATGAGTGTATTGCAATGTTCATTTCCAACTACCAACCACTTTTCAACTCAGTCTAACATCTATAGAATTTGCTAGAATGACTATTCTCATTCGAGAATATTGTCGACTGAGAGTGTCTCGGTCAAAGAATTTGTCGACCAAGAATGTCCCTGTTCCAATGTGTTGCGCCATGTACTAAGTGTGTGTATCAATGTATAATTGTGCTTATATCTTAAGGGAGGATCTTTCTAAGTGTTGTTAGTGGATAGGGAAGATCTAACACTTGATTTACATGATGTCTAAGTACTTGTACATTATATACTTGTACAAGTTTTTACATTGAGTACAACCATGAAAATAAAAGTAATCTAAGCATGTTGATCTTACAATTTGTATAGATCTTCAACTATCCACTTCGTTATTTGTTTATCCTTGAAACAATCAAATAACAAGTTAGATCCACAAGAATGAAATGTTTGTCATCATCAAAACAAAGGGATTATAATAATGTCCAATTTATCCAACAACATTCACATTACAAGTAGGCACATGTATCACTCAATAGGCATACACAATACAAGAAGGCCCATTTACTTTACAAGTAGGCACATTCACATCTCAAGTAGGCAAACTTGCAACCTCTCTCAGTCAAACAACATCACCTTTACCACTGGGGTGCCACTACATTGGCATGAAAAAGGGGTGCAACAAGGGGACTTCCCAGGAGATCACCCATCCTAGTACTACTCTCACCCAAGCATGCTTAACTGTGGAGTTTTGATGGGATCTGGTGCATTAGTGCTGGTATGATCGCACCTCTCCAGTAGGCGCATCCACATAACAAGTAGGCACATGCAAATAAGATGTAGGTGCATTCACATTACAAGTAGGTGCTTTCAAACAAAAAGTAAGCTAGTCGTACATATTATAAGTCGGAACGTTCACATAAGAGGTAGGTGTGTTCACACTACAAGTAGGCACATTCACATTACATGAAGGTGCATGTATCACTTAACATGCACATTTACTTTAAAAGAAGGCCCATTCACTTTACAAGTAGGTGCATCCTCCTTATAAGAAGGTGCATGTATCACTCAAGCAGGCACGTACATCTCAAGCAGGGTACCTATAATTTATACCTAAATAGTTTTCTAACTTACTTCAATGTGCCTAATATTTCCATTTGGGAGGATCCTTTTTAAAAGGTACATGACTAAAGGACAAACTTCATACATACGTCAAATGTTTTTTGGTGGCGAGGATCCAAGACTACCAATGATGGTAGAGAAGTTCAACACCCTTTCTCAAGCAAATAAGGAAGAATTGTGAAGGGACACAACGAAGCTGTTGTAGTGGAATTGTTCGGTCACTTCCTATTCCCTAGTGGATCGAGTCGTATCACGAACTGTCTATATCCTTATGTAGAAGATTTAGATAACATAGACATTTATGATTGGGTTGTTATTGTGCAAGAACTTCTTTGTCAATGCTTTGAGTTTTTAAAAGAGCGGAAGGATAGAGGGGGATAAATGAAAGGACGCACACTCATCCTCACACTAAGGAAATAACAATAATTCAAAATAACGTTCAATTTTCACTCTTGTGAATGTGCTTGATAATTTCAACTCTTGTGAATGTGGTGCGCAAAATCTTTTCACAGCCTTGGATTTTGGAGATGATCAAGTTCATTTCGAGGGATTACCCTGACGATCAACAAATGGTCATACAAGATCAGGATTTCAGCCATACCATGAAAACAAGAATATACAAATAGCTACAATGCTGAGTAAATGTCTAGAAGATTCAACCTAATTCTGACAGTTGAACAACACTTTGGGCAACCAACTTCAGAAGGTTCAGAATAGATCTGCAAAGATGCATCAGAGGATAATAGCAAAATCCAAAGTCTACTGGCTGAAATTGCATCACTGAAGAATGAACTACTGATAGAAAAATGTATCGTGGAGCATAAAGAAAAACAATACAACAAAATGTTTCTGAAGATGCAAACTGATCTCGATGATCTTCATGACTATTGTGACCAGCTGCACATTGCCAAAATAGTGCTAGAGCACAGACTCTCAGAGATTGACTACTCCCAGCCATTTGTAGAGGATATTACCAACCATGGAGAGAAAAACAAGCAGAAGATATACATATGGAATGAAGAGTCTCCTCCTCGACCATCACAAGAAGAAGAAAAGATTATTGAAATACCAGGTATATCTATGCACCTTTTTTTACTTAGTATGCACCAATTGTACTTGATGTGCGTCTATTTGCGCTTAGTATGTGCACCTTTTTGTACTTAGTAGTGCCAATTTTAAATTTGAATGCCAATGTTATGAATTAGAATGCGGGAAGTCACCCCATAAGCCCGCTCCAACAACAATGGATATCTCTATGTTAGATCAAGGGAATGAAGAGTCTCCAAAGTAGCAACAAAAGCATCAAGGAGAAAGTCCCCAACCATCACTAGAATCTAAAAAAAAATGAAGATTTTTTTACTGAAATAGTAGGTATTTGTGTGTGCCTAGTTATATTTCAAATGCACAATATTGTACTTGATGTGCACCTAATTGCACTTAGTATCTCTGCCTTTTTTGTACTTAGTATGCACCAATTGTATATTTTACAATTGAATGCCAATGTTATGAAACAGAATGCGGGAAGTCACCCCATAAGCCCACACCAAAAAGAATGGATATTGCTCTGATCGATCAAGGGAATGAAGAGTCTCCAAGGCAGCAACAGAATAATAAAGGAGAAAGTCCCCAACCATCACCAAAATCTTGAAAATATGGAGAATTTTTTTACTGAAACAACATGTATTTGTGTGCGCCTATTATATTTAAAATGTGCATAATTGTACTTTATGTGCACCTATTTGCACTTAGTATGTGCTTCTTTTTGTACTTAGTACACACATAATTATATTAAAATTTAATGACATCGTCATAAAATAGGATGCGGCAAGTCATCCCATAAGCCCAGTCCAAGTGCCATGGATATCACTTTGTTGGTTGGATTATCTCAATACAACTCACAAAGAGAAGATATAATAGCAGGCATACCTATTCAAATATCAGCGGAACACCAAATGTGAAGGGCAAATCACAAATTCATCTTCAAATCAAGATAGATAAAACAAGAGTGGAACACCTTGATGATGAAGATCAAAAGTTTCTATAAGGGATATTATTCAATTATACTATCAGTAAACCTCTATGGTCATTTGGAGAAGTTGGAGTGATGCCAGAGGACTTGTTTCCAACACTATAATATCAGGGGCTGGTATCTAAAACGGTAAGAACTTTACTATGTTGAAAATAATATATAGTTGTATGTCATATCAGAAATAACCATTACTAACAATTCATTCCTTTTTTTGGTGTACGTAGTATATACAGTCCATCATTCATATTTTTGAAAAAAACTACATGCCAACTGAAGATCATCCAATGCCTCTAATATTACATGTTAACATGTGACATGCAATAGTTAGTGCTCACGAAGATTACATTAACATGTACTTCAACAAAAGAATGGATGAGATAAAATGCATAAAAACACTAATTATGGTACTTCACTCCAATTGCCATTGGTATTTGATGGAGATTCACATGAAGGAAAATCTTATACTTCATTACAACAATACATCCTTATCACGTGCTGCAATGAAAAGGCCAATGCTGCATCTACCAAAGAACGTGCATGAGAAGCTGGCATGTGATAACACCCAAATTAAGGCATCTATGCTAAGCATTTATGGTTTTGTTTCATTATAGCCTTAATATGCCCAAAATACCCCTAGATTCTTATCTTTTAGTAATCTATATCTTTTCATAGATAAAGTTGCTCAACTAGCCAATTTTGGGACTTGTAGGCACCAAACCTGAAAAGACATCTATTCTCCAAGATTTCTCCCTAACACATGGTTTTTGCAGCAGCTAGACTTCCATTCGTCGTGACCATAGTGGACTAAGCATCACACTATGTGCACCAGCTTAGGAGACAGTGGTCTCACTAACTGACCAGTGGGCCCAAGAAACTTTTGATATCTTGGAGCCTATTTTTGATGGCTAGTCCTTTATCAGAATACATCCTCACCAATCATAAGGTCATCAGTGCGGGCCCATCGACCACCAATAATAGCCCCCACCCCATGGGGGTGGGTTTGGGCCATGATGTCGTGACCGCGACTAAGAATGACATCACGACCATGACTAAGAAGACAATGCCATGACCGCGACCAAGACGTTGTGTCGACCGACACTCGGCATGACTGGGCCGAGGTCACGACCGCGACTGAGGCACATCAACCTCGACCACGACACGACCTCAACCGCAGCTCGAACACCTCAACTACGGAGTCAACCTCGACCACAGAGTCTACCTCAATCACAAAATCTGCATCAATTGTGACCCTTGGCATGAATGTGCCCAGCCTGGCACGATCGGGCCAAGGCCACGACCGCGACTGAGGCTAGTTCTGCGACCATCTTCCGCCTTCACCTATAAATACTCACCCCCACTACCTGGAGAGGGGTTCTAAATTTTGGGAGGTTCCACATGGTGGTTATGCACATTTTTGGTTCCCAAAGCCCTGTGGGAGAGTTCCAAAGTCCGAAAAGGTTTAAGTGCTCATCCTACGCCCGTTCCTCCAATTTGCTTCCATCTACCATCATTTTCCACCACCACTCACCCATATCCTACCATTCCCAGTCATCTTCCACCTCCAAACATCCATCAAATTGCTGTTTGGGGTAGAATCGATGAGAAAGGAGGCCAAGGAGTCCATAAGATGAAGGAGGACGACCCAAAGAGGAGATCTAGCCTATACTAAGGCTAAGGAGCGAGATCCACCTATCCTCTACATGCTAAATATCTTATTCTTCTCCTTTCTTCTAATGTTCTCATTTGTTTCTATACAAATGATGTTCTTCCATCTTTGTTCAGTGCCAACTATGCTTGTCCATAGCTAGTTGAGCTCATTCTTGGCTATGTAGCCCATTTTGGGCATGTTTATGAACTTTTACCTTAAGCAAGAAGTTTTATTTCAGATCTAGTATGTTTTCTATTCTATCTTCTCTTTGTGGTTACAATGTCTAGTTTGGTTGATCTCTTTCTTACTTGAACCTCTATTTCTGCCTATATCAAGAGATTTGTTGTAGAAATAGGTAAGAGAAGGTAGTTTGGATCAGAATCTAAAAGGAGGACGGTTCAAGGTGATCTGTATATAACCATAGACCTAGGCACGGCCGAGCCCAACCCGACACGATCGAGCCCACTACTTGGTTCTGCCCAGATCACACCTGTTCCTAGCACCTCAGAGCATTCTAGACCTAAGAGGGCATCTAGAATATTCTAGTGTGCTGATTTGTCATCCTCGAGAGAGGTTTCATGTCATTGATGGGTTTTAGTCACACTGTAAGAGAGTGAGTGGGATGACCCCACAGGAATAGATATCACAATGCATACTATGTTTGGATGTAGGTTTCTTATTGGGGTGTTTGAGGGTTGTCTACGCTTGAGAACGGGTTCATAGACTGCCCAACTTGTGGTTCCATAGCCAGGAACTCCTTCTCTCTAATTAGTAGAATCCTACATACTCTGTTTTGTTTTGTTTTCTTTGTTTTGTTTTATTTCATGACAACCTGCTAGACTAGTTCTAGTGTTATACTTTTATCAACTATCAGATTGGCTTATCTGGCTTAAGAGAAAGATCTTAAGCGTCCTAAACATCCCCACATCCCTGTGTTCGACCATGTATATCTACTTTGACGCCGTAATAAATCTGCGGGGGTCCTTGAAGGTTTCAAGTTATAAATTTAAAGTCTGACCCTCCTTAGGAGCCAATCAACATGTCAAATAGTAAGTACTAATGCGCCTACATATTCTAAAATGCACCTAAATCTTGCTGAAATGTGCCTAAATCTTGTTATAATGTGCCCACATATTGCTAGGATGCGCCTAAATCTTATTGTAATGCACCTAAATCTTACTGTAATGCACCTAAATCTTGTTGTAATGTGCCTAAATCTTGTCCAACACGAAACTAGTCGCATTCACAAATGGAGTACTTTGTACTTTTGTTTCTTGTTGTAATGCACCTATTTCTTGCTATATCTAACATTTTAATTATTTGTTTGAAGGCAAAGTGGTTGAAAGATGTTTTTAGCACTAGTTTGGAGTGCAATGTCAAAGATTGGAAAGTACAGTACTACATGAATGTCAACAACAACTGGCTCATAACAATGACTGTAGTATTTTCATGCTCCATTGGATAAAAAGAATACTAGATCATGAGGAGATTGTTGGTGATCAAACTATAATGAACACTATCCGTAGGTTGAGAGGGACCTTTGCAGTACAGATACTTAAAGACAAATGTAGTCTACTCAACATGAATGATGAATGACCAGGTTGTTATAAACATTCATGTAACATATTTTGTAAGCCTAACTTTATGGCCTTATATCCTTGGAAATGCACCTACATATCAATTTGTAAGCCTAACTTTGGTAATGAGCCTACAATATCAATTTGTAGGACTAACTTTGGCAATGTGCCTTATTGTGGGAATTTAATGCTTGGCATGTAGTTATACATTTAACGTGCCTAATTTTGAAGCTAATGCACATAAATATGAGCATATGTGCCTACTTTTAAATGCACCTACTTTAAAATGTGCCTCATTGTGATGTGAATGCGCCTACTTGAGTGATACATGAGTCTACTTGAGTGATACTTACTTGAGTGATACATGCACATACTTGCAATGTGGATGCACCTACTTGAGTTCTAAATGTGCCTACTTGCAATTTAGATGCACCTACTTGAGTTCTAAATGCACCTACTTGAAATGTGGATGCACCTACTTGAGTGCTAAATGCACCTACTTGTAAGTCAAACGTGCTTACTTATATTTAAAGTGCGCCTCATTGAGATGTGAATGTGCCTATTTGAGATGAGTGTGCCTACTTGAGTGATACATGCACCTACTTGAGTGATACATAGTTGAGTGATACATGTGTCTACTTGCAATGTGGATGTGCCTACTTGAGTGATGAATGCACCTACTAGTAATGTGAACACGCCTACTTGAGTGCTCAATGTGCCTACTTGTAATTCAAACGTGCATACTTGTATTCAAAATGTGCCTCATTGAGATGTGAATGCACCTACTTGAGATGAGAATGCACCTACTTGAGCGATACATACTTGAGTGATACATGCACCTACTTGCAATGTGGATGTGCCTACTTGAGTGCTGAATGTGCCTACTTGTAATGTGAACGTGCCTACTTGTGTTCTCAATGTGTATACTTGAGTGATAAATGTGCATACTTAAGTGATACATACTTGAGTAACACATGTGCCTACTTGAGTGCTCAATGCACATACTTGAGTGCTCCTTGTGCTTACTTGAGTGATAAATGTGTATACTTGAGTGATACATACTTGAGTGACACATGCGCCTACTTGAGTGCAATATGTGCCTACTTTTAATGTGAACGTGCCTACTTGAGTGACACATGCGCATACTTGGGTGAGAAATGTGCCTACTTGTATAGTAATAGAGCCCATAATGTGACATAATGTGCCTACTTGTATAGTAATAGAGCCCATAATGTGACATAATGCACCTTCTTGTAATCCAAATGTGCATAGTTATATTTAAAATGTGCGATAAAAAAATATGTTTTAACAATATTTGAACAAGTGAAATAAGCTTGTTACCCAACTTTCACAATATAAAGTTGCCGATCGGATTTAGTTACAAAATTATAGAATGGCACCACATATACAAAAATATGTTTCCACTGTTTGAACTGCAGGTTGGTGAGCTATCACTGTCTCTCTCTTAAATATAATCTTTCTTTACTATAATCTATCTTTAAGTGTATGTTGGTGAGCTATCAGTGTCTATCTTTCTCAAATATGATCTTTTCATTAATATGTTGTGTAACATGCTACTTGTTTTGACGTTTCTGTGTTTTCAACATTTCATCAAAAGACTTGAACCTTCTCTTTCGTGGATGACCAACTTGACTGACCATATTTGGATTTTGGATGCACCTATAAATCTGTGGTTCATCAGCTTACAATGCAAAAATTATACTTGTTTATGAACTAACATTACAAGTTTTATAATGCAAAAATGATACTTGTATACAAACTACAACAAAAATTATACCCACTCAACATTACTTAAAGTCTCTGCTAGACCAACATCCCTTTTTACTTTTTCCAAACCTCTCATAATTTCATCAAACTTTTCTTCAGACATGACAGCTGATTCGGCTAAGAGCTAGACATTTTGTAGAACAACATTATACCTATTGACATAGTTAAAATAGTTAACCGATTCAATGGTATCAGGCTTGGTTACAATTCGCTTCACATCTTACCTCCATATTTCAATCAAGTGATACTCCTCATTCAATTTGTCAATTCCTAAGAAGATATAGACTGAAAACATGTGTCTACATATAATGCCTGATGATTCAAACATCAAACAATGGCATACAGCTCCCTGGAGTAAAGTGTTAAATACAACACTAAATGACTTAGTTTGTGGCAAAAAAAATTTGCTATCAACAAGTATCCTTTTCCTTTCCAATAATTTAAAGCAAGTATATGGCCCAGATGAGTATGTTTTAATTGTGTTGTAGTACATAAGTCCTTGTAGCTTTCTTTGAAATTTCATCAACATGTCCAGAGTGTACCATTTAGCACTCTGTCCCTCCATTTCAAATGAACTCCGCATAACTGGATTTTTGTGAATATATTTATAGTCTGCTTCAGCTTCCTTCTTGAACTTGGCACTTACAACAAGTTCAAATTGTTGAACAAATTTCTTCACTGGGGTTCTCTCTTTAAAATATCCTTCAAAAAATGCATTTATTGATTGACTCCTTTGTGTTGTAGACATTCCATCCAAAAATGATATTTTGACATAACATGGTACCCACATCTCACGAATAGGGTACATCCGTTGAACCCATCTATTTTTATGTAAATTGCAGACTCTTATCAATTCATCCCACTTGGCTTCAAAATCAACAGGTGTGACAGAGTCATACACAACTCCTTTAATTGCTTTTTGGGCTCCTTCAAAATTCTCAAACTTAAGGGGTAACTTCTTCATTATATGCCACAAACACAATCTATGTTTACTGTTAGGGAATACTTCAGCTATAGCATTAATAATGGGTTGTGCTTGGTCTGTAATTATGCCATTTGGATGCACACCTTCCATAAATAACAACCATGTTTTGAATAGCCATACAAAATGTTGAGTTGTCTCTTCACATAAAAGCCCACAACCAAGCAAGATGGTTTGCCCATGCTGGTTGACACCAACAAAAGGTGCAAATGGCATCTTGTATTTATTAGTAAGATACGTATTGTCAAAAGACACAACATCACCAAAGTACTTGTAAGATCGTGCTCTTGAATCAACCCAAAAACATTCTTTAATACACCCCTGTCATCTACATCCATGACATAGAAAAAGTTTGAGTGTACATTCTGCATTTTTGTACAATACTCTTGCATCGCTTTGGCATATCCTTTCGGTAGGTTTATTATCCTAGCTTGTCTTAGAAAATTGTGTGCATTGGTCTCTATAAAACTTAGGTTGGAAATGCCTTCAGCTTCAACAACAAGTGCAGCCATTGACTGTGATGTCGATATACCAGCCTCGTCATTAATAAGAAGCCTTTTCTGCTGCATGGCGGATACACTCCTCATGGAAGGTAAGAATGTTATATGGTCCTCACCATGCATAACATGGTTATGATCATTACAATAATTGTCAATAATGTATTCACCATTCTTTAGATGAATAACTAAATGAGAAGGACAGTTCTCTATAGCACTACACCTCTAGGAGTATGGCAAGTTATCCTTGGCCCTATTACTCACTCTTTGTTTAACACAAACCATCTTCATCTTAGATATTTCACCATGACTATTCTTTCCAGAAGACAAAACTCTAACACCTAAACCTTTAGATATGCCAAACCTTTTATAAAAATCTTTGACTTCATCAATTGAATAAAATATCATTCCAACACAAGGGTACTTGCATCTATAAGAAATAAAACAAATTTTACTTGTATGACAATATAATAAACACAAACATTATATGATAATTGTGAAATGTGCCTACTTGTATATAAATGTGCCTACTTATATATAGATGTTCCTACTTGTCGGAGAAATGCATGTAGTAGTATAAAAACGTGCCTAGTTGTATAAAAATGCGCCTGTTTGTATGGAAAATGTGCATATTTGTATACCAATGCACCTACTTATATAAAAATGCGCATATTTGTATACTAATGTGCCTACTTGTATATAAATGCACATACTTATATACAATGTGCCTAATTGCATACCAATGCGCCTGTTTGTAAAAAAATGTGCCTACTTGTATACCAAAGTGCCAAGTTGCATACAAATGCACCTACTCATATATAAATATGCCTACTTGTAAGAGAAATGCGTGTAGTTGTATAAAAATGTGCCTAGTTGTATAAAAAATGCACCTATTTGTATGGCAAATGTGCCTATTTGTGTGGCAAATGCGCATATTTGTATACCAATGCGCCTACTTACATATAAATGTGCCTCTTTCTATACCAATGTGCCTACTTGTATATAAATGTACATACTTGTATACAATGCGCCTAGTTGCATACAAATGTGTCTGTTTGTAAATAAATGCATCTACTTGTATATAAATGGGCATATTTGTATACTAATGCACCTACTAGTATGTAAAATGAGCCTACTTGTATATAAATGCGCGTATTTGTATACCAGTGCGCCTAGTTGTATATAAATGCCCCTATTTGTATAACATGCACCAACTTATATAAAAAATGAGCCTACTTGTATATAAATGCACATGATTATCTGGGAAATGTGCCTAGTTGTATATAAATGGGCACACTTGTATACAAATGTGCCTAGTTGCAAAAAACTATGCCTATTTGTAAATAAATGTGCCTACTTGTCTGGAAAATGAGATTACTTGTATATAAATGCGCCTATTTGTATGGCAAATGTGCTAACTTATATAAAAAATGTGCCTGTTGTATACCAGTGCTCCTACTTGTATATAAATGCTCCTACTACTATACAAAATGTGTCTTCATTACAAGTTATTAATACATAAATAATAAATTAATATCAAATATGCCTAGTTTAATGGAAAATCACATGTTGCTATAGAGAATGTGCCTATAATTATGAAAAATTGGTGGTTTTGAATTGATGCAAAATACAACACAACTATTCATTAGCTTAATCATTTAGATAGTTGTGAATATATTAATATTTGGGAATAGATACATATAAAACATTAAATCTCTTACCTTGATCATTACGGGGTAGTTCTTCCTCATCTTCATCTTAATAAATTGGAGCATTTAGATCAAATGGACTAGCATGTTGCTCACTACCATGGTTATTGTTGTAACCCCAATTTTTGTTGTATTTTTTGTTTTTTAATTTTTGTTGTATTATTATGCAATTATTAAATAAAAGGGGGTTGCTTGACAATTTGTGTGCATTGTTTTACAACTTGGGTTTCTTTGCAAAATTGTCTTGGATTATGAATTTTGTGCTTTTCCTTATTTTAATAAGTCAATGGATGGATAAAGAATAAAAGAAAATCCTTAATAAGGGAAAAGGCAAGAAGGAAGTAAATAACTTATGCTTTATTTAAGAAAATATGGAATTCTCTAGATGGTGGCATAAGTGGCCACAATAGGATGGTTTTAGTACCACTTGTCTTTAATATCTAGAAAATTAGAAATTTAGATAATGGAAAAGGAAGAAAGAGGAAATATGAGTTTTAATGCAATACATATGCCATTTTGGTGCATGGTTTGTATATGAATAAAATGAGATATTATTTCCGAGTTTTGATCCCAAATTGTGCCAAATGATAGATTATGCCATCAAGAACTTTCCCTTAAAATTTGGGATTAAAAATACTAATGGTTTAGGAGATATGAATTATTGAAAAATCCCTAAAGTGTGGATAATACAATAGGAATACTATTGATGTCACGATTTTTCAATTATTAATAGATTTTGTTTTCTGATGTACGTGATGTGAATTGTTGGATCAGAGATCTAACGGTGGCACCATCATATCCTACCTTGAGTCAGTTTGGGAAACATGAACAACCGGAGCCTGAAATCTCGAAGGGATCTCTTACAATCCCGATCTTCTCGACCCTAGTTGGCTTTCCCATTGAATTCGGGAGAGAAAGTCGAGCCAAACTACCCTGGGTTTTACCCTGTTTGGTGGCTTCTATGAGGTTGGCCCAAACCTATGACCCTACTGCCATGGGTGGGTATATAAAGGGGGTGTATAAAACCCTCTACAAACCCACCGAACGACCCTGAAGATCCCCTTCTAGATACTTGTTGTTTTCCTACCCTCAATTGCCCAAGAAAGAGCAGTTCGTACTCTGGTCCTAGCCACCAACTCGCCAGAGATCCATCTGTTGGTATATATGCACATAGAGACATCCCAAGCGATTACATGGAGTCAAATATTAATTAATCAATTAATATGATTATTTAGTTAATTAATTAATTCTAGAATATTCTAATTAATCCACAAGTGTTTTAATTAACGCGATCTTTCTATTTACTGATGGGTTTAGGAATCTCTACTTCCTTTTATCTCCTATTTATAGGGGCTTAACGATTGATATCTTTACAAGATATAGAGAGAGCCTTTTCAGTTTACGCTCACGCACGTAAACCCTAGTTGTCACCGTCCTCAGGAAAGAAAGGAGAGCACCACGACACTAGCACGTCACCGTACAAAGGCTACTCCTTTCCACCAGCTTAGGAAGCATGACGTGGAGTTCTAATCCATCCGCATGGAAGAAGTAGAGATGTAGAGTCTGATACGTCTATGTTCAGAGGATGCCAACAACCATCCATACACGCTACGAGTGACGTACATCACCACACGAAAGGAGTGCCGCCAGATCTTCCCATGACGCACTCAACAAATGGGAGAGAAGTACCATCTGTGTAGGCCAGTAGCATTGCGTACCATCGTGCAATGGGATATCGTCTGACTTGCTCTGCAATAAGGTATATCCCATGAACACTCTTTCTGAATACACTATTATCGACAAGATCCAGTTTTGGTTGTATGGAAATTTATTTTTGTTTCTTCTGCCGCACATGTTTTCTCCATAAAACCCAATAGTGGTATTAGAGCAGCATAGATCTACAACGTATTTGGATTCATTTCAATATTTTTGAATCACATATACTATTTTATATGTTACATATGATGTAAATTAAAACTACTAATGTGCAAATCTAAACCTAATTCCACATACGCCATAGGCTTCTGTTTTTGACATTTCAGACGGGGTCTCTATGAAAAATATAGATTTTCCTAAGTGCACGCTACCCCTGTGTACCCCGCATATTTTGCATGGGAGTCAAAATTTTATTTAATGGGGAATGTCCTGCATTAAAAGGACTGCAATTTTAATATGTATGTATGTATATGTAGATATACCTATGATATCATACATGCCGCCTTAAAATCTATTTTATGTGGTGAATGCATGCATGGTTATGGCCTAGAATCCCCTTTTGTGAATGTTGTGAATGAATGTGGTTGTGAATCTTGTGGATATGTTTGTTTGTGAATGCTATGGATGTATAATGGTGGTTTATGGATCCTTTGTATAAAGTATTCGGTTTGCATGCTGAGCCTCATCTCTTATTTCAAAGTGTAATTAATTCTTTCTCTTTATATTTGTAATCATATGATGTAATAGAGATATGATTAGTTTTAGTCTTTATAAACTTGTTGTAAGGAGGCCAGTTGAAGATCTAACTCCAAGGAGCATCCATGGAGAAGCACCATGAAGATCCAATTCCAAGAAGCAACTTGAAGATCCAACTCCAAGGAGCATCCATGGAGATGCAACTTGAAGTTCCAAACTCACAGAGCATCCATGAAGTTGTTCATTGTAATGGTGATCCTTACAGGTTGATTCAAAAGTGTTGTTTCATGAGATGCATAAGACCTTAGGTGGACCATAATCCTTTTTTGCTCCAAAGGATTACAATAGTATGGCCATAACTGATGTATTTGAGTTTGTGATTGCATGTCTATCATTTGTGGTTGTGGATATAGTAGTATATGATACATACTATAAGTATGTGGTGTTTGGATATGTATATGTATTAATAAAACCCCTCAATTAATAATATTAAGTTTTAGTTGCCTTCCATAAAGAAACACACATGAAAAGCTTGATCGACTATGTGTGGGCACGCCTCCGCACGATACACTGTATATCTCATGGAAGTATGATGGTGGGTGTGTGGGTTTGCCTCCGCATGGTGCACACTCATCGTGTTGGTTTATGGGTTGGACTTAACTAGGGAACCTTGATAGCATCAAGTACCTAGAGGCATAGATGCATCATGGCCAGGAGTTGTGCATGATCATCTATCCAAGAGTTGCATATGATGCAATTGACAAAAGTTTCCTACCTTAGTATTTGGTCTTTGACGCCAACGTTGGTTGGGCATTGATCCAATAATTTTAGATCTTGGCTCACTAGAAAGTTGTATGCTGCAATATTCCAAGTTGATAGTGAGGGCTATCAATTTGAATAAAATAGTGGGAGCATAATTAATTAAAGGCCTAATTAATCTTGTTTATCAAATGTTTACAAGTCAAAATGTTTTGGACTAAATGCAAACTTTTTTCTTTTATAGCAATCAAATGGCAAACAACACTCACACTTTCTTGTTGCGATTGGTCCTTGAAAAGGACAAACTTACTAGAACCAACTTTCAAAACTGGTTTAGGACGTTGAGAATTGTTCTCACACAGGAGCATAAGCTCTATGTCCTTGAAACACCAGAGCCAACGAAACCTGCCTCAAATGCGCCCAAGGCTGAAAAGGATGCTTACAAGAAGCACCTTGATGATGCCGTGGATGTCAAGTGTCTAATGTTGTGCTCAATGAACTATGAGTTGCAAGAGCAACATGAGAACATGAATGTCATGGAGATGGTAACACATATTAATAACATGTATCAACATCAAGCAAGACAGGAGAGATATGATGTCTCCAAGGCTTTGTTCAGAAGTAAGATGAAAGAGAGAGACTCACTTGGCACCCATATATTCACTTTAATTGGGTACGTGGAAAGCCTATCCAAGCTGGGATTTCCCCTAGGTCAAGAGTTGGCCACTGATGTGATTCTACAATCATTTCCTAAATCATATAGTCATTTTGTCATGAACTACAACATGAACAATCTTGACAAACCATTGTCAGAATTGTGGTGCATGTTGAGGACAACTGAAGCACAAATGAAGAAAGACAAGCCCAAGTTTGTGATGATGATCAACAGGACAAAGGGAAAGTCAAAAGGCAAAAGAAAGGCTAAGAAAGGTTCTCAAGCTGGGCAGAAGCCAAAGTCATCTGCGCTCAAAGCTAAAGGTGGGATCTCCAAAGAAGGTTGTTGTCACCATTGTCACCAGGCTGGACATTGGAAAAGAAATTGTCCTCTCTACCTGGAGGAACTGAGGAAGAAGAAGCAGTGGATAGAGATCTCCACTTTAGGTATATAAATTATTGAGATAAACTTAAATACTTCTTCATCATGGGTACTGGATACCAGTGGATCTCACATATGTTCAGATATGCATGATCTGAGAAGAAGTAAGCCTTTATAAAAGGGCCAAGTCGAGCTGCGGGTCGCTAGTAGAGCAAGAGTTGCTACCACCCCAATTGGAGTTATTAGTTTATCTTTGCCTACGAGCCTTGTAATATAATTAGAGAATTTCTATTATGTACCTTCCATTAATAGAAATATTATTTTTGTATCTTGTATGGACAAGAGTGGATTTGAATTTCACATTAACAATGGAATGATTTCTATTTTCAAAGATCTTTTATGGCAATGCCCCTATGTCTTATGGTATCTACTTGTTAGAACTTGAGACTAGCATATACAACCTAAAATAGTAAATGACTAAAACTTGACAACTCAAACAAAACATACTTATGGCATTGTCATCTTGGGCACATAAACGAGAAGCGCATATCTAGATTCCATAAGGATGGTTATCTAATCTCTTTTGATTTTGAATCATTAGAGACATGTGAGGCATGTTCATTAGGGAAGATGACTAAGACTCCTTTCACTAGACACAGTGAGAGAGCCAGTCATCTGCTAGGGCTCATACATACTGATGTATGTGGACCTTTTAGATCAAATGCTAGAGGAGGCTATCAATACTTCATTACCATCATTGATGATCTCAGTAGGTATGGCTATGTATATCTTAAAACACAAGTCAGAAACTCTGAAATTATCAAGACTTTCATGAATGAAGTAGAGAAGCAACTTGGTAAGAGTATCAAAGCACTTTGTTCAGATCAAGGTGGCGAATACTTAAGCCAAGAGTTTGAGGACCTTCTGAGAGACTGTGGTATTGTATCACAATGGACTCCACATGGTACACCACAACATAATGGTGTGTCATAAAGAAGGAATCATACATTATTAGACATGGTATGATCAATGATGAGTTCAGCCAAACTTCCAATATCGTCTTGGGGATATGCTCTTAAAACTACAACGTTTACACTTAACCATGTACCTTCCAAATCGGTTCAAAAGACACCATATGAGATATGGAATGGGAATCGTCCCAATTTGTTTATGTTAAAGATTTGGGGATGTGAAGCTTATGTTAGGAAACAATTTCCTGAAAAGCTTGGACTCAAATATAAAAAATGCTATTTTGTTGGATACCCCAAGGAAACTCAGGGATACTACTTCTACACACCAACTGACAACA
The DNA here is from genome assembly GCA_963693085.1 of Alisma plantago-aquatica. Taxonomy (NCBI): domain Eukaryota; kingdom Viridiplantae; phylum Streptophyta; class Magnoliopsida; order Alismatales; family Alismataceae; genus Alisma; species Alisma plantago-aquatica. The sequence goes on along the minus strand of OY856412.1, from coordinate 1,123,900,782 downwards.
AAATTTTTGTTGCTAGGACTGCTGTATTTCTTGAAAAGGAATTTATTTCCAAAGGAATCAGGGGGAGGAATGTAGAGCTCAAAGAAGTTTGAGATGAATAAGAAAGCAACGAACCCAAGGAGGTACATAAGGAACATGAAGACTCACAAATTGTTGTAGAATTTCAAGTTCCAAATGTAACACAGGATCCTCATAGGTCTAGTAGGACACGACTTGAGCCTGAGAGATTTGGATTTCTTATGACTTAAGACAGTGATGAATTGGGGATAGCAGATGAGCCAACTTCCTATCTAGAAGATACTAAGGGACCAGAATATGAGGAATGGCTCAAAGCTATGAAATCTGAGATGGAATCCATGTACACCAACAAGGTATGGACCTTGGTGGATCCACCCGAAGGGGTAAAACCCATAGGGTGCAAGTGGGGCTTCAAGAAGAAGACTGACATGGATGGAAATGTTCAAGCCTAAAAAGGTAGATTGGTTGCAAAAGGATTTTGTCAAATTTGAGGTGTTGATTATGACGAGACCTTCTCACCAATTTCCATGGTTAAATCCATCAGGTTCATGCTTGCCATTGCATCTTATCATGACTATGAGATTTGGCATATGGATGTTAAAAAACATTCCTTAACGGGAATTTACTTGAGGACGTGTATATGACACAACCTGAGGGTTTTATCAATCCAAAGGAAGCCAATAAAGTCTGTAAGCTACAAAGGTAAATCTATGGATTGAAGCAAGCATCTCAGAGATGGAATCTACATTTTGATGAAGTAGTCAAAATTTTTGGCTTTCGTCAAAATGAAGATGAACCTTGTGTTTACAAAAAGGTTTGTGGGAGCATAGTCATATTTCTCATATTGTATGTGGATGACATACTATTGATGGGAAATGTCATCCCTACTCTACAGATAGTAAAATCTTGGCTGGGGAAGACCTTCTCTATGAAGGATTTAGGCAAAGCATCCTATATACTAGGAATCCAGATCTATAGAGATAGATCTAGAAGGCTTCTAGGCCTAAGCCAGAGCACATACATTGACAAGGTGCTAAAGAGGTTTAACATGGAGGGTTCTAAGAGAGGTAACTTGCCCATGTCCCATGGGGTTACGATATCTAAATCCCAATGTCCTAGTTCATGTGATGAACGGGCACACATGAGTAAGATTCCATATGCATCAAAAATTGGATCTATCATGTACGTAATGTTATGTAATCATTCTAATATGTCATATGCTTTGAGCATGATGAGCCAGTATCCGTCAATTCCAGGTGAATGTCATTGGACAGTCGTAAAGAACATCTTGAAGTACTTGAGAAGGACTAAGGATAAATTCTTGGTATACGGTGGTGAGGAAGATCTCGTGGTAAAGGGTTACATTGATGCTAGCTTCCAAACTGACAAAGATGATTTTAGATCGCCATTTGGATTTGTGTTTTGCCTGAACAACAGAGTTGTGAGCTGGAAGAGTTCCAAGGAAGAGATGGTTGCGGATTCTACAATAGAGGCTGAATATATTGCCGCATCTAATGTTGCAAAGGAAGCTGTGTGGATCAAGAAGTCCATTTCTGAACTTGGAGTGGTTCCAAGTGCTAGTGATGCAATTGAGTTTTTTTTTGCGGCAACAATAGATCAATTACATAAGCTAAAGAACTAAGATCCCACCAACATTCCAAACATATTCTATGGAGGTTACATCTCATACGAGAGATCGTACAACAAGGAGATGTGAAGATTTGCAGAGTACCTACAGAAAGCAATGTGGTTGGCCCGCTCACAAAAGCACTTTCACAACAGAAACTTGACGGCCGTGTTTGATCACTTGGATTGATATTCATGAGTGATTGGGTATAAGTACAACTGGGAATCTATTGGTATGTATGCCAATAGAGACTATCATTTGATGATTGTAATGGGATACTATGTAAATGATTTGTAATACTACATTGATCATATCAATAAAGGCAAGTTTCTAATCGATATGTTTGTGTTTTATATTGTGAGATGACCATAAAACTTATAGATGTCTACATAATAATATACTTAATGACATATGTCTTTGGGTTGATGACCTGAACAGTGAGATCATATGTATGCTAAGAGTATGCATTCTTGTTTTGTCCCTGATCAGTTGTTATTGTGGAAATATCCATACACATTAATAACACATAAGATTAGAATGTATGCAGGTTGATGGAAGAATCTCATTATCCATGATCTGGAGATATCAAACCAAATATGTAGATACTTGTTGATGAACAATGTATCAGACAGACCCACCTTGAGAGTGACACACATATACCATGGTTGGTAGTTAGAGTCACATCTCATAATGATGGTGGTGATTGTGGTTCTTAGACCTGAAGTCACTACACTTATCACATGTCGTTCGGTGTACTTTGACATCATCCATCGTAGTCCTGAATAAGGATTTCCATAAAGATGGTGCTTGGGTGCACTGTGACACATGGGGATGATTGTGAGTGATGTAGATCGAATTTGTCCTACCTACGGGAGTTTGATATTCTGGCCACTTGATAAGTGAGACTGAGAAATGCATGGCCGTGCTGATGTGAGTCAATATGTGATATTGAGCTTACATATATCTCAGACAATCTGCTCTAGTTCAAGGAACATGGATTGAATGTTGAAGAGGATAACATTTCCATGACTTGAGTTCAATTCAGATATCAACAATAAAGGAACTATACAATCACTATAACACCAGTCATGAATGATAGGTTAAGTTGTTCTCCAACTTCTCTAATTACTTGTGTGGCAATGAAGTCTTACTAAATACCAATCATTGCTTGTGAAATCATAATATGATTATGGATATCACTGCCAACATAATTTGGAGCCTACCGGGTCACACACATAGGATGCGTTGGAATAGGAGTATAATCGTGGATTTGATTTGAATTGCTCTGAATCACATTGATTACTAAAATGTTTATGTAATCCATTAGAATAATATTGGAATATATTAAAATGTTTGAGATAATTAATTGGAGTGACTGGCTCTAAGTGCAAGTGAGAGTCTGTTGGTATATATGCCCATAGAGCCATCCTGACTAATTGCATGGAGTCATATTAATTAATCAATTAACATGATTATTTGGTTAATTAATTAATTTTAAAATATTCTAATTAATCCACGAACGTTTAATTAACACAATCTTTCTATTTACTGATGGGTTTAGGAAACCCTGCTTCATTTCATCTCCTATTTAAAGGTTCTTAATGACTGATATCTTTATAAGATATATAGAGAGCCTTTTCAGTTTATGCTCACGTATGTAAACCCTAGCCGTCACCATCCTCAGGAAAGAAAGGAGAGCACTGTGACGCTAACACGTCACTGCACAGAGGCTACTCCTTCCCTCCAGCTTAGGAAGTGTGACGTGGAGTTCCTGTTCATCCGTGTGGATGAAGTTGAGATGCAAGCACTGAGACACCTACGTTCGGAGGATGTCAACGACCATCCATATGCACTACGAGCAGTGTACATCACCGCACAAAAGGAGCACCACTAGATCTTACCGCGACACACTCAGTGAATGAGAGAGAAGTGCCTCCATGTAGGCCAACATCGTTTGCACACCATCGTGCAGTGGGACATCGCCAAACTTGCTCCGCGATAAGGTATATCCCGCGAACACTCTTTCTGAATATGTTGTTGTCGACAAGATCCTATTTTGGGTTGCGTGGAAATTTATTTTTGTTGCTTCTGCCACTCATGTTTTCTCCACAAAACCCAACACCATCCTCGTCGCGCCGCCATCCTAGACCACCCCCAAACCAATTGAAAGGTTCTTTGAGTTCATGGTGCCCAGGCAAAGGATCGAGCATTGTTTCTTAGAGCTGGGAAGGTGGGAAGCATAGAGTCAATGCGTGAGTTGACCCTTGAATTGTGAAGGAGGAGCAACCCGAGGTTGAAGAAGGGTTGTGGCAAAAAGACAGCCTTGCCCCGATCCACTTCAAAGAAAGGTAAGGGCTTTTAGGTCATTTTGCCTTTTCTCATCGTGGGAATATTTGTTTTTCTATGCGAGCGGGTTGCCTTCATGGTGGCCTGTGATTGATCTAAAAAGATTTATTTTGCAAAAATCGTAATAAATCGTAGGATTGTCTAAAAGTAGAAAATAATATATGCATTTTGATCAGAAAAATGTAAGCTACATGATAAAAATATAATCTTGATCAATATACTTTAATAATTTAATGAAACCAAAACCCTAATTTGTTAATATTAATGAGTCTAATAGACTTAGTTAATGTTGTTAATCAAAGTTTGATCTTTTATGAATGAAAAGAAAACCTTGGACTCATACAAATATTAAAAATCCAAGTTTTGTAGAGTTAGGGTTTCTTTATGCATAAAGGTGTATTAAATGATGAAATTAGGGTTTGTCAACCCAATAAACATAAAAGTGTCAAATATTCATCTTTTCACCTCTCTGACCCTAATTTGACTTAAAAAGGATAAAATTGGGACTTTTACATAAAAGATACCTTTTTGCAGATCAATTGTGTATATGGAGCCTAAAGTAGGGTTTGAGAATTTAGAAAGTGAAAAGGAGAAATAATTGAAGAAAAAGAGTAATATGGATAAAGACATAGGAAAGTAGACATAAAAACCTAACTTGAGAATCCAGTCAGTCCTTTGATAGGATTTAGAGTCATGTAGTGACACATGGGTGTATGCATTGAATTTTAGGTTGACTTTCTTGATTATGTGATTAAGTCTACTATTCTTGTTTGGACTGAAAATTCTATTGAGCCAGGTATGTGCTTACGCCTAAGATTATCTGTTGTAGTTTCAAACAGTTTCTCGAAGGTTTTCCTTACATGGCTGAAATTATATGCTTGAATGTTTATTCCATTCCATGCTAACTTTAAAGTGACTATGATTATCACATTATATATGAATATGATTAGTCCAAATCTAGGCCACCTCTAGATCTATGGAAAGGCCATCCACATGGATAAGGGAAGGCATGTTTTGGTACCAACCTGAATAGGGGGTACATGAGGAGTCACTCGCCTGGATAGGGGGAGACATGAAGAGTCACCCACCTGGATAGAAGGAGACATGAGAAGTCACCCGCCTAGATAGGGGGAGAAATGATGTATTCATCTCCCTGGATAGGGGAAGATAGTGAATACTGTAGTATAAGGCCCTAAGGGGAGAAACCTAGATTGGGTAGTTGTGGTGAAATTGTTAATTTGGTTTGTTAAGACATTAATTGTTGAATTATGTTGGTAGAATTATCTATGAAATTTTGCTTCCCCCACATACCGATATGACTTGTCATATTGACTGACATTTTGATTGTCGGCATTTTTAGGATAAACTTGCTGGAAATTGGATATTCAAAGAAGAAGGCATTGAAGAAAAATAAATAAAGTAAGGCATGGAGGATATAGTTAGATAGTCTATTACTCAGTAAATCCTAGAATCCATTTTTTGTAAACTTTGGAAAAGAAAAGTTTATTATCATGCAACAAGTTTAGTTAGTTTAATAAATTTATTAATTATTTCTAATTATGCACAAATCCATTTGATCCTATTTTTGGGATAATGGCTCTAGTTTCTTGGCCTTCCTTAATTGGGGTTGCCGGGGAAAGGGGTCTTTACATTTGGTATCAGAGCCAATTTTTCTGCATAATCCTTAATAATTATTAAATTTTGCAAAGTCTTTAGAGCCCAAAGGGAGTTATTATAGGATTTTCCAAAGATGGAGGTGTCTAAAAAAGGATCATGATCTGAGGGCTGGCAATATTTCCTCCGCCCCGCTAGTCAGTTTTCGAGGACTCCCAGATCCGTGTGACTGCCTGGCTAAAATCTGAGGATTTGACTCGAAATAGAACCTATAGGATTTCTCATCTGCTCTCATCACTTCTTTGCCCCCTTTTGGTAATGGACTCTAAGTGCCTAGGGTTTCTCTCTCTCCACCTCCTCTTGAGTAATGGGATTATGGATGATAAGGATTAATGTATCCTCCCCCAAATAATAAAATGCATGTAAACAAGATGTCACAGACATAAGATAATCATAAGTTATGAAACTATAGTAATAGAGTTATTTGTGTTACAACATGGCCCGTGTCAAAATAGTTGCCTTCACAAATGACACTGCCAATGAGTACGGCGAGCCGAGGACCATGCACAAGAAGAGGCCCTCCTTTGGTAAGAGAAGGCACTAGGAAGGTGAATCCTCCAAGAAAAGGATGAGAGAAGGTGAAGCTTCTGCAGAGAAAGGCCCCGAGCCAAAACCCTTCCTCTTCCACATCGATCACCCTAAAGAGAGCCCTAAACCCAAGGACAAACCCATATGAGGATGAGGTAAAGGATGTTGCTAATTCCAGACCAGCAATCGGACTGATAGTGACATCGACTACTGAGATGCTCTAGTTAGAGTAGCAGAAGAAGTTGATTGAAGCCATCAGCGCCCTCGCCCTCAGAGATGTTCCTTGTAATGAGAAAGGGGAACCTGTTCCCGTATGTCCCCGCCTCAGTGCCACCATCTTGGATTTTGTGAAGCTGAATATCAAGAAGTGCTGGGGGGAAGACAAGATAGAAGTGGTAGACAAGGTTGATTGGCTTTTGGCTGTGGAAAATGGGTTCCACATTCTAGAGGTCCAACCAAGAAAGAAGGTCCTCTTTGCCACTCATCTTTTGGAGGGAGCAACAAAGATATTATGGGAGAACCATATCATGGGCCAATACCTAAGTGAAGAACCCATGACCTGGCCAGATTTCCATGCTCTTTTCACTGTGAGATTCATACCTCCAGCAACTAAGAAGGAAAATGAATAGCGGTTCACCTTCATGGTCCAAGGGAACTTGTCTGTGGCCAGCTACGCTCACCAGTTTCACCTCTTGGAGCATTTTAGCTACATGCTAATAGAAGAAAGGAGGGTGAAACATTTAGTGGACATACTTCACCCTGCCATTAAGCCCCATGTTATGGCAATTAAGCCCAAAACTCTCTGTGAAGCTCTCAAATTTGCCCTAGACATGGAGAAGAGAGTCATGCCCCAACAAAACCAACCTAAGGGATATCTCAACTTCATCAAAGGAAGAATTGACCCCAAGAATGACAACTAGAAGAACCAGGGTCATCACCACGATAAGGGAGGAAAAGGGAAGCCATGCAACGAGCAACAAAAATAATGGGCATCATCTAGATGCCGCAATTGCGGAAGATACCATCCTGGGAAGTGCCGCTTCAAAAAGAGGGTGTGTTTCTGATGCCAGCAAGAAGGACACTTACAGGCTAACTGCCCCCTTCCTGATCCCATAGGACAACCCCAGTGGCAGTAGTAATACCAATGGCCTAGCCAACAATAGCAACCCCACCAGTCCCACCTATAGGATATCATGGATAGGCTCGAGTGTTCGCCATCGACAATGAGGAAGCCCAATCTAATGCCAATCATCTGATAGAGGGTAATAACCCTTAGAGAATTTTTTCCATCTTTGATTATGTAATGTAATGGAAGTTTGACTATCATGAAAACTATGTAGGCACACTTGAAATTATAGGATAAAGTGTGAAATCACTTTTTGATTGTGGATCGACGAATACTTATATTTAAAAAAAATTGAGAATATGCTTTGTCTGGATTTCAAGGATTTAGGATATGTGTTGGATGTCACTACCCCAAGCGATCAGATCCTTACATCTCTTGTGAAAACCCCTATTTTACATGTTAAATATCTAAGTCATGATTTGCCTACCAATTTTATTTTGTTGGACATGAATGACTTTGATTTGATAATTGACATGGATTGTCTTTATACCTATAGAGACCAAATTGACTATAGGGAGAAAAAGATTTTGATAAAGAGACTTGTACGTATTCCATTGACCATTAGATGGAGAAAAGATGCTACCACTAGTCTGTATGTGTCGGCCTTAAAGGCAAAACAAATGATAGCCAAAGGTTGTCAAGATTTCCTCATAGTTGTCACAGGACTTGAACCTAAGGTTAAACCCTTAGGAGAGATAGAGGTAATTCAGGACTATGAGAACGTGTTTCCAGATGATTTACATGGTCTACCTCCAGAGAGGGAGGTGGATTTTACCATAGAGTTAGCTCCCAGAACATACCCTATCTCCAGGGCACCTTATAGGATGGCCCATCCTGAATTGTTAGAGCTGAAGAAGCAACTGCAGGAATTTCTAGACAAGGGCTTCATTAGGCCTAGTACCTCACTATGGGGAGCTCCAGTCCTCTTTGTAAAGAAGAAGGATGGATCACTCTGCATGTTCATTGACTACCTCATGATAAACCAAGCTACCATAAAAAACAAATACCCTCTACCCATAATCGATGACATGTTTGACCAACTTAAGTTGGCTCGAATATTTTCCAAAATTGACCTAAGGTTCGGGTACCATCAGTTATGAGTTAAGAATGAAGACATACCGAAAAACCACTTTCCACACTCATTATGGCCATTATGAGTTCTTAGTCATGCCATTTGGATAGTCCAATGCCCCACATGTTTTATGAACCTCATGAACATTGTGTTCCAACCATTCCTTGACTCTTTTGTCATAGTGTTCATAGATGACATCTTAGTATACTCGGATGACCTAGACTAACACCAAGACCACCTGGTTAGAGTCCTTAAAATCCTGAGGAAGTAGAATTTTTGTGGGAAGTTCTCGAAATGTGAGTTTTGGATTGACCGCGTCGTGTTTCTCAGATACATCATCTCCGGAGGGATGATCTCAGTAGATCATGACAAGGTGTCTGTTGTACGTGATTGGCCGACGCCAAAGAATCCTTTAGAAATTCACATCTTCCTGGGATTGGCAGGGTATTACCAGCGGTTCATCCAAGATTTCTCAAAGACCGCCCTGCCCCATACCAAGCTCACTTAGAAAGATGAGAAGTTCATATGGTCTGAGTTGTACAAAGACCGTTTCCAAGAGTTAAAGGAGAAATTGACCACAACACCTATGTTGACTCTACCATCCAGAAATGAAGGTTTCACGATTTTTACCGATGCATCCAAGTTGGGACTGGGATGTGTGCTAGAGTAGAATAAGCATGTTGTCACTTATGCATCCTGACAACTCAAGCCATATGAAGTAAACTACCTGATGCATGACTTAGACTTGGCTGCGATTATACATGCCCTGAAGATTTGGCGACACTACTTGTATGGTGCTACCTTTGAAATTCTCACTGATCATAGATCTTGAAGTATCTCCCAACTCAGAAGGACCTCAACCTAAGTTAGAGATGTTGGATGGAATATATGAAAGACTATGAATTCACCATCACATATCACTCAGGAAAGGCCAATGTGGTGGTAGATGCTCTTAGTCGAAAGCAACTTAGATGTGCAGCCGCCTTGTCCACTCAGTGGAGGAAGCTGGAGGAGTATGCCAGATGGCCCCCACAACTATTAGAAGATTGGATTCGTTTGAATAACATTCATATAAAACATGACTTGCTGATCAAGTTAGTAGTTGCCCAGATGGTGAGCCCAGAGCTTGAGAAGATAAGAGGTTTGTTGGAGGAACCTCAGACACACCTGTCCTTGGGTGTGGATGGTGGGATCCAATATAAGAATCATACTTGGGTTCCTGAGGAGTCACCTTTGAAGACTCATATCCTATAAGAAGCTCATGGTTCAAAGAAACAATACACCTTGACACTACCAAGATGTTTAAGGACTTGCATCGATATTTCTAGTGGCCTGGAATGAAGAGGGACATAGCGGCGTATGTGGTCAGATGTCTCACATGTCAAATGGTGAAGGTTGAACACCAGTGACATAGAGGATTGCTACAATCCATTGAGATTCCTGAGTGGAAGTGGGATCAGATCACCATGGACTTTGTGGTGGGTCTACCCAAGACCAAGAAAGGTCATGATGCTATATGGGTTGTGGTGGATTGCTGAACCAAGTTGGCACACTTCCTTGCATTGAAAAATACTGCCAAAGTGTTAGACTTAGCCAAGTTGTATATCCAAGAGATAGTCCACCTACATGGTATTCTAAGCTTGATTATATTTGATTGTGACCCCAAGTTCACCTCAAAGCTATGGAAGTAGGTGCATGAAGAACTTAAGACAAGGCTGAAATATATTACCACCTACCACCCCCAAACCTGATGGACAGTTAGAGAGAACGATCCAAACTTTAGAAGACCTATTGAGAGCATGTGTGCTTGATTGGGGTGGATCATGGGAGCAGTACTTGCCTTTAGCTGAGTTTTCCTATAATAATAGCTACCAAGCCAGTATCGGGATGCCTTTGTATGAAGTGCTATATGGGAGGCCATGTCGGTCATCACTTCACTAAGATGAGGTTGGTGAGAAGACCTTGTTGAGGTCAGAGGAACTTCATATTTATGCTAAGAAGGTCACTTTGATCAGGCAGAGGTTGAAGAAAGCCTAGGATCAACAGAAGTCGTGTGCGGATGCAAAGCGGACTGATTTACATTCATTGTGGGTGAACTTGTATTTTTGAAGATTCGGCCCCTGCGAGCTATAACCAAGAATAGAGAAAAATTAAATCCCCAATACGTGGGTCCATTCAAAGTTCTAGAACAGATTGGTGAAGAAGCATACCGTGTAGCCCCACCCCCACAGTATAGCATGATGCATGATGTGTTCCATGTGTCCAATCTGAAACGATATGTGAAGGATCCAAGCCATGTATTGAGCATTGAACCTATTGATCTCCAGGGTAGTGTGATGTATCCTGAGTCACCTATGAGAGTGCTAGATACTAAGGTGAAGGAACTTAGAAATAGAAAGATAGAGATGGTGAATTTTCTCTGGAAGCACCATGGAGAGGATGAAGCCACATGGGAGCTGAAGACAGACATGGAAAGATCATATCCTGAATTATTTGTATGATTAGCTAAATTTTGAGGACATAATTCTTATAATAAGGGAAGGATGTTATAACCCCAATTTTTGTTGAATTATTATGCAATTATCAATTTTTGTTGAATTAGTCGTGGAAGTAGGTCAGGGTCTGAACTGTGATACAATCTGCATTGAGACCGATTCCAGGACTGCCAAGGAGACTATGATATGTGAGGTGTCAGATTACCCAAAGCTAGCTAGATGGGTAACAGCTATGAAGAAGTTGATAAAATTGGGCTGGTACTATTTGCACATCAGAAGAGAGGGGAATATAATTGCAGACCAGTTGGCTAAGTTCCATACTAAAAACAATGGTGGCTCTTATTACTATAGGAGTCCACCTAGTCACCTTATTGATATAATCAACATTGATGCATGTAATGGTAGTAGTACTACCAAGTTTACTTCTATTTCCAATAACCCTAATTGTATTGAACCTGTTGTTTTAGCTTGAATGAGAGGGGCGGGATGAATAAAAACACCCTATGATTAAAAAAAAAGGGGTTTGCTTGACAATTTGTGTGCATTGTTTTACAACTTGGGTTTCTTTGCAAAATTGTCTTGAATTATGAATTTTGTGCTATTCCTTGTTTTAATAAGTCAATGGATGGATAAAGAAAATAAGAAAATCCTTAATAAGGGAAAAGGCAAGAAGGAAGTAAATAACTTATGCTTTATTTAAGAAAATATGGAATTCTCTAGAAGGTGGCATAAGTGGCCATAATAGGATGGTTTTAGTACCACTTGCCTTCTAATATCTAGAAAATTCGAAATTTAGATAATAGAAAAGGAAGAAAGATAGTTTTAATGCAATACATATGCTATTTTGGTGCATGTCTTGCATATGAAGAAAAAGAGATATTCTTTTTTAGTTTTGATCCCAAATTGTGCCCAATGATAGATTATGCCATCAAGAACTTTCCCTTAAAATTTGGGATTACAACCTAATGGTTTAGGAGATATGAATTATTAAAAAATCCCTAAAGTGTGGATACTACAATAGGAATACTATTAATGTCATGATTTTTTTTTATTAATAGATTTTTTTTTCTGACGCGTGTGATGTGAGTGGTTGGATCAGAGATCCAATAGTGGCGTCGTCATCTCCTAGCTTGAATCAGTTTGGGAAACAGGAATAGCTGGAGCCCAGAATCTCAAAGGGATCTCTTGCAATCCCGATCTTATCGGCCCTAGCTTGCTTTTCCATTGAATATGGGAGAGAAAGTCGAGCCCACTTTCATTGAGTTTTACCCTATTTGGTGGCTTCTAGGAGGTTCGCCCAAACCTCTGACCGTGTCTCCATGGGCATGTATATAAAGGGGGTGTACAACCCCTCTGCAAACGCACTGAACGATCCTGAAGATCCCCCTCAAGCTACCTATTGTTTTAAATTACCCTCAATTGCCTAAGAAAGAGCAGTTCGTACCCTGGTCCTAGCCACTGAGTCACTGGAGATCCATCCTCATCATGCCACCATCCTAGACCACCCCCAAACCAATTAAAGGGTGCATTGAGTTTGTTATGCCCAAGAAGAGGATCATACATCATTTCTTGGAGCTGGGAAGGTGGGAATCACAGAGTCAACACGTGAGTTGACCCTTGACTCACGAAGTAGGAGCAACCCGAGGTTAAAGAAGGGATGTAGCTAAAAGACAGCCTTGCCCCAATCTGCTTCAACTAAAGGTAAGGGCTTTTAGGTCATTTCACCTTTTCTCATCGTGAGAATATTTGTTTTTCCGCGTGAGTGGGTTGCCTACGTGGTGGCCTGTGATCGGTCTAAAAGGCTTTATTTTGCAAAAATCATAATGAATCATAAGTTATTTAAAAGTAGCAAATAATATATGCATTTTGATCATAAAAATGCAAGCTACATGATAAAAATATAATCTTGATCAATATCTGCTTCTAATTCGAAAGATATATAAAGTTGATGTATTTAATACTTTAATGGAACCAAAACCCAAATCTATTAATATTAATGATTCTAATCGATTTAGTCAATGTTGTTAATCAAAGTTTGATCTTTCATGAATGAAAAGAAAAACTTGAACTCATACGAATATTAAAAATCCAAGTTTTGTAGAGTTAGGGTTTCTTTATGCATGAAGGTGTATTAAATGATGGAATTAGGGTTTGTCAACCCAATAAATATAAAAGTGTCAAGTATTCATCTTTTCACCTCTCTAACCCTAATTTGACTTTAAAAGGATAACATTGGGACTTTTGCATAAAAGATACATTTTTGCAGCACAATTGTGTATATGGAGCCTAAAATAGGGTTTGAGAATTTAGGAAGTGAAAAGGATCAATAATTGGAGAAAAACAATAATATGCATAAAGACATAGGAAAGTAGATGTAAAAACCTAACTTGAGAATCAAGTCAGTCCTTTGATAGGATTTAGAGTCATGTAGTGACACATGGGTGTATGCATTGAATTTTAGGTTGACTTGCTTGATTGTGTGATTAAGTCTACTATTCCTATTTGGATTGTAAATTCTCCTGAGACAGGTATGTGGTTACATCTAAGATTATCTGTTGTAGTTCCATGTAGTTTCTCAAAGGTTTTCCTTGCATGGTCAAAATTATATGCTTGAATGATTATTTCATTCCATGTTGATTTTAAAGTGACTATGATTATCACATTATATATGAACATGACTGGTCCAAATCTAGGCCACCTCTAGATCTATGGAAAGGCCATCCACCTGGATCGGGGAAGGCATGTTTTGGTACCAACCTGAATAGGAGGTACATGAGGAGTCACCTGCCTGGATAGGGGGAGCCATGAAGAGTCACCCGCCTGGATAGGGGGAGACATGAGAAGTCACCCACCTGGCTGGGGGAGACATGATGAAGTCATCTGCCTGGATAGGGGAAGCCAATGAATACTATAATATAAGGCCCTGAGGGGTTACGATAGAGGGTGGAGAAATCTAGATTGGGTAGCCATGGTTTTTTTTTTGAGGAAAGGTAGTGTTATATATTAAAAAGCACATCAAGCAAGCAAAACCTGCTTATGTGGAAATCCTAAAAAATGTTTGAAATCGGCAGCAGAAAGCAGAAAGCTGAAAGGGAAAATAAAGCAGATGAGAGTATTGTTTTGCTAACGTGGGGGAGGCACCCCTTAAACAAGCCCCTTGGAGATTTTTTTAAAAAAAAGTTAAGCATCCTAGAGACTTTACTATTTGAGCTTTTTGAGATGCCCTTGAACCAAAAGATAAGTCACAGTTGTTGCTGAACTAAGCTGACACCAGTCTCATCGTCCACCATAGCTTTAAGGTCACAAAAAAACGCAGCTTCTGATTCTCCTTCCTCTGATTCATCCTGCCTCCCTTCAGCTAAGTTTCCTACAGTTTTGTAAGGATGTGAAGATCGACATCTATTTGAGTTATAACATTTTTTGCCAAAATTTTCTTGTTGTTGAAAGTTCTATTGTTCCTCTCTTTCCAAAGATTCCAGAAGATTGTGGTGAAAAGATCACTGCTCTTGAAATTTTTGTAAAGTCTTAAAGGTGTTGTTTGGATGGGGAAAGTGACTTCTTGGAGATCAGGAAGGCAAAATCTCATGAAATGTGAAAGGATAGTTTGAGAAAAAGAGCATTTAAAGAAGATGTGGCTGACCGAGTCACTATTTTTTTCACATAGAGCACATCTAAACAGGCCAATGAAACCTTTTTTGTGATGTTTTCACCTGAAAGAAGTTTGTTATGTAAAAGAAGCCATAAGAAAGTTTTGGTTTGTTAAGACGCTAATTGTTGAATTATGTTGTTAGCATTATCTGTGAAATTTTAATTTCCCCCACATACCAGTATGACTTGTCATATTGACTGACCTTTTGATTGTCGGTGTTTTTAGGATATGCTTGCTGGAAATTGGATATTCAAAGAAGAAGACATTGAAGCAAAATAAATGAAGTAAGGCATGGAGGATATAGTTAGATAGTCTATTACTCGGTAAGACCTAGAACCCATTTTTTTTGTAAACTTTGGAAAAGATATTTTTATTATCCTGCAACAAGTTTAGTTAGTTTAGTAAAATTTATTAATTATTTCTAATTTTGCGCAAAACCATTTGATCCTATTTTTGTGATAACAGTTCTAGTTTCTTGGCCTTCCTTAATTGGGAGTTGTCGGGGAATGGGGTCGTTATAGTTATCTACATCTTCATTAGTTTCTTCACAATGACTTCCGTGTTCAACTTCATCTACATAAACTCTGACCTCTTCTTCCTCTTCATCACGGTATGTTAACTCATAGTCATTTCCGAAATCAACATCAACATCTAATGAATATGAGGGAACATACTATTGGAAACGTACAAATGTTGTCTCTAATACTATAAATGTTGCTTAATATGATGATATACATGGTTTGAAATGTACCATCTTGAAACTCCATGTCAAATAAATGAACTTTAGCAATAAATGGACTAGTCAGGATACATACAAGTAGTTAATGTTGTAGATGGATCAAAACTTCAAGAGAAGGTGTTGCTACAAGCACACCCCCACAATCTATATGGACAATGTAATGCATTTCTCAAAAAAATTAGGGCACAAGCACAAATTTGCCTCCCCAATATGTTCTCCACGGAATGCCCAAAATTTCCCTCCACTTCCAATCTATTTCCCCCCATTTTGTTCCTTGTATAGTCACTGTAAAGCATTAATTGAGCATGCTAAAGAAAAACTAGATCGAGCTACAGTATGCTGACCGAGCTACTATAGTGAAAACTAGTTTCAGTTCTCAACCACCACGTCCATACCAGGCAACTGACAAGAAAAAAAAGAAAAACCACCATTTTCACGGCGCGTCACTGGTTTGGCACGTCAACATAGCATTTTTGTAAAGAAAAAGAAACATCGGTCCAACAAAGTGGGTGACAGTAGTCTGCCTCTGTGGTGAGCTAACCAGCCAATCATTCTGCAAGCCGCCAGACCACTATCATATTGGGTTGAAAGGAAGTCTTGCATACATATAAATTGGGAAGATGCTGGGCTGGGTTCAAGACTCCATATTAAAATATTAAATCTTCTCTCCTGCGGTCAGTTGGGCTTGAGTATTTCTGCATGAATAATAGTCGACTTTCAGATGATTGACTTTTTATTTGTGAATGGTTCGAATCTAATAGAAAGACATTGGTTTGATTGTGTGGAATAAGTTTTTTTCCCATTTAGCACATAACACCCTATTTTTTATCAGCCTCATTCTCTCTTCTTACTTTATTTTAACACTAGGGATAAGACTGTGGTATGCACGTTTTCTTTGTTAAAATAAAGAAATATCAACTTGTAATTTAGAAAATAGAGAGCAAAATTTATCGAACTGCTTCCACATTTTTTATAAATAGTATATATTGGCATTAAAAATATAGAAGAACTTAATCATTTTTAAAAATAAATACAAATATTTTTTCCACCACTCTCCACTCTTCAAAATTGCATGGAACTCCCTTCATATCATTTTATATAGGGACGAGCATCAAACCCGACCGACCTGATTTTATCCGACATAACCTTCTCAGATCTGATTACATAAGAAAAAATTAAGCACATTTTTGTATGGGCTAGGTCAAGGTAAACTCGAACAAAAAAAATCATATATTTAGATTCATTATTTATACATGTAAATATAACATTATACATATGTATCATGTATCTTTGTAGGATACATAAAAAAACTTTTTAAAATTATATTTTAATAAAAATATGTTTGACTAGTCTTGTTAATAAGACTAAATGAAAAATGGTACACAATACATTTCAGTTATATGAACTCATTTTATATTGTAAATACTTACAGAAATTTATAGTATAATTTGATCATATATGTTGGATATATACTACTTTATTATATGTGTTTCAGTAATCATATCAACCTAACCGTGGAACACTATTGAAAAAAATATTGACCTTTCGAGTCAATGGTAAGTTAGTAAAATTCAAAGGAATTTGTTTGAATGATTATTTACTATATTTTTTTAAGAATTTAGGATATGATCATGATTTTAAACTTTTATGATCATTATAATATCCTTCTTGTCTATATAGTTAGAATTAATCAATAATGTAAGGCCCCTAACCTAGTTTAGTTCTTGAGTATGCTTGCTTTGCTTAATAAGATGCTCAAACCTTGATCTAATCTCTTGAGATGCTTAATATCATGTGACATGATTGTGGTTTTAGTTTGGTCCTTTTGAATGTTATTTGAGCTATGCTTGCTAGTTTTGAACCAAGTTGCAATTTACCCATGTTCAAGGGTTATCTTGCAATTTGTCACACGTAGGTTGTGTCCTTTGTGCCTTGGCTTCATGAGAGAGAGAGGATGGTGCTCTGGGGCACCTTGTTGAACCTTGGTTGAGGAGGAGAGAGATAGAGACATGTTGAGAGTGGTTTCTAGGGTTTTCCTTGGTGCCCTATGTTGATGTTGACCTTTGTGTTGACCATTTGAGTTTTGGATCTTCCAACGACCATCCTTGTAATTCCTTGGTGGTTTATCTATGGTTGAATGAGTTTTTCATTGAGATTTGAGATCCATACAGTCCTAGAGGTTTGAGGCTTTCTCTTAGGTTGCTTGACCTAGGGTCCGAGTGCCTTAGGTCACTTGGTTTTATGCGACCATGTACCCTTGTGGCCTTGTTTTCCTTCAACTGATGGTCATCCATAACCAAGTGAGGTCACTTGGTTTTCTTGTTTTTCATGACCTTAGTGGTTTGCATGGTTTTAGTGAATATATGTGGGTTCTTTGGTGGACATGTGGCACTTATGTGCATGCCACCTCACCTCTTTGGTCTCTCTCTATCTTTGGGTATATGCACCCCTCTTATTTCATGCATATGATCCTTTTGCAACCTATTTTCTTCTCTCATCTTTGGAGTTTGGCCCTTATGTGCTTGTTGGAGAAGAAACTCAACCTTGTGCTTGGGGGCCAAAATCCTTTGCATGTGGTGATCCAAGCTTGGAGCTACTCTTCCTTGGTGATCTTTGATCATTGGTAAGTGACACAACCTCTTGGTTTCATTATCTTACAAAACCCTACCTCTTTCTTATGCCCTTGGCTGAATCCATGGAGCTTTCATGGTGGTGCTTGTGTTAGGATGGAGGTACTCCTCTTTCTTGGGTCAAATTCTTGGTTCTCCAAGGTAGTAGTCAAGTCAGGTGGAGGAAATCTTCTCCCTTTCTCTCCCTTCTTGTTCTTTTCATCCTTGATGTTTTGGTTCCTCTTCTTGCTCTTTTGACCTTGGGTTTTTCTTCTCTTTTGAGTTGATGACTATCTTGGTCATGGATGTGATCAAAGTTAGGTTTCTTTCTTGCTTTTGGAGCTTTTCTTGAAGGTGGTGCAACCATCATCTAAGGCAGGTTATATAAATCTTTTCCCTCTTCTATTATTGAACTATAATCCTACATGCAGATCTTTCCAAAACATGATTGCTTGTTGTTGATAATGATATCTTTTTAGGGTTGTAATGCTATAATGATTGTGCATGTACTTATTCCTTTGCTTAAACCCTAATTCACTTACCCAAAATCTATATGGTGGAGATGATGGTGGTTTTGCATGCATATCTCAAACTTGGTTTTGTTATCTTGGTTCAGTTGCCTTGCATGAGGTGGAGTTTGGTTCTATTTTCATGCGCTTGATCTTGGGTTTTTATCTCTCAACTCATGGTTTCCATGTTGGACACATGTGGTGCTTGATTTTAGGGTTTTCATGATGTTTTCCTTAAGTTTTTACATCATCCCTTAAAGGTCAGTTTCATATTGTTAATGTTCTATCTTGCTCATAAATTGCTAGTTATTTTATCTCTCTTAGATTTTTTCATGTTGGCACCTAAGTGATTGAGTGATTGGTGATGTTTGGTCGAATGAGATAGCTTTCCTTTGGTTTTGGGTCGCATTGACTGGTCTCTCTTCGGTCGAATAGGTATTTCCTTTGGTCTCTTAGATGACTGATTCTCTTTGACCGACGAATAGGTGGCTTCCCTTCGACCGTCTATTTTGGTAATGTATGTTCGCTGGTGTGGTCTATGACCTAGGGTTTCCCTTCGACCGTTTGGTTATGGTTTGTGTCTTGGTCACTGACCTAGTTTGTGGTTTGGTCACTGAATGTGTGCCTTCAACCTTGGATCCCTTCAACCACTGGTGTGTCATGGTTGTGTCTTGATCATTGGTCTTGAGGATGGTCTTTGACCAAGATGTATATTTCACTTTGATCGCATGGTTTGTGACCTAATTCCTTGTTTAACATATGAAGGGTTATGACATGTGTTTGATAAGAATGGTTGTCTTGATG
Source organism: Alisma plantago-aquatica (assembly GCA_963693085.1). Classification (NCBI taxonomy): domain Eukaryota; kingdom Viridiplantae; phylum Streptophyta; class Magnoliopsida; order Alismatales; family Alismataceae; genus Alisma; species Alisma plantago-aquatica. The sequence continues at coordinate 1,123,881,586 of OY856412.1, read as the reverse complement.
TTGGTTTTGAAAGACCGCAAAGGATGTGTTGACTTCAGATTTATACATTGCCCATATTTTGATAATGACTTAACCATTCCATTCCTATGTATATAATATGTTTGTTCAAGATTGATTTCAGGCTTTAGGTACATGAAAAAGGATCAAATTACACAAGCCCTAGCTTGTTCAAGTTCAATTCAAAAGCAATGCTAGTGCACATTTTTGGAAAATCACTCCAAATGACCTTAGATTAATTTTGTAATCACTTGTACTGATGATATGACTTGTAACTAAGATGAGAAAAAATCAAGGACATTTAATTCCAATGTTTTGTCACTCAAAAGTCAATTTAGAAAATTTGTCATAGGATGTTTACCAGTTGAGTTGGAAACTCGACCGATCCAGTGATGGATTTTCTAAAGATGACCAATCACTCGAGTTTCACACTCACAGATGTTGACCGATCGATCAACTAACCAAAACTAATTTTGACTCATCATTCAAGTTTCCCAGAACAAACTTGACCGATAGTTTGAAAATTGACTTTGTCACTTAGTGGATTGGTTGAGTTATCTTTATTGAAACTCGATCGAATGTACTCTACAGAAAATGCAAAAAAAGTGATTATAACTGTTGGTGAATTGTTGTGAGTGAAAATAGATCTATTTTAACTTGGAAAATGACTATATATCACCCTTAAGTGATCCCACACTCAAGGGAACACCCCCAACTATAAATAGGACCCCTTAAAGTTCATTCCAAATTTTCTCATTCATGCTATTCTAAGTCCTTGATATAGTTGTTACAACTCCTTGAGCCCCTTTCTCTCTCTCATTTATAAAGCATTTTGTGATTATGAGTGAGTTAGGCAAGTTGTAGGAGAGCTACCTCCATGTTCTTGTAAAGCTCTCATTCCATTCCATCTTCCTTACCCCCTTTCTCAAAGAGCAAAGGGTGAAGCAAGCTACTTCAAGTGAAGGTGAAGCTGTTGCTGTTCTTCTTTAAGGTTGAAGAAGAGGTGAAGATCTTATCTAGGTGAAGGATAAGGGAAAGACCTAGATTCAAGACGAGTGGGTAAATCCTTCAAGGCCAAAGACTTGATGAAAATGTGGGTAAGTCCTTATTGAAGGATGAAGACATCTTGATCAAGTGGGTAAGTCCTTGTGTAGGTGGAAGACTCTTGTCTTGAGTAGGTAAGTCCTTGGATTTATCGTGGTCTCCTTATATCTCTTATGAATGAATATAAGTATATACATATTGAAAGTCCTAGAGGTTGACCTCTCTAGGTAGTGGATTGACTATCTCCTAGTTTGGATATTGGAACCACTCTAAACCACCTTGTCCAAGTGCATGTTTCAATATCTCTCATCCTTGCTATGCTTTCTTAGATAGGACTTCAAATTGTTCTTAAGATATTTGTTTTGATTGATATAATTTGATGGTCTAACTTATCTTGTGAGAATTTTGAAACTCTATTCACCCCGCTCTAGAGCCCTAGATCCAACAAGTGGTATCAAAGCCAAGGATCTTTTCCACCAATATCCCATGAGACAATAAGATGGGAGACAACCTACTTGGTTCACTCAACCTAGAGGGAGGCTTCTCCATGTGTCCTCTAATTTTCGACGGCACCAACTTCCTCTATTGGAAGAGGCATATGTAATTCTACATTAAAGGCATGAACTTTGATATGTGGAAGGTGATGGTCACACCATACAAGGAGCCTACCAGAGCTGTTTAAACATGGAATGAAGCTACAGTAGAAGAAGCCTAACTCAATGCCAAAGCCATAAGCATCCTCTATGCAACCCTTACCCCAACGGGGTTCAACCACATCTCCTCATGGGATACCGCCTATGAGATTTGGGATAAGTTGTGCATTACCTATGAGGGCACAAACCAAGTCAAGGAGGCTAAGATATACATGTTGAACAACATTCTAGAGAACTTCAATATGGGCAAGAAATAATGGATTGTAGAGATGTACTCTAGGCTCAACATCATCATCAATGGCCTAGATGCTTTGGGCAACACTTTGGATAGAGGTGTAATCAAATCCAAGATCTTGAGGACTGTACCAAAGAGATGGGAGTCCAGGTGACCTCCATTGAAGAAGTGAAAAGCCTTGGTGACATCCCAACTGAAGAGCTCATTGGAAACCTACAACCTCATGAGCCAAGGCTTGACAAGCAAGAAGAAGAAGCCAACCAAGAAGAGAAGGAAACCAAGAATATTAAAGATAATGCCTTCAAAGCTCAAGTGGAGGTTGTCATCCTTGAACAACAACTTACTTTCCAGACATCTCTCCTCCTCTAGTGAAAATGATGGCCCTAGTGAGCATGAAGACAACTACACTAAGGGCAAGCACTTCAAGGAAAAACAATCCTCCTCCTCCACTCCTAGATGATACAAGTGTGGCCAAAAGGGACACTACAAGAGTGAATGTCCTAAATCAAGAAAGTCACACCACAAGGGCATATCCAAGAAGGAGGAAGAGTACAAGAAGGAGAACAAGTACAAGAGTAAGGAAAAGAAGGAGAAAAGACACAAGAATGCAACTCATGCAACTTTGGAAGAATCATCCTCAAGTGGCTCTAGCTCTGAAGAAGATGGATAGTGCCACCTTGCACTCATGGCCTCTACAAGTGAAGAAATTGTTGAGGTAAGTGAGGTATGATTTCATGAGTTATCTAAGGAAGCTCTTATCAATATTCTTATTTCTATTCATTCTTTTTTTTCTAAATGTAAATCTAAAAGAAAAAAGGTTAGGAAAAATTATTGATGATTTGTATGCTAAACTTGAGATTCTTGAGCAAAATGAGAAAACTCATATTGAGAGAATTGATAACTTGAAAGGCCAATTTCTTGATCTTGAGATCCAATACAATGGAATTGAGGTAGAGAATGGTATTTACCTTAGGAAAAAGGTAGATGGATTGTTGATAGTGGTCGCACTTAGCGCATGACATGTGATATAAGCCATTTCAACAACTTCACTAAGAAGAAAGGAGGTTCAATTACCTTTGGATACAACAAGAAAGGTAAGGTTAAAGGTGAGGGTAATGTAGGTGAATCCTTGTGTATCAATAATGTTCTCATTGTGGATGGCCTACATCACAATTTAATAAGTGTAATTCAATTATGTGATAATGGTTACCTTGTGCTATTTACTTCCTTTGAATGCTTGATTCTAGATTCCCTCACCTATCAAGTCATATATAAGGGAACTAGAAGTGGTAATCTTTGTGTAATTATGCTTGACTCTATTAATACTATTGTTGGTAGATGCCTAGTATTCAATTCAAATGATATTTCTCTTTGGCATCGTCGACTTGGTCATGTAAATATGCATCAGTTGAAGAAGTTGAGCAAAAAGGACTTGGACTAGGGAATTCCCAAATTAGATTTTGAAAAGGATGAGGAATGCCAACCTTGTACCCAAGGAAAGAAAACAAAGTCCTCCTTCAAATCCAAAGGAGTCCTTAGTACCAAGAGAGCTCGTTAACTTCTTCACATTGATCTATTTGGACCAATGAGAACTCAATCGCTTCATGGTTCCAAGTATTTCCTTATTATTGTGGATGGTTTCTCTAGATATACTTGGACCTTCTTTCTCATTTCTAAGAGTGATACACTTGTTGTTTCTCTAGTTTTTTTAAACAAGTTGAGAACGAAGCTTCTTGCCAGATTGTTTCCTCCGTAGGGATCATGGGGGATAATTTTAAAAGGATCTTTTTGAATGCTTTTGCGAAGAATCTAGGTATGCAAATAACTTCTCTTCACCTCGAACACCTCAACAAAATGGGGTCGTAGAGAGGAAGAATAGGTCACTACATGATATGGATAAGACCATGCTTTTAGAGTATGATACTCCAAAGGAGTTTAGGGCCAAAGTCGTTAGTACCTCATGTTTTGTGCAAAACTAGGTTTTTACACATCCTTCTTTGAAGAAAACCCCCTATGAGCTATGGCATTGTAGGAAGCCTTCTATCGAGTATTTCCATGTTTTTAGATGTCCTTGTTTTGTTTTGAATACAAAAGATTCTCTCAATAAGTTTGATCCGAAATCTTACAAGGCTTTCTTTCGTGGCTATAACACTACTAGCAAGGCTTATAGAGTGTTTAATATTGATCTTGCTAAAGTAGAAGAATTCATTAATGTTAATTTATTGAGACTAACCCATATATTCCCAAAGATATTGTTCCAAATGATGATGTTGTAGATGTGGTAATTCCTATTCGAAAAGAACTCAACATCACCCAAAAGGTAAAAGAGGTGGTCATTCAAGAAGAAGAGAAAGATGAAGAGAAGAAGGGTCCAACTCCCCAATTTGCAAAGAATCATCCAAAATAGATGATTTTAGGTGACCATATGAAAGAGTGAAGATGCGGGCTGCCTTCAACAAAGAACAAGCCAACAACGCCTTCATCTCACAACTCGAGCCAAAGAACGTCAAAGAAGCTATTGGGGATGATGAATGGATCCTAGACATGCAAGAAGAGTTGGAGCAATTTGAAAAGAACAAAGTATGGACCTTAGTGCTAAGATCAAGTGATAGAAAGATCATTGACACCAAGTGGGTCTATCGCAACAAGCTAGATGAAAGTGGCAAAGTGGTAAGGAACAAAGACATCTTACTAAATATGAGAACATCATCAACCAAGACAAGTACAAAGTGAGCTACTTAAGCGCTTTGGGATGGAGAACACCAAGCCGATGGACACACCCATGTCAAATACCACCAAACTTGGTAAATATGAAGAAGGTGAGAAGGTAGATGAGAAGCTCTATAGAGGTCTGATTGAAAGTTTACTTTACTTAACTACCTCTAGACATGATATAATGTTTAGCATTGGCTTGTGTGCTCGCTTTCAATCAAATCCCAAGAAATCACATCTTATAATTGTTAATAGGATTTTAAGGTACTTAGCCAAAACTCCAAATGTTAGACTATGGTATCCCAAGTCAAGGGGCTTTACTCTTATGACTTATAGTGATGTTGATTACGCATGATGCTTGATTGATATAAAGTGTACAAGTGACACTTGCTTTCTCCTAGGACCATGCTTGGTGTCTTAGTTCTCCAAGAAACAGAGCACAGTGGCATTATCAACTACCGAGGCTAAATACATTATAAATGGGAGTTGTTGTGCCCATGTCCTATGGATGAAGCAAATGCTCCAAGACTTTAACATTCATTTTGATGTTTCTCCTATCTATTGTGATAATACTAGTACAATTAATATGTCTTACAATCCTATCTTGAATAGTAGAGCTAAGCATACAAAGATTCACCATCATTTTCTTCATGATCGCATTGCCAAAAAGGATATCTATATCATGCATGTGGACACAGAAATTCGATTGGCAGACATTTTCACTAAACCTCTAGCTAGAGAGACATTTAATTTTATTAGATCTACACTACTCATAACTACTTTGAATGAATCTGATATTCCTTCTAGCTAGTTTTCATCTATCCTATATTTTTTTCTTATGTTTTGATCACCCTTGCTTTCTAATATGCTAAAATCAGTTTTTCATGTTTTTTGCCATTTTTTCTCTTATTTTTGGGTTTTTTGAAAACACTTGTTTTATCACAAAATAGTACCCAATGATGAGTGATATGTGCCTAAGTATGTTTAAAATGCAAAATGGACTTGAAAAATAACTTTTATTATCACTCTATAAAATTTCTAAAGTTGGTTCAGGTGGACCATCAGTCGAGTTGCCAACTCAACCGATCAGTGACCGAGAGATTTTTCAAAGAGACAATCAATTGAGTTTTCGAGTCACAGAACTCGATCGATGGCCAGGCTGGAGCAAACATAAGTTAGGTTTGGTCGACTTTTCTCCCTCTCAACTAGAAAAAAATCGACAGATCCAACCTCCAGCCCCCTCTACCTCTCCACCCTAGCCCCAAACTTCCTCTCCCTAACCCTAGGTCGACCTAGATAGACCTTACTTGACCTCTTTCCCATCAACCCTTGGTGTATGGATGACTTGTGGTGGTGTTTCCATCATTTTTGTTCTCTCAATCCTTCTCATTTCATCTCCATGGCGTCAAATAGGAAAAAGAGAGCCACCCCATCCGGAGCACCATCCTCCTCCTAACTCACAACTCATACCCTTTGAAGATAGCTTCTTTGTCTCAAATGATGCTCTAAATAGGTACAAGGATCTCCTTCCTAGGAACCCTTTTCCTTTTCATGCCATTTATAAGCCAACCCCACATAGAAAAATGGTTATCGATCAAGTAACCGAGTTGCTATACGACCACCAACTCTCTGTCTTGAGTATTGAACGTGCATGCTATCACAATTCCATCACAAGCACAAAAGTCATTCATGAATTCTATGATAATTTGTAATGGAATTATGACACTCTCATACCCCCACCTAATGCTCAAGTAGTCCTTACTTCCATGATAGCTGGAAAGAAATTCCAAGTCTTTGAGGATACTCTGAACATCTTTTTCTCAAGTACTGAGGTGACTGATACTTGGATGAAGGACTACTCCGAGTATTTTGACCTAGTTGACTCTGAGGCCTTTTACAAGCAATATGATCTCACTCTTCCTGGTATTCACAAATTCTTGAAGAAGACTCAATTTTCTTATAGGAAGAAGTGTACCCTTCCCTCCTCAGCCTTAGACCTCAAGAACCACATACTCGCCCTAGTTGTTAACTGGAATATTCATCCCAAGAAAAACCAGACTGAAATTGTAGAAAACACTGTGGTGATTATGTTATGTATCTTGAAGAACATCGAAGTCAAATGGGCGATATATGTACGTCCTTCATCACATGACCCATTTTGACTTTGGTAAGAACGCCATTGGCACCCACCCTCCCTACCCTATCCTGATTTGTGATCTTTTTCAAACTGCCACTGAAAAAACTATTTTCCATGACCTTCATTACAAACTAACCAAGAAAGGAGTTTGCATCAGTGAGACCACACTTTATAAGTCTATGCCTATCCCTTCCTCTACTACACCTGGAGCCTCTACCTCCACCTATGCACCTCCACCACCTCAGCCTTCCCGACCTCCCCACACCTCTTTACATGTATCAAATGAAACCATCATGGGTTACATGATGCATCAGTAGGTTACAACCTTCAGGTTTAGGAGCATATGCATCAGGATCTATGTGCCATCATGTCTAGTATTGAACCTTTCCCGTGCTCATCCCTATCCTACCAACCAGCCCTACCTAGGAGGTGACTATGCATCCTATGCATATGATCAATTTTACCCTACCCATCCACCTGTTTCTTCAACCGCTACACCCTCTATTGCTGGTGGATCTACCCTGCTGTGCTACCTCTCCCTGCTGGTCCTATAGATACCCTACTTACATGACTTGGTACTTTTGTTCCTTCTTATCCTCAAGCCCAAGAGTTACATGACCTTGGTATTTCATGGGCTGAGCATAATACCAGGTGGCCTGATTGTGGTTTTGGTTCCTCTACCTTTGAGGAGATGCCAGATCATGTCAATGAAGAAGCTACTGCTACTGATGAGGAGGCCTCTGAGGATGACGGTGATGATGGTTCTGGTGGCTCTACTAGTGGTTCTGGTGATGAAGGTGATGTTGTTGTCTCTACTGTACCTTCAGACGGAGATGACAACTATGATCCAGAAGCCTCTATTGCTGGTGTTGATGATGTGGACATAGATGACCTAGATGTTTAGATGTTTTTATTTTTAGTCTATAGATTCTAATCATATATATCTTTATAGGATATTTTGTACTAAAATCATCTGGGCACATTATTTGAAATGTACTATTTACTATCATGTTTTCATTGTTTTGGATTGTAGTTGCTTTTGAGGACATGCTCTCTGTGTTGTAATCTTGATCATATGTACACTTACTCTTTGATTCACTATATCTCATGAGTTGGTGCCATGTTTACCATATTTTAACTATGACTTAGATTGCTTGTTTCTCTCTTGTCCCTATTTGATGTATGCTTTGGAATTGCACATTTTATGTTGTGGATGTATGTTTTGGTTGTGCTTGGAGAAGACATGTTTTTGTGCTCTTCTACCCCCTTCCTTTTTGATAATGTCAAAAGGGGGGAGAGAAGTTCAATGTTTTGAAACTCAACCATATTGCTTTTATGGCCTATATGATCATTTTCTTGTTAAATATATGCTTTATCATGTGACTTGCTAAAGGACCATATAGTATACATGTTATACTATTTTGTGTAGATAGACTACTATGTAGGTAAGAGTAAGCATAGATTGAGGGGTAGCAATTCACATTGTTCAAATCATGAATCCCCCTACATTTTACAAGGCAAAGGTATAACCTCACATATCCTTTTCAATATAATTGAGGAATGGTTTGTCATTGTCAAAAAGGGGGAGAATGTTGACTTGAGAGTTATACATTGCCATGTTTTGATAATGACTTAACCATTCCATTCCTATGTATCCAATATGTTTGTTCAAGATTGATTTCAGGCTTTAGGTACATGAAAATGATCAAATTACACAAGCCCTATCTTATTCATGTTCAAGTCTAAAGCAATGCAAAGTGCATGTTTTAGGAAATCACTCCAAATGACCTTAGATTAATTTTATAACCACTTGTATTGATGCTATGACTTGTACCTAAGATGTGAAAAAACCAGGGACACTGAATTCCAACGTTTGGTCACTCAAAAGTCAATTTAAAAAATTCATCACAAGCTTTTTATCGGTCGAGTTGGAAACTCCACCGATCCAGTGATGATTTTTTTTAACATGACCAATCGATTGAGTTGCACACTCATAGAACTCGACCAAGAAAACTGATTTTGACTCATCAATTGAGTTTCCCAGAACAAACTCGATCTATAGTTTGAAACTTGGCCTTTTCACTTAGTGGATCGATCGAGTTACCTTTATTGAAACTCGACCAAATGTACTATACAGAAAATGCAAAAAAGTAATTATAACCATTGGTGAGTTGTTGTAAGTGAAAATAGATTCATTATAACTTGGAAAATGACTATATTTTCCCCTTAAGTGATCCCACACTCAAGGGAACACCCCCAGATATAAATAGAACCCCTTGGAGCTCATTCTAAGTTTACTCATTCATGCTGTACTAAGTCCTTGCTATATTTAAGTGTGTTGCAACTCCTTGAGACCCTTTATCTCTTTCATTTACAAAGCATTTTGTGATTATGAGTGAGTTAGGCAAGTTGTAAGAGAGCTACCTCCATATGCTTGTAAAGCTCTCATTCCATTCCATCTTCCCTACCCCCTTTCTCAAAGAGCAAAGGTTGAATCAAACTACTCCGCGTGAAGGTGAAGTTGTTCTTGTTCTTCTTTAAGGTTGAAGAAGAGGTGAATATCTTCTCCATGTGAAGGAGAAGGGAAAATCCAAGATTCAAGAAGAGTGGGTAAATCCTTCAAGGCCAAAGACTTGATGCAAGTGTGGGTAAGTCCTTGTTGAAGGCTGAAGACATCTTGATCAAGTGGGTGAGTCCTTGTGTAGGTGGAAGACTCTTGTCTTGAGTAGGTAAGTTCTTGGATGTATGGTGGTCTCCTTGTATCTTTTATGAATGAATATAAGTATACACAGATTGCAATGTCCTAGAGGTTGACCTCTCTAGGTAGTGGAATGACTATCTCCTAGTTTAAAGATTGGAACCACTCTAAACCACCTTGTCCAAGTGCATGTTTCAATTTCTCTCATCCTTGCTATTCTTTCTTAGATAGGACTTCAAATTGTTCTTAAGCTATTGTTTTTTATTGATATAATTTGAAGGTATAACTTATCTTGTGAGAATTTTTAAGATCTATACACCCCCCTCTAGAGCCCTACATCCAATAGGATGTTCCAAGAATGTGGTAAGGTGAGATACCTAGCATTGTTGATAGGGTTGGTATGTAGAACCCTAATCAGACATAATGTTGAAACCCTAACCCTAATGTAGGACTATAATAATGGTTGTCTACCTTGTACAACATGATAGTATGTAGTGATGATGTATTGTTTCTCTCTCCTACTTGTTTGATACTAACCATGCAGGTGAATGATTGTCATAGCTTGTAAATGATATGATGATGATCATATGTCACAAAATGATGGCTATAAGCCTTGCTAAGGCATGTTGATGTGATGTTTCTTATGACCTGGTAGAGGCATAAATGCCTAGTGTGAGGTGTTATCCTCTAGTGATATGATGAGGGATTGATATCCCATGACATTGTGATAATAGTGATGGCCTTGTATGGCAAGTGGTGTCATGTGATGATGTGATAGGTTTATGCTATATACATTTTATATCTTCTTCAGTCATATTATGCCCTTATTTTTGTAGAACTTGTTTGTGGTTTATACTTTGTAACTCGATTGATGCTAAAAGATACTCAATTGTCTTAACCAATCAAGTGAAATCCTGATCATGTAGTTGCCATGTGTCATAGATCCATCTTCAGCATCAGTACTAGCTGGATGGTGAACTGAGAAATTCCTTCTGGAAACTTAGAGAGCATATTATTGAATATGCGGGGTGCAAGTCGAGGTATCTCCTTGTATACTTAATACACTGGGATGGCTGAGGTCATACCCTGGCAGGAGAATAATCAAGTCCATATCTCAGATGATGTGATTTAGTATATGTGATATGTTACTAGGTTGACTGTGGTCATACCCTGGCAGGAGAACGATTGCGGTCGTATCTCATTTCACTAGTGTTGTGACCTATATACCAAGGTGAACTAGGTTATTTTGCAGTTAAACTTGATATGTCACCGCGGTGGACTCGGACTGACTAAGGGTGTATAGGATCATGGATTCCGACTATTCCATTGATCTTGTATGGCACTGGTTTTGACTTAGTAGTGGTCAATTGGAGCATGAGTGGTATACCTCATCTCCTCAGGGCATAATAAAAGACGTAATTTAGCCGTGCAATATAATTTCTTAGGGTTAAACACGACTCACATTGGATGACCCTTTACCTTATCTTCGTACTGATTTCTTGAATTATAATGAGGTAAGAGAAATCAAATGTTATACATATTCTTCATAGTCTTTATAAAGTTAAAACTTGTTCTACTGCTCAGTGGTAATTGCCTAATTGGTTTAATCTGAATTATCAGTTTAATACATCATTTAGTTGAATTTTCTCAACCTGATAATGTTGTTACCTATCTACTTTAGTGTACATGTGCTTTTAATAGACATTAGTGGAGAGTTATATCTCTCACAAGGACATTTGGTCTCACCCCCGTGAGTTTCCACATCTTTTAGGTGGTCGTGCATGAAGGATTAGATATCATGTGATTGAGGCCGAGCATCAAGAGGAGAAGTAGCTATTGAAAGGTTGGATATGCTGCTAGTGTTTTTAGTAGAGTCTTATGTGTCATACCTATACTCTCAGGTCCTTGGAAAAGGTTTTGTGGTTTTGTATATCAAGATGATGGTTTGATAGTATGCTTTGTTTTGTAGATATGGCATGCATGCATATAAACATGTTGTTATATATGTAGCAGGTTGAGGCCAGTGAGCTAGTAAATAATGTTATGTAATAATCATTTGGCATGATATATGTTATAGGTGGCTTTCATGGACTTGGATGTAATATGTTTCCACTTTAGGAGGATACGTGATATCGATTTTAATTTACTCATTTTGTGGTAATATAGTTTGTTGATGATAATTCCACACATTGTTTTGACTAATCTCGCTTTGTGGCACATTAGGGCATCATAAATAAGTTATAAGTTTAGAAGTTTTACAAATAGTACATATAAGTTATATGTTCTTATCCGTACATTTTTCCTGAATTCTGTCAATAAATAAGTATTTAGGTAGATGTTTGGAAATAATTTACTTCATTGTGCTATCTAGGCTGATCCAAACCCACTTGAAATCCATATCTATTACACATGTTGGGTATGTGACAAAAAGACATGGTTCTAGGGACCAATTTCTTATTAAATGAAACAATAAGAAATACTCTACACAACAAGGACTAATTTTGAATTAAAGAAAGTATTTAAAAAATAGAACCTTCCATGAGTCTTATTATCCAAAATGTAATTTTAAAAAGTAAGAACAAAAGTGTGATGTACACACAGGGACCAGTGTGCAATTTCTAAAAATATTGGACAAAATTGCATTGAGCCCCCATTGAGGCTTTCTTATATAGTATAGATACAAAATATAATTTTAAAAATTAAAAACAAAAGTGTGATGTACACACACAAGGAGCAGTGTGTAATTTCAAAAAATATTGGAAACAATTGCATTGAGCCTCTCTATGGGCTTTGTTATATAGTATATACGAGTCTTCTTATACAAGATATAATTTTAGAAAATAAAAACAAAAGTGTGATGTAGACACAAGGGGATGAGTGTGTAATTTCAAAAAATATTGGACAAAATTGCATTCATCCCCCTCTGGGGGCTTTCTTATATAGTATAGATACAAAGTATAATTTTAAATAGTAAAAACTAAAGTGTGATGTATACACATAAGGATCAGTGTATACTTTCAAAAAAATATGTACACAATTTCATTGAGCCCCTTTACAGGCTTTCTTATATGGTGTAGATACAAAATATAATTTTGAAAGGAAAAAATAAAAGCGTGATGTACACACACAAGGACCAGTATGTAATTTGTAAAAATATGGACAAAATTGCATTGAGCCCCCTATGCATGTTTATTTATATAGTATAGCTATGTAATCTATCCTCATTTAAGTCGATGTGCATTTAGTTTACCTATTGTGCTTAGATAAATCAATGTAGTAGAAGGTTCATGGTTTGTAGTAAAACTGTAAAGACAAAAGAAGTAATGGAATTTTCTTAAAAGGAATAAAATAAGGTAGCTTTTTATTTTTGTAAGACTAACATAGTTATCGTAATAATAATTTGAATAGCCACATTATGTTTCCTTGTGCTAGTCCTATTGTGAATGATGAGGACTCTTTTGCTTGAAAGAATATTTGTAAAATACAAGCCATGGAAAAAACCACCATGTTAATAGGGAAGGGTGGAACTTTATTGGGTGTGTGAAGAAGGGTCATGCGGAATGACACCGGGACCACATAGGAATATGGGACATTGGGTGAAATTGGAATGTCACCCACTTTATTCATCACTTTGATGCGAACATGACAATTTACAACCATCCATAAGATTGACTATCTTCAATCTTCCATGTGAAGCACATACTTCTTTTGAGAAAACTGGCGATAAATTGTCCATTTCATTGAATTTAAGAAAACTAAATTCTAATAATAACCATGAGAAAATGATTTCAACCATATCCTTTTATTAACATTGTTGGCATATTTGAAAAGTGATTGAGGACAAATAAACAGAGGTGTATTCGTAAAACTATACCAAGCAAGATGACAAGGTGACAATTTTTATGTAAGTTTTTCTTGATTATAAACATTTATCTCTTTTTCATTTTATTACCTTCCTTAATGACATGAAGAGGTCATTTCTACATTATTTTTTAATCATTAATTGGGTGATATTGGCAAGACCATGACTAGTTTTATGTAAATGTCCAATCTAGATTCTGGGTGGCCCACTATAAAAAAAGGGACAATGAGGAGAAATTCTTTTCACATGTGGTGTAGTTGTAACAACCTCAAATTTGGGAGTTTCTAATCTTATAAAATAGTGTGATGTGGAAATAAAAGTTGAGTAGTAAATAAAATATTATGACCTTGGTTGATGAAGTAAGTCCTCGACTTAGATAAATTCTTCAATTTCAGTAATAATGAAAGAATGAGAAAAGGTACAAATAAGATACTTTAGTTAAGATATTAAGGTACTAATGATAAGCCAAAGCCTTACTTTCTTAATAAAAAATACAAAGCTTGTGGACCTTTGGAAGTATAGGGTACGAGACACGGGCCCTAGGATCCAATTCAAACCCAATTGGTCTACTTAGGGTTTACATGTGGGTCCTTGGGATACAGAATTAGGAATCTAGTATCTCATGATGATATTAAATACTAAGGATATTTTTACTTGAAGGATAAAGGCATCATGCATTTTTAAGAGAAATTCAAGAAGAATGTAAGTTATCTTGTGACCTAGGTGATTAATTGAAGAATTATATAGACTTCGCTTGAAACCAGTTTTTTGCCCAATAATGGATTAGTTAAGGCTTAATTTTTTGCCTAATAAAGGATAGTAATGATGTGAGAGTTTTTATAAATTTGGGTTCAATTGAATATCTAAAATGTCCTAGATAATTAATCTAGTATTTTGGATTTTAATTAGATGAATTAGTTTTGAAATCCTAGGGAGGACCCCAATCAGACCTGGACTCCCAACGTGAGCAAAACCACGAGTAGAGGAGACGCTATCCTTGCTCGAGTTCTCTTCTTTCCTTTTAGAACATCATTCCCTGAATCCTCTAGACTCTCACTCCCCCTTTGACTTTTATCTTCAATGGATAAAGAATATGTTGGCATTAAGAGGTTGAGATGAAGCCATCCATTCCTAGAATTTCCATTATCTCTAAGAGTCAAGATAAATCCCAAATTTCCAATCTCCCAAGGGGTTAGGGGTTGGCACATTTCATAAATTCAGACCTATATAAGGACCTGGGGAGAACCATGTGGCTTCTTCATCAAAGTGACACCCTCAATTTCATCCTGGTATCTCACAAATGACTACCAAGTTGATCATCTTCAGATGCAACCGTTGACCCTTCCTCACAAAACAACAACGCATTTGGCATATTCATGTGGCATGGAACATCATAGAGTTATTATGAACTCATAAGGAAGTGAGGCACCCTAAGGACCCCTCCTTTCGCACTGACCTTTCTATTCAAAGCTTCTCATCGGGAAGCTGACATAGACCACTATGGATCATTAAGAGTGGTGGAAACTCACCACTAGAATCCCAGGAAGCTTCCTTGATTGCAAGATTGTGCTAATCAATCATACCCTATTTTCAAGCTGTTGACTCAAGGTATAAATTGACTAAACCCTTGTTTTGATATTGACTAACCATTCCACTTATTTGTGTCTGATGCTTCTACTAGATTGATTTTAGATTAGATAAGACACACTCTGAATGCCTAAACTTGCACATCCTAACTTGAAGAAATCAAGTCATACATGCATAAAGATAAATATTGAAGAATAAATAGTGTTTTCCATAGATCTTTGATGTAAATATCTTGTAATAATTGTATCATTTCAAATTAAGCTTAATGAAAATTTAGAGCACTCAAATTGAATATATAAATAGTTTTTGGACATTTGTTAAATGTGATTATAGGTTTTCTTGTCAGCCAAGTTTGTCATGGTGACAACTCATCCGACAACCACTCTGGCTCTTAGCAATGCCCATGGTCGATTGACTTTGTCCTGGTGGCAACTCGACCGACACCCTACACTTTGAATGGTCTTATAGTGTTGTTGGTCGAGTTACCCAAAACTTAACTCAACCGACAACATTGTACGCTAAAGTATAAAAACGTGTTTCTAGCCATTAGAGTGTTGGAAATCTCAAAAAAATATCCGTTAGAACACCCAAAATTTCTAGAATTCAATCCTAAGTGTCTCTACTGGCTAGTAGGCAACCTCAACTATAAATAGGACCTATTGGGCTTCATCCCATGGTTAGCCTAGCACTATGAAGGTCCCTATTGTTGACTTGAGAGTTATACATTGTCCATATTTTGATAATGACTTAACAATTCCATTCATATGTATCTAATATGTTTGTTTAATATTGATTTCAAGCATTAGGTACATGAAAAAGGATCAATTTACACAAGCCCTAGCTTGTTCAGGTTCAAGTCAAAAGCAATGCAAATACACTTTTGTGGAAAACACTCCAAAACACCTTCGAATATTTTTATAATCATCTGTATTGATGATATTACTTGTAACTAAGATGAGAAATAATTAGGGACACTTAATTCCATCATTTGATCACTTAAAAATCATTTTAGAAAATTTGTCACAACACTTTAATCGGCCGAGTTTGAACCTTGACAAATCTGTGATGGATTTTTGGAAATGGTTGCATTGGTCGAGTTGTACACTCATAGAACTCGACTAACCAACTTACTGACCAAAGTTAATTTTAGCTGGTTGGTTGAGTTACCCCATGACAAACTTGACCGACAATTTGCAAACTGGCTTTGTCGGATAGTGGATCGGTCAATTACCTTTATTGAAACTTGACCGAATGTATTATATAGACAACGTAGAAAAAGTGATTCCAACTGTTAGAGAGTTTCTAGAAACTAAAATAGATCCGTTGCAAGTTATAAAATGGCTATTTTTTGTTCTTAAGTGATCCCACACTCAAAGGAACACCCCCAGCTATAAATAGGACCTCTTAGAGTTTATACCAAGGTTGTTCATTCATGCTATTCTTTTTCTTGATATAGTTGAGAGTGCTAAACCCATTTGAGCCCCTTTCTCTCTCTCATTTACAAAGCATTTTATGATTATGAGTGAGTTAGGCATGTTGTAAGAGAGCTACCTCAATGTTACCTTGTCAAGTTGTCCATCTTTCCATCTTCCCAATCCCCTTTCTCAAAGAGCAAAGGCTGAAGTGGTCTTCTTAGAGTGAAGGAGGAGTTGTTGTTCTTCTTCAAGTCCGAACAAGGTGTGAAGATTTTCTTTAAGTGAAGGAGAAGGACAAGGTGGAAGATCCAACAAGAGTGGGTAATCCCTGTGAGGTCAAATATTTGATGCAAGTGTGGGTAAGTCATTGTTGAAAGCTAAAGACATTGATCAAGTGGGTAAGTTCTTGTAGGTGAAAGACTCTTGTCTTAGATAGGTAAGTCCTTGGATGTAAGGTGGTCTTCTTATATCTCTTATAATGGAATATAAGTATACATGGATTGCAAAGTCCTAGAGATTGACCTATCTAGGTAGTGGATTGATGGTCTCCTAGTTTCGTGATTGGAACCACCCTAAACTCCTTGTCCAAGTGCTTGTTTCAATCTCTCTCATCCTTGCTATGTTTGTTTATATAGGACTTCAAATTTAGTTTTAGCATTTGGTTTCAATTGATATAACTTGAAGGACTAACTATTCTTGTGAGTATTTTGAAGCTCAATTCTCCCCTGGAGCCCTAGATCCATCAAGTAGTATCAGAGCAAGGATCTTCTCCAACAAATATCCTATAAAAGGAGAACATGGGTGAGAACCTAAATGGTTCCCTCAACCTAGAGGGAGGCTTCTCCATTCTTCCCCTGGTCTTCGACGACACCAACTTCCTCTATTTGAAGTGGCAGATGCAATTCTACATTCAAGGGATGAACTTTGATATGTGAAAAGTGATGATTACACCCCTACAAGGAGCCAACCAAAGCTGTATCAACTTGGGATGAAGCAGCCCTAAAGAATGCACATCTCAATGCCAAAGCTATTAGCATCTCTTTGCAACCCTCACTCCATCCAAGTTTAACTGCATGTTCTCATGGGATACAATCTATGAGATATGGGACAAGTTGTGCATCACTTATGTAGGCACAAAGCAAGTGAAGGAGGCAAAGATCTACATGCTGAACAATTTCCTTGAGAACTTCAAGATAGGGAAGAAAGAAGGAGTTGTCGAGATGTACTCAAGGCTCAATATCATCATCAACGACCTAGCTGCTTTGGGTCACACTTTGGATAGAGGAGCAATCAACTCAAAAATCTTGAGGTCTCTTCCAAAGAGATGGGAGTCAAAGGTGACCTCCATTGAAGAAGTAAGAAGTCTTGGTGATCTTCCAACTGAGGATATTATTGGAAATCTACAAGTTCATGAGCCATGACTTGACAAGAAAGAAGAGGAAGCAAAGTAAGAAGAAAAAGAATCCAGGAAGATCAAAGATAGTGCCTGCAAAGCTCAAGTGGAGGCTCTTATCATTCAACAACAACTTGATTTTTGGACCTCTCCCTCCTCCTATAGTGAAGATGATGGCCCTAGTGAGCATGAAACCAACTTCTCCAAAGGAAAACACTTCAAAGGAAAGAAATCTTCTTCATCTACTCCAAGGTGCTACAAGTGTGGTAAAAAAGGGCACTACAAGAGTGAATGTACTAAGGCTAGAAAGTCACACCACAAGAGCAGCTCCAAGAAGGAGGATGAGTACAAGAAAGATAGAAAATACAAGAGGAAGGACAAGAAGAAGAGGATACACAAAGACACAACTCATGCAGCTTGGGAAGGATCATCCTCTAGTGGCTCAAGCTCCGATGAAGATGGAGAGTGCCACCTTGCACTCATGGCCTCTACAAGTGAAGATATTGGTGAGGTGAGTGAGGTAAGTTTGCATGAACTAGCTAAAGAAACTCTTATTGACATGCTTGTTACTACTCGTTCTTCTTATTTTGAATGTAAATCTAAAAAGAAGAGGTTGGGTAAAATCATTGATGACCGGTATGCTAAACTTGATATTCTTGAGTAAAATGAGAAAATTCATCTTGATAGCATTGATTCCTTGCAAGGCCAATTTCTTGATCTTGAGATCCAATACAATGGAGTTGAAGTAGAGAACAATGTCTATCTTAAGAATATTGCATCTCTTAAAGAAGACAACGAAAAGTTCCTTAATGAGCTTGAGTTACTCAAAACTAAAAATGATGAACTTAAGCTTATTAGTGATGATCATTGAGATGAGAGGGATGTCTATCTCAAAGAAATTAAATTTCTTAAATTTGAAAATGCTAGGTTGCTTGGTCAAGTTAATGATTTATCTTCTAGACTGATTTTGCCTAGTATTGATGTTGCTTCCATTACCATTGAAAAAGATTCTTATTTGACTAAAACCCTCTATTCATAGGTCGAACTTGTTCATGTTAGAGATGATCTTACTAGCTTGTCTTCTACTGTTATATCTCTTATAAATGACAATCATAGACTCAGATACTCTCCGCAGAAATTCCTCAAAGGGAAGAACTCCCAAAATAAAATCCTTGACCATTCTACCAAACAACTACTTGATGTTGAGTTCTTGAACCTTTTTGGTCTTAAGAACTCAAATAGAAAGGCCTGCTTCAAATTAGATATTACTAAGGCCTATGACCATGTGGAGTGGGAAGCGCTGTGGGGTTTTATGGAAGCTTTGGGGTTTTCAAGAAGATGGATCAAGCTTATGATTCAGTGTGTTGAAGCCACCTCTTTCTCGGCGTTGGTGAATGGGGTCCCGCATGGGTTGTTTTCTGCTTCTAATGGTTTGAGATAGGGTGACCCCTTATCTCCCATGCCTTTTGTGCTTATGATGGAGGCTTTGTCCTCCGCTATTTCTACAACCGTGTGTGAGGGGAGATTAAAGGTGTTCAAGGTGAAGAATACCCCAGTCATCTCACATCTTGTGTTCGTTGATGACGTGATGGTTTTCACAGCTGGTCATTACAAGTACCTAAGACAAGTAAGAATGATCCTCTCTAGTTTCGGGTGCCTCACTGGGTTGTATATTGATGATATAAAATATAAAGTCTTCTTTTCAAGATCATGTGACTCGAGACGGGGGAGAATGAAGGAAGAAGTGGGTATTACGAGGGGGGTTTTTCCTACTAAGTACTTGGGTGTCCCTATCTCTGACGGTAAAGGCTGAGGCAAAGACTATGGTAGTTTGGTGGATGAGTTAAGAGCCAGGATTGACAAGTGGGCTGGCCTACACATATCTATGGCGGGGAGATTAGTCTTGTGTAATTCGGTTTTGGGTGCCAAGACCAGGTTCTGGTGCAGACAGGATGAGCTTCCCGGGTTCATATTGAATAAATTAAGATGCTTGACGAGTAGCTTCCTGTGGGGTGGGAAGATGCATGGGATTGCTTGGGATATTATTAACAAAGAATGGACTCAAGGTGGCTTGGGAGTGGTTGATCATGTCTGTTTGGCTGGGATTGCTACTTCTCAACGGATCCACATATTTATCACCCATCAAGATTCTGTTTCGACGGTGTGGATGAAGGAAAGATATGGCTGGTCCTTGGACACAGTGGCTGTGGGTGTCAACTCTGTGGTGTGGAAAAGAATGCTGGAGAGGTGGCATGATGTGAAATATGCTTACCGGTTGAGAGGTGGTGGAGGTTGGGACTGCTTGGATGCCAAGCCTTGGGAGCTAAAGATATGCGGTCTGCATGTGCCTTGGGCCAAAATCATCTAGAATAAAGGTCAACTGCCGAAATGGGGGTGCACCTTATATAGGGCTGTTCTTGGACGTCTCCCTATGTCCAACAGACTAGCAGCTTGGGGTCTTAATGTCGACCCTAAATGTGTGCTTTGTGGTGACACATCTGAAACACATGTACACCTCTTCTTTCAGTGTAGATTTTCTAGGTACATTTGGTGCATATGGTCCCTCAAAAATGGTTGGGGCGGTTACCCTCCCGGTTGTTTGGATGACGGGCTGAAGTGGATAAGGCAGAGAACTAACAGGAGCTCCTCTATGAGAGTTTTTGGAGGCATGGGAGTTGCTTCCATCATCTATTATATCTAGTTTGAGAGGAATACCAGAATCCACGGGGGATGGGCTACTGATAAGTTTGATGTTTTTGAGTCTCTTGCTGGTAGACTTGCTGTTAATGTAAGGGCTAAACTTGATATTTATAAAGGTTTAGACCCGGTTACCTTTACACAGTGATTTTTTTTTGTAGTTAAACCACCCTCTGTACTGTATAGGCTCACCTATACGTCTTTTTTGATATAGTAATATTTTACCTGATCCAAAAAAAAGTGGTAGTAGTGGTTTGGGATTTGTAGGGGAGATCCTAAGGGAAAGAGTAAGGATAAAGGTAAGAAAAAGAGTAAGGAAACTCCTCTTTTCATTAGATAGTCTTCTAACTCTAAGAAACCTATGATTTTCTCTCATTGTAAAAGTGACGATCATTCTTCTACTTATTTTCCTTACAAGCCTAAGGGGACCAACCCAAAGATGATGTGTTGGCTAAATTGGACATTAATATACCCTTTATTTTGATGATAACTAACATTTCATGCTTGTGGATCTAACGTGATATATGAGTATTTTAGGGTTCAAGATAATAAGGAAATTCTACTGAGTGGAAAATTGAAGATCAATGCAAATTGAAGATCAAATGCACTTAATTGTATATGTGTTCATGATTGTACTCAAATGTAAATACTTGTAAAAAATATAATCTACAAGTACTCAGACATCATTTCAATCAAGCATTAAATCTTCCCTATCCACTCATAACCCTTAGATAGGTTTTCCCTAAAGTTAGAGCCACCACCACTCATTGAAACACACACTTAATAGGTGATTCACAAGTCTGAAACAAAGATATCCTTTGTTGAGAAACTTGTCGATAGAGGCATACTCATTTGAAGTTTTTGTCGATTGAGAACCACTTCGGTCGAACTTATGAGAATTGTTCAATAACTTATACATTTGTGCTCTAAAATGGGGTTTGGTCGAACATATTATCAACCGAGCAAAACTCGGTCCAAGGCTTGTGACCGTTAGACCAAGTGGGTAGTATTTGGGAGGTGAAAATAGACATTGCTACATACTTTACATAAACCCAACCCCGATCAAAGAAATGCTAGATCGAGATACTGCTCGGTCGACATACTTGTTGATCGAGAAAGGTTTTGAATTGTTCTTAAAAGCACGAACAAATGAGCCATTGCTAGCCAACTAATGTACACCTAATGGCCAGTTAAGCACTAAGAACACTCTAGAGACTCCTTGGAACATCCCTAAGTACTTGCAAACCATTCCTATAAATAAGAGAGGTCTTAGGACACCTAAAACACATAATATACACTTGAGATTACATTCTAGTGAGAAACAAAGCTAAGCAACACTTACCATATTGTTCTACAAGCTCCAAATTTGTATCCTATAGCCATAGCCTCTTATCCACCTTATAGCAACGTCCATCCTAAGTGGTTTGAGAGGTCTAACACTTGATATAGGATCAAATCGCTATACACAATTAGTGTACTTCCTTTCTTCCAATCAACCTTCACATGTTAAAGCTACTTATGCTCCTTGGCTACTCCGAAAATGTAGAGATTGCTTGGGGGAGCTTGGTTGAAGTTACTTATTGGTGAAGAAAGCTGCTTCAAGAGGTTCTTGAGATTACTTCAAGGAAAGATGATTCAAGGGAGGTTGTAGCTACTTCTAAAGGAAGGTTATGTCAAGGTGGTGGAGCTACTACTAGGAGGAGCAGACTGCTCTAAAAGCTGAAGTTACTTCAAAGAAGGCTACTTAAAGAGGGTGAGGCTACTTCTAAGAGAAGGCTACTTCAAGGAAGGTGATTGTATTTTATTATAACATCCTTAAGAGGTAAATAAAATAATCACTTGTAAAATCCCAATTGGAGACAATTGGGTAGTGTACTTACCACCTTTGAATTCAAAGGTTGGAACCACTCTAAACACAAGTCTCTTCCTTGTTTCATCCTCCTTCTTTGGTTGAGTGTTTTACTTATTTTTAAATTATAAAAAATCTATACTCACCCCCTCTAGATCTTTCAAAATGGGTCCCCAAGCTAACACCAAATCCCAAAGTTTGAGTTGGGAACTGACACTCTCCTTTATTGTAGGAAAAAGAAAATTCGATTGTTGATAGTGGCTACAAAAAGCACATGGCAGGTGATATAAACCATTTCAACAATTTCACAAAGAATAAAGGAGGTTCGCTCACTTTAGAGGACAACAAGAAAGGTAAGGTAAAAGGTGAGGGTGATGTAGGTGAATCCTTTTGTATCAAGAATGTTCTCTTTGTGGATGGCCTACATCACAATTTAATAAGTGTTAGTCAATTATGTGATAATGGTTACCTTGTGCTATTTACTTCTTTTGAATGCTTGTTCCAAGGTTCCCTCACTTACCATGTCATATATAAGGGAACGAGGAATGATAATCTTTATGTAATTGTGCTTGACTATATTAATCCTATTATTGGTAGATGCCTTATAGTCAATTCAAATGATATTTCTCCTTGGCATCATCAGCTAGGTCATGTAAATATGCATCAATTGAAGAAGTTGAGCAAAAGGGACTTGGTCAAGGGACTTACCAAATGGGATTTGAAAAGGATGAGGAATACAAACCTTGCACCCAAGGAAATCAAACCAAGTCCTCCTTCAAATCCAAAGGAGTCCTTAATACCAAGAGAGCTCTTGAACTTCTCCATATTGATCTATTTTGACCTACGAGAACTCAATCACTTTGGGGGTTCAAGTATTGTCTTGTTATTGTCGATGATTTTTCTCAATATACTTGGACCTTCTTTCTCATTTCTAAGAGTGATACGCTTGATGTTTTCTCTAGCTTTTGTAAATGAGTTGAAAATGATGCTTCTTGCCAGATTATTTCCATCCATAGTGATCATGGGGGAGAATTTGAAATTGATCTTTTTGAACACTTTTGTGAAGAGTCTGGATATGCACATAACGTTTCTTCACCTTGAACACCTCAACAAAATGGGGTTGTAGAGAGGAAGAACATGCCACTATAGGAAATGTCTAGGACCATGATTTTAGAGTATGACACTCTAAAGAAATTTTGGGATGAAGCCGTTAGTACCTCATGTTTTGTGCAGAATTGGGTTTTCACACATCCTTCTTTGAAGAAACCCCCCTATGAGATATGACATGGTAGGAATCCTTCTATTGAGTATTTTAATATTTCCAGGTGTCCTTGTTTTGTTTTAAACATAAAAGATTCTCTTGACAAGTTTGATTTGAAATCATACAAGGTTTTCTTTCTTGGCTATAGCACTACTAGCAAGGATTATAGAGTGTATAATGTTGATCTATCTAAAATAGAAGAATTTATTAATGTTAAATTTATTGAGACCAACCCCTCTATTTCCAAGGATATTGATAATGATGATGTTGCAGAAGAAGTAATTCCTATCTTGAAAGAACTCAACATTACCTAAAAGGGAAAAGAGGTGGCCACTCAAGAAGAAGAGATAGATGAAGAAAAGAAGGATTCAACTCCACACTTTGCAAAGAATCATCCTAAATAGCTAATCATAGGTGACCCTTTTTAAAGAGTGAAGACGTGGGCCAGCCGCTTACAACAAAGAACAAGCCAACAATGACTTCATCTCACAACTCAATCCAAAGAATGTCAAAGAAGCTCTTGGGGATGATGAGTGGATCCTAGCCATGCAGGAAGAACTAATGCAATTCGAGAAGAACAAAGTGTGGACTCTAGTGCCAAGACCATGTGATAAAAATATCATTGGCACCAAGTGGGTCTACCAAAACAAGCTAGAAACTAATATTTCTAAAGTTGGGACATAACATCTGTCGTTCGAGTTGCCAACTCGACTGATTGGTGGCCGAGAGCTTTTGTAAAAAGCCATTTGGTCGGGTTTCCATATCACAGAACTCGACTTATGGTTGGGTGTTGGCTGTGTGTGCAAGTTTCAATATTTATAAACTCAAACACTACCCTGCAAGTATACGAGTACATGTAGTATTATCGAGGTCATCCAAGGAGTAAGGTATTGCTAGGCACAAGAGTATTGAGCTTCAACAATCTAGATTTTTCTAACAAGAGGGGTTTTGTTATGTTAACTAAGCAATTAAAAGGAAATGAACTAAAATAGAAAATACTTGTATCAAGGATCAATTTGGATTAGGGGTTCTTGAGGATAGGGTTTCACATCCACATCATAACATGAAGAATGACAAAGATCAAGAACACTAGCAATAACACAAGGGAGGCATGTATCCTACACCCACCTCCCGGTAGTGTAAAATAGTCCCAACTTTATATACCACTCCCTTGGATATATTTAGAATCAGACTACAAACCTTTGTTCCCAAACACATCCCAACCACTCTTGTGGTCAAGGTAGTGTAGATAAGGTACATCTCCTTACTCCTATGCTCATCTTCCCAGATTATATAAAGAGCAGAAATCATACATACAAAGTGGCCATCAAAGCATGTAAGAGGAATAAAACACCGATGAACCTTAGAACAGTGAAATAACTAGTATTATATATGAAATTCATGTTCAATAATGTTATGACATAGGAGTTACTCCCACATGCCCAAGAACAAGAGATCTACTCGTCCATGGCTGTATAAAGTAGATACAAATAGTATAAAGTAGTATTATACATCATAATAGAAGAAAATAAACTTGGATTCATGTAGAAGAAGGAAGATAGACTTGAAACTTCAGTATAGGAGTCACAAATCCATCCTTGATGCAGGAAATTCTCCAGAAAGCTTCACTTCTGAGTGGAGAGAAGAGAACGGAAGAGATCCTTGCTGCAATTGTTAGAGAAGAAGGAAGAAGAAGAATTTTCCCTCCCGAGAAACCAACTTTTCTCCCTTGAAACACTCCTAACTCCTCCTTCCTCTCCCTTGCTTGAGTCACACTCTAAAAGGTCCCAAATAGTCTGTGCTAACTGTCTTAAGACAACTTGGGGTCATATATATAAGTGTGAGACAGTTAAATGAAGGAATTGTCAAGTTCATGCATAGATTAAATGAAAAGAAAGATGTGTACAAGACCAAACCAAGCATGATCAACATGTTTATACTCATAGCCATCAGTTCAACTTAAACACCCAAGAAAGAGATTTTTAGTTCAACAATCAATCAGTCAAACAACATTAAGTAGAATTTGGATGACTAAGCCAAACAATTAGTGGATGTGCAACTCAAACTCTTAACTATTAAGGATACAAATGATAAAATCTTAGTTAAAATTAAAATTTTTAGTTGTACTCTCCTTCTTTCCCAAAAAGGATATGACAATGGATTATGGATTCTGGCACTCGGTTGCTAATGTAGTCTTATGCACACATGAAGTGCCAGTTGGGGTATTTTACCCTCTTTTAAGACATACCACCTAATCATCATGGCCAGATCAGACTTATACTAGGCTAGCATGATATGTGGGCAGGTTAGCCATCTTTTATGGGGTATGAGGGTGAAATAATACAAAAGAAATTTTTTTTTTCACAACATAGGAGAGTCAACTAAATTGCAACATTAGCTAGATTTCATTCATTTGTTTTCAAAAATTTTCACTAAAAGAGTGGTTGAAAATACACTAAGAGCTTGGCAAGGTCATCCCGCATTCTAAATGATGTTGTATAGTTGATTTACTCACAAAAATTGAAACCATTACATGTTTAAGAAATCAAGGATGTGAAAGATGAATGTTCAGGCTAGAAGCATAAACCATAGTTAAGCACATATTGATGGCCAAAAGGTTTCATTTGATTAGTGCATGCCTTTTACAATTCCTACAAGTGATATTTCTCAACAAAAGAGGACAATCAGTTTGGTATAGAAAGGATTCAATGCACTTATATAAAAAAGCCTCATATCATACTGGGTTTTCCACGAGAAGAATCGAATTGAAAACAAAAACTAAGAAAAAGATGATAAAATGCAAATAAAACTATACTACTGACTGATTGCTCTCCCCCTAAGCTTGAAATGTACAGTGTCTTCACTACATATAACAAACTCAAGAGGATTGCAACTGGATACCTGTCATGGTGAATGGTGAAGATGGAGGTCAATTGCTTTGGTTTGAGGCTGGAAATTGTTGTGCTAAGGATCTATGCCTCTTTGTTAATATCTCTTTTATTGGGCCTGAAGATCGACACTTATGATTTGTAATAGGAAATGTATTCTGGACTTCAATATTGTATGTCCCTTCAATCTCTTATTCAAAATAATCAACATCTGATTCAAAGAGAATTTTGTCATCACCAAGCATTGTATCAAATTTGTGTTGTGAAGGGGCACTTGTCTTATTTGAAATATCATCCTTAGGAGCATATGCATATTTCTTGCTTTGAGCTTCAACATCATTGCCTATATTGGAGTCAACAACTTCATATGATATTATATGTGACAATGAAGGAGGTTCTTCTGTAGCAACTCCAGTCCTCAAGGTAATTGATGTGAATATCTCCCTTGAATGTATTTGTGGTTCATTAGGCAAGGAATTGGAGAGTGCATTTTGATTAGAAAGAGCTTGTTGAGCAATTTGATTCTCCAACATCCTACTGTGAGTGGAAATCCCATCCACCTTAGAAGAAAGTTGAAAAATAGCATCCTTTAGAAGCTCCCTTTGTTGATGAAGCTCATCGTTGTGCTGAATTTGAGTTGAGACAAAGGTCTCAAGCATGGACTCCAAACTCGGCTTGGGCTGAAAATGTTGTTGTTGTTGGAAGAAATTATAGTTGACATTGTTGTTGAGCTTCGACATCTCTTCAAATTGTGATGGTGAGACAAACCATGAATAAGGAGTATGTTCTATTGCCCCACATGCATCACACATTTCTTCAGTGGCTTGCTTTCCAAAAATAGAGCTTGAAGAAGAAGTTTGGCTTCTCCAGTCAGGACTCCATTGGCAATTATTAAGTGCCATGTCTTCAATAATGGCATAAGCATCCCTGTATGATTTGTTCATTAAAGAACCATTTGCAACATCATCAATAGATATCCTTGTATTGTAGAATAAGCCATTATAGAAAGTTTGCAATTGAATCTAGTTGCTTAAACCATGGTGTGGACAAAGATGTTGAAGGTCTTTGAACCTTTCCCATGTGTCATACAAGGTATCTCCATGCCTTTGAGAAAAATGATGAGCTGACTCCTCAATTGTGTGGTTTTTCTTGGTCGAAAATATTTGTCTAAGAAAACTTTGATGAGTTCCTCCCAGCTATTGATGGAGTTTCTTGGCAAAGAATAGAGCCACGCCTTGGCTCTATCTCTCAATGAGAAGGGGAAAAGAAGAACACAAACTGCATCACTAGGAATACCATCTATTTTAAAAGTGCTTAGCAATTGTAGAAATTCAACAATATGGAGGTTCTGATCCTCCATAGGTTTCCCTCCAAATTGATTCTACTATATCATTTGTATAATTGTAGGGCTGATAGAAAAATCATTTGCCTCAATCACTGGGATATTGATGGCCCCATTGATTTTTTTAGCATCTGGAACAATGAAGTCTTTAAGGGGACGGTCATCTTCCATGATTGGTTTTTCTTGTTGAGATGGATGTTTGGGTGAAGATGGTGGTGAAGATGTTGGTGATGATGTTTGTGAGTCCTATGGATCCGTTTGAGTTTCACTCATCTTTGCTTTTTGAAGGCTGCAAACATTATGCTCAAGTTTGGGGTCAAAACATGTGGAAGGTTCAACACCCCTTTTGGATCACCTCATATAGTCCTGCAAGTAAAGAAGGTGAGTGAAGTACAAGAAAGAAAATGGAAGATACAAAAATAAGATAATGATGATGATCATGATGGAAAGAATGATGGTGGATATGACAGGTGGTGGGGTGATCTAGTCTCGTTTAAAATTCAACACTTCTTATACTAACAAAAATACTGATGCTCCCTGGAAACAATGTCAAAAACTTGTTGGCTGTGTGCACAAGTTTTAATATTTATAAACTCGAACAATACCCCACAAGTACATAGGTGCATGTGGTATTATCGAGGTCATCCAAGGAGCAAGGTATTGCTAGGTTCAAGGGTATTTAACTTCAACAATCTAGATATTTTTAGCAAGAGGGATTTTGTTATGTTAACTAAGCAATTAAAAGAAAATGAACTAAAATAGAAAACTCTTGTATCAAGGATCAATTTGGATTAGAGATTCTTGAGGATAGGGTTTCACATCCACATCATAACATGAAGAGTGACAGATATCAAGAACACTAGAAATAACACAAGGGAGGCATGTATCCTACACCCACCTCCCGGTAGTGTAAAATAGTCCCAATCTTATATACCACTCCCGTGGATATATTTAGATTCGAACTACAAACCTTTGTTCCCCAACACATCCCATCCACTCCCGTGGTAAAGGTAGTGCATCTAAGGTACATCTCCTCACTCTTATGCACATCTTCCCATATTATACAAAGAACATAAATCATACATACAAAGTGGCCAACAAAACATGTAAGAGGAATAAAACACCAATGAACCTTAGAACAGTGAAATAACTAGCATTATATATGAAATTTATGTTCAATAATGTTATGACATGGGGTTACTCCCCCATGCCCAAGAACAAGAGATCTACTCGTCCATGGTTGTAGAAAGTAGATACAAATAGTAGAAAGTAGTGTTAGACATCATACTAGAAGGAAATAAACTTGGATGTCCGTGGAAGGAGGAAAATAGACTTGAGACTCTGGTATAGGAGTCACAAATCCGTCCTTAGTACTGGAAACTCTAAAAAAAGCTTCACTTCTGAGTGGAGATAAGAGAACGACGAAGATCCTTGTTGTAATTGTTGGAGAAGAAGGAAGAAGAAGAAGTTTCCCTCCTGAGAAACTAAATTTTCTCCCTTAGAACACCTCCAACTCCTCCTTGCTCTCCCTTGCTTGAGTCCCACTCCAAAAGGTCCCAAATAGTCTGTGCTAACTATTCCAAGTCATCTTGGGGTAGTATATATAAGTGTGAAATAGTTAAATTTGCATTTGAGTGAAATATGTAGGTCACACATGTCTTTTATAAGTCACAATGTGTCTTATGCAATAAATATAGTTTGGATCGATTTCTGGGAGGTTACATGATGTGTCTTTAATAAGACACGGGGTGTCTTTAATAAAATACAACGTCTTGCTAAAAATCTAGGAGTTCTATGTATAATTTTTGGACTAAGACACAGAGTGTCTTTAATAAGACATGTCGTGTCTTTCATAAGACACGTCATGTCTTAATTAAGACATGGGGTGTCTTTATCAGTTTCAACAACATTGATTTTCTGAATGTCTAGATGATTGGGGAATGTCTTTATGGATGTTATAATGGCATTTTCTCCTCGTTTTGATGCCAAATTGTTGTACCTATAAAAAAACTATAGAGCAAGTAAAGACAACAATAAAGATGGAAAATCTAGCATGATTAAGAGTGATTATTGGGTTAAAATGATTGACAAATGCAACCAAAAGTGGTCCAAAAGATGATATAAAATATGCACATCATTGGACTGGAACAAAACTGAAGTAGGGTTCGGTCGACTATTCTCCCTCTCAACTAGAGAAAATTCGACCGATTCCTCCTCCAACTCTCTCAAGCTCTCAACTATCCCCAACCTTCCCTCTCCTAGCCCTAACCAACCCTTATTCGACCTTCCTAGCTCCTTTGCATATCAGCTCTAGGTGGTTAGATGACCTTAGGTGGTGATACATTCTAGTTTTGGCTCCCATTCTTCTCCATTTCACCTCTATGGCTAAAAATAGAAGAAAGAGAGCTATCCCTACTGGAGTTCCCTCATCCTCATCCAACTCTCGCCTCATTCCCTAGGACAATACCTTCTTTGTCTCAATCGAAGCTCTAAATCAGTACAAGGAGCTCCTTCCTAGAAACCCATTTCCTATCCATTCTTTGTTTGAGCCTAGACCTGCTAAACAAAAATTCCAATATGAGGTACTCGAGTTGATTTATGATCATCACCTAGTTGCCCTAGTATCGAACACTGGTGCTTCCACAATTCCAAGACAAGCAATAAGGCAGTTCATGAATTCTACACTAATCTGTCGTGGAACTATGACACTCTAGTACCCCCTCCTAATGCTCAAGTGATTATCACTTCCATGATTGCTGGTAAGAAGTTCACAATCTCAGACGATACCTTGAATATGTCTTTCAATGGTACCGAGGTAACTGACACATGGAGGAAAGACTATCCTGAGTATTTTTACCTCCTTGACCTTGAGGCTTTCTACAAGAAATATGATATCACTCTCCCTAACATACATAAGTTCTTGAAGAAGCCTCAGTTTCCCTACAAGAAGAAATTCACCCTACCTTCCTCTATCTTAGACCTAAAAAACTGCAATCTCGCTTTGGTAGTCAACTACAATATTCACTCCAAAAAGAATCCAATTGAAATTGTAGAGAATACCATATTGATTATGTTTTGTCTACTGAAAAACATCAAAGTCAAGTGGTCTAGATACATTCTTCACCAAATGATATGATTCGACTTTAGGAAGAATACTCGTGGCACCCACCCTCCCTACCCATCTTTGATTTGTGGTCTCTTCACCTTTACGATTGAGAAGTCTCTTTTTCATGAACTTCATTACAAACCTTCTAGAAAAGGAGTTTCTATCAATTAGACCACAATCAAGAAAAGATTTTTGCCTCCATTTTCTTCCACCACACCTAAAGCCTCTACCTCCACCCAAGAACCTCTAACTCCATCACCATCCTGTCCTGCTCACGCCTCATTTCATGTATCCAATGAAGCTCTCATGGGTTACATGGTGCATCAGTAGGCGTAAAACCTACAAGTTCAGGAGCATCTACATCAAGATCTCTGGTCTATAATGTCTTCTTTGAACCTATCTTGTACCCATCCTTATCCTGCCTACCAGCACTACCTAGGTGGTGATTATGCTTCCTATGCATATAATCACTTCTACCCAGCCCTTTCACCTGTTGCTTTCCCTGATGCACCCTTTTCTATTGGTGGACCTCCCCCTGGAGTGCTACCTCTCCCTGTTGGACCCATAGCTACCTTGCTTGTAGGACTTGGCACTTCTTCTTGCACTTTAGCTCAAGCCCGGAAGCTGCATAACCTTGGTATGTCATGGGCTGAGCAGAATGCCATGTGACACGGTCATGATTTTGGTCCTTTTGCCGATGAGCACATGCCCGACCAGGTTGAAGAGGAAGCTGTTGCTACTGACGAGGAGTTATCTGACGATGATGGCCATGAGGATGGTTCTGATGATGATGGCATTGCTAGTGCCTCTTGTGACAAAGGTGAAGTTGCTGCCTTTGTTGCACCTTCAGATGGAGATGATGACTATGAGCCTGAAGCTTCTGATGATGATTCTGATGATGATGACCTTATGGACTTAGATAGCCTAGTTGCTTAGATGTTTGAGTTTTTAGTCTTTAGATGCTGATCATATATATCTTTCTAGACTATTTTGTACTTAAGACATGTAGGAACATTATCTGAGATGCACTATTTTATATCATCATGTTGTTTTCATAGTTTGGGCTTGTAGTTTCTTTGAGAAAATGCTCATGTGCTGTAATCTTAATTTTCTATATCATAACTCTATGTATGTTCTATTATGTGAGTTATTGGTATGATTTCCATATTTGATTATGTTCATAGCTTTCTTGTTTCTCTCTCATCTCTATTTGATATGTGGTGTGTGGTTTATGCTTTTATCTTGAGGTTGGATGCTTTGGTTGTGCTTGGATAAGACCCATTTTTATGCTCTTCTACCCCCTTACTTTTTGATAATGCCAAAAGGGGGAGAGAAGTTTGATGTTTGGAAGCTCAACCATATTGTTTTTACTACCTATGTGATCCTTTTCTTGTCTAGTATATGTTTTATCATGTGACTTGCTAAAGGACCATGTAGTATATATGTTATATAGCATTGTGCAGAAAGACTAACTATGCAGGTAAAAAGTGAGCATAGATTGATGGGGAGCAAATCCACATTGTCAAAAATGGGGACAATGTTGACTTGAAAGTTATGCATTGTCCTATTATGATAATGACTAAACCATTCCATTCATATGCATCTAATATGTTTGTTCAAGATTGATTTCAGGCATTAGGTACATGAAAAGGATCAATTTACACAAGCCCTGGCTTGTCCAAATTCAAGTCAAAAGCAATGCAAATACACTTTTGTGTAAAACACTCCAAACTACCTTAGAATAATTTTGTAATCATTTGTATTGATGATATTACTTGTAACTAAGATGAGAAAAAATTAGGGACACCGAATTCAATCGTTTGATCACTTAAAAATCATTTTGAAAAATTTGTCACATCCCTTTAATCAGTCAAGTTTGAATCCCGATCGATCTGTGATGGATTTTTGGAAATGGTTGCATCAGTCGAGTTGTACACTCACAAAACTCAATTGATCAACTTACTGACCAAAGTTGATTTTAGCTGGTCGGTTGAGTTATCCTAAGACAAACTCGACCGACAGTTTGAAAATTGTCTTTGTCGGATAGTGGATCGGTCGAGTTACCTTTATTGAAACTCGACTGAACATATTGTACATAAAACATAATAAAGTGATTCCAACCGTTGTAGAGTTGTTAGAAACAAAAATAGATCTGTTGCAAGTTGTAAAATGGCTATATTTCATTCTTAAGTGATCCCACACTCGAGGGAATACCCCAAATATAAATAGGACCTCTTGGAGTTCATTCCAAGGTTTCTCATTCATGCTATTCTTGGTCCTTGCTATAGTTGAGAGTGCTAAACCCCTTTGAGCCCCTTTATCTCTCTCATTTACAAAGCATTTCGTGATTATGAGTGAGTTAGGAATGTTGTAAGCGAGCTACCTCAATCTTACCTTGTAAAGATCTTCATCTTTCCTTCTTACCAATCCCCTTTCTCAAAGAGAAAAGGCTGTAGTGATCTTCTCCGAGTGAAGGAGGAGTTGATGTTCTTATTCAAGGCTAAAGAAGGTGTGAAGATATTCTTTAACATAAGGAGAAGGACAAGGTAGAAGATCCAAGAAGAGTGGGTAATCCCTGTGAGGCTAAAGACTTGATGCAAGTGTGGTTAACTCCTTGTTGAAGGTTGAAGACATATTGATCAAGTGCATAAGTCCTTGTGTAGGTGAAAGACTCTTGTCTTGGATAGTTAAGTCCTTGTATGTAAGGTGGTCTTCTTGTATCTCTTATAATGGAATATAATTATACATGGGTTGCAACATCCTATAGGTTGACCTCTCTAGGTAGTGGATTGACGGTCACCTAGTTTGGAGATTGTAACCACTCTAAACACCTTGTCCAAGTATTTGTTTGAATCTCTCTCATCCTTGCTATGCTTGTTTAGATAGGACTTTAAATTTAGTTTAGCATTTGATTTCAATTGATATAATTTGAAGGTCTAATTATTTTTGTGATAGTTTTGAAGTTCCATTCACCCCCCTCTAGAGCCCTAGACCCAACACCTATATTATAGTTGAGAGAGATTTACCTCTAAGAGCCTCCTTCCACTCTCATGAGCTTAATCTCTTGCTACACCCATTAGAGTGAGTAGGAGATTTGTAAGAGAGATAGTCCTACATATATATCTTGTGAAACTCTCACTTCCTCCACCTTGCAATCTCTCATTCTACCATGGAGATGAAGATTCTCTCTCTTGGCTAAGAGAAGTGAAGATGAAGAAGGGAAGGAGTCCCTTGGTGTAAGCTTCTCCTTGATGAAGGTGAAGTCAAAAGGCAGAAGATCTATGACAAGAGTGGGTACATCCTTGAAGGTAGAAGACTCATTGTGAGAGTAGGTAAGTCCTTGGTAAGATATAAGATTTTTGGTCATTAATAGGTAAGTCCTTTGGAAGGTTATTGGATCCCTTATCCTCAAAGGGAATGCTATGTACCCTTGAACTTGAATGGGGAGGTCTTATGTTGTAACTCTTATAATGCAATATAAGGAAGGATATATGGTTGAAATTCCTAGAAGTTGACCTCTCTAGGTAGTGAACGTACATCTCCTAGTTTGGAGGTTGGAACAACTATAAATAACTTGTGTTACCTAGTGTTTTCTCAATATCTCTCTCCCTTTTTATGCATGTTTAGTTGCACTCAAAGTTCATACTTGTAATATTATCTTAGAAATATCTTGAAGGTTGAATGATTTTTTTTGAGTGGTTTTAGATCTATGCACCCCCTCTAGAGCCCATTTTATATCCAATACAATCCCCATGTATGTCTATATAAAACCCAACTCGTGATACCCTAGCTGAAACCTCCCTTTGTTGCTTAGCTGCCACTAGTCATGTTTAGCTAAGCACATCAGAGGGAATGGAACCCTTGATCATGATAGAAGAGGAAAAAAACCCCAAGTCAACCATGGAATTGATTCCATGGTTGGTATTCACTACACGCGCGAGCCTAGGTCAAGGAAGAAGAAACCCCATGAGGGCATGACCAGGATACCCCCAATCTACGTGATCAAACATGATCACTGTGTGAGGGCAGTTAACTCATTTCTTGGGGTAATAATACATAGCCACACTGGAAGAGCAATGCTATGTGGCGAGTAGGAACTATGCTCATGCGAGATGGTCATCTCACAAACTGGTTGTCCCATGACCATCACACGAGACGATCATCTCATGCCCTAGTTTTGGCAGAATTCACCCAATTCAGTTTCTAATCATCCTAACACTCCAAACAGTCAGTCCAACACTTGAGCTTGATGATTCTAATTCTAGTCAATTGATCTATTATTTAATTGAATACCTAAACACCTTTAGCATTCGATCTAAACATCATTCATGAATATACTCCTTTAATCCAAGTGTATCCTATGTGTGTGACCCTATAGGTCTAGAATTACATTGGAAGTGAATGTCCATAACAAATTATGACATCAAAATAAAAGAGAAGTGCCAAGTCACACATCATTTCTATCCAAGTAATTCAGAAAGTTGGACAAAAACTTCAAACTACAATATGTGATTAGTGTTACTATGATTGTATAGTTCCTTTGTCTTTTATATCCGAATTGAACTTTAGGCATGATAAGAATTTTAAACCTCACATGGAAGTGATGCACCTAAGCCCCTCCTCGTACATTGGCCTTGTTTTTCAAATCTTCTTTTGAGGAAGTTGGCACATACCATTGTGGGTCATCGCTAGTGTTGGAAACTCATCATTGGAATCCCAAAAAGCTATCCTAATTGTAAGATGGTGCTAAAATTGGGTAATCTTTTGTTTCTAGTCCATGTATATGTCTTTATAAAATATGACTCATAGGACCCTAGCATAGATCTCTCTCAATTTCTCAACTACCACACATCATGTTCGACTAAACACAATACAAGGCGTGGAACCATTGGTCGTGACTATAGAGGCCTGAAGCTCAAAGTTGACCATGGAGTTGACTCCATGGATAACTAGCCCTGCACAAGAGGGTTTAGGAAGAAGAAACCATGTATGGGAATGACTAGGTGATGCTAATATTTTTGGTTAAACATGATCACAGTGTGAGGGTAGCTAAGTCATTTCTCAGGGTAATAATACACGGTGGCCTGGAAGTCTAGTGCTACTTGGCATTTCAGTAGCGTCCCAGGCTTGTACCCACAATGATTATAAGTAACATGATACTTGTTGGTGTCATTAGTTGCTTGGCTAAAATAGGTTTAACTTGTTTAAATATAGAAAATAATTGTCACCTCCAATCATAGTGAAATTACATAGCAACTTGATCAGAATATTACTTAGAATTCAAAAAGAATTATTCTGTGTCTAATTCTGATCCTAGTTCAAAATATATATAAATACATAAATATAAGGTGATTAGTACATGTAAAACCTAGATCTCATAAATAGGGTGTTGAATTTATTAAATATGTTTATTTTTATGTAATCTAGTTATAAATATATACAAGTCTAGAGTTATACAGATGCACATTTAGGGTTTTTGAAGTCATTATACCATATACCGTGGATTAGGGTGTAAGGACCCATACCATGATCAAAATCTAAGTGATCACTAGGACAAGTCCCTAGACAAAAAACCCAACATAAAACTAACAACCATAAAAATAGGGTTGCAAAATTTCAAATAAAACAATTTGCATAAAGATCCGATTACAAACAATCATCATAAAACATTAAATGGTCATATAAAAGCACAATATTTCTCATTTAAATCATATCAAGAGTAGATAAGATAGCAAGGCAAACTAAAATCTCTCTAGTGATTGCAATAAATAGGTTCAAAAGATGCTCAATACATATGAAGACACAAAAATATATATGTTTAACCCAAGTTACAACTCATATTTGTAATGAAACATCAAGAAGGGAAACCCATCATATCTAAGATAAATTACCCACCTATCACTCGTGAAAGTGAGAGTACTGAGACAAACTAGACTTAGCTATGTTATATGTTATTACGTCTTGACCACCACATCCTTTCTGCAACACTAGCATACCTAAAAACATTATAGAAGAACCACATGAGACTCTAAAAGATTCCCAATGAGAGGATTACTCATTACTCCCTCCAAGATATAAACATACACATATAGCTTTCAAGACAGATTACAAATAACAAAGAGAAATGTGTTATTCATTTTGATTTTTGATTATCCACATTACTCTATAATTAAGTTTAATACACATTAATGACAAGAGTATAAGAAATTTCATATTATAACAATAATCTTATCATAGTATAATCATCCTAAATGTAATTAAGATAGCATTACTTACAACGCTCCATGTGATCCATGCAATTATGGAGAATTCATAAAGCATAACAAAAATTTACAAATAATAAGAGAACGACAATAACATCAATGTTATTTTCTAATACAATCCTAACCATATATACTAAATGACTAAGTTACATGTTTTATTAATCCCTATGTAGAATGAGGCATACCACTCAAACTACTAGTTGACTACTGTGAAGTCACAATCATCCTTGTATAAGATCTTAGGATCACTAAACTCCTAAAGATTGCTTCCCCTCAATTAGTATGAGTGACAAATTGTAGTGGCACAATGGCCCAACCCACTAAAAACCTAGTCCGTCAGGGGTACACAAGCCTCAAAGCCAAAAGCTATTCTATACAACCCTCAAATATGAGTTACAACCGCAATCACTCTCAGTCATATATAAATTGAGACACAACCACAACTATTCTCAAATACCTTGCAGTCAGGAGGATAGAGAAAAACCATTTTACAGACGCATATACTCAACAATATATGAAAATGAGATACTTCTAAAAACACTAAATTTCTATAAGGAAACTCATTTTACTACCCAGTAAGTCCTGACACATAGATAGCTCTATATTCATAGGATACAACATGATTAGGGTTACACTTGATTTGTAAGGCCGCTAACCTTGATTTATACATAAAAATAAATATTTAGCTTAACTGGACATTTATTTTTGAAACTTTTAACTTTGCTTAATGGTATAAAATTAGTTGATAATGCAATATTTAGAATTTGAATCAATTCGGACTTTGTTTGCTCAAGATATACAATTTTATGTAACTTGTGGACCTTTATGCCCTTGTTTAGGTAGTTTAAATGTAATTTTAACACTTGCTTAACTTGTTTCATTATGTTATTAAGAATCTTGCAAATTTCATCTCCTTTGGATGATTTTCAACATTTATTTCATGGATTTTAGATATATAAAATTAGATAGTAGTAGCATTGTGGTTTCATCGAACGATGTCTTGGTGGTCGATGGGTTTTTCTAACCTATCGAGACGATGGTCTTAGTGCCCACCAAAATCAAATCTACGAGACCCTTGATCTGCGTCAAACTAACATATTTGATCCATGCTGTAGTTAGATTGAGGAGCGACAAAGTTTAAGATAGCTAGTCCGAAGATGTTCTGAGTCGACAAGTTTGGTTGACTGATGAGTTTCTGGGTGATGAGTGAAAAATTTGTCCTCGTGGTTGACATGCTTTCTAGATCGACAAAGTTTTTCTTAGACATGGATGAAAAAAGTTTTTGTGAGTGTGTGCTTGACCGACGACCAGACATCAATTGATGAGTTTTTTGAGCTATAGTCTGACAGGTCTTTTCACTGACGGGAAACCAGAATTTTAACTGACCTCTATAAATACCTTCCTTCCTTCCTTCCTCCTTTCATTCACTTGGAGGATCATTACTTGCATTGGAGGAGCCCAACAAGAATATATGAGAGACTGACAAAGGATCTTTGTAGTATGTGGTGTTGCTGTTTCATGGGTGCATGTGCTAGATCGAGTTTTCCTTGGATGATTCGAAGGATCTCAATCATGTTCTTGTTTTCTCCATGTACATATTTTTTTCTTCTAAACTAGTTTTCTTGCTATTTATCCTTTCTCCCTCTCTAACTATGGCTAAGGTTCATGATGTTTCTTTTTGGAAACTTGTACATGTGAAGTAATAACTTCCTCTTCTTCTGTTCTTGTCTTAGACACACTTTGTTATTAGAGTTTTGGTGGATCAAGTTTGGTGTTTTGTTACTGATTTTGGAGTTTCCCCTCTTAGACTTCATTTTATTATCTACTAAGGTGAGTGATAAAAATTTAAAAGTATTTCTTGTCTACTTTTACATGCATGATTATAAGCTTACTCCAAAAATTTGTAAAATGCTAAAAGATAATCTTTCCAACACTGTTTATTTACAAGATGACAATA
Organism: Alisma plantago-aquatica; assembly: GCA_963693085.1. Taxonomy (NCBI): domain Eukaryota; kingdom Viridiplantae; phylum Streptophyta; class Magnoliopsida; order Alismatales; family Alismataceae; genus Alisma; species Alisma plantago-aquatica. Next base: position 1,123,842,490 of record OY856412.1, on the reverse strand, counting down.
CAAGTTCTTAAGTTTTATTTATACTCTATGAATACTTTCTACTGTAGAAGTGAACTTTTCTTTTAATATGCAAGGTCTGGAATTGGAAATGGTATTATAATCACTCCTAAAATTGACATTCTTATATAGTTATAGTACCCAATAGAAAGGGTTCCCCACCCATGTACTATTTCTTGCTATATGATGGTTGTCCTATGTAAACTTTAGATTTTGTAATTACTGATATGGTGCTGAAATGAGGTTGGACGAAACCCTAGTTCTTAAGGTAGCTCATCCACAACAGGCTTTAAGAATATGGTTTCCTATTTGTTAGAAATATCATAACTTTTACATCCACTGGACTTTTATGATGAAATTTGGGTGTTCTTTTTCATATGAATCATTAAGTTCTATGGAAAGTTTCAAATACTGGTGATACTCCTACATGAAATTAACACTGTTTGGGTCTAATTGCCCCAATGAGCATTTACATGTCCAAATTGATGATTTGATTCTTTTAACGACCACGGATGAATACCCATGTCTGGATGGAGTGATATGAAATTGTTTTATACATTATATGTTTTCTAAAGTTGCAATTTTAAAATATTTTTGTGAGAATGTTTTAAGTGTTTGTACATAAATTTATTATTGCAGTAAAAAATATTTAACTGACCTAAGTAATCAAGTGTATCCTTAGTCATGTAGTGTCCTACAACCGTAAACTATCCCAATGTCAAAATTTGTCAGATAGTGAAACTAGTAATCAGGAAGGAGCTCATAGTCATATATTGTTGAGTATATGCGGGTGAAAGGTTGATATAGATGAGAGTGGCTATAGACGTATGTCAATTTTGAGGGTTTGTACCCTGGTTTTGGGTGTTGTATCCTATGTACCCAAGATGGACCTAGTTTTTGTAGTAGTTGGACCAATGTACCACTTGGTTGTTACTCGAACTGACTGAGAAAAAGAGATCTTTAGTATCCTAGTCATCATAGATCTTATTTGGGGTTGATTGCGACTTTACAATGGTCAACTAGTAGTTTGAGTGGTATGCCTCAAACTACCCAAGGCTTAATAAAAGGTGTAATTCAGCCGTGTCGTATATATGTCAAGACTATTTGGCGAATCATTTTAATTATTAATTAGGCTTTGCTTTACTTGCTAATAACATATGAGATTCATATCCTGGAAAGCATAATTAACTAAAATGTAACTCTAACTATGATGGATCATTTTCATAAACTGCATAGTCTTTCAACTCTATTATACTATCTTTACCTTAACTAATTTAATTACATAATCTGCTTGTAAGCAATAAATGTGATTAGAGGTTATATCATATCGTTGGGATATAGGTCTCACCTAATGGGTTTCCACACCCTTTTTATGTGATTAGCAGTGCAATCAGACCCATGGTGATGAGGAGGCTTGTTTGAAGATCAATACAGTCTGAAGATTGGTTTGGTTGTGTAGAGTCCTAGAGTCATCCTGTACTATCAAGTCTGGGTAGGTGGTTTTGCATATGATGTACATTGACTCGAGATTTTGTTATATTCCTTGACCATTGTAAATATTGTAATTATTTGAACAACATATATCATATACATGTTATGACTGAGGCCAATAAACTCATGTAAAGGTACCTGCTATGCATATGCATGTGAATTTGGACCTTTGTGTAAATGTTTCTGATGATTTTTTTTCCAGTTTTATTATGTATCCTCTTGGTATTATGGTTAATTAATGTCTAATTGCCATTTTATTTTTAAGTAAATCTCATAAAATGTGTCATTTTGCCACATGATTCATTAATCCATTTAATCTTATGTTTTCAATCACATCAAAGAATTTAAAAACAAAGCATAATGATATAACTATACACATTAATTAAGTCTAACGACTACATTAGATATATAATGTATCCACATATTCCAAAACACACAAGATTGAATTCATGTTGCATCATTCACCATAACAAGGTCCCAATTCACCAACCATAGGGCACAATAAGGCCCAAAATACCATTAAGGTCAAAATGGAATTAATTACTAGTATTAATATCATATCCACATAGAGTTTTGCACGTATCTTCAAAAGAAAATAAACAAATAGAACCTAAAATTTTAGTTAAAAACTCCAAAGGTTACAAAAGTTATGGTTAATTTATAGTAGGGTATATGAAGGGCCAAAACTAAGCATATGAGCCATATCGACACATCGAGTCTATTTCAAACTAGCTTCCAACAACATAACTATTAGACAAAGGCAACAAAGTGTTACAAGATTAGTCTTTCATATTAAGTACATCACATAAAATTTTCCTTCTAAGAACATTTAACTCAAAGGTATTCACACCACACCACATATCTCCTCTAGGGCCTACTTATTGTTGTAGAGTATACCTCATCTTTTCAATGTCAAGTGTGTCAACACATATGACCAAACAAAACTCCATATTAAGTATATGATAATCTTTCCCTTTATCTTATAATTCATTTATATCCAATCATGGATTCAACTCTAACCATAAAATCCTACCATCATCCCCATGATGGTATCCACACCACTGCCTTCAAGGAAAAAGGCTCAATACATCAAGACTACTTATAAATCTCATATCCAAAATACATCATATAATGTCATATTTGTTCAATTTCTTATAGTTATATGGAGATAATAGAATAGAAGCATATATTTTAATCCAAGAAGGTGAGATATTCCATTAGGTGGCATCTTTCAATTAAGGTAGACCTTAATTGCATAAAATTCATTTTTGATTTTAAAACCCCCAAATCACTTCATGTTTACTTCATAGTCATGATCACATAATCAGAGATTAGGCATGTAAGTATTTTACTTACATGTTTATTTATAATTTAATATTAGCATAGGAAGCTTTATAGCATATAAATCATATCAATGTACACACACACACACACACACACACACACACACACACACACACACACACACACACATATATATATATATATATATATATATATATATATATATATATATATATATATATATATCAAAGTACACATTAGGGTACAAAATATCGTGACAAGGTTCAAATAACCATTTAGGCCATATCGGTGCCAAGTTCACAAAGTCAGTTCACATTAATTTTCAAGGACTGAGCCATATATAAGGATATGTACAATAGGATTTATGTATAGATAAGCATAGGAATCAAACAAGGTTCACACCTCCAAAATACCCATTTATTGCACAATATGCAAATTTTGGCTACAGAGAGTTTCGCCACTTATTAAGGCTAAATTTTTGCCATTGTTAATACACTTTTCTTCATATTATATTAATTTAACATCACATAAAGTTTCATGATCAAACTCTAAAGTATGATCAAGTTATGGTTAAAATAAGATTATGCATATATATGTCATTTTATAGTTTAGATGAGCTACTCCTGGGTATGGGACCTATGCTCAGTGTCTTTCCAACAACATAAAAGTCATATAAATGTATAAATGTGTTATATACAATCTATATGACCATAAATAAGGATCATATAATTTTTCCTCATCAACATGGTATCCCAAAAGCCATTAATTAGTCATTTTTGGGGCAAAAATCGCATGGATTTTTGATTTTCATCCTTAAGGCCACAAGAAAGACACTTTATGTAAATCCAGGTCCATTGTGCAAGACTCTAGTAGAGTTTTAGAAATGACGACCAGCCCCACAAACCACCACTAGCCTTAACTATGCATTTTGTCCTCCTCACTCACAACCTAGTATCAACTTCCCAACTGATCACCCATTCTAGTACTACTCCAAACTGAGCACACTTAACTATGGAGTTCTTAGTATTGGGCTCCCTGAAAAGGAGGTACACTTGGTAAATGGGTAGTCCAAGCATTCATTTTGAGATCATTATATCAGAATTTTCAAATCCTTGGATGTTACAATCTTCCAAACTTAGTCTCTTGACGTCCTCATCAAGGCTCAACTATATAGCCTCATAATATTTCCCTATTTTAGTGTAGACCCAGACTAACCCACAAACACCATGTTCAAGATCACAACTACCAACATAAGGGTGGCTACATCACATAGATAACTCTTTCCAGCATGCCTGGACCACATGACTCAATACTGGCATGCTACATGCCCATGTTGACCCCACCTACCAGAGGTGTTATTGTTCGTATATCATTTGTAATGCCCAGACCCACTACCCAAGGTTGTAGTAGAGTTTTAGGAATGAAGATTGTCCCCACTAAACACCACTAACTTTAATACCACATTTTGTCCTCACTCACGAACAAGCTGGGATCAACTTCTGACCGGTCACCCATCCTAGTACTACTCCAACTTGGGCATGCTTAACTATGGAGTTCTTAGTGATGAGATCCCTGAAAAGGAGGTGCACCTTGGTGATATGGGTATTCTTGTTCCTTTTAAGATCATTTTATCTTAGGATTCAAATCTTGAGATGCTACACTTTATTAACATTATGAATCAATATTCAAGCATAAAGATTGCACAAAGTTTTGATATTATTTTATAAGGATGTAAACTAGTCTATAATTGTAACATCCCTGACCTGGGTTATGATTTAACCCTAGGTGTTTTAATAAAGAAAGATGATTATATTCTTAATCTTATCTTGTGAAAAGTAATTAGGGCTCATGAGGAACTTATGTTTCAATTTTGGTCCTGTTTGAACAATGTTGAAGCAATGTTTGCTTATTTTGGACTAAAGTGCAAATTACCCAAGTTAAGGGGCTAACTTACAAATGTTACATAATAATATGTTCCTCTGATGTTGAGACATCATAATAATGAATATGATGTAGTGGTATGGTTTCCACAAGCCTGGACACCAAGATAGAGCTTGTTGGACAATGTTTGTGCATTAAAACCTAGTTTTGGTGTAAAGTGCAATTTACCCAAAACCTAAGGTTCAATATGCAAATTACCACTTCAATAAGGTCCCTAATGTTTCTTTATATCATTTAGAGCAAAGAAAATTAGAGGGGAGACTCATTTGAATTAAGTTGGAGGAGAGAGAATCTTGATATTAAAATAATCAAGATTTAAGCCTAATTGGAACCCTAATTCAATTTAATGCAAAAATAAATAAAATAATTGAAGAGGCATTCAACAAAAATTAATATGGTTGGATTCAGATGTGAGTGGACGATCTTAATCCTTGCAAAGGCACGAGCATATCCTAAGGAGGTGAAATTCCACTCACCATTATTATAAGAAAAAGAAATTCCACTAAAAAATGGATATTAATATTATAAGGGTTAAGGTGCTTAATTTCTTTTCCCTTTATTCTTGGATAATGAAGTGTTTTTGCAAGAACATGAAGATGGCTTCGTGGACAAGAAATGGAGGGGGATTTGGTGGAAATTATTTTGGGAATTAAAGGAAATAATCCCATTTTCTCTCTCCTTGGGATTTCCTTATACATATCGCTTTTTCCACTCACTTAAGGACTTCTTTTTGGATTTCCTTTCTTTCTTTGCCTTGGCCGACCCTAAGAGAAGCTCAGGAACAGGAGGAGGATGACCCCAACCTGTTGGTAAGGTTCTTGACCTCTTTTCCCCTTGATTCCATGGTGGAAATTGAAAGTAAATCATTGATTTCTTCTTAATTCGATCTCCTCTTCAACCCTAGCCAAACTTTTCAACCAAAAGCTTTAGGATGAGCATAGGGGGAGTTGCAAGAGATTCATCCACAATTTTTTCCGTGAGCTTGGAGCTTTTGAGCTCAATTGGAGGGGGTTTTATAACTTGAACCCTTGATTTTTTTATTGAATTCAATTCCCTATCGAATAATGATCATTTCCACATTCACGATAATTGATTTGGTTGATGGATGAAATCACCATGGAAACCATAGTAGGTTTCGTGAGTTCAGAGCTTGAAGATGATAAGAACACACCTCTCCAAAATATTCAAGGCAAACGGTTTAGTTTTGTTTCTCAAACGGTTTCCCAAACTGTTTGGGAGCAAACGGTTTCAAACCGTTTAGAAGCAAACAGTTTCACCAAACCGCATGAGACCAAACGGTTTCAGACCGTTTGGTGGTGTTGACCAGGGTTGACCATTTAGAGATCTGTTTAAAATTATCTAGGTTAATGAACCATCAATTATGATTGATTAGTTCCAATTGGTTCATGAGTTGAAGGTCCATCAATCACCAAAACCCTAATCGGGTTAAGTGCTGATTTGTAATTTGATTAAGTTGGAAACTTGGGTTGATTGACCCAAACGGTTTCAAAACCATCTGGGGATCACCCAAACGGTATCAAGACCATTTGGGGGTCACCCAAGATCGTTTGTAGGTCTAGGGTTGAGTATGGTTAAGTGTTTGAAGATCCAAAGATATGGTATGAACCCTAATCGGCTATGTGCTGATTTTGCAAGTGATTGAGATGATGTTTTGGGTTGATTGACCCAAACGGTTTCAAAACCATTTGGGGATCACCCAAATGGTCTCAATACAGTATGGTAATCACCCAAGACCATTTGGAGGTATAGGGTTAAGTATGGTTGAGCTATTGAAGGTTCAAAGATATTAAGTTGATGTACAATCAATTGCTGATTTGGTGACCAATCCTAGGATCCAAACCTTAATTTAATGACATTGTTAATGATGATGTGTTGGGAAAACGGTCTCAAGACCATTTGGAGGTAATAGAAACGACCTCAAGACCGTTTGGGGTCAGGTCATGTTCAATTTGGATGATGGTCAAATAGTTTTAAAGTAACTAGTTACACATTGATTAATGTTGAAGAATCATCGATTCCAAACCCTAATGCAATTGATTCAAACCCTAATTGATGACCAATTGAGGGTCAATTGAGAGTCAAATCAGTTGAAGGATGACCTACTTAACTCAATCAAAGTATGGTGATAGGTCCAATTGATGATTAGTTACATGAATACAATGGTTGATGGAATCAACATTGAGAACCCTAAACCAATTGGAGTAGTTGAGACCATCTTTGGTCCATGCAATTTTGAGGAGGTTTGGACCAAACGGTCTCAAGACCATTTGAGTCCATACGGTCTCAAGACCGTTTGGGACCAAACGGTCTCAAGACCGTTTGGGACCAAACGATCCCAAACCGGTTGAGTTCATGCAGTTTCAAAAAGGTACTTTAGCAAACGATCTTGAAGGTCACTTTTACTAAACGGTTTCAAACCGTTTGAACTTTGAAAGACCAAGACCGTTTGGGTCCCAAGTAATCAAAATTGTTTGATGATCAATATGGTTAATCCTTTTGGATACCTAATGTAATTGAGGACTCAATTGGTTAATCCACTTGGATACCTATTGTAATAGAAGATCCAATTGGTCAATTCATTTGGATACCTTATGTAATGGAAGTCCAATGTGATTGAATCTCTTGAGAATTAAGATGATGAATGATCCATTGATCCAATGATGATTATTAAGGCTAGTTACAAAGGTTGAAACCCTAAAGTACCTAGATGATCAATACCTTTAGATTAATTAACCCTAAGAGGTTATGAGAGTAATGTCTTAGTACACTATGTTAACCATAGTTGTATGTACTTGATTGAAGGGTTGATGTGACCTAATCAAATTGGGAGGAAGATAGAGAGGAATTCATATATGAGTATTTATCATGTGATGATTAGGTTATGATCCTTAATAAAGAGATCATGAAATCCTAATCCATAAGGTTAATGAATCTTAACCCTAGTTTAGGGTAACATAATGTAAACCCCCAATTATGGGAATAAAGAGTGAAACCCTAATTGGGATGAGTATCCCCAATTGATAGGAAAGGAGAAACCCTAATTGATGGTGATGCCATGAGAAACCCTAATTGATGGTGATGCCTTGAGAAACCCTAATTGAGGGTGATATCATGAGAAACCCTAGTTAGGATGAATAGTAAGTGAAACCCCAAAGCCCTAATAAAGGGTAAAGGTAGGTGAAATTCTAAATGGAGTTATAGTATTTAAAGCCCTAACATTGTGCAATATGATGACAAACCAGAACCATGATAATAAAGCAGAGGGTGAAACCTTATAAAGGTGAAATACCTTAAAGGATTGAGTATAGGCAACCTTATTGTAGGCAATGCCTTAACCTAAAATGAGTCCATATCATTAAAGGTAGTTGGACCATTCTTGTGTGTGGCCTATGCACTTCATGATGAGAGTGATAGGTCAATGGATGAAAGTATTAAGATGGGAAGTGACTTAATACAAGATAAGCTGATAACTCAAGGAAGATAGAGGTGATGAGGAAAGTGATATACCTTGATGCATTTCAAATCCAATCTATTTGAGTAAGAAACATATGAAGTGTGTTATGTAAATTGTTACAATAAAATGTAATGAGTTTGATATACCTTGACAAGAATAGGCTAATATACCTTGAGAATAAGGGTAAGCCAAACTAATGAGTATGATGTAATCATACCATGATAAGGATGAGGAATTAACTCATACCTTATACTGAGAATCATTTAATGATAAATGTTAAGAGTAACGAACATGCCTGAATTCTAAAGATGTGTAATGGCCTTATGAGCCATATGGTTAGATGTTGCCTAGTGAGAGGTGACAAGGTATTTTATGGGCCTTATGAGCTATGAGGATGGTTGTTGCCTAGTGAGAGGTAACAAAATGTTTTAAAGGTTACACATGATTGACATAGTTCAATACTTGGAATAATATCACATGATTGATATAGTTCAATACCTGGAATAGATGCACATGATTAGCATAGTCTAATACCTGGAATAACAACTGCACATGATTGGTTAAATCCCAATACCTGAAATAATGTCACAGGATTGACATAGTTCAATACCTAGAATGATAACACAGGATTGGTAATAACCCAATACCTGGAATAATAACACAAGATTGGTTAAATCCCAATACCTGGAATAATGTCACATGATTGACATAGTTCAATACCTGGAATGATAACAAAGGATTGGTAATAACCCAATACCTGGAATAATAACACAGGATTGGTTAAATCCCAATACCTAGAATAATGTCACAAGATTGACATAGTTTAATACCTGGAATGATAACACAAGATTGGTAATAACCCAATACCTGGAATAATAACACATGATTGGTAATAACCCAATACATGGAATAGTTGCACAAGATTGACATAGTTCAATACTTGGAATGGATACACAGGAATAATACAAGTCTAATGCTTGTACTAGTTGCACAGGATTGGTGTAATCCAATGCCTGACATATTTATAAAGGATTGGTATAGACCAATGCCTGAATAAGATATGATTATGTACACTCTCATGTCCAATATTACCAAAAATCTGTTTAGAAGATTGGCCAAGGCCAATTAGTTGAATTAAGAATGTCTCATGGGTGACATATCAAGATCATGAGTGTCACGAGAGAAGTTTGACATGATGGTATGATACGAAGGATAAATAATATACATGTTCTTCCTATTCCTTATTAAGTGAATAGTTGATCTATTGTTCTATCATAAATAGTTACAATGCTTTAAGATGAGAATGCTTTAAACTGTATATCCTCTGTCCATTTTTATATATTTAATTGCAATAATAATGTTTTGGCGGAGAGTTATATCTCCCGCTGGGATAATTTACAACTGTTTCACCCGCGTGGGATCCAATGTTTTTAGGTGGACGCGGACAAGGAGACATTAAAACTTTAGCAGAGAAAGAACAACAACAACATCGAGGACAACAGTAATATCTCAGGTGGAGATACTACCTGTCTAGTCTTATAGTTATAAAGTCATATGTGTCGTATCTGTACTCTCAGGTCCTCAGAGTCAGTAGTCAGTGTTTTTATTTAATTGATCTGAGATTTTGGCTTGATGCCTCGAGGTTTTTATGCTGTCTGTATATAATGTTGAATAGGACAACTGATGTTGTAATCCTCGAGAAGAGATAGTACAGGTTGTGTACTTATGGAATAGAATGTAAATATTATACTTTGGATCTTGATGAAAAAGATTTCCTATGTGTGGATCTCCTTGCAAAAAGTTTTAATTTTTAGTGATTTCTAGCAATCCGCTGCAAATGATTCACTTCCGCTTAGTTAATCTCATATTTTATAAGTTGGATGCCATAAAAATAATCACACATTTAAGCATATTACCAAGTTCTAGGTATGGAAGGTGATATTAAAGCATTTCTTTATTATTAAGGCTATGAATGCATGATTAAATCAAGGCAAGAGTTAGCAACCCACCTATAAAATGTGTGAGAACGATCCTCCTCTTCTAGAACACATGGATCAACCATGAAAAATCACCATGAACCTCCCAAATCTCCATCTAGGCTCCATCTAGCTAGATCTAGTCTCACCTAGGTCAAAGAAAGAGAAAGGTGTGAATTTGAGCTCTAGAAAGCTAAACCACCATGGGTGACCATGGAGTTTGCACAATAGGAAGAAGAAATAAAGACCAAGAAAAAGAGAGAATAAAGAGATGATTTTACATGTTTAAGTCTAAAATTGAAGCCAATAATCTTGGGAAGTCCCTCAGAAGTTTGATCATCCATATGCACAAACATGCATAGACATGTAAGCACATGCAAGCTGCTTCCTCAAGATGATGATCCTCTATGGAAGATGAACTCGAAATGTACTCTTAAAACTACAAAAGCAACATCAATAATCATGAACAACCCTTTAAAGTCCCCAAAGAAGCTCCTTTATGCAAGATCTAGGGCAAAAGTTGGGCAAAGGAGGATAAAAGAGGGTGATTTAGTTGTTTTGAGAAAGAAACACCATAGAAATCCATGGATACCATCATAAGGAAGATGAAGGTAGGAAATAAAGTATATAAGAGAGATAAAAAGTATAACTTACATGAATGGTCATGAAAATGATATTGCAAGGTCCAACAGTTCACTAAGGAAGTTGCATCTCCAAGAAGCACAAACACACAAGCACAAATCCATGATCATAGAGTCTAAGGAGATCTTATATATTTCTAGGATGCTTATACTCTTCCAAGGATCCTCCTTGGTTGTAAAATGTTATAGGGGTCGACTATTTTGTTAAATATAAGTTAGGAGGTCAAAAGCCAAAAATAGCCCACAATGCAGATGAGCTATCTAGGCCTAAGGCAAGGAGGCCAAAGTTAACCTTGCTCAACTAGTTTCAAAAGAACTCAAATTTGTCAAATGTAGTGAGATTATGAAATAAAACATGGATTTATTTAATTTATACACAAATTGTAATTATTCCACTATTTTGGTGAAATTTCATATTAGTCCACATATGTACATGTAACTACCAGATCAAGGCAAATTTTATACAATTGAAGTCTGATTAACATCATCACTTTACCAATTAATTTTAAGGCTCAAACAAGTATGAGTATGTCAAAAACACATTTTTGGATATTTTTCACTAAATCAAAATAAGGTCCTCATACTAAATTGAATTTACAATTAAGTCCACAACTTGCAAGGAAACTTGGAACTAGAAAAAACAATGTGCAAAATTTAACTAAATAAGAGATATCTCTTAACCAAATGATATGAAATATTATTAAAGCACACAATTATGATAAATAATTAATATTAGAGGAAGATTAGGGTAAATCTAGGTTCATGATCTCCCAGTCATAAACCACTCAAAAGGATTTCGCCCCTTGAAATTCCACTCTAAGACATAGAACAACAACAAGCATCCTATAAACTTTTCTCAAAGCACTTATGAACAACTTATATTACACTATCACAATTAGTTCATGATTATCATAAAGTTTCTTCATAGTTCCTAGGTATATTCTATATTACTGATCTCCACCTTCTCCTTTTTATGTATCATTTATCATTTTACCCAGGTTCCTTTGCATCTTCTTAGGAATTAATGAGGCTATTGTGATCCAATATTCTTACTTGTTATTTGTTAATCATTCTTATGTCTCTTTTCTTATCTTAATACTTTACATTTCCCCTTTAGGGTTGGATCATCATATCTTATGTTCATTCTCATGTAAGTACTCTTCTTATCATATATTTGTTATGAATATTTATGGTATTAAGAAAATTAGTTAATGTGTTCCTAAAAAATCATCCAGTCAATGGACGCTTCTGTGTATAGGTTCATCTTCTTCATCCTTAAGAATAGACTTTGGCTTGTTATAAACTCACATTCAACTCAATATCACATGGATACATTCCACAATACCTCACTTTTCCTTTTGATTATCACCATAATGGCTTTGTTCTGTAACTAAAACACATTCTTCTTGCTAAACATACCTACTCCTAAAACATCAAATTCATACATTTCTTATCCTATAATAATAGAAAGAGAGTGGATGAACATTATATCAATTCATCATGTCATCATTTATTCTTGTTTCTTCTTCCTATGATTCTATTTTTTCATGATTATTAGAGAATAATCTTATATCTTCACATGTTTATGCGTTCATTTTTAATTTTATGTTGATTATCATTGTCCATCCTTGACATGAAACTAATTCTACATTAGATTAGGTATTCTTTCTCCTCTCTGGCTTTATATTTATATATATCCCTCCTGATTATTCACATTTGTATATTCAGAAGAGATCATTCTTAAGTAACTTCTATACTATCCTCATTGTGATTATTTACTTACATTCTTTCTTAACACACATTGATTGGTCTGAGATTACCTCAAGCTCCACTCCTCTCATCTAACATGTGACATCTTTATCATATCAAATCATACTCATCATCAGAGGTATCCTTTACTTCTATGGATCTTACACCTTAAATTCCTCATGACACATATTCTCTACAATCTTCTGAGCACACATATGTACAATCGACACACTATATCCGGATTCCCCGACTTCTATTGATAAATAAAGCTTCACATATTGAGTTATCTCTCCCTAGTCTCATCATTCTATGAAGTATAAACCTCAAACACTATTTTCATATCCATATAAGGCGTCCTTTCTAATTTCAAGAAATCCCTTTTACATAATTCATTTTCATGTTAAGCATCACAATATCATGTCTTTTCCTTTAGTCGTCAAATTATTAGATTTTGATGAGTTAAAATATGTCTTTTATCTTTATCAAGTTGATCAGTTTAGTATCTTCTATCATATGCTTAACCAATTTTATACATTGTTCTTGTTCAACATATCTTGATTTAATCAGGCAAACATCTACTAACATCTTTTATCTCATTATTTTCATCATGATTTGATACTTTTGTTATACTCTTCAGGTTTTCAACTAACCATTTGGTCAGAGTACTCAAAAAGAGAATAGCTAGAGAGTTCTAACTAACTCTTCCCTCAATACTTGGATCCAAACACTGAGTTTTGGTAGCATGCATTGTGATTGTGCCATGTTCATCACTTGGTCATCTTTTTAATCCAAATTCCTATTGTCCCTGTAGACTTATCTAACATATGCTTTATACCAAACTTCTAGCGACCCATCCCATGATGAAACCCAAAGTGATCATTGGGACGAGTCCCTAGAAAAAACCCAATTACAACTAATAACTATAAAAATTGAGTTAAAAAGTTTGAATATAACAATCTGCATAAATATTCAATAACAGATGATCATAGAAAAATATTAAATGATGTCATATAAAAGCATACTATTTCTCATTTAAATCATCTAATGAGTAGATAAGATAGCAAGACAAACTATTATCTCTTCATTAACTGCAACAAATAGGTTTACAAGACGATCAATATCTATAAAGACACAATAATATAAGGTTTTAACCCAAGTTATATATCATGATCGTAAAGATACATAAAGGAAATAAACCCATCATATCCAAGATAAAATACCCACCTATCACTAATGAAAGTGAGGGTACATGGACAATCCACACAATAATGTGTTATATCTTGTTACATTTGTATCACTGCGTTCGTTATGTTGTGCTAGCATACCTAAATTCATTATGGAAGAATCACATGAAACTTTAACGAAATCCCAGAGGATTACTCCCACCAAGATATAAACAGAACAGATATCTTTTAAGATAGATTGCGAATAACAAAGATGAATTTATTATCCACTTCGATTTCCTAATTATCTACATCACTTTGTAATGTATTTTAAGGAATACGAATGACAAAAGTATAAGACATTTCATATTATTGTAAGAAAATATGGTGACAAAACGGAAACACAAATTTAACTGCCACATTTGGGGATGACATTGTTAACCGCTCCATCCATATCCTATCCGCCTCGAATGATCTGCACGAGTTGCGGTTGGTTTTTTTAACATTCACGGTAACCGGACACCCACACATGGATATCTGATACTATGGATCATGGGAGTGGATTTCCATGTCATCTAGAGACCTTCTCTATCTCCCCTAAAACCCAACAGTGGTATCAGAGCAACGTCAACTGCTCTATACTTTACGATTATCGATATGATCGATTTTGGTTTGTCACCTTTATTTATTGCATACGATGCGAATAAAATTGGCTTTATGCATGTCCAATCCTAAATCCACAAATCCTAATATACATATATGATATGTAATATGAATGCACTCGATACGCGTCACCCTTAAATGAGTTTTTTAGTAGATGTATAGTGTGGTTATGGCCAATAAACCCTATGTCTGTGTATGGTTAAATGTGGTTGCTTGCATCTCGGTCTACGCACCGATTCCCTATCTCCTATTCCTGATGTAACTCGAGATAACTCGAGATTTCTTTCCTACCTTTGCTCCCCCCGAATGTAACTCGGGGTTTCCTTTTTCAAATGTAAAATAGGATAAATTTTTATTTCATGTTATGTCAAAGAACGGAGGACAATCTAACGACAACTGAGACGATCAATTCAAGTCTAGAACCGATCGGTTGGCGATCAAGATGAGTGGGTGGCGACCTGAGGAGATGCACGATGACCAGTGAACCGATCGGCTGGAGGCGCAAGTCGATCGGCTAGTGGCACCCAACCGACCAGCCTGATGGCGAGCCGATCAATCATGGAGATGAGTTGATCAAACCCAGAACGGTGAAGCACAAAGTTCATCTTATACAGGTTGCATGTGATGTGGAACTAGATGACCGTGATTCCTCTTGGCTCGAGGAATCACATTAGGATGGCCATAATCATTGCTTTTATCGCTTCACATGTTTTCTGTGGGATATAGCATGTATATGATACTTACTATATTATGGTGATTGGATATGTATATGTCCCTATAAAAACCAAATCCCTCATTAAATATTAAAGTTTTAGATGCCTTCCAAATGTGACACACATGAAAAGCTTGATCGTCCAAGTGTGGGCACGCCCTAGCGTGGTGCACCATCTATCTCATGGAAGCGTGAAAGATGGATATGTGGGTCTGCCCTAGTAGGGTGCATATTCATCGTGTTGTCTTTGGGTCAGACTTAACAAGGTGACCTAGATAGGATCTAGTACCTTGAAGCATGGAGGTGATCATGGAAAGGAGTTGCATATGACATCTTTCAAGAGTTGCAAATGATGCAATTGGAAAACGTTACCTACCTGGAAGATCTGAGTTGTGGGTGACAGCCCTAGCTGGTCCATGACTCAGAGGATTTTAGGATCTTGACCCACTTGGAGATTGTACGCTGCAATCTTCCGAATTGATGGTGAGGGTTGTCAATTTGAATCAATATAGTGGGAGAGGTAATTAATTAAAGGCCTAATTAACTATTGTCAAATTTTATTCAAATAAAATCAAATCAAATCAAAAGGGGTTTTGACAAATGCAATTTTCTCTTATAGAATGGCAAAAGAATCATCTTTTAAAATGGGCAAATTAATTGAGAATAAATTCCATAACTGGTTGGGGATTGTGAGAAGTGTTCTGCACAATCCAGATATACCGGTAACCTTTGAATCCACTCTATGTATGCTTAAGAAGAAGGATAGTTCATTGATGGAGATCAATGGAACAAAGTCTAAGGACAAAGATGAGGGAGAGAAGGGTTCTCTTGCCGAACCAATGTCAGAATATTTTGCGCTCAAAACATGGAGAGGATGGAAGGAACAATGGAAGAAGAAGTGAGAGATAGAGATCTCTACTTCTAGTGTATACATGATAGAGATTAACTTTACTACTTCTTTGTCATGGGTACTTGATACCAGATGTGGATCTCACATTTGTTCAAACCTAAAGGATTTTAAGAGAAGTAGGACTTTGGGGAAAGGTGAGGTTGAACTACGTGTTGCCAATGGGGATGAGTTGCCGCCAGTGTCGTAGGAACCTATGAATTAACTCTACCTAGTGGGCTAATAATAGATTTGAAGAACTGCTATTATGTACCTGCCATAAATAGGAATATCATTTCCGTCTCTTGTTTGGACAAGGATGGTTTTGAATTTCTTATTAAGAATGGAAAGTGTTCTATTTCAAAAGATGGGATCTTTTATGGCAGTGTCCCAACATCTTATGGTCTATACTTCATAGATCTAGAGACAAGTGTATACAATGTAAACACCAAAAGGCAAAAACTCAACAACTCAAACAAAATGTATCTTTGGCATTGTCGTCTAGGGCACATAAATGAGAAACCCATTTCTAGACTCCATAAAGATGGTTATCTAGACTCTTTTGATTATGAATCAATAGAGACATGTGAATCTTGTTTGCTGGGCAAGATGATTAAGACTCCCTTTTCAGGTAAAGGTGAGAGATCTAGTGATCTATTAGGACTCATACATACTGATGTATGTGAGCCTTTTAGAACTAATGCCAGAGGTGGGTATCAGTACTTCATTACCTTCACTGATGACTTTAGTAGGTATGGATATGTGTACCTGATGAAACATAAGTCAGAAACCCTTCAAAGGTTCAATGATTTCATGAATGAAGTACAAAACCAACTTGGTAAAAGTATTAAAGTACTTCGATTTGATCGAGGTGGAGAATACTTAAGCCAAGAGTTTGAGGACCTTCTGTGAGCCTGTGGTATTGTATCACAATTGACTCTGTCTGGAACACCACAGCATAACAGTGTGTTTGAAAGAAAGAATCACACTTTACTAGATATGGTGTGATCAATGATGAGTTTTGTTGATCTTCCGATTTCTTTCTGGGGTTATGCTCTTGAAACCGCCACATTTACACTTAACCGAGTACCATCTAAATCGGTTCAAAAGACACCATATGAGATATGGCACGAGAAGCATCCCGATTTGTCTTTTATTAAGAGTTGGGGTTGTGAGGCTTACGTCAGGAAAATGTTTCCTGATAAGCTTGGACACAATTCCGATAAATGTTATTTTGTTTGATACCCCAAGGAAACAAGGGGATACTATTTATACCACCCTACTGACAACAAAGTGTTTGTTGCTAGGACAGATGTATTCCTAGAAAAGGAATTTATTTCCAGAGGAAGCAGTGGGAGGAAAATAGAGCTTGAAGATGTTCAAGCCCAACAAGAAAACATTGAACCGGTAGATGTACAAGAGGAACATAGATATTCACAAAGTTTTGTGGAATCTCAGTCTCCTCAAGTAATACAAGGACCTCATAGATCTAGTAGAACACGCCTTGAACCTGAGAGGTTTGGATACCTTGTAACTCAAGAAGGCGGTGAGTTGATCATAGATGATGATCCAACTACCTATCTAGAGGCTATAGAGGGACCAGATTCTGAGAAATGGCTTGAGGCCATAAAATTCGAGATGGAATCCATGTATTCCAACAAAGTATGGACTTTGGTGGAACCATATGAAGGGGTAAAACCCATAGGGTGCAAGTGGGTCTTCAAGAAGAAGACCAACATGGATGGAAATGTGCAAACTTATAGAGGCATATTGGTTGCAAAGGGTTTCTGACAAGTTCAAGGTGTTGACTATGACGAAACTTTTTCTCTAGTTGCCATGATTAATTCCATCAGGATCATGTTTGCTATTGCGGCTTACTATGACTATGAGATTTGGAAAATGGATGTTAAAACAACATTCCTTAATGGGAATATAAATGAGGATGTGTATATGACACAACCTGAAGGTTTTATAGATCCAAAGAATGCCAATAAAGTCTGTAAGCTGCAAAGGTCAATCTATGGATTGAAACAAGCATCTCAGAGTTGGAATCTTAGATTTGATGAGGAAGTCAAAGTGTTTGGCTTTATTCAAAATGAAGATGAACCTTGTGTGTACAAGAAGGTTAGTGGGAGCTTGACCACATTCCTCATATTGTATGTGGATGACATACTATTGATGGGGAATGATGTCACAACCTTAGAGAAGGTAAAGACTTGGCTTGGGAATACTTTCTCAATGAAGGACTTAGGAGAAGCATCCTACATTCTAGGTATTAAGATCTATAGAGATAGATCTAAAAAGCTTCTCAGACTAAGTCAAAGCATGTACATTGACAAAGTGTTGAAGTGGTTCAGCATAAAGAACTCAAAGAGAGGCAACATCCCCATGCTACATGGAGTCACCATCTCTAGAGCTCAATGCCCCTAATCTTGTGAAGAGAGGGAGCATATGAATGGGATCCCATATGCATCAGCCATCAGATCCATCATGTACACTATATTGTGCACATGCCTAGATGTCTCATATGCCCTCAGCATGACGAGTAGGTACCAGTCAGATCCCAGGGATGCTCACTGGATAGCCATAAAGAGCATCCTAAAGTACTTGCAAAGGACTAAGGATCAGTTCCTTATATACAACGACGAGGAAGAACTGGTTGTAAGAGGTTACACCAATGCAAGCTTCCAAACCGACAAAGATGATTACAGATCGCAATCATGATTTGTATTTTTCCTAAATAATGGAGCTGTGAGCTGGAAGAGTTCCAAGCAAGAAACAGTTGCCAATTCTACTATAAAGGCCGAGTATATCGCTGCTTTACATGCAGTAAAGGAAGCTGTGTGGATCAGGAAGTTCATCACAAAACTTGTAGTTCCCAGTAGTTGTGATGCAATTGAGATTTATTGTGACAATAATGGAGCTATTGCTCAAGCTAAGGATCCCAGATCACATCAGCGGTCCAAGAACATACTACATCACTTCCATCTCATATGAGAGATCGTACAATGAGGAGATGTGAAGATTTGCAAAGTACCAACTGAAGACAACATAGTTGATCCACTGACAAAGGCCCTTTCTCAGTAGAAGCATGATGGTCATGCTAGGTCACAAGGACTGAGGTTCTTAGGTGACTAGCTCTAAGTGCAAGTGGGATACTGTTGGTATGTATGCCCATAGAGAAAGTCATGTGATGATTGTAATGGGATACTTTGTAAATGATTTGAATAATAATAAAGGCAATTTCCGATCTATATGTTTTAAATGTTCCTGAGATGATAGTGTAACATGATAGATGTCTAAAGAATTGTTTTACTCGATGACGTATGGTTTTGGGTTGAGGACCTAAATGATGAGATCATACAGATGTTAAGAGTATGCATTCTTGTTCAGTCCCTAGTCAGTTGTTATTGTGGAAATAACCATAGACATCAATAACACTAAATACTAGATTGTGTTTTGGTTGATGATAGAATCTCATTAGTCATGATATAGCGATATCAAACCGAGCACATAGGTACTTATTAGAGAACAAGTGTACCAAACAGACCCACCATGAGAGTGACACATGGAACCATGATTTGATAGTCACAGTCAGCTCTCACAGTGATGGTGGTGAGTGTGATTCTTTGACCTGAAATCACTACACTCAAAACATGTCGTTGGGTACACTTTGACATCATCAAACGCAGTCCTGAAACATGGGTTGTTATAAAGGTGATGATTGGGTGACTTTAACACATGGGGCTTTTGAGGGGTGAGTGATATATATGGGATTTGTCCCTCCTAAGGGAGTTTGATGTCCATGGCCACTTGATGAGTAGGGTTGAGAAAGGCATGTGCATGCATGTGTGAATCAATATGTGATATTGATGTCACACACATCTAACCCAGTCTGCTCTGAGATCAAGGAAATGGATGAACGTTGAAAGGATGATTGTACCATGCCTTGAGTTCATTCAGGACATTAGTGATAAAGGAATTATACATTCGCTGTAACACCATTCTAGGATTGTAGGATTGAAAGTTGTTCTCCAACTTTCTATTTCACTTGGGTAGCACTAATGTGTGACTAGGCACTACTCTTTGCTTGTGAAGTCATAAGTGTTATGGGCTTTCACTGCCAACGTGAAATGGGTCTGTAGGGTCACACACATAGGATTTAACCTGGAAAAGGAGTTTATCCACAAACGATGTTTAGATTGATTACTAAAGGAGTTTAGTAGTTCAATCAAACACTCAATCAATTGATAGCTCAATATCATAGTGTTCAAGGTGTTGGACCGATTGATTAGAGTATCAGATTGATTGAAACTGCAATTGACTGATTTTAAACAGTCTACACTCACAAACGATCGACTCATGTGATGAACCGATCGACTCAGCTTGCTGAACCGATCGGCTCATGTGATGAACTGATCAGCTCAGGACAGGTTGAGATGACCAGTTTAAGGGTTGAACCGATCGACTCAATAGGTCCAAACGAGCAAGTTGGGAAAGTCAGGTTGGTGAGAAATTTCTTTTCATTTCACTTTTCCAATTTGATTGGAACAACGATTGATATTTGGATCAATTCAAAACAAAAGAGGAAAAGTCAATCAAGAACTGACCAGGGCAGTGAACCGATCATTTTAGAAGTGAATCGATCGACTCAGGTGCCCCAACTGATCGGTTCAGGTGTGAACCGATCAGCTTAGGTCCCCAACTGATCGGTTCATGCTTGAAACGATCGGTTCAGCTGGTGCAGTTGGTTGTTTTGTGGAAAATCTTCAACCCTTCTACTCCTGCTTTAATCTTGCATTGCCCGGGGTAGAGAACCATGTCCCATGACCTTCCTATATATATAGGGGTATTGGGGGCTTCTCAAAGCACAACTCAGAACACCAGTTGCTCTGCAAAATTGTCGTTCTCTCTGGTTGTGGTAACCAAGAGAGCCTGAGTAAGTGCTACCCGATAAGGGAGGCACAACAAGGGAAAGACAACGACAGAAAAGTGATTGGTGGCAGGAGAATGTGTCGGTGACTAGTACGTCGACAGGAGGTTGTGACTCCTTTTGGTGTCTTGTATGACAAGGCGATCAGAGTTCCATGCAGTCCGTGTGGATGACTACAGAGGCGGGAGACTTCTTCCGCTCGGAGGACAGTTGTCAATCCCGACAGTCCCAGTGAGACCAGGAGCTGCACAGACACCATCCAAGACTAGAGGTGAAGAATGTGCAAGCCGCGAGGTAACATCGCCAAGCAAGCCTCGGGACAAGGTATGCCTCTACAAACCATCCTTCCTATTGTATAGAAGTTGACACGATTCCTTTATTCTAGGTTTGGGAGAAGAAGATTTTTGTTTCCGCTGCCTTCTCTGTCTCCCCTAAAACCCAACAGGTACAACCAACATCACCACTAAAGAAGTTCCCCTCCCACAACCCCCTCACCCATCTATGACCATACCCATTTCCTCTCCTCCCTCTCCCTTTGAGGAACCGCTATATGATAATCACCAAACGTCTTTTGAGCCACTACTACATATCACTACCCAAGCAGTGCAACCAAATGTCATGGATGGATACTCCGACTATCATCGCTTCCCAACCCCCATTGATACTAGTGGACAACATATAATCGAACAACTACAATTTAGTCAAAACAATGCCTCTTATAATAATTATCCTTATACAAATGAGATTCAATATGACTGTTCTCCACCATATGTCAAACCATGGGGACCTAACCATCCTGATTTCAATTTTTATCCTTGGTATACTAACGTACGCCAAGCCATTCAGGATACATTTTGAGACACACAAGAAAAGATGATGGAGTGGTTATGAGGAAATCAACCAAGTCACTACCACAACCATGCCTCCTCCTCCGCTCCTCCATCGCCATACTATCCGCCACCGCCGTGATCCTCTTCCATCCATCTCAGTCTAAGAGTTTGCTCGAGATGAGCAAAATTCTAAGTCCGGGGTGGGGGTGGGTGGTACGTGATCAACCCCCAATCTTTTCCTTATTTGTTTTATTTTTGCTTTTCATCTTTTTTTTTTTCATTAGTTGCTTTAGTTATGGCCCTTATCTAGTCGGCCAATTTTTTCCCTTAGTTGTACAGAGGCCATTATCTAGTCGGACCATTAATTAGACGTATATCATTTTACCCCAAATTGAATTTAGTAAAATTTTTGCAAAGACTATTATGAATTTCCATATATGAAGCCATCATGTCACCTAGGATACCTAATAACATCACTCCTTAGAATAGTTGGCAAGTCATAAGGAATCGATTAGAACCAAGCATAATTTTCCCTATATTTAAGCAATGAATTATCTTGGTATAAAATTTGTATGATGTGATTTATAGGAATACTCTAACTAGAGCAATGACACTCTCTAACAAAAATATATGAACACAAATGGAAGTTATAAGCACAAGAACATCTCTTCCTTCCCTCTATTTTTTTTCTAAAAAGGAGAAGCAAAGAATCACCACCAGACAAAAATCAAGTCCGGGGTGGCATGCTTCCCAAAATGAAAACTGCATACCCCACAAAGGGGTGCACTATCAAAAGATGCCAAAAGTGCACATGAAAAAAATTGTGACCAATGTAGCCACAACTCCATAAATTCATATCCCGAGTCGAATAGAGGAGGGAAAATTATATTTTTGTCACTTCTTTCTTTGTTTTCACACCCCCAAATTCATCCTATTCTTGTGCAATAACTTTTAAAAAAAGAGTAATAAAAATTGAGAGTGTCAAAGCAAAAGTAAGATGATGTCTATTTTTCTACAAATTCTTATTTTAGAATCTAGATTTGACAATTGTTTTGATAGGGAATATAGAATTTTATGTTATATGGTTCTAGGAGATTGGGTCACTTGGCCAAAATTTGGAGCTGAGGACTGTAGTGATGTTATTAAGTTGAGGATGGCATATTGGGAGTATAAATTGGACTTTATTTGTGATTTTATTTGCTTGAGGACAAGCAAAGATTCAAGTCTGGGGTATTTTGATGAATGTATACTTATCCCTTTATTTTCATCTTTTAGATATCTTTCTAGGATTGTTTTGTTATTTATCTTTGTCATTTTGTTATGAATTGCATTAGTTTGGAATTTTCTATTTATTTAGAGTTTTAAATATATTTGCTTGTTTTTTTAGGAAAATAGCTCATGAGTAAATTCCCCTAGAAGATATTTTTGCATAAATTCCTACTGTGTCTGACTTCAGTATATACCTTTCACCAAAATTGGTATAACTCCCACATCCCAAGGAAGAATTTAATGTGCAAGTATGCGTTCAAAAAAGAATTCAATTATCTACAGGAAAAACATATTTTTGGACCCACTTCCGAATTTATGATTGGCCCAAAAAATGCTCGAAATCATTGTTGTGGGAAATTACTGCAAAAGGAATGCAAAGCAATCAATTGTTTCTTGTATTGACTAGATCAAGAAAGTTAATAGCCACCACCGACCATTTCTTTTTCCCTAAACCTAATGTATACCCCCCCCCCCTTCTCCTATAAAAGGAGGGGCACTTCCTCCTCCTTGGGCATCTTAGATTTCACTTTTGTAAACATCCTCGCTTTGCTGCGAGGGAGGTGGTGGTGGCGGAGGCTGCGAAGATGAAGATGCACCCATATGCATACGAGGACGCTTCCTAGGTGCCACTCGTGCGTGAAGAGGAGTGTAGGCCTCCTCTTCCTCTTCAGCCTCGTCACCTTCATTATATTTGTCATCGTTACTGCCGTCTTCATCTGAATCATCAATAGCGATAACCGGCCATAAAAAATGGTGAGCACCCTCGATGTCGAAGATAGGGTCGGGAAGCGAACATTCTTGATAAGCATGATTAACGTGGCAGTGTGCATACGCCAGTCTATCACGCAGCAGAATGAGGTTGGAGCGGTGAAGATGTTGCAAATTGACCTTGCTTCTGTTGGAGAGAGGAGTCAATTGGGATAAATTCAGCCCAAGATAGTGGGTCAGTGGTGTAATGAGCCCTCCAAAATGAATTGGAGCCTTCCGCGTACTCCTCTTTATTGCCAACATGTGCTGCAAGAAAAATGCCTCCCAATTCCACTCTTGCCGCTTCAGTAGTTTATGCAAGAAAAATAGGTCTGTCTCTTGAAACTTGCTAAGAGACAGATCACCCCTAGCAAATAGGGTGGAGCAAAGCATGCGATGAAGAATTCACATGAACGGATGCTCGAAATCCGCTACCGCCGCATTGTGGTAGCTCACATATTTTCCCGACGGCATAGTCACTAGCTCGGCGAAGATAGCGTCGTAATCAGTCCGGTTGTCTGGCCGCCGGTACTGATCTCGCCCATGGTTCCAGTTGTAGATTTCATTGAACCGTCGAAGGGTGAGATTGTAGTCACTATTGTACAGCCGGAAAGAAACACGACCCTTGATCCATTCGCGATCCCTGGCGATGATGTCGTTTGGCATGACACATATGTCCAGCGACGCCATGAATTCCACCACCAACTCCTTGTATGTCGGACAGTCACCGAAGAAAGACTGGCCATCGATGTGGCATTCCATCTCATCGGGCGTCCTGCCCGTGTGTCTCGCCTGCCCCTTGAGCACGTAGGCGATATTAGCCTCGAACCCCAGATTACGAATCATGTCGCGGTCGACGTAATGAGTCAGCTCAATCTTCCTTTTCATGATCTCCTCATAGATCTTCCGGACCTCCGGAGTAGGGTGAACGATCTGCGGACGCAGAATAAATGCAGTCGGTGGAGGAACGAACTCCAGGATCTCCATTGGATTTGCACGTGAAGAGGACGCGTCGGCAACATGCACCATTGTCGTAGAAGAAGGATTAGAAGATGGAGCTCAGAGAAGGTCGAAGAAGATGATCTCCGCTTGATGAAGGCTCGGTGAAGAACGAGTGTCATGGATGCTCGTAGCCGGGCTCCGATTGCTCACAAAGATGCTCGACGCAAGTGGAGAAGGATTGCTCTAAAGTTGTGACATCATATGACGACAATACATCCCTTAAATAACTATGGTCGGCGCTGTTGTATGCCCGTCGATACCATCGACGCAGGTCGATGGTATTGACTCGCGTAGCACAATCCGTACTGTCGCTGGTATCGACGGTCGTCGATGGCTGGATGTGGGGGCTCGGATTGATGAGGTGTCGATACTATCGACAAGTGTCGATGGTATCGACCCGTCCCACAGATCGACTCTCTCGGTGCAGCGATCGCCATTGATTTCTTCTCGCATATCGGTGATGTGTCGTGTCAATACTATCAACTTCTGGTTAGGGCAACACGCTCGCGAGGCCCGGCTGCCGCTTTCTGCCTGTAACTGGGTCGATACCATCGACAGGCCCGTCGATGGTATCGACTTTACTGAGACGATTTCTTCTGAATATCTCCAGAGATCTCGCGAGTATCGACACCCTTGTCGATACTATCGACCTCATTCTTGCGATCAACCTGTTGGTGTGTCGATACTATCGACGAGGCCGTCGATAGTATCGACGCAGAGCAATTTCTGCAGCCAGAAACTGCCAACCTATACCCATCTCGATACCATCGACACAAGGGTCGATGGTATCGACTCTGCCTCAGTCCTGCACATAAAGCAAACGATCATGGTATCTTTTTTACACTATAAACGAACTCAAATCAAACCAAAGTACGAATGCGAAAGAAACTAAACTAAACTACCAATGGCTGGGTTGCCTCCCAACAAGCACCCTTATTTAACGTCTTAGGCCAGACGATATTAAGCTCCTCATGCATCTGGAAGTGCAGTGAGTTTGACCTCATTCACCCTCCTCGTGTAATCTTCACCGAAGTATAACTTCAAACGTTGCCCATTGACCAGGAATGTTGTCTCTCCATCACGCACCATTATTGCGCCATGTGTCTTGACCTCCTCTACGGTGAATGGTCCACTCCACCGGGATTTCAATTTCCCGGGATGCATCTTCAGCCTGGAGTTGAACAAAAGTACACGATCTCCTTTCTTGAAGACGCACATCTGAATATGGTGATCATGAATCAACTTTGTGCGTTCCTTGTAGATCCGAAGGCATTCATATGCATTCATCCGCAGCTCATCCAGTTCGTTGAGCTCAAGCAACCTCTTCTTTCCCCCTTCATCATAGCTTAAATTTAATTTCCTCAGCGCCCAATGCGCTTTATGTTCCAATTCCATCAGAAAATGGTAGGCCCGACCATAAGCCAACCTAAAAGGCGTAGTGCCTATAGGTGTCTTAAACGCCGTCCTGTATGCCCACAAAGCATCCGGTAGCAGGGTACTCCAATTCTTCCTCGTGGAAGCCACAATACACTCCAAGATCTTCTTAATCTCCCGATTAGAGACTTCCACTTGTCCTTGAGTTTGCGGGTGGTACGGGGTACCAATGTTGTGTTTTACCCCGTACTTTCTCAACAGTGCCACAAACTTTTGATTCCGAAAATGTGTACCCCCATCACTAATGATCATTCTGGGTACACCAAACATGCAGAAAATATATTCTTTAACAAACCTGCACACTACAACAGCATCATTAGTCCTTGTGGGTATTGCCTCTACCCACTTCGACACATAATCAACAGCTAAAGGAATGTACAAATTAGAATTTGAGGACACGAAGGGTCCCATAAAATCTATACCCCACATGTCGAACACCTCAACCTCTTGAAATACATTGAGGGGCGTCTCTTGTCTTTTCGAGATGTTACCCGCCCTTTGGCAGGAATCACATTGCCGCACAAAATCGTAAGTATCCCTGAACAAAGTAGGCCAGTATAGGCCACTTTCAAGTACTTTGGCTGCAGTGTGAGAACTAGCATGTTGGCCCCTCGTCAGTAGTGTATGACAATGACGAAGAACACTTTCATATTCCACCTCCGGTACACACCTACGTAAGACACCATCCCTGCATTGCTTCAAAAGAATAGGGTCATCCCAAAAATAATAACGTAAAGAATGGAAAAATTTCTTCTTCTCTTGGTATGTCCAATCATCTGGGATAATTTTGCAGGCAAGATAGTTAACAATGTAAGAAAACCAAGGGTCTTTTGATCCCACTTTCAAAAGTTGTTCATCCGGAAATGTCTCGGTAATGGGTATGTGCAAATCCTTTTCGTCTACCCTCTCCAACCTAGACAAATGGTCCGCGACCACATTTTTAATGCCTGCCTTATCTTTGATTTCAATATCAAATTCCTATAAAAGTAAGATCCACCTAATCAATCTAGGTTTGGCATCCTTTTTCTCCATCAAATACTTAATGGCGGCGTGGTCCGTCCATACCACGACTTTTGATCCAACAAGATATTGCCAAAATTTTTCAAAAGCAAAAACAACGGCGAGCAGTTCTTTTTCGGTTGTCGTGTAATTAAGTTGAGCATCATTCAAAGTTTTGGATGCATAAAAAATCACAGCAGGTTTATTGTCCACCCGTTGTCCCAAAACAGCCCCAACCGTAAAATCGGATGCATCACACATTAGTTCAAACGACTTAGTCCAATCCGGTGTTTGCACAAACGGTGCGGAAATTAGTTTTTCCTTAATCACGTTGAACGCATGTAGACATTTTTCATTAAAATCAGACATGGCATCCTTTTCTAACAACTCAGATAATGGCTTGGTGATTTTAGAAAAATCTTTTATAAAGCGGCGATAGAAACCGACGTGACCTAGGAAAGTCCACACCCCTTAACCAAATTCGGTGGGGGCAATTTGGAAATCACTTCAATTTTTACCGGGTCTACCTCCAACCCTTTGCTAGGCACTTTATTTCCTAGCACTATCCCTTCGCTCACCATCATGTTGCATTTCTCCCAATTGAGGACCAAATGTGTGTCCTCACAACGTTGCAGAACCTTGTCCAAATTGTACAACACTCGTCGAAGGACGCACCATAGATGGAGAAATCGTCCATAAAAACCTCCAAACAACGTTCAACCATATCGGAAAAGATGGCAAGCATACAACTCTGAAAGGTTGCCGGTGCATTACACAACCCAAATGGCATACGGCGATACGCAAACGTTCCATAAGGACAAGTGAAGGTGGACTTCTCTTGGTCCTTAGGATCAATTGAAATCTGAGGCGCTCATTTTGAAAGATAGCCCTCTGATTGTCAAGTAACCAGTTCGTCGTCTCCTGAACACCAGTATACATTGCTATATGATGCTGCTGCGTCTGATGGATATCCTGCAGCATTGCATACATTCCTTACATTGAGTATACATCCTCACTTTGCTGCGAGGGTGGTGGTGGTGGCGGAGGCTGCGAAGATGAAGATTCACCCGGATGCATACGAGGACGCTTCCTAGGTGCCACTCATGCGCGAAGAGGAGTGTATGCCTCCTCTTCCTCTTCAGCCTCGTCACCTTCATTGTTGTTGTCGTCGTTATTTCCGTCTTCATCTGAATCATCAATAGCGATAACCGGACATCGAAAATGCTGAGCACCCTCGATGTGGAAGATAGGGTCGGGAAATGAACATTCCTGATAAGCATGATTAACGTGGCAGTGTGCATACGCCAATCCATCACGCAACAGAATGAGGTTGGAGCGGTGAAGATGCTGCAAATTGACCTTGCTTCTATTGGAGAGAGGAATCAACTGGGAGAAATTCAGCCCAAGATAGTGGGCCAGTGGTGTAATGAGCCCTCCAAAATGAATTGGAGCCTTTCGCGTACTCCTCTTTACTGCCAACACGCGCTGTAAGAAAAATGCCTCCCAATTGCACTCTTGCCGCTTCAATAGTTTATGCAAGAAAAACAGGTCTGTCTCTTGAAACTTGCTAAGAGACAGATCACCCCTAGCAAATAGGGTGGAGAAAAGCATGCGATGAAGAATCCGCATGAACGGATGCTCGAAATCCGCTACCACCACGTTGTGGTAGCTCACAGATTTGCCCGGCGGCACAATCACTAGCTCGGCGAAGATAGCGTCGTAAAAAGTCCGGTTGTCTGGCCGCCGGAACTGATCTCGCCCATGGTTCCAGTTGTAGATAACTGCCGGAGGGTGAGATTGTAGTCATTATTGTACAGCCGGAAAGAAACATGGCCCTTGATCCATTCACGATCTGTGGTGATGATGTCATTTGGCACGACGCATATGTCCAGCGACGCCATGAATTCCGCCACCAACTCCTTGTATATCAGACAGTCACCGAAGAAAGGCTGGCCATCGGCATGGCATTCCATCTCGTCAGGCGTCCTGCCTGTGTGTCTCGCCTGCCCCTTGTGCACGTAGGCGAGATTAGCCTCGAACCCCAGATTATGAATCATGTCGCGGTCGACGTAACGGGTCAGCTCAATCTTCCTTTTCATGATCTCCTCATAGATCTTCCGGACCTCCGGAGTAGGGTGAATGATCTGCGGATGCGGAATAGACGCAGTCGGTGGAGGAACGAACTCCAGGATCTCCATTGGATTTGCACGTGAAGAGGACGCGCCGGAAACATGCATCATTGTCGTAGAAGAATGATTAGAAGATGGAGCTCGGAGAAGGTCAGAGAAGATGATCTCCGCTCGATGAAGGCTCAGTGAAGAACGAGTGCCGTGGATGCTCGTAGCCAGGCTCCGATTGCTCACAAAGATGCTCGACGCAAGTGGAGAAGGATTGCTCTGAAGTTGTGACGTCATATGACGACAATCCATCCCTTAAATAACTGTGGCCGGCGCTGTTGTATGCCCGTCGATACCATCGACGCGGGTCGATGGTATCGACTCGCGTAGCACAATCCGTACTACCGCTGGTATCGACGGTCGTTGATGGATGGATGTGGGGGCCCAGATTGATGAGGTGTCGATACTATCGACAGGTGTCGATGGTATCAACCCGTCCCACGGATCGACTCTATCGGTGCAGCGATCGCCGTTGATTTCTTCTCGCGTATCGGTGACGTGTCGCGTCGATACTATTGACGCAATTCGATAATATCGACTTCTGGTTAGGGCAACACCCTCGCGAGGCCCGGCCGCCACTTTCTACCTGTAACTGGGTCGATACCATCGACAGTCCCGTCGATGGTATCGACTTTACTGAGATGATTTCTTCTGAATATCTCCAGAGATCTCGCGAGTATCGACTCCCTTGTCGATACTATCGACCTCATTCTTGTGATCAACCTGTTGGTGTGTCGATACTATCGACGAGGTCGTCGATAGTATCGACACAGAGCGATTTCTGCAGCTGCCAACCTGTACCCATCTCGATACCATCGACACAAGGGTCGATGGTATCGACTCTGCCTCAGTCCTGCAAATAAAGCAAACAATCACTGTATCTTTTTTACACTATAAACGAACTCAAATCAAACCAAAGTATGACTGCGAAAGAAACTAAACTAAACTACCAATGTCTGGGTTGCCTCCCAACAAGCACCCTTATTTAACGTCTTAGGCTAGACAATATTAAGCTCCTCATGCATCTGGAAGTGCAATGAGTTTGACCTCATTCACCATCCTCGTGTAATCTTCACCAAAGTATAACTTCAAACGTTGCCCATTGACCAGGAATGTTGTCTCGCCATCACGCACCATGATTGCGCCATGTGGCTTGACCTCCTCTACGGTGAATGGTCCACTCCACCGGGATTTCAATTTCCTGGGATGCATCTTCAGCCTGGAGTTGAACAAAAGTACATGATCTCCTTTCCTAAAGACACACATCTGAATATGGCGATCATGAATCAACTTTGTGCGCTCCTTGTAGATCCACGAGCATTCATATGCATTCATCCGTAGCTCATCCAGTTCGTTGAGCTCAAGCAACCTCTTCTTTCCTGCTTCATCATAGCTTAAATTTAATTTCCTCAGCTCCCAATGTGCTTTATGTTCCAATTCCACCGGCAAATGGCAGGCCCAACCATAAGCCAACCTAAAAGGCGTAGTGCCTATAGGTGTCTTAAACGCCGTCCTGTACTCCCACAAAGCATCCGGTAGCAGGGTACTCCAATTCTTCCTCGTGGAAGCCACAGTATGCTCCAAGATCTTCTTAATCTCCCGATTAGAGACTTCCACTTGCCCTTGAGTTTGCGGGTGGTACGGGGTACCAATGTTGTGTTTTACCCCGTACTTTCTCAACAGTGCCGTGAACTTTTGATTCCGGAAATGTGTACCCACATCACTAATGATCATTCTGGGTACACCAAACTTGCAGAAAATATATTCTTTAACAAACCTGCACACTACAGCAGCATCCTTAGTCCGTGTGGGTATTGCCTCTACCCACTTCGACACATAATCAACAGCTAAAAGAATGTACAAATTAGAATTTGAGGACACGAAGGGTCCCATAAAATCTATACCCCACATGTCGAACACCTCAACCTCTTGAAATACATTGAGGGGTGTCTCTTGTCTTTTCGAGATGTTACCCGCCCTTTGGCAGGAATCACATTGCCGCACAAAATCATAAGCATCCCTGAACAAAGTAGGCCAGTATAGGCCACTTTCAAGTACTTTGGATGCAGTGCGAGAACTAGCATGGTGGCCCCCCGTCAGTAGTGTATGACAATGATGAAGAACACTTTCGTATTCCACCTCCGGTACACACCTGCATAAGACACCATCCCTGCACTGCTTCAAAAGAATAGGGTCATCCCAAAAATAATAACGTAAAGAATGGAAAAATTTCTTATTCTCTTGGTATGTCCAATCATCTGGGATAATTTTGCAGGCAAGATAGTTAACAATGTAAGAAAACCAAGGGTCTTTCGATTTCACTTTTAAAAGTTGTTCATCCGGAAATGTCTCGGTAATGGGTATGTGCAAATCCTTGTCGTCTACCCTCTCCAACCTAGACAAATGGTCCGCGACCACATTTTCAATGCCTGCCTTATCTTTGATTTCAATATCAAATTCCTATAAAAGTAAGATCCACCTAATCAATCTAGGTTTGGCATCCTTTTTCTCCATCAAATATTTAATGGCGGCGTGGTCCGTCCATACCACGACTTTTGTTCCAACAAGATATTGCCAAAATTTTTCAAAAGCAAAAACAATGGCGAGTAGTTCTTTTTCGGTTGTCGTGTAATTAATTTGAGCATCATTCAAAGTTTTGGATGCATAAAAAATCACAGCGGGTTTATTGTCCACCCGTTGTCCCAAAACTACCCCAACCGCGAAATCGGATGCATCACACATTAGTTCAAACGACTTAGTCCAATCTGGTGTTTGCACAACCGTTGCGGAAATTAGTTTTTCCTTAAGCACGTTGAACGCATGTAGACATTTTTCATTAAAATCAAACACGGCATCCTTTTCTAACAACTCAGATAATGGCTTGGTGATTTTAGAAAAATCTTTTATAAAGCGGCGATAGAAACCGGCGTGACCTAGGAAACTCCACACCCCTTAACCGAATTCGGTGGGGGCAATTTGGAAATCACTTCAATTTTTATCGCGTCTACCTCCAACCCTTTGCTAGACACTTTATGTCCTAGCACTATCCCTTCACTCACCATCATGTTGCATGTCTCCCATTTGAGGACCAAATGTGTGTCCTCACAACGTTGCAGAACCTTGTCCAAATTGTACAAGCACTCGTCGAAGGACGCACCATAGACAGAGAAATCGTCCGTAAAAACCTCCAAACAACGTTCAACCATATCGGAAAAGATGGCAAGCATACAACTCTGAAAGGTCGCCGGTGCATTACACAACTCAAATGGCATACGGTGGTATGCAAATGTTCCATAAGGACAAGTGAAGGTGGACTTCTCTTGGTCCTTAGGATCAATTGAAATCTGATTGTACCCCGAATAACAATCAAGAAAACAAAAATGCAATCGGCCGGCTAAACACTCTAAAATCTGGTCAATAAATGGGAGGGGAAAATGATCCTTAAGCGTAGCAGCATTCAATCGACGGTAGTCTATACATACACGCCACCCGGTTACCAAGCGGGTTGTGACAGGTTCATTTAATAAATTATGTGTAACCGTGATTCCCCCCTTTTTAGGGACTACCTATGTAGGGTTCACCCACGTCGAGTCGGAAATATCATAGATGATACCTGCAGAAAGGAGCTTAATCACCTCCTTCTTGACAACCTCCATCATGCTAGGATTTAGTCGACATTGTGGCTGAATCACCGGCTTGGCTCCCTCCTCGAGCCGAATCTTGTGCTGGCACAATGTAGGGGAGATCCCCTTGATGTCTGTGACCGACCACCCGAATGTTCCTCGGTGGTTCTTCAACACAATAAGCAGCTGGTCCTCCTCCTCGACACTCAAATAAGCTGATATAATCATAGGCAACTTTTCTTCCTCAACAAGAAATGCATACTTCAAGTGCGGCAGCAAAGGCTTCAATTCCAAATCTGGCGGGCTGATTAAGGATGACTGAAGTGGTGGTGGGAGTTCGCCAAGGTCTTCATAGTACCTAGCATAAAAGCATGGAAGCATATGAAGCATCTTGGCACACTCATGTAGTTATTTGCGTCTCATCCAATCATGTGTTATATTGACCAAGCAGGCTTCAAGTGGTAGTTCTGGATATGCATTGAAAACTGAACTCGCTATGGCCTCATCTTCAGTAGAGGGCGGGATGTCCTCCTCTTCATCATTAGGAAAACCCACAGCTTTGCTAAGGGACGCAACCTTGGTCTGCTCCATGATGTCTACAGCCAATGTCCCTTTCTCCACCTTAGTCATTACATGAGCCATATCTAAAAATGGCTTCCCTAGACAAAGTGAGATATTGTGATCAAAATGCTTCGCCATGCGGCATTGCTCCTTAGCCTTAGATGATGTGGTGCTGGAAGGCATGACCATCTTGAACCGGTCATCGGCGATACCCAAGGTCAAACGACCTCTCCCCATCTCAAGTATCATGTCAGCTATAGCTTGGAAGGGTCGTCCCAGTAGTAACTCATTGCCCTGTTCATCTTGCATTTCCATTACGACAAAGTCTGCTGGAAACACAAACCAATCTACTTTCACCAATACATCTACACAAATTCCAAAGGGCTTCACCACTGAATTGTCTGCCAGCTGTATTGTCATATTGCTCGACCTTGACTCTTTTAATCCCAATTTCTTGAATGTAGAGAGAGGCATCAAGTTTATGCTTGCCCCGGAATCACACAGTGCTTCACCAAATTTCACCTTACCAATGTAGCATGAAATATTGAAGCAGCCCGGATCCTGCCTCTTAGGTGGAAATGTGCCCATGATGAAGGCACTCACCTACTCCTTGAGAACTACAATCTCCATGTCAGGAATTTTCTTCTTCTTAGTAATGATGTCTTTAAGAAACTTTCCGTAAGAGGGGATTTGCTCTATTGCCTCTAACAATGGGATGTTGACGGAGAGCTTTCTGAAACTGTCTAGAAACTTCTTAAACTATGTGTCCACCTTATTTGCTTTCACACTATTCGGATAAGGGACTGGGAAATACTGTGCCCTTTGATGTAGCGGCACATAAGGTGTCTTTTTTGTGTCTCTTCCTCAACAACAATGGGCTCCGCAGTGACATCCTCTGCTATTTCCTCAACTGTCTCTGTGACTGAGATTAGCACTTCCTCAGTGGCCTCACCTTCGGTTTCTGCTTGGGGTTTTCTTGGTTCATCGGCCCTGGGGTTTAAAAGCTTCTTGCCACTCCTGAGCAAGATTGCCTTCGCCTGTTGGTTTCCTCCTGGAATGTTTGTGTTACCCAGAAAACCTTGCTGTGTTGGCTTCTTCAGATTGGCTATCTCAGCTGCCATTTGTGCCATAGACGTCTCTATTGTCCTCATTTGAGCCCCATGGCTCTGCAATTTCTGCCCAAACTGATTCATAAATTCCCCCTGTTGCTTTATCTGCTGGCCAAAAGTAGTCATTAATTCTTGGTTCTGCTTTATTACTTGGTTGAGCAACTCTGTGTTTTTATCCTCCGCTACCAGCTGGGGTTTTGCATCGGGGTCCTGCAAGAAGTTGTTCGGATCCTTCCAGGAGAACTTCTTGTCCTTCCTCCATGAGTAGTCATTATTTCTATAACCTTGCTGCTGCCGCATGAATTTGACTGGAGCTTCATCCTCAGATTCAGTATCTTCCTTTGCAAGCAGTTTCTTCGCTAGAAGGGCCATCTTCTCATTCAGCTCCTTGATAGCCTTTGACTCCCCCGCAACTCGTACGTGCTCAACGACATCCCTATCGCCCCAGGATTGCTTCTTGGCCATGTTTTTCAGGATTTCCCAACATCTCATATCTGTGTTGTTCAAAAAGAATCTTGAGCCTACGGAGTCTAGGTTACTTCTATCATGCTCGGAGAGAGCAAAATAGAAGATTTTGACCTGTGTTTCCTTATCAAGCCCGTGATGCGGGCACCGCCTAAGCATGATCTGAAACCTTTCCCATGTCTCAGAGTAGGTCTCTCCTGCCTTCTGAGTGAAATTGTGGATTTTCCTGATCATGTCATTGGTCTTCTCGAGCGGGAAGAACCTTTCAAAGAATACCTCCACCATGTGGTTCCATGATTCCACATATTCATTGTCCAGATTGTGCAACCACTCTCATGCGTTCCCTGCCAGAGAACTCGGGAATAGCTTCAAGTAGAGCATCTCTTGTGGAAATCTGTTAATTTTTATCATGTCACAATTCTCCACAAATTGGCTTATATGTGTGACTGGGTCTTCGTTCTTGAGCCCATGGAAAGCATTCGACTTGACCAAGTTGATTAATGCAGGATCAATCTTGTAAGTTGGAATGTTGATCGTCTTCTTCTTGATTGGCCCCTTTGAAGCAGATGAAGAAGCCTTAATCTTCTCCCATATTGTTTGTTCCTCTACCATTTCTTCTTGTTCGGATTCTGAATTTGTTTCTTCCAAGTGGTCTTGATTGTAATCCTCCTCGTCATCAGGTCCCGGCGGTGGAACCTCTGGTGCCTGTTGTGAGTAGTCGGTGCTACGCGTTTGCACCATACACAGTACCTGCAAAGTGAAAATTTGAGTTCAGTACCATGCTAGACGATTACAAAAGTTGGAAAGATAGACTACGAATTTTTGGAAATGATTTCAAACTAATAAAAAAAATA
This sequence comes from Alisma plantago-aquatica, assembly GCA_963693085.1. Lineage (NCBI taxonomy): Eukaryota > Viridiplantae > Streptophyta > Magnoliopsida > Alismatales > Alismataceae > Alisma > Alisma plantago-aquatica. The sequence continues at coordinate 1,123,806,488 of OY856412.1, read as the reverse complement.
TAAAGTGGCCTAGAGTGGCCGCTTGCAGCACTCGTAGTGCCAACAATTGTTGTGTCCCCGACAACGGCGCCAAAAACTTGACACAAATTTTCCGTGCGTAGAACGCAAGTGTACGCGTCAATGTAATATAGGCCTTTGTGAGGCCCGAGTCGAACTCAGGGACACTGAATTATCAGAGAATACTACTAACTACTCGCAATCATCTAGACTGGTTAAAGAGTTGGAAGTTGTTGTAAAATTAAAAGAAAATAAAATGAAACAAAACAAAATAATCGATTAAAGGTTTAGTTTAATCAATTCAGGTGGAGATCTTTAGGATTGCGGTTTCACCGCGGGTTATCATTGTATGAATTTCTATATAGTCATTCAGATTCATCTCTCTATCTGGGTAGTGGCCTGTAATCAGAATTGCCCACTGTCATGGTACAACTCACTACCTATGTCTAGGTCAGTTCCACCGTCATAGTAACCTATACCCTAAACTAGGTGCATTAATATCGACCTCTGGGTATCCACCATTAACCTTACACCACCTTATTCAAGGGATTTGTCAATTAATGTGAGTTTCGTCTCTTTTCAACTGTTAATTCTTCTTTCAAAGTAATTAAGGGCATTAGGTTATTATTATGGTGATCAAGCATAACAATATAATTGAGAAAATGAAATCATACCATGGATTTAAGAGATAAATGATGAATTACTATGATAAAATTGTCATACAAAGATTTCCCGGGCTACTCCCGGTCCTAAAGGTAAAGGGGATTAGTCCCGCATGTTCCTCTTAGAGCAAAACATGGTAGAGAAAAAGGGACACATGGAGAAAAATGTGATTGCATGGTGAAACACCTAAACGGAGAAGATCCAAGCGGTCCTTGGCGTAGAACACGCGATCTCCGACCTTTTGGCGGTGGAAAATGTCTTCTTCGGCATCCGGAACGGCTGGGGCGTTCTTTCTGGGCTCTGTTCTTCTCTCCACACCTTCTCGGGATGTGTGCAGCGACGAATGACGTGATAGATTGCTCTTGGCCTCCGTCATTAGGTATAATCACCGAGTTAGGTCTCCAAAATATCACAGCCGCCGGATTTAGATCGATCTGAAGCAAACTTGTATCTGACGGTGTCGATACCATCAACACGGGTCGATGGTATCGACCTTGTGCGGTATCGGCAATTCTTCTTCCTCTTCGTTGTTGCACCTGATGCTGGCTCGATACCATCGATGCGGGTCGATGGTATCAACATCCTAAGGCGTCAATTTTATACTTTTGTGTCGTTGTAGCATCCACTTGTCAATAGTATCGACATATGCGTCGATAGTATCGACTCTCTTCTCGCCAGCAACCTGATGGTAGTATCGACTCTACGATGCTCCTTACAGCTGGCAACCTATGGTCGTGTCCATGGTATCGACCACTGTCGATGGTATCGACAACAGCAAATATTTGTTTTTCCTGAAATTGCAACACAAAACCACATAATCCGAAACAAAACATATTATTGTAATAATTTATGCTCAAAATACCAAAATAAAGGAGATTTGATACTAAGAAGAATCATAGACCAAAGTGAATGAATCATGCAATATTAACCACCAAAATGACCAATAAATGCATAAAACACAAGTAGAATATGTCTATAAATGTGACTCAAAATCATCGCATCAAGTACACTATAAATATTTCCCAATTGGGAGTACCACTTTATACAATCATAGGATCTAGGTAGAGGAAAACTTAAACTAATACAACTTGTCTCCACAAACAACCTAACAAATGTTTATGCAACTAATCCAAGCTATCTAGATGTGCAAGATCTCCTTAGCCGTAGGCAGGTTCACCAGGCTTCCATGCACACTCTGATCCTAGCCTGGGTGGTTGGGGTCATCTAGCAAGAGAAAGATAAAGGTATGTGTTATTCAAGAGAAATGGAACAATTAAATAATCTAAAGCATTGCAATATAAAATATTCTCTACACTAAGAGATTTTAAAAGAAATGAGGCAAGTATAAGAATAAGAGAGAGAAGACTGCCATAATCAATCAACTAAATTAATCACTTACCATGAATATATTAAGACACAAAGTCATCTCAATGTAGGGTGAGGCACCTACCAGACCTCACCAAGTGGCAGGGGGACTAAAACCCCAGTGCTTATACAAAGTGGCAGGGGGACTAAAACCCCAGTGCCTAATATAAAATGGCAGGGGGACTAAAACCCCAGTGCCCGACTGGAGGACTAAAACCTCAGTTCCCTATGGGTGGTTTGTATTCATGTACACTACATTGTCATTTGGCCTAAAATACATCATGCTTAATAGTTCACTTGGCAGTAGTGAGAAATATAAAAGTAACATTTGCATCATAGCATTTGGGAATAAAACCCATGAAATAAAGGAGCCAACAAAGGCAACAACAATATACAATATTTCCAAGTAAATGAGCCAACATAAGTGGTAGCAAGATTCACATAATTCAACTAGGTGAGCCACAATGGCCTTAGAAGCATAAAATAAGTAAAGAGCCAATAAAGGCATTTAGGAGGATATCAAGGCTAACACAAAATGTTTGTAGGGGTGGATAAGACCCAACTGAAGGATTAGGATTGTTTGCACATAGATTTCACAATCATACATTGCACATATATAATAGGAATCACATACATATGATTCACATACCAAAATTGGATCCACATACACAAATAAGTATCACATACGAAATAGGCTTCACATACCTGATTCATTACCATTACTTTCACCCATCATATTGTTTTCACTTCTTCCAGCCTGGCTTCTTCCAGCCAAGGTCATGGCGCGAGCAGGCTCACAGGAGCTCGACTCCTTTTCTTCTAATCGCCATCAGGGCACGTAACTGAGAACTGAAAATGGGAATGAGTTCCCTAGTTTCCCTTGAATACGAGGATAACTAGCTCCAGACCTCGCGTGCTCAAAAACCATGGAAACTGAACCAGACATGGCTGAAGCAGAGGAAGAAGAAACGGGGAACAAATCACCAAAAACGCAAAGAAATAAGAAACTAAGGTCGGGATCACCTTCGCGGGGCCAAGGCGAGTTGAGGGAACTTGTTTCCGTGATCGGAGGTGCACTGTGGAAGAGAAAGCGTCGGAGAGCATGGCGGCGTGGCTATAGGTCGCGGAGACTGGGACCTCCACCGGGCAACCCGAGAGTGAAAGAGGGAAGAATGGAGGTCCTAGTTGCTTACCCATTCACTAATTGAGCAGAATGTGGTCGGGGATGCGAGGACATGACTGAGGTCTCCGGAGAAGAAGCACCAACAGGTCGGGGTGAACGGGGATACTATGGAACAAATTGAATGGTGAGAAAGAGTTATAGTGGCTCGAGGGTACTCTAGGAGGTTTTATATAGCCTGGAGGAAGGGTCTAGACCCCTCTGTGAACCTGCGGTGGAGAAGGGGAGAAGAGGAAACTTGGGTGTTTCTCGTAGAAGCCACTACAATGGCCGAGCAAGGGATCAATTGAATCGATGTGAAGAGACAAAGTGAAAGGAAATGAAATCACGAGAAACGGAGCTCTATGGAGGGAGAACGGCGTCGAGGGAGTCATGTAGTCGAGGCTGCTCGTATACTCGCACCCGGACTGAGGTTGACGAAAGGTCGGTTGCCGTCGGATTGCAACGTGTGAAATTTATGGCCATTGGATGTGTGTCCATCGTGGAGCAGGCGTGTAACAGCTAAAATGCACAGACTTTGGCGTTACAGAGTCATTTAAATAAAATGAACCAGAGACTTTAATTACACCAAATTAAAAGCGTATAAAATAATTTTGAGGGGTCAAATCAACTCTAAAAGACACCAAATTTGAACATTAGCTCACATTAAAGTCTAGAACAATGATATGCAATTAGATTCTCGTTTTACTCATTATTTGGCCCTGAATAAATATATCTCTCATTAAAGTGCTCAAAGCATCTTATTCTTGTATTCTTCTTCTAGTTCTACAATAAAGTAATTTTTCTTGAAGCATTGTTCATTCTTAGATTGTTCCTCGACTCTTTTATTCCGCTTTTAGATCTAGATCTCCTTTTCCCCTTTCTTTAGTTATGGAGCAAGGAATTAAGAACCTGCCCATTTTATTATCTCTAGCATAAGGATTAATTTCCTATTTTGGCCTAGACTATGGCCAAAGTGCTTTCTTCCTCCGTCTCCCCCTTCTCCTCAATCATGAGTGAGTAGTTCTATATCAAGGCAAGGAGAATATCCCCTTATCCATGGTTTGATCGAATCAGGTTTAATCAATTTCTTTAGACGGAGATTGGTTTATTGTCATGGCTAAGGTGGTGAAAACCCCTAAAGCCTTGATTCTCTTCCTTTGATTTCAATCACCGACTGTCTTGTTTGCCTTAGTTTTTAGTCTTTTCAATTCACAATAGTTTCTTGTCCTAACAACAATATTTGTTTACCTTTTTGTAGGGCAAATAAAATTCTTGTTTAGTGCTTCTTTAACTTCAGCAATTTCCTTCCTTAGTGTAACCATTCATCACCCAAACTGATTTTATTTTCTGTTCCAAATCTGAAAATACCAAAAACAAATAAAAAAGTTCTTCAAACAATTGGGTTTTTAAGAAACAATCTTTAAAAATTGTCCTTTGGGATTCGACCCTTTCTATACTAGCCTTAATCAGAAAGTAAAAGGTTTAAACTCTAGGATTAACAATCTTAGTGATTGGTGTATTAAGCGACGCATATCAGGAGATAAAATCCACGTTCAATACATGCAAAACAGAACTAAACTTTCATGCCACTCCAAAATACTCGAACCATATGCATGTTGATAGGTGTTTATAATAAAAACCAAGAGAAAGCCATCCACTCCTCAAACCACAAAATCGGGTACAAAATTAGATTTTAGAAGAAAGAGCAATCTATTTGATAAAACTACAAAATATTAAAACCTAAAACATAATCACTTCATCTAGCATATTAGGAGCACATTTTAGAGATTATAACAACAACATGCAGACAAGAAAGAGGTGCAATAATAGTTGAAGGAAAAGAGTTATATAACCCGCCTTATGTAGAGAATCAAGATCCAAGACCACGATCTCCAAGAGAGAGAAGAAACCTTCAACCAAGAGAAATTCCACGGATAAAATATTACCTCCAAAGAGAAGAACACCATGGTCAAAGAAGAGATCAAGAAAGAGCGTAAAAACCTAGGCCAAACAAGAAGAAGAAAGAAGATATCTTCTTATCACATAGGTACCACCATGGTAATCCATATTCCCTGACCTATGTGAAGAGAAGATCTTCAAGATAGCCACCATGATTGGACCATAGTTTCATGGATGAGAAGGAAGAGGTAGGGTGCAAGAGAAAATGAGATCAAGGGTTTAAAACCACTTACCAAGAAAGAAGATCACCAAAGATCACCTATAAGGGGGATGACCAAGCTCAAAGGTACCACATGCAAGGTTGAACGACCACCAAAGGCTTCCAAGATCATCCCTTCTTTGCTCTACAAATCTCCAAGGATGAACACAAGAGAGTGGAGAATAAGGAGGGCCAAAAACGATACTTGCATGTAAAGGAGAGGGGCTATATATACAAGGTAGGAGGGAAACAAGGAGGGGTTATGAGGTGTCAACACAAGAGAGCACCAAGTGGACACTTGTCCACCAAAAACGTAGACATGCAACCACCAAACACATGCATGCATCAAAGGGTGATACAACCAAGGTGGTGTAGCGATCACTTAGGTTCACTACACACCTTGTTACAATCAAAATACAACAAGGGACACATGTAGTGACCACTACACAAGATCACTTATTCAACATGGTCGCAACACTCCACTAAAAGACAAAACCCTTTGTCCAAACCACACCTAGGTCACCAATGTCGAAGCAACTACACCTAGAGTATGTTGTTGTGGTCTCAACACTCATCTAAGAGTGGTGTTGCAGTCGTAACACACACAAATCCTAGCAAGGTCGATACACGTCAACAAGGCAAACCCTAGACTCATCATGTGATGTCACATAATCAACCATGGTCCAAGCAAGGTGCCTCTATTCTCCCTTCTCTCTATCATGAAGACAAGACATAGAGAGTACACTCTACATGTGACAAAGTGCAAGATTACCCTCCCTTATGAGTAAATTGCAACTTGGCCCAAAACAAGCATAATTGGCTCAAGCATCAACCAAACTAGACCAAACTGAAAATATAAGATTGTCACATGTTATAAAAGTATCTCATAAGATTAGATTAAGGTTTAAGCATCTTATTAAGCAAAGAAAAACAAGTTTATCCCAAAATCTAGGTCAGGGGTCTTACAGGTATGTGGGGGTAGGTGTGTGGATAGGATATTTTCATGGTGGACATGTTATAAAAGAGGTTGTCATTAAGGTGGTTTTACACTTGATAGTGGTAGGCATTCTCATTCATCATATATTTTGTGAGTTATTTATTAGATATAGAGAAGGATCCCTAGTGGTATGGGAAGGCATGGATAAAGGTGTAAATTAGGTGGTCTAGGTGGGAGGACCTGTAGACCTAGAGGACAAACCAACAGAGGTGGAGATACAATCCTTGGTGTTTATCAAGGATTTCTTATGGAGGTTTCACTAATCAACATCGTATAGTGTAAATCAGTGAATAGGGACTTGCCAATGTGGTGTTAAAAACTATAAATTATACTAGAATAGGGTTGATGGGTCTCATTTTTTTCTTCTTTGAGTCACAAAAAGTAATAGATTGGAGAATATACTAAGCCCATTTGACTTGAATCCCATTCAATAAGCAATAGGTAATGTAGTTGAATTGTAGAAATGTTCCCTTTTTTATATGAATGGGTATCATTTTTAGATATAGTTATAGTCCAGGGATACAAGGTATAGGAGGAAAGGGTAGACATGTTGGTTTACTCATTGTTGGGTTTATTGATGGCTCAATGACACCACAAATATTGAGTTTGGGGTCATAGAGATCTTGATGTTATAGGGTCAAGAAGGACAATTTGCTTAGTGTAGGTATCATTTCACTTGTATAACATGTTCAACCAATTGAAATATTTAGTGAGACTTTTCTTTATCACCAAAAAATGGATTCTAGATATCATGGAGGTGATAGAGATAGAGTGTTTCATTGAGGGGACCTTAGAGGTGTTACTTCCACATCATGTTAGAATGGAATTTATCGAATGCCTTTTTTCTTCACTTAAAGTTATCATAATTTGAGGTACATATGAGGAGCATTAACGTATTGATTAAAAAACATGCTAAAGATCTCATATTATTTCAACCCAGTGTTTATGTATGGTATGAAAGGAAATGTCTTCCTACGGAACAATGACTTGTATCTAGTGACATACTACGCATGGATGAACGAAGTTCCATCAAGGGATAAAGTCCAAGAGGGAGAAGGAGGGGGTAGAAAATCTTATGTCCTTAGGGTTAGGAGTGTTATTCTTTATTTTTTGGCAAGTAAATATGGTCGATATCAGTAGAGAACCCTAGAAAAAATAGGTAGCTTGAGGAAGAGAGAGATCAGAGGTCCTAGGGGTGTGGAGGAGAGGGAGTAGGATTTAGGGTTGGTTGTATGTAGGGGATGATGTTCTAGGTGGGTTTCAGTCGAGATTAGAGTACTAGGCATGGATGAACAAAGTTCCATCAAGAGATAAAGTTTAAAAGGGAGAAGGAGGGGGTAGAAAATCTAATGTCCCTATGGTTAGCAGTGGTATTCTTTCTTTTCTTGTAAGTAAATATGGTTGATATGGGTAGAGAACCCTAGAAACAATAAGTAGCTTAAGGAAGAGAGAGAGAGATCAGAGGTCCTATGGGTGTGGAGGAGAGAGAGTAAGGTTTAGGGTAGGTCATAGTAGGGAATAACGTGCTAGATGAGCATCAATTGAATTAGGACTAGTTTTAATGGTTCAACATTGGCCAACCATCCTTTTTTATTTTCAATAAATAGTGTCATTATCTGATTTTGGATAGATAACAAACTCAGTCGCTAGCGATGTCACCACGTCGCCTAAAAATCTTGTCAGCCAAGTTTTGTTAGGATACATTTTTCTAATACCAAGGTCTAACCACACTTCCTAAAATATTTTAAAATTGTGATAATCCAATGTAACTTATAATTTTGAGACTAAAACGTATGGATAATAAATTAATGCACTTTTGACTCCTAATAATTCACTTTTAGCTTTAGACAATGAAAACTACTTTTGAAAAAATTGAGACAAATACCAATGGGTAAAGCATTCAAATTTGACATTTCTGAATTCAAATTATAATATGCAATACAAACAAAATATACGCATCTAAGATCTCTATATCTAGGGGACATGAAAGATTCATCACTGGAAGTAATAAGAAACTGTCATATACTAAAATTGAATTGTTCTCTAGCAAGAGGTTTAGTGAATATTTCGACAAGTTGTTTTCAATTTCCACATGTGCGATGTGTATATATGTCTGTGGTCATGGAAGAAGTGATGGTGGACTTGTTGGTTATATGTCCTAAGAGGTATCATATGATGATTTTAAAAGAGATATTTTGTAATTGATTAGATTATAATAAATTACAATTCTACTCATTATGTTTTTTTATTAGGATAATGGATATTTTCTAACAATGTCCTAAGAGTGTTTTGACTCCATGGCATATATTTTGGGTTAAGGACCTATACATAGATTATATGTATAATAAGAGCATTCATTCTTGTTATGTCCCTAGTCATTTATTGTTGAGGATAGTATAGGAAAATAGTAATACCCAAGACTAGCATGGATGGTGAGTGATGACTATGTCTTTTAGTCACAAAATTGGATATCAACTCAGATACATGGGTACTTATTAGAGAACATTTTGTACTTGATAGACCCACCCTGATATTGATAGATGGAAGTCATGTAATGAAATTCTAATCATATCTCAATATGATAGTGGTAATTGCGATCCATAGACTTGAACTCACTACAATAATCCCATATACTTTGACGACTACCCCAACATGCTATGAATATGAGCTGCCAAAAAGGTAGTGATTGGGCACCATGACACATGAGAATAATGTAAGTTATGTAGATGGAACTTATCCCTCCTTTAGAGTTGATATCCTAGTTACTTGAGAAGCAAGACCATGCAATGCATATCTATGCTCATGTGAGTCAATATATGAAATTATGCTCACAATATCTCGAATTCCATACCTCAGTTTTTGTCTAGATACTTCTAAGAAAAAAATTATATGATCATGGTAAGATATATTATTTTACATGTTGTAGTTGTTCTCCAACTCATTCCTATTACTTGAGTGGAAATGATGTATGGCTAGACAATAATATTTACTTGTGTTTTTTTGAACATCACTACCAATGTAATTAGGAACCTATCAGGTCACATGCATAGTGATACACACAAAAGTTGAATTTCACAGTAAAAATAAATAAATAAAATCATTTTGAATCACAAACAAGTTGATTTCATATCCAATAGGGCAATTGGAATGTCCAATGAGTTGATTAGATTGGTTCGGTCACATGATTAATTGATTGTCGATTGTTTGACTAGATTTTACTCTGGACTAACCCAATCAACCGAGCGAAACAACAAGACATATCTCAAATTGGAAAGCAATTCAGATTTGGATATGAAATGACCTAGTCCGCTGATCGGGTAACCCGATTGGCCGATCAGAATGCTTTTTGAGTCCCAAGAGGAACATGATCTCTGATTAGGTAAATTGGTCGGGCGATTGGAATTCTAGTCTGAGTTTCCAGCAAATAAGGTTATTTTGAGATTGTGATTAGGAAAGATACTGAAATTAGAGTTTTCCAAGCCCATGAATCTCATGGATCTATGAAGATGGTCAAGATATGGTGCTCAAATTCTCTAGCTCTTCGTCTACTCTTCCCTAGAGAGGCTAATGTCTCTTCCAACGTCATGGTCACCTTCAAGTCACTTTTGAGGGATTCAGATGATGAGGCATATGGTGGTTTATGCAATGTTGTCTCACCCCTTTTTGGTTGTTGTGACCATGTTTTAGGTTTGAGGAAATTTTTTATTAGCTTTAGTGGGTTGTTCTAAGGGGAACCTATCCCCACTTTGTATTGTTTTTTCATATGGCCTTTTAAATTTATATACTTCTAATGCCTAGTTATGGCTTGTTGGAGAATCCATGTCATCACGATGTTGTGTTGATCTACTTTTATTTTCTATGCATGATAACAATTATAAAAAAATACTTAGTGTACAAACTTTATAATTGTTGTATGAAACATATGTTACGTTAACAAGTAACGGTCTAATAACAACTATCAACTGATCATAAACTATTTTTGTAGTTTTCTTATATTTGAATTAATTGTGTTAGCAATTTGTAAAGTGAATAATATATCAACATGTCATGTATTCTTTTTTAAACGGATGGCCCTGCTCCACCGGTGGGTTGATCTTATATCGTGAATCTTGATGTCAATTGCTGGGTTAATTTTTGTAGACTAAACACTCATTCTCTAAAGTGGATTTCAATTGTTGGGTTAATTGCCATTCTAGTTGCACTGTGGGTGTTACTCTCCATAACAATATTACAAACTGAGATTCAACCTTCACACTTGGAACAAAACAACTGTCAACAATAGTACAAAACCCATTAAATCCAAAAGTATGATATCCTCTCTCTAGATATAGACCTTTATGTTAATCCTTCCATTGAATGCAAAAAGTAGTTTACCGACCTGAACTCCTTCCATGAAATTCTTTAGAAGAAAAATTCAAAATCCTTTTGGATTAAGGAAGGTGTATGAAACACCATATTTTATTTGCATTCTACTTGCAATAAGAGGAAGCAAAAATATGTCATTCTCAATTTTACCATCAGTAGTGTGCCTTTTTCCAATAGATATATCAATATATCTCTATTATCAATTAATTTAAAAACCACTTTGACCACAAGATGAACTTCTCACACATGTTCAACTTCAAGTGGGACTTGATCTGCCCTTAAAAATTTCATATATCGACCTTCTAATAAGAAAGTTCATGGATGGTAAATATCCATAGTAATGTCCCATATGAACCTAGATAAATTTATAGGGTCCTAACATATTAGTATGGATTTAAACTAGACTTCCTAGGATATGGTCAAATATTCTTTTAAGGGTCTCTTCCGTAATAATCATAATAATAGAGGTATCTCTAAGGAAATTAATGTCTTGAACCATAACCACAATCCTCTCATTATAAAAAAAGAAAACCATACTAATATCAAGAAGTTTAGACCTTTTAGCCTGATCAACTCTTCCTATAAGTTTGTCTCTAAGGTGATCAATAACGTACTCACACCTCACCTACCATCCATCATAGGCTTAGAGAAATCAACTTTTGTGGGGTCTGATCTCCAAACCATGACATAAACACGATTAAAATTTAGCGGAAGCGAATCGGTAATCAGCGGAAGACAAAAATCACGGGAAAATAAAACTTTTCGAGATAAGAACTTGTATCCATAAAAACTCCTTTCATAAAGAGAGGTAACTGTTTACATCTCAGGATAATTACTTCTTGAGTAATTATATACATCAAGATACAAAATCTCAAGATCACATAACACAAGACTCCAAGACCTGAGAGTACAGAGGACACATAGGACTGACTCTAACTACACCACATGGCAGGACAAATCTCCACCTGAGATTACTGCTGCCCCTGGTGCTGCTGCTGAGACTGATCACTTGTAGGCTGGTTTCTTCGTCTCCGACGTCCACCTAAAAAGTTGAAGTCTACGGGGTGAGACAATTATACATAATTGTCCCAGCGAGAGTTATAACTCTTCGCCAGAAGCTTTATTATAACATCAAAGAATATCTTAAACAGTAAAGCCTTCAAAGCATTCTATAACAGTTGCAGATATAACAAGATCTCTACAAATTAGGAGATATGGAGAATATCAACATTATTGCAATGTAACATCAATCAACTAATTTGGAGTCATCTCTAACAAGTTATACTACATGGTTGATTATGTTTTACAAACAACATTATGCCCTGTGGAGATGAGGCTTACCACTCATACTCCAACTGATCGCTGAGAAACCGCATCAGTATCATACATAGGTCATTAAGAGAGCCGGATTCTCATGACCTTCACCTTCCTCAGTCAGTAAGAGGATCACTTGTAGGACATCTCATGTCTCTACTATTATAGCTCACCAGGGTAAACTGGTCCTTCGCTATTCTAGAGTCACAGTGGCGTTCTGTACTCTCTTCGTCATCAGGAGGTTTCATATTTACCTACCACTGATACGGATATCTGTGCTTTCTTCGTCATCAGGAGGTTTCATGTTTACCTACCACTGATACGGTATGGAACTATAGTGAAGGATGGATGGATTCCACATCTACATCACTTTCCTACACTAGGATGTAAGGTTCTACACATCCATGTACCCCACATACTCAAAAGTATGTGCTCCAGGAGTTCCCTAAGGAAAACCTGTTTCACCATCACTTAATTTCTGACAATGATGGATCTATGATCAGGGCTCTACATTATACTTGATTAGTTAGGTACATTCAGTATTCTTTAACAGCATACATTGTTCTTCAAACAACAACAGTAGCATAGCAGCTATAAAAGAAGAATACTAAATGTAACAGGCCTAACTCATATCAATCATCATTTCTCATTATCCTCATCACAAGTCATCTCTAAAGCATGACCTTGATGGTATTCATGGCTCTCATAACCCATTATCAGCATAGGATGCCACTAGCAAGGCATCAGATTACATTACTTATTCATAAGGCTACAACATGCCTTTAATGAATATAACATCAACATCCATACCTGGATATGATTACCTTCATATCAGAACCTGCATGATTAATACATCTGATAAAGGTAATACAACAATAAGGAATGTACTTCCTACTCTTGTCATAAGAGTTAAATCTTTAATTCTACTCAAATAGAGTTTATTGCTCAAAAGCATGCCATTACCCTTGAATTAGGGTTTACTATTCACATTACATGTCATCACCCTTGAATTAGGGTTTACTATTCACATCAAGGTGGATTAAACTCATAACATCCTCATGTTTGAGTAACACCTTCATTGATGCTCTTGGATTAGTTAAAGGTTCATCATTTATCATAATTAGGGTTTCTATGATCTCACACAGGTGGATCATACCCTAATTATGCTCATTTCTGTGTATTGGGGATGTTTCAATTGAGTTTCCATTTAAAAGAGGTACTTTTTCTCTCTAGAGGTACTTTCTCTCTCTAGAAGTACTTTCTCTCTCATCATAAGGTTAGGTGATGTCAACATCACTCTAAAACAGGTTGGGTTGAGTCATCATAGGCTAACATAGCCGAAAGCATCACCATTAAGTGATTAGAGTTACTTTCTCTCTCTAGGGTACTTTCCCTCTCTAGAGTACTCTCTCTTTCATCATACTAATGGTTGATGATAACATTAGACTAGATCAGGTTATATAGAGTCATTATGATTAAAAACATCATTCTCATGTAATTAGGGTTTGAATTGAGCAAGGTATAACTCAATTGACCCTTCAGGGGTATCTTGGTAATTCACCCCCTTGATCATCATCATAATCAAAAACCTTAATCAAATAACTCCTTACTATCTTAGATTATCATTAGTGTTTGATTTGAGCAACATTGAACCATCACATGATTGAATGTGGTCAACCATGAGTCACATTGATTAATTCCAATCATTAATCATTAATTGAATCAAGATCGGTTGAAAGTGTTGACCGATTGCTCACTTTGACCCTTCAAGTCCATGAGCCCCTTTCTAGCTCCAAGACCGTGAGCCTCCTCATGGGCTTGAGATCGTGAGTCACCTCACGGTCTTGAGGTCGTGAGCCCCCTCACGATCTTGAGGTCGTGAGCCACCTCACGGTCTTGAGGTCGTGAGCCACCTCACGGTCCTGAGGTCGTGAGCCACCTCACGGTCCTGAGGTCGTGAGCCACCTCACGGTCCTGAGGTCGTGAGCTACCTCACGGTCCTGAGGTCGTGAGCCACCTCACGGTCCTGAGGTCGTGAGCCACCTCACGGTCCTGAGGTCGTGAGCCACCTCACGGTCCTGAGGTCGTGAGCCTCTCATGGTCTCAACCACAAGGTCCTTCAACAAAGGTTCAACAAATCAAACGATGATGTCAACTGATGTTGAAGCCTTCAAAAGGTCCAATAACTGTTGACCACCTATGGATTGAGTTAATTAAGGTTATGCTTAACCAAATGGTCATTCAATTGACCCTCAATTGTTGACCAATTAGGATTGAAATCGATTCAATTAAGGTCTATCAATGTTCACCCATCAACACTCAACAATGTGTATCAACACAAGGTTGAACCCTTCAATTGAGCTCCAATTGGGCCCAAACTTGGCCCAAACGGTCTTGAGGTCATGTGGGTGGACCCCACATGGTCTTGAGACCGTTTGCCCAAGATTACATCAAAATCTAAGGTGATTTGATAGAGGTTAAACCATGATTGGTCACAGAATCCGAATTTTGATTAACTTGATAACTTATTTGCAATTGGGTGTTCAATTGGTCAAATTACTTAACCCTAGACCTTCAAATGGTCTTGGGTGATTGTCCTCACGGTCTTGAGGTCATGTGGGTGGACCCCACATGGTCTTGAGACCGTTTAGGTCACTCAACCCTAAAAACCCTAATTAGGTCACCATAATTTCAGTACTAATTTTATCTAGGGTTAGCCCTAGTATTCACCCTTCAACTCTTAGCCCGTTTGGAATTAGACCATCAAACTTGGTGAGTTGTTAATTAACATAATTTTGAACAGTAATCTCATGGGGTCAACGCTTAGTCAACGACCTTTCACGGTCTTGAGACCTTTTGCCCAAAAAGGCAATTTCAGACCGTTTGAAAAATCAGCAATTAATTCATTTAAAGTCGTGACTTAAAAAGGTCATATCTCCCGATTCCTTTGGAGTTAGTCTCCCAAATTTTGAGGGTATTTAGCCTATATAATTAGGAACAGGTTTCTTATATGGTCCACGCTCGGTCAACAGGGCCAATAGGTCTTGAGACCGCGAGCCCTCTCACGGTCTCGAGACCGCGAGGCTCTCTCACGGTCTTGAGGTCGTGAGAGCAAACTGTTAGGACCGTTTAGGGAAAAGAAAAGCGGTGGGTTTTTCTTGGAAATCACGCCTTCATCTTCTAGCTCAAGAACAGTACAGATATCCCACGGGTTTGCTTGCAAAATAGCAGGGAAAAGTAGGGAAATACTAGGAGCTATCATTAACTCGCATATAAAGATGAACATAGTAAAGCATAGGTTTAGAGTTATAAAACCCGCCTAAAGCTTGCTTCTTGAGCTCCAAGCTTTCAAGCTCCAAGCTCTAATGGCGTCCTTGAGTTCCCACAGGTTGGCCAAGGTGAAAACTCCAAGGAAGGATGAAAAGAGACGGCTAGAAAGATAGGGTTTCGAGAATTAGCCATGAAGATGACCTTGAATTCGAATTCTAACCATGGAATTAGGCAAGAGGAGGGGTTTAAACCTACCTTGCACCCCTTGTTCGTCCTCCTTAGCTCCAAGGCAGTCCTTGGTCGTCTTTGGTGAAATGAAACAGTAAAGGGAACGAAGGTTAAGTTCCCTTGCAACTAAGGGAAGGAGGGCTTATATACATGGGATAGGATTTTCAATATTAGTTCATAAGTTTCCCTTAATTCCAACTAAGTCCTTCCTTTATTACTTGCTCGTCCCTTCCTCTTTATTCTAAGGACAATCCTTCTCTTAAGTTATAGAAAAGAAGGCAAGGAAGAACAATCTAATAATAAAGTTCATACTTAAAGGGATATTGCACATATACCCTGATTATTCAATCACAGAGCCTATTTCTTAACTTGATAACTCAATTGAGGTGAATTCCTCATCATTTCTTCTCTAAATGATGGCAAGAGTCTAACAAGATACTTTAGATAACATTCTTTACAAATTGCTTCCCATTATTTGGGTAAATTGCATTTTACCCCAAATTAGGGTTTCAAGCCCTGGGATTGCTTCCACAGCTGCACCTTGGTGCTCTAGCTTGGGAAATCCCTCAAACTTTGCCAAAGAGATTCTCATGATGTCTCAACATCAGAGGAACATCTCATCATGTGCAAATTGCAAGTTAACCCTTTTAACTGGGTAAATTGCACATAGGTCCCTGTATATCAAAACAATGCTACAACTTTAAATAAAAAGGAGCAAATACTGAAATATACGTTTCTGAGAAGCTTAATTACATGCTCAGAGTTAATCACAAGGATTTAATTACATATTTAGGCAAAACACCTAGGGTTAACTCATAACCCAGGTCAGGGATGTTACAAATTATCCACCCCTTACAAGGATTTCGTCCCCGAAATCGATAAAACATATTACGAGAAAAGGGCAGGATACTTCCTTCTCATCTCATCCTCTAACTCCCAAGTGGCTTCTTCAATACCACGATGATTCCAGAGGACTTTCACAAGACTTATATCTTTTTTCTTTAACTTTTTAATTCGTTTATCAAGGATTGACACTGGTCCCTCCTCATAGGATATGTCATCATTCAATTCTACTTCCATAGGTTGTAGAACTGACTCGGTGTCTGGGTGACATTTCTTCAACATAGAAATGTGAAACACAGGATGTAACCTCTGTAATTCTGGGGGCAGCTCTAGTTTATATGCTACCTTTCCAATCCGTTCAATGATTGGATAAGGCCCCATATATCTAGGAGCTAACTTCCCCTTCCTTCCAAAACGAAGGACCCCTTTCCAAGGTGAGACCTTAAGATACACTTTGTCTCCAACCTGGAACTCTAAAGGTCTACGACGTTTGTCAGCATAAGATTTCTGCCTATCTTGAGCAGTCTTAATCTTATGTTGTATAACTTTAATCTTTTCCGTGGTTTGCTGTACCAAGTCAGGACCTAACAACTGGTGCTCACCAGTCTCAAACCAACACAAGGGTGATCTACAACGTCTACCATATAAGGCTTCATAAGGTGCCATATCAATACTATGCTGATAGCTATTGTTATAGGCAAACTCTATCAAGCTTAGGTGTAGATCCCAACTTCCGGTGAACTGGAGAACACATGCTCGCAACAGGTCTTCTAAGGTTTGTATGGTCCTTTCCGACTGTCCATCAGTCTGTGGATGAAAGGCCGTACTAAACCTCAGCTTAGTGCCTAAGGCACTGTGCAACTGTTCCCAAAAACGACTTGTAAACTGAGGACCTCTGTCCGAAACTATTGTGACAGGAACTCCGTGCAAACGCACTATCTCTTGAACATACAACTCTGATAACCTTTCAGCAGAATAGGTTGTTTTGACAGGTAAGAAATGTGCTGTCTTAGTCAACCTATCAACAATTACCCAAATGGAATCATGTCCTTTGCTTGTCCTGGGTAGGCCAACAACAAAGTCCATGGTCACATGGTCCCACTTCCACTGTGATATGGGTAAAGGTTGCATTGTTCCTGCAGGCTTCTGGTGTTCAGCTTTAACTTGCTGACACACAGGACACCTCAGAACAAACTCTGCAACGTCCTTCTTCATCCCAGGCCACCAATACAGATCCTTCAAATTCCGATACATCTTGGTGCTCCCTGGATGCATAGCATACATGGAAGAATGGGCTTCTTCCAGGACTAACTTCCTTAAGTTGTTCACATCAGGCACTATCATTCTTTCATTATAACAAGCTACTTGATCTTTTGAGTCATGAAACCCATCTTGTTTCTCATCTCCATACTCAGATCTTATATGTTGAACTGCAGCATCATCTAGCTGTGCTTCTTTAATCTGCTCTCTTAGGGTAGGTTTAATATGCATCTCAGCTAACAAACCGGCTAGTAATGACACCTTCAACTGTACATTGTCTTGCCTTAAAGAGATAAGCATATCTCTTCTAGAGCATACTAAAGAGTTTAGTTGTGCTCTATTCATGGTTGATGTTGCTGATTTCCTACTCAAGGCATCTGCAACAACATTGGCCTTACCTGGATGGTAATCAATTGTACAGTCGTAGTCCTTGATTAACTCCATCCAGCGACGTTGCCTCATGTTGAGCTCATGCTGAGAGAAGATATACTTAAGGTTTTTGTGGTCTGTGAAAATCTGGAATGTCTCTCCGTAGAGATAATGTCTCCAGATCTTCAAGGCATGAACCACAGCAGCTAACTCCAGATCGTGTGTTGGATAATTCTCCTCGTGTTTCTTAAGCTGTCGGGAAGCAAAAGAAATGACTTGTTTATCCTGCATCAACACACATCCTAGTCCATTTTTGGAAGCATCACAGAAAACTATATACCCTTTTCCTTGTTCAGGTAGCACTAGCACAGGTGCACTTGTCAACCTCTCCTTCAGCAGCTGGAAAGATTGTTGACACTTATCACTCCAAGAAAAAGGAACATCTTTCCGGGTTAACTTAGTCAAAGGTAAAGCTATAGAACTAAAGTTCTTTATGAACCTTCGATAATAGCCAGCTAACCCCAAGAAACTTCGAATCTCCGTCGGTGTTTTCGGTTGTTCCCATTGTAGAACAGATTCTACCTTTGTAGGGTCAACACGAATTCCCGAGGCGGATATTACATGTCCAAGAAAAGATACTTCCGGCAGCCAGAACTCACACTTGCTAAACTTAGCGTACAGCTTATGTTCTCTTAGCAAGGTCAGAGCTTGGCGAAGATGCTGCTCATGCTGCTGAGCATCTTTACTATAAATCAGTATGTCATCTATGAAGACGACAACACACTGATCAAGGAAAGGTCGAAAAACTCTATTCATGAGTTCCATGAATGCAGCTGGTGCATTGGTTAGTCCAAACGACATAACCGTGAACTCATAGTGACCATATCTTGTCCTAAAGGCAGACTTGGATATGTCACTATCCTTAATGCGGAGTTGGTGATATCCAGACCTCAAGTCTATCTTTGAAAAGACTGTTGCATCACGCAACTGGTCAAAGAGATCATCAATCCTCGGCAGAGGATACTTATTCTTTATTGTCACTTTATTGAGTTGTCTATAGTCGATGCATAACCGCATTGACCCATCTTTCTTTTTAACAAACAAGACCGGAGCACCCCAAGGTGAAGTACTCGGTCGGATAAAACCTCTCTCAAGTAACTCTTGAAGCTGTTTCTTGAGTTCTGCCATCTCGGCAGGAGCCATTCTATACAGAGTTTGAGCTATGGGTTTCGTAGCTGGAATCAGATTGATTTCAAAGTCAATCTCCCGAGGTGGTGGTATACCAGGAAGTTCTTCAGGAAACACATCCTCGAATTCCCTGACTATGGGAACTTCAGCAGGGTTGGAACTTTCCTTGGTAACGTCTACCACATGGGCTAAGAATGCATAACATCCTTGCCTCAACAGCTTATCAGCAACCATAGCTGACACAAGACAGGTGGGCAGAATCTTTCTTTCACCTTGAAATATCCATGTGTTGCTTTCATCAGCAAACACAGCCAACTTGGACTCACAATCCAAGACAACTCTATACCTTTCTAAGGTATCCATCCCAAGGATTATATCAAACCCCTGCATATCAAGTGGTATAAGGTCCACTTGAATGCGATGGTCAGAAAAGAAAAGGATGCAGGGAGAACATACCTCCTGCAAAACGGCAGACCCACTCAACGGAGTCTCTAACAACAAACTATCTGCTCTATGACTAACAGTCACATTGCAGTTACGAATCACTTCACGAGTGATGAAAGAGTGCGTAGCACCCGGATCAATCAGAACAGATACATTACAGGATATAGACATATCAGAATATAAAAGTTTCATCTGACCTGCCACTACCCGTGGATTGACCACTGCCTCAGGTGGGTTCATAGCATAGAACCTCGCAGTCGCCTGGTGTTGAGGTGGTGCTGATGATCCATCTTGAGACGCTTGTCCACGTCCTCGAGCTGCTCCTTGATGTTGTCTATTCTGAGATCCCTATTGATTCTGTCTCGAAGGTTGTTGTGTCACACCGATAGGTCTAGAACGACAATCCTTCATCAAGTGTCCCACCTTACCACAGTTATAGCAACTCTTCTCCTGTTGCTGTGGTCTGGGTGGTCCAGTAACTGACACTGATGCAGAACTGTGCGTCCCTTGAAGCGGTTGACTCCGTCCTCTACCTCTACTTGGTGTCCATTGAGTTTGAAAACTTGATCTGGGTGGTGGAGGGTTAGGTGCAGAGAATCTAGGTTTCTTGGAATCCCTAGATGAAGAACCCTGGAACTGGGGATATCTTTTATGGATTTGTCTTTTCTCAACAACAGATCTCTCTATCCTTCGGACTGACTCAACGAAGGTAGAGAATCTTTCTCTGTTTTCTAAGGCAGACACAGGGGTTGACATATCGGAATTCAAACCCTTTTCAAATCTTCTGATTCTTTCCTCATCCGTAGCGGCCATGTGCGGACAAAACCGCAACAGCTCCATGAACTTAGCTTCATACTCGCTAATGTTCATCATACCCTGCCTTAGTTTCTCAAACTGAGAAATCTTCTCATCTAGGAAGGTCTTTGGAAAATATCTATTGATAAATTCCCGACGAAACTCTTCCCATGAGAACTCTACTCCAGGTCTCTTCTGCTCTTCCATGTTCCACCAGTGACCAGCACTGCCTTTGAGAAGATAGACAGCATGTCTAACCTTCTCAGCTTCCGGAATCATAAGAATCCTGAAAGCCTTCTCCAACTCTGTCAACCATAAGTCAGCATCTGCAGGGTCGGCAGTTCCGAAGTACTCGGTAGCTCCGACACGACGAAGTCGTTCGAATGTCTTACCAATACCTTGTACTTCAGGCTGGACAGGTGCCCTAGGTGCAGGAATAGGCATCCTATCGGTTATATGTGTCATGGCAGTCATAAACTGCCCGAACATTGTCTGTACTGCTGGATCACTCATGTCAGCTGGGTCGAACTGGGGTGGCTCTCTTGGCGACTCAGGTGCAGGTTGTTCTATTCTCGGAACTCTTGCACCGCCTCGAGGTGCACTAGCACTACTCTCAGCCACGTGCTCATCGCGATGTTCTGACATTCTTATGTATCTTCTTCTCCTGAGGAGCAGAAGATTCTATTAGATAAGGAAGGAGTACTAAAGGTAGACTCGACATCCTAAGTCCTATGCCTCTGTAGACTCAACTGAACCTGGAGCTCTGATACCACTAATTGTGGGG
The DNA here is from genome assembly GCA_963693085.1 of Alisma plantago-aquatica. Lineage (NCBI taxonomy): Eukaryota > Viridiplantae > Streptophyta > Magnoliopsida > Alismatales > Alismataceae > Alisma > Alisma plantago-aquatica. Next base: position 1,123,785,286 of record OY856412.1, on the reverse strand, counting down.
TCTGATCTCCAAACCATGACATAAACACGATTAAAATTTAGCGGAAGCGAATCGGTAATCAGCGGAAGACAAAAATCACGGGAAAATAAAACTTTTCGAGATAAGAACTTGTATCCATAAAAACTCCTTTCATAAAGAGAGGTAACTGTTTACATCTCAGGATAATTACTTCTTGAGTAATTATATACATCAAGATACAAAATCTCAAGATCACATAACACAAGACTCCAAGACCTGAGAGTACAGAGGACACATAGGACTGACTCTAACTACACCACATGGCAGGACAAATCTCCACCTGAGATTACTGCTGCCCCTGGTGCTGCTGCTGAGACTGATCACTTGTAGGCTGGTTTCTTCGTCTCCGGCGTCCACCTAAAAAGTTGAAGTCTACGGGGTGAGACAATTATACATAATTGTCCCAGCGAGAGTTATAACTCTTCGCCAGAAGCTTTATTATAACATCAAAGAATATCTTAAACAGTAAAGCCTTCAAAGCATTCTATAACAGTTGCAGATATAACAAGATCTCTACAAATTAGGAGATATGGAGAATATCAACATTATTGCAATGTAACATCAATCAACTAATTTGGAGTCATCTCTAACAAGTTATACTACATGGTTGATTATGTTTTACAAACAACATTATGCCCTGTGGAGATGAGGCTTACCACTCATACTCCAACTGATCGCTGAGAAACCGCATCAGTATCATACATAGGTCATTAAGAGAGCCGGATTCTCATGACCTTCACCTTCCTCAGTCAGTAAGAGGATCACTTGTAGGACATCTCATGTCTCTACTATTATAGCTCACCAGGGTAAACTGGTCCTTCGCTATTCTAGAGTCACAGTGGCGTTCTGTACTCTCTTCGTCATCAGGAGGTTTCATATTTACCTACCACTGATACGGATATCTGTGCTTTCTTCGTCATCAGGAGGTTTCATGTTTACCTACCACTGATACGGTATGGAACTATAGTGAAGGATGGATGGATTCCACATCTACATCACTTTCCTACACTAGGATGTAAGGTTCTACACATCCATGTACCCCACATACTCAAAAGTATGTGCTCCAGGAGTTCCCTAAGGAAAACCTGTTTCACCATCACTTAATTTCTGACAATGATGGATCTATGATCAGGGCTCTACATTATACTTGATTAGTTAGGTACATTCAGTATTCTTTAACAGCATACATTGTTCTTCAAACAACAACAGTAGCATAGCAGCTATAAAAGAAGAATACTAAATGTAACAGGCCTAACTCATATCAATCATCATTTCTCATTATCCTCATCACAAGTCATCTCTAAAGCATGACCTTGATGGTATTCATGGCTCTCATAACCCATTATCAGCATAGGATGCCACTAGCAAGGCATCAGATTACATTACTTATTCATAAGGCTACAACATGCCTTTAATGAATATAACATCAACATCCATACCTGGATATGATTACCTTCATATCAGAACCTGCATGATTAATACATCTGATAAAGGTAATACAACAATAAGGAATGTACTTCCTACTCTTGTCATAAGAGTTAAATCTTTAATTCTACTCAAATAGAGTTTATTGCTCAAAAGCATGCCATTACCCTTGAATTAGGGTTTACTATTCACATTACATGTCATCACCCTTGAATTAGGGTTTACTATTCACATCAAGGTGGATTAAACTCATAACATCCTCATGTTTGAGTAACACCTTCATTGATGCTCTTGGATTAGTTAAAGGTTCATCATTTATCATAATTAGGGTTTCTATGATCTCACACAGGTGGATCATACCCTAATTATGCTCATTTCTGTGTATTGGGGATGTTTCAATTGAGTTTCCATTTAAAAGAGGTACTTTTTCTCTCTAGAGGTACTTTCTCTCTCTAGAAGTACTTTCTCTCTCATCATAAGGTTAGGTGATGTCAACATCACTCTAAAACAGGTTGGGTTGAGTCATCATAGGCTAACATAGCCGAAAGCATCACCATTAAGTGATTAGAGTTACTTTCTCTCTCTAGGGTACTTTCCCTCTCTAGAGTACTCTCTCTTTCATCATACTAATGGTTGATGATAACATTAGACTAGATCAGGTTATATAGAGTCATTATGATTAAAAACATCATTCTCATGTAATTAGGGTTTGAATTGAGCAAGGTATAACTCAATTGACCCTTCAGGGGTATCTTGGTAATTCACCCCCTTGATCATCATCATAATCAAAAACCTTAATCAAATAACTCCTTACTATCTTAGATTATCATTAGTGTTTGATTTGAGCAACATTGAACCATCACATGATTGAATGTGGTCAACCATGAGTCACATTGATTAATTCCAATCATTAATCATTAATTGAATCAAGATCGGTTGAAAGTGTTGACCGATTGCTCACTTTGACCCTTCAAGTCCATGAGCCCCTTTCTAGCTCCAAGACCGTGAGCCTCCTCATGGGCTTGAGATCGTGAGTCACCTCACGGTCTTGAGGTCGTGAGCCCCCTCACGATCTTGAGGTCGTGAGCCACCTCACGGTCTTGAGGTCGTGAGCCACCTCACGGTCCTGAGGTCGTGAGCCACCTCACGGTCCTGAGGTCGTGAGCCACCTCACGGTCCTGAGGTCGTGAGCTACCTCACGGTCCTGAGGTCGTGAGCCACCTCACGGTCCTGAGGTCGTGAGCCACCTCACGGTCCTGAGGTCGTGAGCCACCTCACGGTCCTGAGGTCGTGAGCCTCTCATGGTCTCAACCACAAGGTCCTTCAACAAAGGTTCAACAAATCAAACGATGATGTCAACTGATGTTGAAGCCTTCAAAAGGTCCAATAACTGTTGACCACCTATGGATTGAGTTAATTAAGGTTATGCTTAACCAAATGGTCATTCAATTGACCCTCAATTGTTGACCAATTAGGATTGAAATCGATTCAATTAAGGTCTATCAATGTTCACCCATCAACACTCAACAATGTGTATCAACACAAGGTTGAACCCTTCAATTGAGCTCCAATTGGGCCCAAACTTGGCCCAAACGGTCTTGAGGTCATGTGGGTGGACCCCACATGGTCTTGAGACCGTTTGCCCAAGATTACATCAAAATCTAAGGTGATTTGATAGAGGTTAAACCATGATTGGTCACAGAATCCGAATTTTGATTAACTTGATAACTTATTTGCAATTGGGTGTTCAATTGGTCAAATTACTTAACCCTAGACCTTCAAATGGTCTTGGGTGATTGTCCTCACGGTCTTGAGGTCATGTGGGTGGACCCCACATGGTCTTGAGACCGTTTAGGTCACTCAACCCTAAAAACCCTAATTAGGTCACCATAATTTCAGTACTAATTTTATCTAGGGTTAGCCCTAGTATTCACCCTTCAACTCTTAGCCCGTTTGGAATTAGACCATCAAACTTGGTGAGTTGTTAATTAACATAATTTTGAACAGTAATCTCATGGGGTCAACGCTTAGTCAACGACCTTTCACGGTCTTGAGACCTTTTGCCCAAAAAGGCAATTTCAGACCGTTTGAAAAATCAGCAATTAATTCATTTAAAGTCGTGACTTAAAAAGGTCATATCTCCCGATTCCTTTGGAGTTAGTCTCCCAAATTTTGAGGGTATTTAGCCTATATAATTAGGAACAGGTTTCTTATATGGTCCACGCTCGGTCAACAGGGCCAATAGGTCTTGAGACCGCGAGCCCTCTCACGGTCTCGAGACCGCGAGGCTCTCTCACGGTCTTGAGGTCGTGAGAGCAAACTGTTAGGACCGTTTAGGGAAAAGAAAAGCGGTGGGTTTTTCTTGGAAATCACGCCTTCATCTTCTAGCTCAAGAACAGTACAGATATCCCACGGGTTTGCTTGCAAAATAGCAGGGAAAAGTAGGGAAATACTAGGAGCTATCATTAACTCGCATATAAAGATGAACATAGTAAAGCATAGGTTTAGAGTTATAAAACCCGCCTAAAGCTTGCTTCTTGAGCTCCAAGCTTTCAAGCTCCAAGCTCTAATGGCGTCCTTGAGTTCCCACAGGTTGGCCAAGGTGAAAACTCCAAGGAAGGATGAAAAGAGACGGCTAGAAAGATAGGGTTTCGAGAATTAGCCATGAAGATGACCTTGAATTCGAATTCTAACCATGGAATTAGGCAAGAGGAGGGGTTTAAACCTACCTTGCACCCCTTGTTCGTCCTCCTTAGCTCCAAGGCAGTCCTTGGTCGTCTTTGGTGAAATGAAACAGTAAAGGGAACGAAGGTTAAGTTCCCTTGCAACTAAGGGAAGGAGGGCTTATATACATGGGATAGGATTTTCAATATTAGTTCATAAGTTTCCCTTAATTCCAACTAAGTCCTTCCTTTATTACTTGCTCGTCCCTTCCTCTTTATTCTAAGGACAATCCTTCTCTTAAGTTATAGAAAAGAAGGCAAGGAAGAACAATCTAATAATAAAGTTCATACTTAAAGGGATATTGCACATATACCCTGATTATTCAATCACAGAGCCTATTTCTTAACTTGATAACTCAATTGAGGTGAATTCCTCATCATTTCTTCTCTAAATGATGGCAAGAGTCTAACAAGATACTTTAGATAACATTCTTTACAAATTGCTTCCCATTATTTGGGTAAATTGCATTTTACCCCAAATTAGGGTTTCAAGCCCTGGGATTGCTTCCACAGCTGCACCTTGGTGCTCTAGCTTGGGAAATCCCTCAAACTTTGCCAAAGAGATTCTCATGATGTCTCAACATCAGAGGAACATCTCATCATGTGCAAATTGCAAGTTAACCCTTTTAACTGGGTAAATTGCACATAGGTCCCTGTATATCAAAACAATGCTACAACTTTAAATAAAAAGGAGCAAATACTGAAATATACGTTTCTGAGAAGCTTAATTACATGCTCAGAGTTAATCACAAGGATTTAATTACATATTTAGGCAAAACACCTAGGGTTAACTCATAACCCAGGTCAGGGATGTTACAACTTTCATCTAAAGAAGAAAGATTCAAGATGCTCATATTTAAGCCAATTAGTTTGTCCATACCTACCATGTGGGGCTTAGCTCTATTGAATCTCAATTCAGACTTCAAGAAGGCCTTTGACAATATGGACATGGAATTTATCATCTAGAGTATCCAAGGTTATGGGATTTTGGAGCAGTGAATCAGTTGCATGCATAGTTGCATCAAACATGTTAATTTTCCTACATTGATCCATGGTTCAATGGTCGGTCATTTCTCTAGCTCTAATGGAGTGAGACAAGGTGACCCTCATTCCCCCTCCATTTTTGTCACTGCAATCTCCATTCTAGTATGAAAAGTTGTCTTTTGGACAACAATATCTTAAATCAGATACTTAGAGATGATGTTTGTAAATAGAATATCATACAATTTGTTGATGATACTCAGTCTTCCTTAAGCTTAATGATAAACATGTCATCAACTTCATTTGCATTGCGCGTATCTTCTTTAACATCTCTGACATGATGATCAATTTTTACAAATCCCATATGATTGCTAGTTGTGTCCCATCTAGTGACTTAAACATATTACAACACCTCATGGGTTGTTTCCTTAAAACTTCCCTTTCAAATACCTTGATCTCCCTCTCTCTCCCAAAAAACACCAACTCCTCAATCTTGGGGGCCTATTTTGTCATAAAACAACAAGGACTCTTTATGACTAGATCACTAATTTTCTCAATAGGGTTTGTACGATGGTTCTTATGAATGCTTCATTCACTCCTATATCCTCCTACTTCATGAGATGTGTGCCTTTGTCTTGTTCTATCATTTCCAAAATTGATAGTTAGCACATAGATGCTCTTTGAAACGATTCTACTAATTCAAAAAATAATCCATCTGCTATAGTGAAGTTCTATTTTTTGACCCTAGACTCTTGGTGATTAGGGTGTTATCAATTTAAAGCTCCATTCATTTTCCTATTAAATAGAGTCATAACTTTATGTCAGAAAAAAATACAATGTGGTCTAATCTTGTGATAAGAAAATATTATACCAAAAAGAATCCTTGACATTATCTAAAAGGACACCATCTCTCTTCAATCATTACCCCACTAGGATCCTTTGATAGGATCAACTTCTAGAAGGATCCCTAATTCCCCTTGGCCTTATTAAGTGATCTTTCACTTAACCTCCATATACCAAATTAATTCTTCACCGGAGATGTTTACAAAGGTTGTCAACTAATCTCCTCAAACATATCTAATAAAATTATTCATCTTCTCTTAAATTTAAGTTTATCTGTTGTCGTTCTTAATCACCTAGATGTGACTATTAACAATGGCCTCTGTCAGCCTATTTCTCAGAAATAGTCTTCCTCTTTCAATATTGCCTAGATTTACACATTCTGCATTGACCCTGGATGGATGACACTCTTACCCCGTGACTATGGAAAATTAAATGTATGTATTTGGTTAATATGTTCCTTTGGTTGCTTGCTAACTCTAAGCTAATCATTAACTCTCATTGGTCAACTAGATGGATTAAAGGTCCCCATATATGCTTCTTTTGCTTGAACTTTCATGTGAATATTCACCATATTTTCTTCGACTGTGTTTCCACAAATAATCTTTGGAACTATCTTATAATCATCATTATCTTATGATCAATGTACTTGATACTTTCTATGTCCTTTGGTGATACTGTTCCAGTCATAATTTATGATTACCCTACTAATATATTTTGTGTTGTGATCCTATGGACCATTTGGCTTGCACAAAACAATAGGTTCCTTCAACTGTTTTGGCCAACTTGTTAACTCCATCACTTCTCTATGTTCTCTCAAGATAGCTTCCTTTATGTGATTTTATAGGTGATGACAACGTTGGGTCTATGAAGATGGCCAAGGTAAGGTGCTCAAGTGCTCGAGCTCTTCCTCTATTCTTCCCTGAAAAGGTTGTTGGCTCTTCCAAAGGCATGGCCGCCTTCAAGTCGCTTTTGGAGAGTTTTGATGATGAGGCATAACTTCTGTCTATCATGGTTGACGTTGTTGGTTGATGCATTGTTGTCCAACCTTTTTTGACTCTTGTGACCTTATTCTAGGGCTGATGAACTTTTCTTATTAGGTTTAATGGGTTGTTCTTAGTGGAATCCATCTCTGCTTCATTTTGTTTTTTTGTATGACCTTTTAGATTTAGGTACTTCTGATACATAGTTATGGCTTGTTTGAGAATCTAGGTCTATCACAATGTTGTATTGATATGCTTTTATCTTCTATGCATGATAACAATTATAAAAAGAAAACTAGTGTACGGGCTTTATAATTATTGTATGAAACATATGTTACGATAGCAAGTAACGGTCTACTAACAACTATTAACTGATCATAAACTATTTTTGTAGTTTTCTTATATTTGAATTAGCTGTGTTCGCAACTAGTGCAGTTAATAAAATATATGCATGTCCTATAATTCTTTTAAACAGATGGCCCTGCTCCACCAGTGGTTTGATCTTATATTGCGGATCTTGATGTCAATTTAAATTTAAAAGATGACTTGTTTGTTCAAATAGAATATTCCCGATTTATGGGTAGCTAGCACGTCTAATACCTAGGATAAGATCTGACTAAAGCAAAGTCCTTTAATCAATGTCACTAGTGCGCATGAGAGTCCTTATATCTTGTGTGCAAAAAATGCGCGAGGAACCTCATCGGGTTTACGCTCTTCATTCACCGCCTCCATCGCCCGTCCTGCTCTTCCAAGGCCGTTTTCCCACTCGTTGTCGCCATGTCCACACCGGAGCAGGAGTATGTTTACTCCGTCTGGGCTTTTCCGACGCCAGAAGTCAGCGACCGCCTGAAGGGGCTGATGTCCGGCCTGCGCGACGAGTTTGACGGCCCGCGGTTCGACCCCCACGTCACCGTCGTCGGCGCCATCCGCCTCACTCCCTCCGAGGCGATAAAGCGGTTCCGAACTGCGTGCTCAGGAGTCAAGCCGTACTCCGCAAAGGTGGCAGATGTCGCGCGGGGGACGTTCTTCTACCAGTGCGTCTACCTCCTCGTCGAACCATCCCCTGAGGTATGCAAACGATTTCTGATGGGGTCCGCTCTTTTCTCTATTAATCATCCCTGACACATTTCTAAGCTTGGCTTGAGACTGACCGGCTCACTTGGTTGATGCTCACTTGCTCAGGTGGTTGGGGCCAGCGCACACTGCTGTGACCACTTCGGCTTTAAGAGCTCCACGCGTGAGTGCTCCACTTGCTTTTTTATCTGTTTCAAATCGAGATGGTTTCTCCTTCTTCGCGCCTCTCTACTAGCAACGATTCAAATTGCGGTTATGAAAAGCAAGGGTTATTTTCCCTGTTCAAAATTCCACCAATCTACATGATTGACCTGCATAATTAGCTCTGTAGCATTTGTCAATGATGATGATAGTACGCACAGACCAGTCATCCCTTCATTTACTACATCTTCGCCTTCCGGGCCCAGAAAGTTTATCATCTTTATGATCTGCAGTATTTCTATCTTGGGTGATTTTTTTTTTTTTGCTGATCGTATCTTTACTTCAGGCTCCGAAGTGTTTTTTTTTACTTCTATGATCAATTAGGTATCCACAACTAAGCAATCTGATATGCCAGCCTGGTGACCGCCCGCTCTATCCGATCTCCATCATGCTACCTCGGACCCTAGTGGATCCGGATCCAAAGAACTGAGGAACAATAGTTCGTATGCTCAATTTTTTCCCTGAATTTATAGATTTCACTGTAACGGAAGTTAGCCCATTCTAGCTTCTAAGAAAATAATTAGCCCTTCTAGATTCGTCGAAATCACCTACTGCTATCTGTTCTTCATGTAGCTTGCTACAGGCTTGTTATATTTGCTTCCAGTGCCATTCCCCACTGCTGTCTGTTCTTCCTGTAGCTTGCTACATGCTTGTTATAATTGCTTCCAGAGCCATTCCCTGGCAGTGAGCTCCAGCCTAGCTTATAGCACCTTTAGAAGCCCTCATTCTTGATTCCTATTATTCCCCCTGCATGAGAACATACTGCTGTTGGACGAGAGAACCTTCACCTATATACCAGGGGGCTAACATAGAATTTAGACGCTGCCACTGAATCCCACAGTTCCAAGATGATCTGAGAAAGGCAATCTGTTTCTCCCGATAGTTTTAGACAAAATTTGTTAACTATGCAGGCTCTGAAATGCAAGCTTATAGCAATGGTCATGATCCTTCGACGTTGGCTTTCTGCCTAATTACAAATGCCTTGAAATTCAAGGCAATAATCTGTAGTTGCCACGAGCATGGTCCTTAGACATTGGCTTTCTGGCATTTTTCATCTTAAGAATTGTTGTCAATAGACCTACATATGTGGTTGCATAGCCTGGGATAGACATTCGTGGAGCTCATACTGTGTCATATATACTTGTGTGGCGTGCCGAAACATGTGAGCGACCACATAAAGTGCATTTTGATCAATGATATACACGTCTATTCTATCAGTTCCCCACATGCTGGAGCACACCTAACATAAGATCTTAGCTTTATATCGGAATTATATCTGAGGACTTCGACTCTAGAGGACATTGCCACAACTACTTGTTTCTTATACTTGGGAGACTAGGTCACCTCCACAAAATAAAAAATCCTATGAATCTTCTCGTTGCAACACCGCATCCATGGCCATTTTATATTTGAAATTCCATTGCGATTTTTCATTTTTCCTTACACTGATTAACCAATAGTTTAACTTGCCCACTCGATGAATCATGACTATAAATCCAAGGATCTCCTAAGCAATATTCCAGAGGGGCCTTCAATTTAAGATAATGATTTATTGTTGTGTGAGTGAGTTTTGACCCCCAAATACTACTATTCTCAAGAAGATTAGAAGCTTATTTTCTCTGTCATGACAATGCCCTCTTGTGATCACTTGATCTCAATAAGCAAACAGTACTCGAGCTTGCCAAGAACTTGTATCTAGACGCCACTGTATGAATCCCTTATACTTAAGAGATTCATTCTGATCACTAGCATCTGTCATGATGATAGATGATATGGGTTCACTAGCACAGATAGAGAGCATCAATGATCAGGAATGAGAGTTTTGGTTAGGCAATGTGATTCATCTATTGGTGGGATCCTCTTGCATTGCTATACTATTAACAAATTTCACTGCTTATATGATGACAGTGACCCCTAGGTACACAAGCGTCCTATAAAAATTAAAGTGATAGGATATGCTCAAACTCTAGGGTGTGATGCCTTATCATAACGGATTATGTTGCTATTGCTAATAGGGGTATAATGTTTGGATATAGATTACATAACAACTAGAACTGGAGGTCATAATTTTATTCTATAATAGAATTTAAAGTGATCAATGAATATCTAAGAACAAAGATTATACATATATTGTCAAATCAGCTAAACTTAAGGACCATTTGAGACCATATGAAACTTTTTTGACTTTATTGGAGTCTCTGCAGCTATGAAATTAGGTGATTGCTCTATACAGTTTTCCTCAAATGGTCCTTAAGATTGGTTTAGCTGATTAGACAATATGACTTCAAATGAGGTGATATATATGGTTTATTTGAAGTCCTACAAGCCAAGAGGGTCATATAGTTTTTCATAGAACAACATTCAAATTAGATACAAGTCCTAGTACGGAACACATTCATAGCTGACACATCTCACCATATAGTTTTTCACCTACAAAATTCCATCAAAAAAGTGCTTATGAAATATCAAGTTTGTATGGAAGCCAATAGAGATAGTTTCTAGTGACTTAACAAGCACATTCATTGCGGTCAATTAGCAACTAGGGTGTGAGTCTCAAAGCAATCCTCCCCATAAACCTTTAAACATCCTTCAGAAAGTAGGTGAACTTTTAATATTTCGATGAGTTCAGCCAGACCCACTTTACATGTAGACACCTTGCAACATCCAATAACAACATTTTCAGATGGATGTATTCACAAGACTATTACCATTATTCGTGATCTAGTATCACTAAACTTAGTGAATAGATAGTTTTCCTCCAAAGCTTCTTGCCAACCTGGATGATATAAAGCCTCTCCTGTGGAGGAGGGCATAGGCAGAATCTCATGTGTGAATCAGGGCTTCGTAAATACAGAATAAAAAAATATAAGACAAAAATAAACAAAAATGTGCACTGAATGACTATGTTACTTTTCTCAAGGCATAAGTAATTCTAGTTTTCTAGTGGTGACTATGTGACAGACAACTTACATGGTTTGTTGGCAAATGTATGCATGTGGAACATCTGATGGACCCTCTAGAGGATAGTGCAGCTGCTTATGGATTTTCCATACTAGGAATTGTATCTTTGTATGGCTTATTTGTCATCCTACAAGCAGATATGGTCAATCTAATATTCAGTGCCAATTGATGACCAAGTTGAGAGCTTGCAGGCTCATACCTAAAAGGATTTGATTTCACATTCACAATAAGGGAAGAAAGTCTTCTGACGTGATAGACTCTTAAGGCTAGCAAAACATGGTGTATATATAATAAGGTTGAATCAATAGATATATGACACCAATGTAGGGACGTCCTCTAACATCATACCCTTCTATGTTCCAAAATATCATAGAGAAACATATAAACAGACGTTGGACGCAATTTATTACTGACTTAAAGCTCTGGTTCAATATAACAGAGAGACAATATTGGAGAGTTCTGATTGGACTTTAGAGACAATAAGGGAGAGTTCGATAACCTAGGTGCACAGCTCTGTTCTATATTGTATTAGCATCAACAGTTCGTTTTACATAAAAACCCTCAAGAGTTGTACAACATTGTATGCATACTTGTCATGAAAGCAGTAATCTTCTATATTTTACCATAACGATTGTTCTGAATCTTGTTTTTATTGCCTCTTTTTCTTCCTACTCCCTTAGAGGGGATTTTTTTCCACAGAACCTTGTAAGGAGTTTTCCGAAAATCAAGTTATTTCATATGTATCTCAGAAAGAGTGAATCCTTACGTTAGAAGAAAATTTATGGGACTAATGTTTTTCATATTATGAGAACGACCGTACATGAAGATCCCTGAGGAACACGAGTTTTCATATATATAAAAAGTGTCATGCAATGAAAGACTTGTCATAGGTTCACACAGAATACGACTTCGACAAGCATGTCATTCTTTTGTATTGCTGTTGAAGAACACTTCCACATGTCATATATATACTCTAATATGAGAAATTCTTCGTATAAGTTCATGTAGGAAACCACTTTTGATATACGAATAAAAAATTATATAAAAAGCCTAAAGGCATAAGATATGAATACTCCAATGTATAGAAAGAACTCCCACATGTAAGAAAGACTCATCTACAATAAAAACTTATTATATAGATCTAGTTCTAATACTGAATTTGTGACTAAATGCAGTTGTACAGTTTCACTCCTGGAACAACTAATATCCTATAATTTCATGTTCAATGCTTTCTGTCCAATAAAAATCTGAGTTTGCTCAAAGAAGAGGACAATTTAGATGGTTTTCCTGTTATTCTGTTTCCTTAAAAATATAGATGTAAGGGGTTACTAGCTGAATATATTTAGGTTTAGAAGAAAGTTTGGGAAAAGTTACAGATTTGACCCCAGCAAATTTGGTTAAAGCCAAACTTGCAACTAAGAAGATTCCCAGCACCATGTAAAATGCTTACCGGATTTTTGGATTTGAAATTAAAAGAGCATGTAGCTAAAATATGACGAATTCTGTTGATTCAAACTGAATAAAAGAAAGCTGGAAGCCTAGAAGCTCTGATACAACACTGAAATGTTGCACATGCAGATATGTACTTAAGAAAGGGAGGGAATAATAAGCTTGAAATTCTCAGTCGTACTCTTACCAAACTTAAGCCTCCAATCGGTATACTTTGGATGGTCAAGTTGATTGAAAGCATTGCTGGAATTCCTGAACTAATATGGCTCTTTCCCCTTGATCTGATCCCCTTTTGGTCATTGAGATTGAGCCCGTGGGCCCACCAAAGCCAACCTTTCCATCTGATATACTGATAATCTTTTTTTTCCTTTATTTGATCCAATTTCAAAAATTTGCTCGACCATGCCATCCAGTTTTTAATGCTCCGGCATGGCCATTGTGGTTAACATGTATGAATCCATCTGAAGAGAGTTGAGAACCTGAGATTGGGTTGATTGTGTTGGTGTTTCCCATGTGCAAAGCAGGATGATTTAGAAGTAGATTAGATCGCAATGACATTCATTGACTTTAAGCCTGTCTATAGCAGAGTCTAGACGCAGCTTGTATTTTATCAATTTCGGTTTTTCCTAGACTCGAAACTGCTTGCCCATTATATTCTTTCATTTGTTTTACAGCTTACATGCCACACCTCAGTCTTCTCTATGCGGACATAACTGATGAGGAGAAGGAAAAAGCAAAAGAGAAGGTCAAGGCTCTAGACTCTAGCATCCTGGATCTTAACTTCGAAGTTGCTGCACTTGCACTGTACAAAACTGACACAGAGGACAAGACTCTGGAGTCGTGGGAGCAGATCTGTGTGTGCGATCTTAAGACCGGCTGTAAGGAGGGCTGCTGCTGAAGTCGACCAATCAACGTCAATGGAGGATCAGCAATAAAAGGAACAGTGTCCTAAATATGGAATAATGTTTGACGTTAGAGTGTAAACTCATCCCAGTACCAGGCATGCAATGGTATGTAATGTTACTAGTGTCGTCGGATACGACTTTTCTGTTTACGTTGTCTGGACTTTGTATGTTGAATACTGAATTCGGGCAATCATTGTCCATCAAGAGCTATACTTTATTGCGTTCAGAACGGACTAGTAAATTGTTGGTTGGTCAACAGTGAGTTTCTTGCAAAATCTATATAGAGTAGCAACGTTCTATTCTCACTTATCTGATTACATGCCTGCCTATAAGACAATGATAGTTCACGAACACTACAAACGATCGTGTAGACTGAAAGTGGCGTCTAATCAGAAAATACGAGCATACACGGCAACAGAATCTGGACTTTCTATCATCAATTATTGATTATTATTGCCAGGTAACAGATTGTGGGAACTATTGAAGTTTGATGAGGCGCTTGGGTATGCAAGCTTATAGCTTGGTTTGTGACCAGATTTAGATTTGTATATTTATGGATGTAGATATCAAAATTTTCTTGATATAGATCAATTAGTGTTAAGTGCATCGAAGAATTATGCTGATCCGACTGTAGATCTGGTCTAAAATTAAATGAATCTTCGTCGACTTGAGTAATGTAGCCCCCCCTCTCCCCCCCGGGTATGGTACGATTTAAATTTCGGATCCGAATAGGAATCTGGTTACGGTTCTACATTTATAAGTATATACACTCTACTTAGGGTTTTAACATCATCCTGTATGATGTTTATGTAGACAACATCTGTCATACTCAGAGTGTACTCCGCCTCTTTTGAGAGTGTTTGTCTTTATAATCTATTATTTAATATAGTGGAAATCTCGCCCCCTTCCATAGAGTAGATAATCGACCAAACCACGTAAATCTTGTGTTCTTTGATTGCGTGATCGTTCTCTTTATTCTCGTCTTGTTATTCTGCAAGAACTCGTCATATTCTATGTTCGAAATCCTAACAGTTAAGATATTGTAACGACCCCGCCTCTCGGTAACCCCCAATTAAGGGAGACCAAGAGGTCAGAGCAGTTATCCCATTTAACATGATCAAATGTTCGACAAATAATCAGTAATAATTATAAAATTCTACCAAACCATACTGAAAGCTGGTATAAAATAAAACTTTACATACCTTTTAAAAACTTTGGATATCTACTTCTATCCACAACTTGAATCTATACTATCTAATCCTCCTCGCACTTTATTTCTTATTTTTACAATGTGTCACTTTACTGTTTGTTCTTTTTAGGGTTGTACCTAAAACGCCGACAAACAAAACGTCGGTCAGCATATAGGATTATGCCGGTATGTGGGGACAACCAAAATTTCACAAATATGGCTAACAATCTAAATATCACAATCAAGTTAATTAATAAGCCAATTTACGCTTTCAATGTGACATTCTCCACCGCTTTTGCCCTAACCCTGACATACCCACTTTAGGGTTTCTCTTTTGCCGATGACTTAAGGCCACATTCTCAATCCCGAGCTTGGTGCCTGGGGTCACCTCTCATGGTGCTCATTAGTCATTCTATAAAGACCACCTTCTCAATCCCGAGCTTGGTGTCTGGGGTCACCACTCATGGTGCCCATGGGTCTTCCCTCCTGGACTTGATCATATGGCATCATCAATCAGGGTGGCATGTAGGTGCGAGAATACACACTTCTATTATTGTTGTGATAATCATAGTGACTTTATGATTTGCAAGTATGAACATCCAAACTGATAACTTGCATTCAATGCGATGAATCATCCGGAAAACTCTTCGGGAAACTAATGTGATTAACCATAATTAACCACATACATGTCAGGCTGATTTGAGACAGAATTAATCCATTTAATGCAAGAAATCCAATCGGCAAGCAAGCGCACAAAGAGATCCTGAAATATGCATACAATTTCCTATCATTGATCATGCCATCAAGATCTATTAAACCTAACTCGCTTCCTAGGGTTTCTAGTCCACTTTTAGGGTTTCTATTGCAATTAGGGTTCCTCTTCATTTTTACTCTTTTAAACCCTAATTTTATACAATTACTCACAAACCCTAATTATATCATCTATTCTTCACAAAAGATATTAAAGTTACCTTTTAACAACAAATAACCTTAATTTTAGATTAAAGGCATACTTAACCATCAGTTAAGTCCATTATGCTCTTTTACATTAAAACTACCATTTTTATCCTTTTAATTCATGACAAGATCATTAGGCCTAATTATCATCTTTGGTTCCTTCCGGATTAACAACTCATAGTTCATTATGATCTAATTCATATATGAACTCTATTTATCATTAATTCTACCTTTATCTATTAGAAAACCCTAATTACCATATTAAGGGTATTTATCCACAATTAGGAACTTTTATACTCGAATTAGCTTAGAATCATCATATCTCAGCTTATTCATGAATTTGAACAATGAAAGCCATTATGAATCATAATTACTAACATTAGGGTTTCAAGGCCCATTAATGCTCATTTATGCACATGGAATCCTACATTAATCCAATGACATGTAAAGTTCATCCTTTTAGATCTTAATGTGTCTTTTATAATCAACAGGTTAATATCAACTTTAATCATCCATATAATCCTTCTCGATACATTAATCCTCAAAGATTAGGATTTTTTCATTAATAAAATCTTTAAAGATAGCATCTTTACATACTTTTTGAATTGCAAGCAGAATTAGGCTTCAATTACATTTTTATTTCATTCCTTGCATTTTTCTGATAAAAACACTACTTATTTGTATTTTTTGGCCAAATCATCTATTTTTAGCGAATTAAACAATATTCCATGATTTTCTTGTATTTCGACCAGAGAGGCAACTAACCTGGGATTTTTGGAAAAACCTCGACCGTCAGACCGTGAGTCGTTGTTGACTTTGCACGATCGTATGGTCCCTGGCGCGCACACCCACTCACTGCTAACTTGGGGCGCGGAACCACCAGGGTCTATGATCCTCCACGTGATCTATGGTGGACACCAATCGAATGGCTACAGAGTGTCACCTCCACTCGAACCAGTAGAAAGCCCCGTGGCGGCGTCACGACTGAGAGCTCACCGGAGTTTCCTCAATTCACCGACCCAGGGTACGAAAGAAGCAGGGAGATGGGCGGTTGAAATTGTGTAACCATGAGGAGTTGAGAGGAGGTTATCTATATAGATCTTTGGGTCGATTTTAGGGTTTCCCAACCCCCGCCATCGCCTTCCTTTTTAGGCAATTGGGCATTTTCTCTAGAAGTATCTAAAGCACGAAGAACCAGGGTCTAAGATGCGTGAAATCCCCTCTCGGACTCAACCATCAAGTTTATTCCTCTGCACATCGACTAAATCGTGAGAAAAATCGGGTGGAAAAAACCCTCTGTCCGCGGCCTATCTCCTAGTTTGGCTAGAACTAGAAGACACCCGACCTGCGTTGGATCATGATCCAACGATCTATACTGCTCGCGTCCAAACAAAGGAAAACCTAATTTCTATTTTAAAGAAAAATCCTTTTCATTTTAGGATAACTTGAAAAAATCATAACTCTCAAACCATGGCTCCATTTAATCCCAAATTTTGAGGAAAACTTAATAATGACTTAATATATAATCATGACAAGTTTGGGCTCATTATCTAAAAGAAAACTTACCTTTTATTTAGGTGGAAGATATCACTTAATTATATATATTTCTCACATATTTTCTCTTTCCCTTGCTATTAAATTATTATTATGAGTTCCTTGAACCTCAAGGAACCTTAATGGCTCGAAATCCCATCTTGGGAATATACATTATCCTTTTACTTATCTTTTATCCATTATTTCTCATTATCCTTTTTATTTCTTTATTAAAATATCTCTTTTTGAGGATTCCTCTTTATCTCTCTTTTTATTTTCCTTATTGGAATTCCTTTTAATATTAGAAACCTTATGGATATAAAAATCCATCAAGGATGACTCAATCTTACCTCTTTCCACTTATTTTCCACATTTTATCATTATCTCTAATTTCTTTCTTAATAAAGAAATATTTAATTGATCTTTTCTTTTCTTATTGCATTATTTTTACAACTTTGGACTCCTTGCAACCCAATGAACCCAAGAGGTACGAAATCTAACTTTGGATAACATTCCTTTGCCTTCTAGAGGTTTCTACATCTTTCTTTTCTCCATTTTCTTATTTACTCATTTAATAATGGAGTTTCCTTTGTCTTTTCCTTGTTATTGGGCCCAATAGACAATAAAGCCCACAAAACAACCAACAAGGCTATTGTAAACAAAATCCTTTTATTCAAGACAAATTATATCAATATTTGTTCAAATATCTTTAATAGGAGAAATAACATGTTTTTACCCAAGGAACCCAAAATTTGGGGTTGTAACAGATACATACCAGGGTTGTCAACATCATTATCATCATCATCATCATCATCATCATCATCATCATCATCATCATCATCATCATCATCATCATCATCATCTAAGCCTCAATCCTAACCATTTCGAGGTCTGCGACATGGATCCTATTATTCTAACCAACTCTTTTATGGGTCATGCTGTGATCAAGGTGTAAAGATTTAAAGTTTCGCTTCATAAGCTCTTTCTAAGTTAATTTAGTTCTGCTACTGCTTCTAAATTTAAATTTGGGTTGTCAACATGTAATGGTAAATCCATTTACCCTTTGCTCATACTTTACAGATAAGGACAAGGGATATTCTTACACGTTATATTTTACCTCCATTCATTTACTCACTATCCTATCGGGTAAAGGTAGGGAAGATATTATTTATGTTTGCCAATGGATTACTGTCAATTTTTATGTATGATATATTAGTGTATACTTGTGTTGTTTGAAGTTTACGAATATTTTAATGTTATGTGTGAATAGTTTGATACTATTATTAATGTTGTTCTCTACTTGTGGGGCTGATTTAGATGTGTACATCAAAAGATTAGAAGTGTAAGGTGCATATAGACAAAATGACAGGATTATGGAGTGCTTGCGTCGTTTCGTACTACTGTTTGGTGGATTTTTTTTATAATATTTTTAGACTGATTTGGTTGTTTATACAATGTTTTGGATATGTTGGACATGCCTATATGACAAGGAGAATTTTGTACATTGTGGCATTTACTAATCTTTGTTGTGATTTTATCTACTTTTTGCCGAATCAGTTGTGTATACAACAACTTTTGACCGTTACAAAATAGTCTTCCATACAAGGGCATATAATGTATATGAACTATGTAACACCATTTAGGTGTAGTTTTCTAACTCTGTTGGGGGTGATTTTGTTATTCAGACAATGTCAAGCGGAGTACTATATACATGTGTACGCAATAACCATTCTCAATGTAGTATATCTTGTATGCCAGAAACCATATGTTTATGGTTACGCAAGACTTATCATAGTTCAATTGATACTAATAGTCATGAAGTACCTTCATTTATGGTTTTTATGCACATGTTTTAAAGAAGCAATTGTGCTTGATATTATCGTGACTTTTCGATTGACATAAAGATTCCTCCTTTTATCCTTGCCCTTCTCTTTCACGTACTGGAATGCTAACATGGTAAAGAGTGAATATAGAGTGAAAATTATCTTTATACTTATCTGCTACAGCTTGGTAGATATGGGTCTCACCCACCCCATACTGTCCATATCGACAGTCTTAACACAAACACAAATATGACATCTCTATCGAAAAAGTTGGACTATATGCCATGCTTAATTTGGTTGATACGTTGTTGTCTAAGGCGGTGGAAGCATCATCCTTTTCCGTAATTTCACATCTTCATAGTTGATCCATATCATTTTTCTTCAAACATCGATTTTTTTTTAAGAGATATATAGAGAACACGGAATCTCAACATTGAACATAGGAGAAACATTAGTGTCGGCAAGATCTTTGAAAACGGGACAATATCTTGTACAACTATCAACAGGGAGGATAACAAGAGGGTATATGTTTACGCTTACCCACTTTAGGACAGCAGATAAGGATCAAAATAATCACCACTCATGATTCTGTTTACCAAACCCTTATGCTTATCCTTACCCACTTCCCATTGGGTAAACATGGAGATATGGACAAAATGAATAGTTTGAAATGATATAATCAGATATCGTAGTTATATAGCAATATATATCTATACTATATAAGAAGTCCCATTCCGGATCTGTATACTATGTATACTCGTTTATACACTTAACCTTCCGAACTTAATATTTGTTCTGAAATAGAATCACGTAACTTCGCGTTGGAAAACGCGAGGGTGGTACCTAAACGGTATAGTTCCATCGTAGATGCAACTGTTCCACGTGATATTTGGTGATGGGCGTGCAATTCACTAACTGTTAGAAGGGTGTTATTTTTGTTAATCAAATAGTTGTTCCAATTTACTGTTGCAAAAGAGATTAAACGTACATCTACCTGAAAGATCCACTTCTAAAAATGCAACTAGATGGTTTTGCGGCAGAAATTAAATAAAACACGTCTGAAACAACAAATTTGCAGCCGTTATTTTGAGACACAAATTTCAACATCCTTACAAAACATTCAATAGCATGACAACAACACCTCTGTTGCATCACATGGACATGGGTTTTCTTGTTTCAAAATGTACAAATTTGTCTTTTGGGCAACTTCATCTTTGGGCATCCTATCCTATCTTAAAGGCATCATTAGCTAAAATATGCAATTGCAGTTGTTTTTTTTAAGAAACTAGGGATGACCATGATATAGAAAAAGAAACATATATACATATAACAATACCATTGTTCAATAGTATAACAACAAGATATAGTTGGACTTGTGGTGTAAATATGTCACTTAATTATAAAATTGTGGTGGCATGGTGAGGTTATTTTTGTACGGCTTTTTTTCGGAAACGTGGCGAGGAATAATAAAATTTTCCCGTTCGGTTCAACCCTATCTGTACGATCCGTCGTATTTATAAAATATCAGTGAATAAAAGACATAGAAAGGTGAAGATTATACATTTTCCCAGATTATTGTCCAATAGCTACACATGTCTTTCTCGGTGAAGAACTCAAACTTCCAATCTAACTTTAAATTGGCCACCAAGTTGGTGCATGGCTGTCTCATTTGCATTAGTTTCTTGTTGTCTTGTAGAATGTCTTTTCTAAGCCTCCGCACAAGTGCCTCAGTCCCAACTTTGTCCAGGAAGATGAGGAGAAATGTAATGCACTATCTTGGCCACTAAGTTGAAGCAGAACAAGAGTTATCGACATGCTAGTCATCCCTGAAATTTCTTTCTTCTCCTATCTTGGGTTGTCATCCTTAGCAAAGATTCTTTCTCCAAGAGAAAAATTTCATGACCAACCTGTCTTACAAGTTGTGTCAAGTGTGAATAACTTTAATGGGACTAACTCCCTTTACATAGGAGAGTCATGAGCTTGTAATTTCCTAATTTCAATTCCTTTCCTAATCTAAACTCAAAAATAGTCATGGGACTTCCAGTCACCCGACTGGGTCCCTACAGGGACTAGATGGGTTGTGATTCGACCTACTCACTAGTTAAGATCAAAATTGGTTTCCAATTTGATTCCAAGTCAAATATGGATACTTTCCTACTAGGTTATAGTCACCTGACTCACTAAGTGAGGTGTTCGACTGATCACATTCCAAAGTAAAAGCCAATCGATCAATTGATAGTCAATATATCTAGTGATCCCATGAATTATGTCATCCGATTGGACATTCCAATCCCCTGACTAGGTTTAAAATCAACATGCATGTGATTTAAAACTATTATAATCATATAATTATTGCGAGTTAATTCCCTTATGCATCCTTACGTGTATGACCGAATAGGTTCCTAATTATGTTGGTAGTGATATTCAAAAACTCACAAGCAAAGATTGATGTCTAGAGACACATTATTCCCACCCAGATAATAAGAATACATTTAAATTTTTATTAATGAGGGTTTTAGGTATAGCTTTTATGTTTCATATGGGAACATCTTCAACTTATAAGTTGGAATATGTTACAATGATCATATAATCCCTTTGTCACAAATATCTAAGTTAAAACTAAGGCATGGAATTGTCATCGTCTTATCACTCAATTTATGTTCCTTGAACTAGAATAGACTATTTGAGATATTATGAGCTCAATATCATATATTGACTCACATGTAATGGTCATACATTTCATAGTCTTTCTCATCAGGTGGTTGGGATATCACTCCAAAGGAGGAAAAAGTTTCATCTATATCACTCACAATAATCCACAAGTCTCATAGTGCACCCAATCACTACCTTTTTTGCAATCCTTATTAATAGCACATTGGGTAGTGGCCAAAGTACACAAAACAACATGTGATTACTATAAAGACTTTAGGTCTAAGGATCAAAATCACCACTATCACATTGAGATATGACTTTAACATGTAATTACATAGCTTCTATGGGTCACTCTAAAGGTAGGTCTTTCCAATACAACTTGTTTCCTAACAATTACCCATGTATCTGAGTTGCTATCTAATATCATAACTAAATATAGTCATCACTCATCATACATGGAATCTTGTCTATTATTGTTGTCCTATAATATCTACAATACTAACCAACTAGGGTAATAACAAGAATGAGTACTCTAAGTATACATATAATTTCATGTCTAGGTCCTCATCCCAAACCATATGTTACTGGATCAAAACATTTATATGACATTATCGATTGTATTCATTATATCGATACTAAAATATAAATAATAAGTGGAATTATATTTTATCAATAATCAAATCATATGCAAAACATCTCTATTACAATCATCAAATGGTGTCTCTCAGGATATATAACCAATAGTCTCCCACTTGAACTACAACCAATCAATCACAAACTAATCCCATGTGATCTAACATGAGTATCATGCTTATTCTATGAAATTGCCTTCGTTACAGGACCAACAACATTGGTTTTAGTTGGTACCCTATAAATTTTAACATCTTGTCGTTTTATGGTCTCTCATGTGACATAGTAAAGTTTGAGTATGTTCTTAGAATGCTGATGTAATCTAGGTTCCTTAGCTTGTGCATTGGCTCCATAGTTATCATAATATATCTCTACTACGTCTTAGAGGTTGGAACCACGCCACATTCACTAATTAACTTCTTGATCCATACTACTTCCTTGTTGCATTGAATGTAACAATATAGTCAACCTCTATTATAGAATCAAATGTTGTCTCTTACATAGATTTCTTATATCTTAGAGATCAAACGTTAATGTAGACCAAAAATCATGATTGCAATTGAATTGTCCTTGTCAATTTAGAAGCTTGCATCAATGTAACCTTTTACAACAAACTCTTCCTCACCATCATAAATTAGGAATTAATCCTTGGTTCTTCTAAAGTACTTAAGGATGTATTTTTATAGCTATTTAGTGATTATTACTAGGATTTGACTAGTACCTACTCATTATGCTCAAAGTATATAGAACATATGGGCATGCACATAACATTTCATATATGATAGATCCAGTTCTCGAGACATATAGAATCTTACTCATGCATGCCCACTCTTCCAAATAGCTGGTACATTGGGATTTAAGGAAATAGTTTCAAATAATCTCTCTTAGAGCCCTATAGGCTAAACCTCTTTAGCCTCTTATCAATGTATGTACATTGACTTAGGCCAATAAGTCTTCTATATCTCTATAGATTCTTATTCCTAGTATAGAGAATGCTTTGCCTAAGTATTTATGGAGAAGGTGTAACGACCCACACTTTTGAGTATCCAAAGGACCTTAAAGTCATAGATTATTACTTATAAATTCTAGGATCAGATTCAACAAATAATACAGAATAGAAACAATTTCTATTAATGAACAAATATGTACATGTTTTGCATAAAAAGCTCCTTTAAGGAGTTACATAAATTTTAGAAAGAATTAACTTGTACATGTGTGATGATATACCACTATGACTAAACCTTCATGAATAACTTTAGTGTCTTCAGTACCTTTCATCTATAACCTCATGTCCACGAATCAAGTATATCTGATACCTAAAACATCGAACAACAAATACGCAGTCATTATATTTCTATACTGATACGTGGGTTCATCCAATAATCACAAGTATACATATAATAAAACATCTTGTACTTGTACATAAGAACATAAATTTGCTTTCTTATTCTAACCCATATCTGGTCTACTTCCTCAGGTGTAATCATTGTCCCTCATGGGCTCGTGTGCATTACCCTTAAGATCAATCTAACATAGGGTTCAAAATATCATTATTTACCTTGTGCTGTACTCATATGGACTTTATAATTTGTATGAAGTAAATAAACAAGCAAGAAGTTATCATGCATTCAATCTCATTCAGAAACCTCGACAAACTCAGAATTTGATACATGTATTCATAAGCGTAACCACGTACCTTATGCCATCACAAAAACCATGCAGAATAACTCATGTACTTTAAGAGTGCATCCAAACATCATTCAATCAACATTATCCGAAACACACATACTACATATGTGTCACCATGTATTCACATTATATTAATCAGATCTAGATTTTCTCCTAAACTAGGGTTTAGGGTTGTATCATGTTTGGACTAGGGATTAGGGCCACAAACCCTAATTCCATTATGGCATGATTTCTAAGATTACAAAACCTAGTTATGCATATTAGGTGAAACCCTAATCATCAACTTAAGTAGATTAGATAATCTATGATATCTAGATCATATTATAATCATTAAGATCATAACAAGATGTCCACATTGGTTTCAAAACCCTAAACCATCATGTATACGATTATTAATCTAGAATCATAAATTATTCATCATTATCAAGGATTTCTTCATTAAACATAATAAGAATAGGTATTAGCTCAACATAAACTAATCTACTCAATTAAGCATCAGATTAAAGGAATCTAGGTTTTCCTTTCTATTAACCATATCAAAACATATATTGCATATACTTTTAGAATAAGAAGCTTAATTTGACTCTGATAATATATTTTTTTGGATTCCTTTCATTTTTTTGAGCAATTTGATATATAGTTTTGCTACCATCAGAGTTACCATTAATTAACTACATTTATCAGAAAATAACCTGATTTGGACCAATCAGAGACTGCCACGTCAGAAAAGGCTATCACATATTCATTGCCCATGTGGCGGTGTTCAGCCAATAGGATTACACCCTACTGGAATCACGCGCCCGCGTGGCTGAGGCAACAAAGAAACAAGGGGTGCATAAAAGACCATTTTACCCCTTCACAGTGATCAAGACTGATCACGCCATTCAGAGCATAAGGGTAAAAATGATGCAGGTCATCTTCTTCAGTCAAGCCATCATTATTCCAGGCCTGGCCGAGGTCAACAAGGAGGTTGACTCTTGCCATCAGGGCAGGATGGGGCAATCCGAGGTCGAATTCACCTCCGACAGGGGCCCCTGAACTTGGGAGGGTCTTTGGCCTAAGCTGGGAGGGGCCGATGAGCCTGGGTCAAGATCGGAAAACCAAATGAAGATCACCTATAAGAAAACGGAGAAAGATAGATCCTTACCTATCAAATTCTTGCTCTGCCAACTGGAAAAACTCTGCCCTTGCCTCACACATCTTCAGGAATCCTGGTCAAGATATGGGATGGCTCGAAACTCCATCCTCGTGTTCTATCAGATGGATATACTGACCGGTGGTGACGGAGGGCCAGAGAAGGTTGGCTGATGGCCACTGCACACACCTTGATTCTATTTCGTGCTCCAATGGTTCCATCTCACCCTTTCCTTGCCTCATCTGGGTGTTTGGTATCCTTAAATAAGGCAGGGTTGATAGCTAACATGATCAGTCCTCACATCCTGGGACTCTGTAA
Source organism: Alisma plantago-aquatica (assembly GCA_963693085.1). NCBI lineage: Eukaryota > Viridiplantae > Streptophyta > Magnoliopsida > Alismatales > Alismataceae > Alisma > Alisma plantago-aquatica. The sequence goes on along the minus strand of OY856412.1, from coordinate 1,123,759,800 downwards.
ATTGGTCATTACCTTATTTGGGTAATGTGACGACCCGACATCAAATCAAGTTGTCACCAGTAATAATTGCGGAATAACCATAAGCAGCGAACTAACGAAATCACTAAAAATTAAAACCATTTTGTAAAGAGATCCATTTCCAGGAAACCCTTAAGGAAAGAACCAAAACTTTATATACATCATGATTCACATTGTTCATACATTGTACCATCTCATTTCGAGGATAACATATACCGGTTGCTTTGCCCAAACATATACATAAGCAACATAAAATCTCGAGACAATCAAGCCAAAATCTTAGATCGTTCGTAAAACCCCTACATACTATCTCCCAAGGACCTAAGAGTACAGAGACAACACATATGGCTTCTACCTACAAAAAACGATAGACAATACACTCAACCTGAGCTGTTACTACTGTCCATGCTGATGTTGTTCTTCCTCTGTAGTACAATCTCTACCTCCTCGTGCATGTCCACCTAAAAATTGTGGAACCCACACAGTGAGACAATTATCCCAGCGAGAGATATAACTCTCCACCAACAATATCATTATCAAAGGTAAACAGTATAAAACTGAGCAGAGGATCTTTTTCATTGATTAATTGCAGTGCAAAGAAATAGCATTGTCTAGCATTTTATGTTGCTTATGTATAAAATAGTATAAGCATGTGTATTCATTGATTAATTGCAGTGCAAAGAAATAGCATTGTCTAAGAAATTCAACTATCTATGACAGAGCTATAGATCATCTATTTGATTTATAAGGAATATGAATAACATAACATCTATCAACTAAGATGTATAAAAGTAATGTAGCATCAACCAATGCTTCCGTATTCAATTCTTAAGCAAATACACTACACGACTGATTACATGTTCACAATCACACTTATGCCTATAGGAGATAAGGTATACCACTCATGCTCCAACCGACCACGGTTACGTAAAGCATCGGTACCATACAAGGTCAAAGGAAGATCCAACTTCCAAGACCTCACCCATATCGGTCAGTGCGAAACTACTGGCAGGACATCTAGTGTCAATTGCAATTAGCTTACCAGGGTATACTGGTAGCTTCGCTATAGAGCTACAACCACAACATGTACTCTCTTCGAGATGATCACAAAGCTCTCCTAATTTACTTTTCATTGGGATGATCACAAAGCTTTCCCAGTTTATTTGGGGAGTTCACTAAGAAACCCATGTATAAAGAAGATTACATATTCAACAATATGTATACCGAGCTAAGCTCATTTCACCATTCAACAAATCCTAACACCTAATGGATCTATGGCCTGGGAAACTACATGATAAGGTTCATCATCATCATCATCATCTAAGCCTCAATCCCAACTATGTTGGGATCATCTACATGGATCCTTCATTTCCATTCAGCTCTATCATGGGCCATATTCTGATTGAGATATAGAGATTTAAAATCTCTCTTTATAAGCTCATATCATGTTAATTTAGGTCTTCCTCTTCTTCTATTTATAGTGTTTGGCTCAATAGCATTGCTTCGTATAGGCACACTAGTAGGTCTGCGTTGCACATGTCCGTATCATCTAAGTCGGCCCTCGCGCAACTTGTCCTCAATGCTCGCCACCCCCACTTTATTCATGATATAGTAATTTCTCAAGTGATCTTTTCTTGTCTTCCCACACATCCATCTCAAAATACACATTTCATCCACACTCATCTTGTTGAGACCTTGTTTCTTCACCACCCAACATTCACTCCCATAGAGCATGGCTGGTCGTATAGTTGTTCTATAAAACTTACTTTTTAACCTGAGAGGGATCTTCTGATTGCATAATACTCCAGTTGCACTCCTCCATTTCAACCATCCTACAGTGATCCGGTGACATTCATCATTTTGTACATCCCTGTCTATTTGAATAATAAAACCCAAGTAACGGAATTTATCACATTTTGGTATATCTACTCCGTCCAACTTGGCTCCATCATTCACACTGTGAGATTGGATGAAATTGCAATGCATATACTCAGTTTTGCTCCTGCTAATTATCAATCCATTTGATTCCAAAGCCTTTCTTCAACGTTCAACTTTATCATTCAATACATTTTTAGTTTTGTCATTCAAAACAATATCATCAACAAATAACATACACCAAGGAATATCATCCTGAACATTCTTTGTCAACTCATCCATAACAAGAACGAATAGATATGGACTGAGTGTGGATCCTTAGTGTACCCCAACTATGATAGAAAAAGTTGGTGTATCTTGTTGTGTGAATTATATATCATCTTTTCACATGTTATCACACACAAATTTGGTTCTTTCTGATCTAATTCAGTCTCTTTCATATTAGTTTTGCCATCTTTTTGTCATTCTACTTATCCCATAACTTGTTTCGCAGAATTGCCACAAAAATAAATGAATTCGGATGTCATTTCTACTGAAACAGAAGAATGCACGGCGTGCAACTCAGATGCATGACGTGCACCATTCCAGAAAAAAGACTGGTTCGCTGAAGCAGTAAAGTGCACAACGTGCAAACCAAAATGCACGGCGTGTCACTTTCTAGAGAAAATCCGGTCTGTTCAGCCAAGAGAATGCATGGTGTGCACGGAGAAAATGCATGGCGTGCGAGATTCCAGAATGTACAGAAGACGAACGCACGACGTGCACATCGATGCACGGCGTGCACCTGGAACACAAATTGTTGAAGAAAAGTTCTGGAAAGTCACACGGCGTGCAATTCCTCGGTGCACGCCGTGCACAGATCAGCCTGATGCCAACTGCACCTGGCAGTTTCAGAAATCAAAAATTCAGAATACAATTTTAAAACAAAGAGGGAAGCCAAGGGACAGTTACGTTCGGTCATTTGAAGAGTTTCTCTTGTCCTAGAGCCAGAGGAGAGCAGAGGAAGACGAATTTGGAGGAATCGAAAGTGGTTTCTTGCATAAAGAGACCATTTCTTCTTCTCCACTTCTCTTTTGTCTTCTTCAAGGTGCAGCCAAGTTTCCCCAACTCTGAGCAGCTTCTTGGGAGAGGAGTTAGTTCGACTTGGAGCAGCTAAAAAGGGGAATTTTGTCTTCAAGCCGGAATTCTTTCTTCTTGTGGTTACATCTTCAGTTCTCTTTGTCTTTTCCCTTCTAAACCATGTCTAGAACTGAAAATTCTGTAGCAAATCTGCTGTACTTTATTATGGACGAGTAGACTCCTTTTTCTTGGGCATGGGAGAGTAACTCCCATGTCATAGCATGTATAGAACAAGTAATTTCGTACTAAATGCATTTGTTCTTGTTTCATTACCATGAAAGTACCAGTTTACTCTTTTTCTTGCATGTATTGTTGGCCACCTTATATGCATATTTTCTGCCTTCTTGCTTAGTTTGAGAAAACAAGTAGGAATGTATTGAGGTGTTCTTCTTGGCAACTCTTCTTCTTCTATGAGAGTAGAGAGGAATGAGTTGAGGAACTGTTTGTGATCATAAACGAAATTCATACACGAGAGTGTTGTTTTGAGTTATGATCGTTGCATTTACACCGGGAGGTGAAATATAGCACAACTTTTCCTTGAAACATGATCTTATGTATGTTGAAATTATTTTGTTCTCTTGATTGCTATGATATGTGAGTGAAATCCTAATGTCCATGATTCCTTAACTTTCTGAAATTGAACTTCCTTAGTGGTTCTTTCTTGCTAATTAGAATATGAAATTCCTGTAGTTAAAATCTGAGTTTTATGCTTTTAGAACAAATCTTCTCTACTCTTTAAAATCGGTCTAGATTGTCGAACTTTAGTACTGTTACGCTCAATTAAGTTAGCTAATCTCCTTGTATTCGACCTTTGACTATACTACCTTCATATACTTGTGGAGTTTGGTTAATTTGAGTAAACTATCCTTTAATTGGATTGAAACTCGTTAGTGTAAACAGCCAAAAAGTTTTTGGCACCATTGCTAGGGAGCTACGGTAATTTGATTGGAGTAATAAGTACTACTTAGTATTTGAGACTAGACCATCATTCATCATTTTCAAATCTCCATATACCTCTTAGTGTGTTCTTAATTTCTCTTGTTATTTTTCAGGTTGTATGCATCGTTCACAATGAGGTCTCCAAACATCTGCTTTGTTAGACCTTGAAATAGAGCAAACTCTTTCAAGTTTGAGGAGAACAAGAAGAGTGGAACAATCACTATTTGGAGGTACTTCACCGTCACCACCGCCATCATCACCACCACCATCTTCTTCATCTTCTGCAGTAGCTACACCAAGCATTTCAGCCATGGAGGACGATCGTCCTTTAAAAGACTTCGCGATGCCGGTTGCCACAAACATTTGTGGAGCCATTGACTTTCCTGCTGTGGAAGCAAATAACTTTTCAATTGCCCCTTCTATGATGCAAATGATACAGCAAAATCGTTTTGGGGGTACAGCCAATGAAGACCCAAGTCTTCATATTGCAGAATTTCTGGAATATCAGAATAGTTTCAAGATTAATGGAGTATCTACTGATGGAATTAGACTTATGTTATTTTCCTTCACCTTAAGAGATAGAGCCAAGGTGTGGCTTTTGTCTCTTCCCAAGAAGTCTATTAGAAGTTGGGATCAACTCCTTAATGTTTTCCTTGCAAAGTACTTTCCGCCAAGCAAGACATCCCACTTGAGGAACCAGCTCACAAATTTCTCCCAACGTGAAGGAGAAACCTTATATGATACATGGGAATGGTTCAAGGATCTTCAACGCCTTTGCCTGCACCATGGTTTAACAAACTGGCTCCTGCTGCAAACTTTCTACAATGGACTGTTTTACAATACCCAGTTGACTCTAGATGTCGCAGCTGGTGGTGCATTAATGACCAAGTCTTATAGAGTGGCTTATGATATCATTGAAGACATATCACTCAATCGCTGCCAATGGGGAGGAGATAGAGGAGCAAAATCAACCTCTACAGCAAGCTCTTCAACCGGAAAACAAGGAGGAAAACACACCATAGATGTTGTTGATCTTATTGCTGCAAAGCTAGATGTGTTTACACAAAAATTTGAGAAGATGACCACTCTGCCAATTCAATCTGCTGAAGCAACGTGTGAAGCTTGTGGTAATGTAGAACATACTTCTTCTTGTTTTGTCCCTAATGTAATGGAAGGAAATTTTGAACAAGTTAATGCGGTTGGGATGCAAGGGAATAAGCAATACAATCCTTATTCCAACCAATACAATCCGGGACGGAGAGATCATCCTAATTTCTCTTACAAGAATGCAAGCAACACTCAAAATTTCCAGCAAGGACAACAACAACAGCAACATGTAAACCGTCAAGGAAATCCGTCGGGTTTCAAAAATAGGGGTTATCAATAGCCACAACAACCCCAAGGTTCTTCTCTGGAAGCTATGATGGAGAAATTCATATCGACACATATGCAACAGAATGATGAACTCTGAGGAAATGACAAGCTTTTAAAAGATGCTATTGCGCAACTTTATGTAAAAGTGGATGGAATTTCCACTCACACCAAGATGTTGGAAAACCAAATAGCACAACAAGCTTTAAATCAACAAAGGACTCCACAATCTGGTTCTCTTCCAAGCCAACCGGAAGTAAACCCAAGGAAGCAAGCTCACACAATTATCTTAAGAAGCGGAGATGAGATTGAAAGACCTTCTCCATCTGAGGAGAAGAACAAGAAGCAAACTGTTGAAGAAGAGGACAACACTCCAAATTGCAACAAGGAGAAAGGTAAATCTGCAATACCACCTTCTTTCAAAGCTACAACACCCTTTCCTCAAAGATTAGCCAATAAGAAGGAAGACCAGAAATTCAGGAAATTTATGGACATAATCAACAAATTGCATGTAAACCTTCCTTTTGCTGAAGTTATTGCTGAGATGCCTTCTTATGCTAAATTCTTAAAAGACATTCTGGCTAAAAGAAGGAAAGTTGATCAAGTAGAAACTGTAATTCTTTCTGAACGAGTAAGTTCTATTATTCAAAATCATCTTCCTCAAAAGATTGATAATTTGGGAGCATTCACACTGCCTTGCAAGATTAATGGCACCACTTTTGATAAAGGTTTAGTAGATCTCGGTGCGAGTATTAGCCTCATTCCATTTACCTTATGGCAAGAATTAGATCTTGGGGATTTGAAGCCCACAAGGATGGTTATTGAATTAGCTGATCACTCTATTAAATATCCAAAAGGTATGGTGGAAGATGTACTTGTACAAATTGAGAAATTATATATACCTTGTGATTTTATTGTTCTTGACATGGCGGAAGTTCCTTCCAACCCCGTTCTTTTTGGGAGGCCATTCTTGAGGATTGCCGAATGTCTTGTTGATGTTCGGGAAGGGAAGCTCACTTTACGTGTTGGGAAAGAGGCTATGGAATTCACTATTTATGAAGCTATGAAAGCACCCGCACGTGTTGAAGAAATATGCTTGCTTGATATTGTTGATCCTATTGAAAATGATAATGAAGATGATGGTGATTTTATGGTTAATCTTTATGATGATGATGCAACTAAATTCAATAATTCTGAAATTTCTAGAGCACTTTCTATTTCTAAAGCAACAACTATTAATGAAGATGCTCCACTTGTTGAAGATAAAGTTGATGAAAGTACAACAAGCAAAAAGGTAGAACTAAAAGCCCTTCCACCTGGGCTAAGGTATGCATTTCTTGACCCAAATTCTACATCTCCTGTTATAATAAATAATGAATTAACCGATGATCAAGAAAATAAATTGCTTGCCGAATTGCGTTTGTACAAAGATGTCATTGGTTATTCCATAGAAGTTATAAAAGGCATTCATCCTTTAATTTGTATGCACAGAATAAATATGGAAGATGATGATAAACCAATTGTTGAACCACCTAGATGTTTAAATCAAAATATGCTTGAGGTGGTAAAGAAAGAAATTTTCAAGTTAATTGACGCTAGAATCATCTATCCAATAAGTGACAGCCCCTGGGTTAGTGCCATTCATGTGGTACCTAAAAAGGGGGGGGGGGGTGCAACTGTCATCAAAGGAGACAATGATGAGTTAATACAAACACACATGGTTACCGGCTGGCGTATGTGTATTGATTACCGACATTTGAATAAGGCAACCCGCAAAGATCATTTTCCGTTGCCTTTCATTGATTTGATACTTGAACGTCTTGCCAGTCACTCTTATTTTTGTTACTTGGACGGGTATTCCGGATTTTTTTCAGATTCCCATCTACCCTCCCGACCAAGAAAATACCACTTTTACATGTACTTATGGAACATATGCTTATCACCGTATGCAGTTTAGTCTTTGTAACGCTCCCGCTACTTTTCAATGGTGCATGATGGCCATATTCTCCGATTTTATTGAAAACATAATGGGGATTTTTATGGATGATTTTAGCGTGTATGACGATTCTTTTGATCAATGTTTATTGAACCTGTCACTAGTCTTAGCCTGCTGTAAAAAGGTTAACCTAGTACTAAACTGGGAGAAGTGCCATTTTATGGTACAATCCGGTGTAGTACTAGGACATGTTGTATCTAACAAGGGTATTGAAGTGGACAGGGCAAAGGTCGAAGCAATTGAGAAAATGTCTACTCCATCTTCAGTAAAAGACATTCACAGCTTTTTAGGACATGTAGGTTTTTACAGAAGATTCATTAAAGATTTCTCAAAAATTGCAAAGCCGTTGTGTTCCCTTCTTGCAAAGGTTACAAAATTTGTGTTTGATAATGATTGCAAAGCAGCCTTTTCCAAGATCAAAGAGGCTCTCATTTCAGCCCGAATTATCCAACCTCCAGATTGGGATTCTCCCTTTGAACTCATGTGCGATGCAAGTGATTATGTAGTGGGAGCTGTTTTGGGACAGCGGAGAGACAAGAAAATCCATGCCATCTATTATGCCAGCAAAACTCTCGATGAAGCACAAATCAACTATGCAACCACAGAGAAAGAAATGCTTGCAATTGTATATGCATTTGACAAGTTCCGACAGTACTTAGTAGGATCAAAGGTGATTGTATCCACTGATCATGCTGCCATTAAGTATTTGCTGAATAAAAAAGATGCCAAACCACGCCTTATTTGCTGGATACTTCTCCTATAAGAGTTTGATCTTGAAATCCGAGACAAAAATGGTACCGAGAATAGTGTTGCTGATCACCTCTATAGATTGACCACGGAGGCTGGAGATCTATTGCCAATTGAGGATCATTTGCCTATTGAAAAACTCTACACATTGCCATCCATTCAAGCACCATGGTTTGCAGACATTGCTAATTTTCTTGCTACTGGACAGCTACCTCCGGATTTGACATATCAAAAAAAGAAGAAATTCTTTCATGATGTAAAATTCTATTACTGGGATGACCCGTTGCTATTCAAGCATGGAAGTGATGGGCTAATCCAGAGATGTGTTTTTGAAGAGGAAGTCCCAAACATCATTGTTGATTGCCATGCCTCTCCTTATGGAGGCCATTTTAGAGGAGGAAAGACCTCTGCAAAAATACTTCAAGTTGGTTTCTATTGGCCTACATTAATTAAAGATGTCAATCTATTCGTCAATCTTGTGCTAGATGCCAAAGAACATGAGACATATCTCTCCGCGATGACATGCCACTCAACTCTATCTTAGAGGTTGAGGTGTTCGATGTATGGAGAGTGGACTACATGGGAACATTCCCATCTTCATGCGGATATCAATACATTCTTGTTGCTTGTGAATATGTATCTAAGTGGGTTGAAGCCATTCTAACCCAAGCACCGGATGGCAAATCTGTAATTAAGATTTTTCAAAATATTATATTCCCTCGATTTGGAGTTCCATGTGCCGTTATTTCTGACGGAGGTACACACTTTGCTGAAAAACAATTCAACAATCTTCTCTCTAAGTATGGTGTGACTCATAAAATCTCTACGCCCTATCATCCCCAAACATCTGGGCAAGTAGAGATTTCAAATAGGCAATTGAAGAACATCCTTGAAAATACTGTCTCTAGTTCAAGGAAAGATTGGGCATTAAAGATAGATGACGCACTTTGGGCATGTCGCACAGCCTACAAAACCATCATTGGGACTACTCCATTTAAGCTGATCTATGGCAAATCGTGTCACCTTCCACTCAAATTAGAGCACCGCGCTTTATGGGCAATTAAGTTCTTGAACTTCGACATGAAGAGAGAAGGAGAAAAACGTCTGTTGCAGCTGCAGGAGCTTGAAGAACTTCATCTTGATGCATATGAGAATGCAAAGTTGTATAAAGAAAGAACAAAAGTTTGGCATGATAAAAGAATTCGCAGGAAAGACTTCCAAGAAGGAGATAGAGTATTGTTATTCATCTCCAGATTGAAGCTTTTTCCAGGAAAGTTGAAATCCAAGTGGTCCGGTCCGTTCCTAGTACTCAAGATTTTTCCATATGGAGCTGTAGAACTCTAAGGCAAAGATGGAACCTTCAAAGTCAATGGACAACATTGCAAACACTACTCTAGCGGAGAAGAAGTGGAGAAAGGAGCTTCTTGCTCCCTCCAAGATGCCTAATGTTTTAGAAGAAGTCTTACTCCGGACTCTAAATGGAGGACCTCGTGGGAGTTGACCCCACATTAGGATAGATTTCTTTTAAGTTTTTCGAATCAAAAACACTCTTTAATCTCATTAATAAGCATGTCATGGATGAATGTAATAATCTAGAGTTGATTTCTACTCAATCCGTCATAGTTTACTGCTGACTGACTGCAATTTTCTGCAGAAATCGCAAAGTTAACGGCTTGTCTTTTGAAGACACGACGTGCACTTCAATACAAAATACAACGAAAAAGTTCTGGAAACTGACACGTCGTGCATTTTTACTTTGCACGCCGTGCACCTGGTATGCGGGATCTGCAGAAAATTTTTTGGAAACTCGAACGGCGTGCACGGAGAAAACGCACACCGTGTAGCTGGAGATTTGAAGGTCGGGAAATTTTCTGGAAACTAACACGCCGTGCATTATCAAGACGCACAGCGTGCATCTGGGAAATAAAAAGTTTGGCAACTCTTTGGAAACGTGCACGTCGTGCATTTAATATATGCACGGCGTGTACCTGGTCTTCGAGAATTCTGTAAAACTTCTGGAAACAGACACGGCGTGTATCGTCACAACACACACCATGCACCTGGGCAATAGAATTTTGTAGTTTCTGGAAACTCGCACGACGTGTATATACAAAACGCACGACGTGCAACTGGACGCAAGGAAGAAGTTTAAAACTAAACTTTACAAAAGCGCACGCCGTGCACTTTTAAGTAAAGTTTAGACAAAAAGGGCCGGAGTGCATGACCTAATCACTCCAACCCTAGAGCCATGCACCCCGACCCTTACAGCCATGAAACCACCGCCGACCAGAGCTAGAGAGAACGCACGCCGTTATGCCAGCCGTACACGCACCTTCTTCTTCCTCAGCAACCGTGCACCTCCAGCTGGCCGCCGTGTGAAACTCTGTCTCCTTTCTCCGTTTGAGACGCCGCCATCTTGCTGCTTTTCTTCTCCAATCTAACAGCAGCTCCGTCTGCACAGCCATCAGCCGCTAGCCATCTTACCGCCACCCTTCTTCTCAAAAGTAGCTAGCAGATCACAGTCGCACCGTCATCCGCAACTCCATCGCCTCCTACCAATCCGCCGAGCTTTAGCCGTGTTTCTCCCAGCTAGTAGTAGCTCCACACCAACATCCAGCCACTGAGCTACCGCCAACGCCGTCCAACAGTAGCAGTAGCTGCTACATTCCGCCACCATTTTCTTCTCTTCTCAGCACAACAACAACAAAACGAGCAGCTAGCAACTCGCAACATCCAAAGAAGCAACTGCAGCGCCGAGATCCCGACCCCAACGTCCACCTTGGCCATCCTAGCAGCCGTCTGTGCAGATTTTGATTTTTGCCCCAAATCTACAGGTGCATGCCATGCACTTAATCTGCATGCCGTGCATTTGGCTGTCTGAAGAAGACGAACAGTATATCTGCACGCCGTGCATCAACCAGACACACCGTGCACTAGTACAGATTCAATGGCACCGATCAAGCAGAAGTCCTGTCGACGCCCAGCATATCACTCAACTGTTGCTCCACCTCCCAAAATTGAAGCATGATCTTCCGCACGAGCACCTTCAACATTTATACCATCAACTCAATTCAGGGTCAAGCCCGAAGAAGACTCCGACTACCAATTTCTCATCACAAGGCGTGTTTTGCCTTCACGGTACATGTGCGATGAAGCCCTTACTAAACTGGGTTTCAAAAATGTGGTAGTCAATCACTTAACCTTTTTGGGTTTACACTATCTCTGCACCCGGGTTGCTAAGACCTATCCCCGCCTTATCTACGAGTTTCTCACTACTTTCAAGGCTGAAAGTGACCCACAACGCCGCAACATCCCTTATCAGAATATCAGTTTTCGCCTTTTGGACAAACCATTTTCTATGAATCTTGAGCGGTTTTGCACTTTGCTTAAATGCAACTTCGGCGGTTACACTGATTATCCTCCCACTTTCAATAGCGATCTGTTCTGGTTTGAGATCACTTCTGATACAGTGCATAGAGCAAGGAATGCTCGGGCTTCTAGCATCCACAATCCAATTTTCTGAGTTATTCATCGTCTTCTTAGCACAGGACCTTTTGCAAAGAACGAAACTCAAGGTGTTGTGGGAAAGGCTGATCTTTTCTTCTTATGGTGTTTGGTGCAAAATGAGAAAATAAGTTCTGGATACTACATTGTAAACAAGCTTCTTGACACTAAAAAGCAAAAGAAAAGGGAGGCAGGTGACATCATGTGTGGCAGATTAATTAGCATCCTTGCTATGCAGCTCAGTTTGGATGTAGGTTCCCTAGAACCTGCACCAGGGAAGAACCTTGTCGATATCAACTATCTCATCTCTTGCGGTATGATCTCCAGACATGGCAACAACACATCCAAGTTCAAGGTTTTTATCACAAAGAAGCAGTTCATCACAATCCCCGATGCAAGTCGGAATGACATCAAGAACAAGGCTACTTGGAAGGTAGAGCTATAGCCAAAGACTGATGAGGAGACACCCACCCAGGGTGCCAACAACTCTACACCAGGGCCTACACCAGGAGCCCCTACCCCTCTGCCACCGTCCACTGGTACTCAGACTGAGTACAACTAGACAACGCCAGATGTTCAACACCTTTACAGCTACGTGCAGCGGAGATTCGATCATATGGACACCCGCCTAGACCAGATGGGCACACAGTACGACACCAGGTTTGACCATTTAAGTGCACAATACTCAACTATGTATGATATGGTCAACCAGATGGATGCGTGGAACATCTCGCAAGGCCACTACCCTACACTGCAGTCTTTCCAGTCCCCCCCGCCAGGAGACCACAACTCTAGACGCTTCACAACATGAGTTCCCCCAGCACCAGCAGCCCCAGGACCACCAGCAGTAGCAACCAGAATCATCCGTCACACCGATGGACATCCCCGACATCATTAGTCAGTTCTTCCCTGAGCAGGGAGGCGGCAGATCACTTTTCTGATCTATTCATGACAGGTATCCGGTTGTGAACTCCATAAGTTCGATTAAAGCAGTGAGGACACTGCTGATTTCAAGCTTAGGGGGGAGCAACCAGATGGTATTGGTATCCTAGTTCTTTTAGCTTTTATTTTTCATGTTATTTGCTTCTTGTCATTTGCTTTTGTTTTGTTTTCACTTTTTAGTTGTTGTTTTCAGTTCTTCTCTTCAGATGGCAAGTCTAGTATGATATGAGATTTATCTTTTATATGTGGATAGAACTCCTATGCTTAACTGTTTGTCCTCTTTTGATGAGAAATATCATTCGAAGAAGTTGTAAAAAGCATGCATTAATCAAATGAAACCTTTTGACCATCAACATGTGCTTAACTCTGGTTTATGCTTCTAGCCTAAACATTCATCTTTCACATCCTTGATTGCTTAAAACATGTAATAGTTTCAATTTTTGTGAGTAAATCAAATTTACAACATCATTTAGAATACAGGATGACCTTGTCAAGCTCTTAGTGCATTTGCAAACACTCTTTCAAGGAAAAAATTTCAAAACAAATGAATGAAATCTAGCTAATGTTGCAATTTAGTTGACTCTCCCATGTTTTGGAAAAAATTAAATAACTCTTATACCCCATTAAAGATGGCTAATCTGCCCACATATCATGCTAGCCTAGTGTAAGTACGATCTGGCCACGGTGGTTAGGTGGTATGTCTTAAAAGAGGGTAAAATACCCCAACTGACATTCCACGTGTGCATAAGCCTACATTAGCAACCGAGTGTCAGAAACCATAATCCTTTGTCATATCTTTTTTGGGAAAAGGAGAGTACAACAAAAATTGTCAATTTTTAACTAAGATTTCATCTTTTGTATCCTTAATAGTTGAGAGTTTGAGCTGCACATCCACTAATTGTTTGACTTTGTCATCCATATTCTACCTAGTGTTGTTTAATTGATTGATTCATTAAATTGAAACCACCCCTGCTGAACTAAAAATCTCTTTCTTGGGCATTTGAGTTGAACTGATGGCTATGAGCATAAACATGTTGATCATGGTTGGTTTGGTTTTATACACATCTTTCATTTCATTTGATCTATTCATGATCTTGACAATTCTTCATTTATATTTCTATGCTCTTCTTGCTTGAGGACAAGCAATGGTTTAAGCTTAGGGGGATTTGTTGTGTGAATTATATATCATCTTTTCACATGTTATCACACACAAATTTGGTTCTTTCTGATATAATTCAGTCTCTTTCATATTAATTTTGCCATCTTTTTGTCATTCTACTTATCCCATAACTTGTATTGCAGAATTGCCACAAAAAGAACTGAATTCAGATGACATTTCTACTGAAACATAAGAATGCACGGTGTGCAACTCAGATGCACGACGTGCACCATTCCAGAAAAAAGACTGATTCGCTGAAGTAGTAAAGTGCACGACGTACAAACCAAAATGCACGGCGTGTCACTTTCCAGAGAAAATTCGGTCTGTTCAGCCAAGAGAATGCACGGCGTGCACGGAGAAAATGCACGACGTGCGAGATTCCAGAATGTACAGAAGACGAATGCATGGCGTGCACCTGGAACACAAAGTGCTGAAGAAAAGTTCTGGAAAGTCGCACGACGTGCAATTCCTCGGCGCACGTCGTGCACGGATCAGCCCGATGCCAACTGCACTGAAGGTGCACGGCGTGCACCTGGCAGTTTTAGAAATTCAAAAATTCAGAATATGATTTTAAAACAAAGAGGGAAGCCAAGGGACAGTTATGTTCGGTCATTTGAAGAGTTTCTCGTGTCCTAGAGCCAGAGGAGAGCAAAGGAAGACGAATTTAGAGGAATCTAAAGTGGTTTCTTGAATAAAGAGACCATTCTTCTTCTCCACTTCTCTTTTGTCTTCTTCAAGGTGCATCCAAGTTTCCCCAACTCCGAGCAGCTTCTTGGGAGAGGAGTTAGTTCGACTTGGAGAAGCTAAAGAAGGGGAATTTCATCTTCAAGCCAGAATTCTTGCTTCTTGTGGTTACATCTTCAGTTCTCTTTCTCTTTTCCCTTCTAAACCATGTCTAGAACTGAAAATTCTGTAGCAAATCTGTTGTACATTATTATGGACGAGTAGACTCCTTTTTCTTGGGCATGGGAGAGTAAATCCCATGTCATAGCATGTATAGAACAAGTAATTTCGTACTAAATGTATTTGTTCTTATTTCATTACCATGAAAGTGTCAGTTTATTCTTTTTCTTGCATGTATTGTTGGCCACCTTATATGCATATTTTCTGCCTTCTTGCTTAGTTTGAGAAAACAAGTAGGAATGTATGGAGGTGCTCTTCTTGGCAACTCTTCTTCTTCTACGAGAGTAGAGAGGAATGAGTTGAGGAACTGTTTGTGATCATAAACGAAATTCATACACGAGAGTGTTGTTTTGAGTTATGATCGTTGCATTTACACCGGGAGGTGAAATGTAACACAACTTTTCCTTGAAACATGATCTTATGTATGTTTAAATTATTTTGTTCACTTGATTGCTATGATATGTGAGTGAAATACTAATGTCCAATATTCCTTAACTTTCTGAAATCGAACTTCCTTAGTGGTTTGCTTGCTAATTAGAATATGAAATTCCTGTAGTTAAAATCTGATTTTTATGCTTTTAGAACAAATCTTCTCTACTCTTTAAAATCGGTCTAGATTGTTGAACTTTAATACTGTTACACTCAATTAAGTTAGCTAAGATCCTTGTGTTCGACCTTGACTATACTACCTCTGTATACTTGCGGAGTTTGGTTAAGTTGAGTAAACTATCCTTTAATTGGATTGAAACTCGTTAGTGTAAACAACCAACATCTCTCCTCTAGGAGTCTTGACACTTGCAGTAGAGCTATCATACATGTCTTTGATCAAGTCAATGTATTGGATAGGCACACCCTTTTTCTTTAAAACCATCCATAACACTTCTCTGGGTACTCGATCATAAGCCTTCTCTAGATCGATAAACACCATATGAAGATCTCTTTTGCTTTGTCTATACTTCTCCGTAATCCTCCTTATCAGAAAAATAGCATATGTTATTGATCTTCCAGGCATGAAACCAAATTGTTTGTTTGATACCTGTGTTATAGATCTTAACCTCTGATCAATAATCCTCTCCCAAAGCTCATCCACAAGGTTAGTGACTTGACAACATATGTCATTGAGAAATATACTTCTCTATATAATCACTTTGTATCCTCATAGTCTCATAATAAGTGATACAGATGAATTGGAAGCTTGCCTGTATATCTATTACTATTAATCAAATCTTTTAGGTAATTATGCCATGTCAATCATCATATGATTGGCTCTATGGGCATACCTTAACAATAGACTCCCACTTGCACTTAGAGCCAATCACCCACAAATCGCATCCTTAGTGATCAAAACATGTCCAACATGCTTTTGATGTGCTAGTTCCTATTCAATGGGTTGGTAATGCTTTGCTTATAGTCGGGAGATTGCATGTTCCTATTCTCTTCATTGTACGATTTCATGTATGATATGGAACTACCATAATATGGTATCTGACATTCCTTGTCTAACAATTAGCTCCATTGTTGTCACAATATTTGTAATGAGACATCAATGGTAAGTTCATCATATGAACCTTTAGATCCATATAGTATCACTATGAGTTTATTACACAAATATACTCTGCTTTTACATTGCAAGCTCGCATCTACCCTGGATTGCAAGGAAATTAGAGAGGAAAGATCCTCTGAAACTCATAGAGTCCCAGTCCTAGTGGGACTTAGATGATGACCGCCTGATGTTGGATTAAGATCCAACGGTCTAAGTTGCACGCGTTCAAAATAAAAAGGAAAATCATTTTCCTATTTCAGAATAAATCCCAAATTTGGCAATACATTAAGAAATTCTTTTCTCCCAAACCCTTGCTCCTTTTTAACTCAAATTTCAAATGAAGGTTTGTCTTGGCATTATCTAGTTTTGTACGAAATTTGGGAAACAAATTCTAATGGATGAGAAGCCTTCCTTCTCTCCCAAGTTATCTCATTAATTAGTCCAAATTAATTGATATTCCTTTTTACTTTGTCATTATCTTGTTAACTTGGGTCCCTTGTACCTCAAGAAATCCTAAAGGCATGGATTCTCATATTGGGGAACATCTATTTGCCTTTATCCTTTTATTTATGTCTATTTCACATATTTTCCTTATCTTTTTATTAGAATGTCTCTTTTTCAGGATTTCTCTTTTTATCTCTCTTTTTATTTTCTTTTTAATAGTAGAAACCCTTTGGATACGAAAATCCACCAAGGATACCTATTTTCCTGAAGAATTTCCAGATATTTCTCCACCTTGAGAGATTGATTTTGAGATTAATCTAATTACGGGTACACAGCCAATAGAACAAACACCTTATAGGATGGCCCCTGCTGAGATGGTGAAACTCAAGAAATAGTTATAGGAGATGCTTGAGAAAGGTTTCATTCGACTGAGTACTTCACCATGGGGTGCTCCAGTTCTTTTTGTTAAAAAGAAGGATGGGTCTATGAGATTATGCATAGACAATAGACAACTTAACAAGGTGACTATAAAGAACAAATATCCTCTGCCAAGGATAGATGATATGTTTGACTAGTTGCATGGGGCAACAATGTTATCTAAGATAGATCTAAGATCAGGACATCATTAGTTACATATCAAGGAGGATGACATACCTAAGTCAACCTTTAGGACAAGGAATGGTCATTATGAGTTCGGAGTTATGTCGTTTGGACTAACTAATGCATCAATTGCATTCATGGAGTTGATGAATAAGATCTTCTGACCATTCCTTGATCAGTTCATATTGGTCTTCATAGACGACATCCTGATATACAATAGAGATGGTCAACAACATGAACAACACCTTTGTCAAGCCTTGACTTTGTTGAGACAACACAAGTTATATGCTACGTTTAGCAAGTGTGAGTTCTGGTTGTCAGAAGTGTCTTTCCTAGGACACATTATATCTATTTTAGGTATTTGTGTTGATCCTAAGAAAGTGGAATCTGTTGTAGAGTGGGAACAGCCTAAGACACCAACTGAGATTCACAATTTCCTAGGTTTGGCAGGTTACTACAGAAGGTTTATTAAGTACTTTAGTTCTGTAGCATTACCCCTAACTAGGTTGACCATGAAGGAGGTTCCTTTTGTCTGGAATGACAAGTGTCAACATTCTTTCCAGTTGTTGAAAGAAAGGTTGACTAGTGCACCTGTATTGGTTTTACCTGAGTAGGGAAAGGGATACATTGTTTTCTATGACGCCTCTAAGAATGGTCTAGGGTGTGTGCTGATGCAGAGTGATCATGTAGTTTCTTTTGCTTCTCGACAGCTTAAGAAAGACGAGGAGAACTATCTGACGCATGATCTAGAATTAGTTGTAGTGGTCCATGCGTTGAAGATTTAGAGACATTATTTGTATTGAGAAACATATCAGATTTTCACAGAC
This sequence comes from Alisma plantago-aquatica, assembly GCA_963693085.1. Lineage (NCBI taxonomy): Eukaryota > Viridiplantae > Streptophyta > Magnoliopsida > Alismatales > Alismataceae > Alisma > Alisma plantago-aquatica. Next base: position 1,123,741,813 of record OY856412.1, on the reverse strand, counting down.
CATAAAAACTTAAAGTACATCTTCTCACAATACGAGTTGAATATGAGACAATGTTGCTGGATGGAATTAATCAAAGACTACGATTGTATAATTGATTATCATCCAGGGAAAGCTAATGTAGTGGCATATGTACTAAGTACAAAATATTCATCTCCACCTATAGATAAACCACAGTTGAACTCTTTAATATGCTTTAAATAGGACATGTTTGTCTCTTTGAGACAGATGAATGTACAGCTAGAAGTATCTTTGTTAGCCGGATCACTGGCCGAGATGCATGTGAAACCTACTCTGAAACAGTAGATTAAAGAGGCACAACAGGCTAATATTATGATTCAACAAATCAGGTCAGAGTATGGTAGTGAGAAACGGGATGGTTTCCATGAGTTAGAGGATGGGGTAGTATGTTACCATTGTAGGATGGTAGTTGTAATGCCTGGGCCCACTACCCAAGTCTCTAGTAGAGTTTCAAGAATGACGATTGTCCCCACAGACCACCACTAGCCTTAACTGCGTGCTTTGTCCTCACTCGCGCACATGCCAAGATCAACTTCCTGATAGGTCACCCATCCCAGTACTACTCCAAGATGAGCACACTTAACTATGGAGTTCTTAGTGATGGGATCTCAGAAAAGGAGGTGCACCTTGATGATATGGGTAGTCCAATCATTCCTTTTAAGATCATGTTATTTGAGGCCTCAATTCCTGGGACGTTACAATCTCCCCCACTTAGACTCTTGACATCCTCATCAAGGTTCATCTATATTGCCTCATAATCTGACCCCATTTCAGTGCAGACCCACAATGGCCCATGGACACCCAGCTCCCGATCACAGAATACCAGCACAAGGGTGGCTATGTTAACCATGGACAACCCTTTCCTACATGCCTGGACCGCACGGCTCAAGACTGGCATGTCACATGCCCATGTGGGCCCCACCTACTGTACGGGTTATGGCTTTGATATCATTTGTAATGCCCGGGCCCACTACCCAAGGCTCTAATAGAGTTTCAAGAATGATGACTGTCCCCATAGACCACCACTAGCCTTAACTGCGCACATTGTCCTCACTCACACACATGCCAGGATCAACTTCCCGACAGGTCACCCATCCCAGTACTACTCCAAGCTGAGCATGCTTAACTATGGAGTTCTTAGTGATGGGATCCCAGAAAAGGAGGTGCACCTTGGTGATACGGGTAGTCCAATCATTCCTTTTAAGATCATGTTATCTGAGGCCTCAAATTTTGGGACGTTACAGTAGTACCTAATGCTAATGAATGAAGAAAGATAGTTATGGAAGAAGCCCATTCATCCATGTATGCAATGCATCTAGGGAGTACTAAAATGTATCATAACTTAAATGATATGTATTGGTGGCCTGGTTTGAAGAAGGATGTAGTTGAGTTTGTTATGTGGTATCCAGTGTATCAACAAGTTAAAGAAGAACACCAGAAGCCTACAGGAACATTGCAACCCTTACCTTTACCACAGTGGAAATGGGATCACGTGACAATGGACTTTGTGGTTGGTCTACCCAGAACAACCAAAAATCATGATTCCATTTGGGTGATAGTTGATAGGTTGACTAAGACAACACATTTTCTTCCTGTTAAAAAAATCTATACTGCTAAAAAACTTGCACAAATCTACATAGATGAGATAGTGTGGTTGCATGGAGTTCCAGCCACAATTGTATCTAATAGAGGTCCCCAATTTACAAGTCATTTTTGGGAATGACTACATAAAGCCTTGGGTACACAGTTAAAGTTTAGCACAACTTTTCACCCTCAGACAGATGGACAATCTGAAAGGACTATATAGGCTTTGGAGGACTTGCTTAGGGCATGTGTTCTTCAGTTTGTAGGAAGTTGGGACTTACACTTGAACTTAATAGAGTTTGTCTAAAACAATAGCTATCAAATTGGTATTGATATGGCACCATATGAAGAATTATATGGTAGACATTGTAGATCTCTATTATGCTGGTATGAGATAGGAGAAAGAAACTTCTGGTTCCTGAATGAGTGCAATAGACAACTGAAAAGATTAAAGTAATACAATAATAGTTGAAGGTTGCACAAGATGGACAAAAGTCTTATGCTGATAAATGTTGTAGACCTTTAGAATTCCAAGTTGGAGACAGAGTGTATCTCAAGGTCTCTCCTTGGAAAGGCATTCTCAAATTTGGGAAGAAGGGTAAGTTAGCTCCTAGATTTATGGGACCTTACCCAGTGACAGCACAGATTGGAAAGGTAGCCTATAGGTTGGAGTTTCCACCTGAGCTACATAGACTACATCTAGTGTTTCATATATCTATGTTGAGAAAGTGTCATCCTGATACAGAGTTGGTGTTGCAACATGTAGAAGTAGAATTGAGTGAAGATATATCCTATGTGGAAGGTCCAATGATGATTCTTGATAGAAGAATCAAGAAGTTGAAAAAGAAAGACATAGTTCTTGTAAAAGTTATCTGACATCACCATGGCATGGAAGAAGCCAAATGGGAGCTGGAGGATGAAATGAGGAGGAATTACCCTTCTCTTTTCTCTTGAGATTTCGGGGATAAAATCCCTTTTAGGGGTTGATAATTGTAACATCCCTGACCTGGGCTATGGCCAAAGCCTGGAAGTTTTGCTTAAGTAAGTTATTCATAAACTTGTTTTAATCTTTTTAAAAGTAATTAAGACTCTCCTTGAGTTTAATTTTCAAGTTTGAGCTTATTTGTAGATTGTTTCTGCATTGTATGATAGTTTGGGTGTAAAGTGCAATTTACCCAAAGATGAGGGTTATATTGCAAAATGTCACATGTTGAATGTACCTCATGTGTTTTAGAATCATAAGAGAGAGAATTATGCTAAGCGGTAGCTTGTGGAAAGCCTATATTTCAAATTGAAACTTGTTTGAATAATGTTTGTGCCTTGTGTAGCAATTTTGGTACAAATTGTAATTTACACAAAATGTAGGGTTGATATGCAAATTACCACTTCTAGAGTGTCCCTACTCCCTCCTAGTATCATTTAGAGGAGATAGAAAGAAGGAGAGACCATGTTTGAAACATCTTTGAGTGGTGGTATTCTTGGTGATGAAAAGACCAAGAAAGGGATGAATGTAAAGCCCTTATATGAGTTGTATCGAGTTGTAGACTTGTTATGAGAGTGCCTATCGGCCAACGAGCCATAGGGGGAGTATCATATTGGTTTTGGAACTCTCTAACTTATCCATGATAGGCTAATCACCTCAAGGAGGTGATGTGTAACAGTTTGCAACTTTCCTTAGAAAAAGTGTATTGGTTTGTGAATAAAGTGATGTTGAGTTGAAATATCTTGCTCAACAAGAAAACTAAGGGCTGAAATATTATCCCTAGATTATCCTCAAGTGTTTTGCATGTCAAGATAAATATGCATGTAGGGACACTTATCAACCATGCATGGACACGTGGCACCTAGTAGTGTAAAATGTAGACACCTCATATACACTTTTTTTCATGAACCACAACTATATATACCATTCCTTTCACCTACTAGTGAAAATTTTCAAATCTTACCACCATATTTCTCTTAGATATCATGCATAGGTGAAGGTTAATCATGCATAAAGCCTTGGTATCAACAATAGAAAAGTGATATCAGCCATAGCAAGGTGATATCGGCCATAGCAAAGTGATATCATCCATAGTAAGGCGATATCGGCCATAGTGAAGTGATATCAACCACAAGTGAAGGGATATTGGCCACAAGTGAGGGGATATTGTGCATGAGTGGTGAGGTATCATGCATAGTACTAAGAAACAATAAGGAGCTCATGTCTTAACCCTAAGGTGAAGCCATGACCATCTTCAACCTTGGATTAAAGCATGGATCTAGGGTTGTGATCTTCCTTTCTTTTCTTCTTCAACAAATACTTATTCATGGTGATTCTTTACATATAGAGGATTTGTGAAGCTCATCTTCAACCTTGGGAATGTGAAGCTTTGGATCTTGGAGCTTTGAAGTTGTTCTTGAGGCAGGTTATATAACTTGAACCCAATTATGTTATTATTCACCTTCAATTATGTTATACTTGTTGATCTACTTTCAATTTCGAACTCTCTTAAATAATTGATGATCCTATGAGTTATAAAATTTGTTTAGGACTAATTCTAGTAAGAACAAGAGTCTAGAAGTTTATGATGATGACATCATCATGTTCGAACCCGATATAGGGTTGAAACACCTCTAACCTGATATGGTGATGTGAACATACCAATAGCATGATACAAACATGAAGTATATACCTTGTGTACGATATGATGATGAAGTGCACACATTGTGAATGATATGGTGTCAAGCATACACTATGTGCACAATATGGGGTCAAGCACATACCCTATGCACATGGAGTCAAGTATATACTCTAACCCTATATGGTGTTGAAACCCAACATAGTAATATGGAACCCGATATACATTGGAACTTCAAGCCCCTATTGGTTTGCATATCTGGTTTGGTTTAAACTAACCTATTATCTAGCCTATAACTTATCATGTAGTGAAGGGTAGGCCGATACCATGAAGGATTGAAGAGATATGAGCATAAGGGTCTAACCCGATATGCAAACCCTAATGTTGAGCAACCCGATATGGAAGCACAATATGGTGATGAGGATACACCTTAAGAACGATATGGTGATCAAGGAAACACCTGTAAACCCGATATGGAAGCATGATATGGTGATGAGGGTACACCTTAAGCATGATATGGTGATCAAGGACACACCTCTATACCCAATATGGAAGCATGCATACACCTTTATGCCAGATATGGTGAAAGAACCTCAATTCAATGTACTTGATGGAGTAACACATGAAGTGTGTTATGTCAAGTAATACTTTAAGGCATAAAGAGTTTAATGCATTTTGATAAGTAGGCCAATGTGCCTTGAAGAAAGGGTTGAGCCAATTTAATAGAGTATGATGTAATCAAACATCCTAGTGAGGATGAAAGAGAAACTTATAGTTGTGTGATAATCATGTTATGAGCATATGTTGATACTCCTAATATGAGTGGAGTATGATTTAGGGTTTGATTCTTGATTATATGAATTGAAACCCTAATCGGTTAAATAAGGGAAACCCTAACCCTAATAAAGGGTGATGATATGATTTGAAACCCTAATTAGTAAGGAAGGGAAACCCTAACCCTAATAATGGGAAGTTGTATTTCTCTTGTATTGCATGGTGATGATATGTATTTGATATTGTTGTTATCATGAAATACTAACCATGCAGGTATCATGAGATGATGTGCATAGCTAGGTATGAGCTATGATGTTCATATGATATAGATCTAAATGGGCCTTGCGAGTCATTTGAAATACTTATGCAACAAGTATAATGAATACCTGGTCCAAGGACCTAGAGGTAATAGTTACCTGATAAGTGGTAAAAGTGTTCAGTGTTGAGCTAAGGGTTTGAATACCAAGATTTAGCAATCATAATGTTGATAATGCTAAGGGATGAGAATTCCCAGTATTGTGACAAGGGATTGAGATCTTGAGTGTTATATGTGTTCCAAAGATCATGAAAGTACTAGATAAATGTGTTACACCCTTCTTTGTAGCATCTATTATAATTCTTTCTTGTAACTTGGTTGATGCTAAAAGATACTATAATACACCTAATTAATAAAGTGGAACCTTATGCAACGTTCCAAAGATACTAGAAAGCAAAAAAAGAAGCTAAAAAAGTTGTTCGGGAGACAAGGTCTAGATACTTTGATGATATGTATAAGAAGCTGGACACTAAAGAAGGGGAAAAAGATATATATAAAATGGCTCATATAAGAGAAAGGAAAGGAAGAGACTTGAGTTAAGTAAAATGCATAAAGAATGAAGATGGTAGAGTATTGGTGAAGGATGATGATATCAAGAACCAGTGGAGAAATTACTTCCATATGCTTTTCAATGGAGATACTGCATATAATGTTAGTGACTCGTGTGACATGAATACAAGAGATGTCATTTACACACGACGAGTTTCACCATTTCAGGTCAAGAATGCTTTGAAAAAGATGAAAATGAGAAAGGCATGCAGACCAGACGATATTCCCATTGATGTATGGAAGAGTATGGGGGATGAGGGAGTTACGTGGTTAACAAATTTATTTAACAAGATCATGAAGACCAAGAAGATGTCAGATGAGTGGAATAATAGTACTATAGTCCCCATCTACAAGAAAAAAGGTGACGTTCATAGTTGTACAAACTATATAGGTATCAAGATGATGAGTCTGTAGGATGAAGGGGTCCTGTACTAATTTTAATTTTATAGGACAACCAATCACAATCCTATATTTCCTTCTCTCTCCTGCTCAAAATCTCAATCGTAACAGTTCCCAGGGGCCACCACCTCAACCCCGTCATCCTCTGCTCCCTCACCAAGATCTGCCCCTGACGGCTGACGCCTTCACCTTGGCACCGTCACCTGCACAGGGCCACACCCTGGTCCAGACCGACGAGGGTAGGTTCTTCGCTAATGGCAAGTTTCCTTCGAAAGAGCTTTACTGGCAACTATCAATCGGTCTCTACATTGCTTTTTCCGACCGCCTCTCCCTACCGATGACTAGTGTTGTCGTAGTCACCTGCAACACCGCCGCCTCCACAGGTTTTATGCTCACCCTGTCGATGGCCATTTCCATTTGGAAGATGTTAACTAGTTCGCTGACAACTCACATTCCCAGACGAGACCGTTCACAACAACTCTGCAGATCATTACTATTGCTCCATGCTCGTCGATTATGCAAACTGGACCAAGTCGCCAAAGAAATCATTCCACGATTTAAGGTTCAAGTGCTCCGAAAAAACTTATCACTTATCTAAGTGTATTGGATTCATGTTACCGGTGATTTATTGCTTTACATTGTGTATGGAGCATGTAGCTACTGTTTACAACTGAATGTCTGGATGACATGGTATCCAGATGGTGATTAAGTTAATGGATTCTTCCGGACAATGGATGTTGGATATGGAGAACCGTAAATTGCCATCCCTGGCCATATTCTCCTTTAAACAATCAACAACTATATAATGGGAAGGATGCTTTAGAGAATATAATTAGTCATGGAGTAAGTCTAGTGACAATCCCTCATGGCAGTATGCAGCTTTCTTCAAGTCACACTTGAACAACATCTGCTTGAGCCTCTTGGTTGGTTGACGTTGTCCTCCTAGCGGGAAAAGTTCCACGCCTCTACAGTAGTCTACACAGACCACCGGGAATTCTTGTTGTTGTAGTAGAACAAATATGGAGTTGTCCCTTCACATTGACGTACTAGTCACCAACTTATTGTCCTACAATTGTTATATGTTCATATCCCTCACTTTTAGCGGGTAGGACTTGCTCGGGGTCTCTCGGTTACCACATCCAGAGAAGACAAATAATTGTCTGAGGCAATTGAGTTGTTGTCTGAGAAGCCCCCAATACCTTTATATATATGAGGGCTAGGGTTAGGGTTCCCAATCTGAGTGAGAGCGGGAGGGACAAAAATTTCACAAAATTTTCCAACCTATGAGCAGAAAAATGGTCGGTTCACAGGTGAACTGATCAGTTGGCATGTGAGCTAACATGTTCAACCCTTGAACATGTCATTTCATCATGATTCTCAATCACAACTATATTGGAAATTAATATCTGATTTAATGCTCAACATGACATCATCACAAATCCTTAAATTAATCGAATTGATCCCCCCAAACACTCAGTTCACAACCTGAGCCGGTCAGTTCATGGACCTAAGCTGATCGGTTCACTTCCTGAACTGGTTGATTCATTGTCCAGAATTGCCAAAGTTGGTTCAATTGACCTGGCATACTGAAACAGTCGGTTCAACATTTGAACCCGTCGGTTCACTTATCCCATTAGTCAATGTTCACTAATGTTGTATAAATTGAATGTCTAACCTTTTAATAATCAAGTTTAAACCATATTCATAAATATACTCCTATTCTAAGTGTATCCTATGTGTGTGACCCTATAACTTCCAAGTTACATTGGTAGTGAATGTTCATAGCTCATTTATGACATCACAAGTAAAGAGAGGTTCCTATTCATACAACATGCTACCCAAGTAAATAGAAAGTTGGAGAAGAACTTCAACCTACAATTTGTGATCGGTGTTATAGTGACTATATAATTCCTTTGTCTTTGATATCCAGATTGAACTTGAGGTATGGAATTATCATCCTTTCAATATTGAATCCATGTTCTTTGAACTAGAGCTAATTGTCTGAGATAAATGTGACCTCAATATCATATATTGATTCACATGTGGATGCACATGCTTTTCTTTAGTCTCTCTTATCAAGTAGCCAGGATATCAAACTCCTGTAGGAGGGAAAAATCCCATCTACATCACTCAAAATCATCCCCATGTGTCACTCCATCCGATCATCACCTTTTTGGAAACCCTTATTCAAGTTATGTTGGATGATGTCAAAGTACACCGAATAACATGTGATGAGTGTAGTGATTTTAGCTGTAAGAGCCACAATCACCACAATCACTATGAGAGATGTTTATGACCACTAATTATGGTTTCCATGTATCACTCTCAAGGTGGGTATGCACGATACACCATTTCCTAACAAATATCTATGTGCTTGGTTTGATATCAAACATCATGACTGATTAGATTCTGTCATCAACCAACCCACACTCTAGTCTTATGTGTTATTGCTATCTATTAGACTTCTACAAAAACATTTGACTAGGGACATAACAAGAATGTATATACTTGTAGCATATGTATGATCTCATTGTTCATATCACACACATGAAGACATACGTCATTGAGTAATGCCATTCTTTAGATATTCATTATGTTTCCTCATTATCTCATAATTAAGTGAAACAAAATAAATAAGAAGATTGCCTGTATTATTTATCAAATATTTTACATAATATTCCACCACAATCATCATATGATTGGATTTCTGGGCATATATACCAACAATTACAACAAAAATTTTCTGATTGTATTGTCATCTTATATGCAAAAAAGATAACATTACTTATAATGTTTCTTACGTTTCCTACAATTATGGAGAATTCACAAAACATAACAAAACTTTCATATCACAAGAGCACAATGGTAACATCTAATGTTTTTGCCAATATAATCCTTACCACAGACGAAATGACCGTGTTGCATATTTTGTTAAGCCTTGGTAATTGGAGGCATACAAATCAAATTACTAGCTGATCATTACAAAGTCACAATCAGCAACATATAGGATCTTAGGATTACCAGACTCCTAGATATCTCTTCCCCTCAATCATTATGAGTGACAAACTGTAGTGGCACAGTAATCCAACTTACTAGAAACATGGTTTGTCCTGTGTACGTAGGCAACAATACCAAAAACTAGGGTATACAACCAACAATTTTGAGTTATGACCACAATCACTCTCAATCATATATAAACTGAGACATAACCACTGCTATTCTCAAATACCTTGAAGGCTGGATGACAGAGAAAAACCCTCCCTGCACCCACATATACTCAATATAATAGGACTCCAAGCTCCTTTTCATAATGCTAGATTGATACAAGGAAACTAATTTCTGTATCCTACAAGTTGTGATATTGAGATAGATCTATGGTCACATGACACTACGTGAAGGGTTAAACTTGATTAACTAAGCCCATCACTTTTTTTATCAATTGCATCAACACGTTAGAAGTAAAGCATAGAGATATAATTGTACGAATTAATTAAGTCTAACAATTACATTATATATAAAACATATCCACATATTCCAAACCACACAAGATTGGATTAATGTTCAATCCTTAGCCATATCAAAGGCCCAATTCGCCAACCATAGGGCACAACAAGGTCCAAAATACCATTAATCTCAAAATGGGATTATTTACTAGTAATAATTTCATATTCACTTGGAATTTTATACATATCTCAAAAGACAGTAACCAAACAAAATCCTAAGTTTTAGATCAAAACTCCAAAGGGTGAAAAAGTTATGATCAATTCATAGCAAGGTACATGAAGGCCAAAATTAAGCATATATGAGCCATATCGACATATCAAGTCTATTCTAAACTATCTTTCAACAACATAACTATTAGAAATGGCAATGAAGTACTACAAGATTAGTCTTTAATATTAAGCACATACACATAAAATTTTCCTTTTAGAAACATTTGATTTAAATATCTTCACATAACACACATATCCCTATAACACCTACTTTATTATTGTAGAGTATATCTCATCTTTTCAAGGTCAAGCATATCAACACACGTGACCACATAAAACTCCATATTAAGTATATGATAATCTTTTTCATTATCTTCTAACTTATTTACATCAATCATAAATTAAATTGTAACCATCATATCCTAATGTCATCCCCATGATGGTAGCCACATTATTCCCTTCAAGACAAACACCTCAAGACATTAAGATTGCTTCTAAATCTCATATCCAAAATACATCATATATGTCACATTTATTCAATTTCTTACAATTTTATGAAAACAAGAGAATAGAATCATAGATATTAACATTAGAAGGTAAGATATTCTATTAGGTGGAATCTTTCAATTAAGGTTGTCCTCAATCACATAAAGTTCACATTTGATTTGTTAAACTCACAAATCACTTCATATATACTTCATAGTTATGATCTCATAATAAAAGATTAAGCATGTAAGTAATTTACTTTCATATTTATTTATAACTTAATGTGATCATAGGAAGCTTTAGAATATATAAATCATCCCTATATATATGCGTGTGTGTGTATCAAAACCAGGTAAATATTTTCTGACTTTTAAAAATATAGGAGGCCAAGAGTTACATATAGTCCCACACTATACAACAAATAAAAAACAACTCACACATCTAGCTAATGTGTAACTTACATTTAACACATTTATAAATTTGTACATCTATGCTTCTTGCACTAGTGGCTGAACCACCATGCCTCCTTGCATTCCTTTCCTTCCAAATGTGGTAGCATAGGGCAGTAAATAAGATCCTTTTTTGTCTCTACTCCCACAATTTGCTATCATTCTTTTTTTTCTCTTCTTTCAGCTGTAAATGCAATATGAAATCTTCATATATAATCTTACAAACTCCTTTTCTAAATTTACAATAGCCTACCAGGTGATCATGAGACTCATCCTCCTCCTTACACAATAAGAAAATATCAATAACTTCATTGTTCCAGTCATGTATTTTATCCAAGGTGGCAAGAGCATTGTAAATTTTTTTATAAACATACATACTCTATTTTGGTACATGTATTCCAGCCCATACATGATCCATGTGCTTGTCTTTTGCATCTCTTGATCTCGTTACTTCCTAGTGATTGGTCTTCATGTCTTTGATTCTCCAACCCCCAACTCCTGAGGGTCAAATAAATGTCTAACCTACTGCCATAGTTCCGTCATGGCATTGATTGTGTGTGAGTATCCTTCTCTAGTATTTGGTATAAAGTCCAACCCTCTCGAATATCTTTTCCTCATCCATTTCCCCATGTAGAGGTTCCCTTTTGGTAATTAATAATTCTTCTCATTATTTCCCATTTTTCTATGTCCCTTGGTGCTTTCAAATCTAGTTCTCCTTCATCTTTTGGAAGAGCCAAATGTGCATACCTCATCGAGTGGTACACACTTACCCATAGAAAGTTTGTCATCTTCATCTCCTTTCTATCCAGAACCAGACCGGGAATCTCTCCTTGTTGGACCTAGAAAATAAGGAGCCCTTCTACAGTGGCCTTCAAAAGAGTAGTTCTCCATGCCATGGACATTTTCTGAGATGTATTGACGATGATAGGGTTCCTTTCCTCTCGATCTAGGAATTCATATTTCAACCCTTCTGGTAACGACTTCAACTCAGGCTTGGCCTTGGGTGACCTTTCTTGCGTCGACTTCTCAAGAGAAGCAAACTTAACAATTTCCACCACCTCATCCTCGTTGCTCAAGTCTTCATCAGACTGGTTAAGAAAGCTAAGAAACTCCACAACTTCTGGACTTTCTAAGTCAGAATCTTGACTGCTTATCGTCCTCACGAGAGGGTCCACCATCAGGATGTCTTCTTCTACTTCTTTGCAGAATTGGTTGTAGTTGTCCGCAAAGCAAGAGGACTCCGACAGGGATGGTCCTCTCATCGCATCCTTTACTTTAAAGTCTAAGTGGTCGTTTCTGACCCTTAGAGTGATTATTCCCTCAGAAACATCAATCAATGCCCTTCCTATAGCCAGGAAAGGACGTCCAAAGATAATAGGACAGTGAGGGTCCTCCACGGTATCGATGACGACTATATCACATGGAATGAAGAAATCTCCTACCCGGATTGGCACATCTTCCACAACGCCAACAGGCCTCTTAAAGGTATGATCTGCTAGTTCAATTCTCATATTAGTTCTGACCATATCGGTCAAACCTAATCTCTGCGCGAAGCTTAGGGGCATAAGGCTGATACTAGCCCCTAAATCAGCAAGACCTTTTCGTTCGACGTTATCTCTGATGGTGAAATGGATCATGAAAGCCCCAGGATCTTTCTTTTTATTGGGCAAATCTGGTTTTACGAAAGCAGAGGACACACTTGCTAGATGTACAGTTTCAATTCTTCCTCCTCTTCTCTTCTTAGTAATCAAGTCTTTGAGAAACTTAGCATAGGTCGGCATCTCTTCAGGCATCTAAAAAGGGAATTTCTAGATGAAGTTTCTTGATTGATTCCATGAACTTATCGTGGCACTTCTTCAGGTGTGCCTTTATCAGCTTGTATGCAAAAGGCAGCTTGGGAGCGTAAGGGTTTCTCTTACCAGGTAACTCCTCAAAGGATCTCTATTCAGGTTCTCTGTCATCGGCTTGTCAATTGTCATCTTCTATGGGATTTGCATCCATAGTTCTCGATTCAGGTTCTGGTCTGGCTTCTTCATGACGCTCCACTGTCCTTCCAGATCTCAGCACTGCCATATTGGCAGATTCGGGGCTGGAAGGTATTTTGCCTGAGGGATTCTTCATTAATTCGGCCAGCTGGGCCAACTGTTGATCGAGTTGGCATCGATGCGTCTGCATATCTGCCATCTAGAATTGCATGGAGTTCAGAACTCCTGAATTGGAAAGCGCGCTCTGCGCCAGCTGGTTATTGATTGTATCTTGTCTCTTTACAAAATCAGACAAATGTCCAACCAAATATGGTTGGTTTGAAACCTTGTCTTGTCCCTGCTCTTTGGCTTGACCTTGTCCTTGACTGGTGTTCGTCACTTGGCGACCTTGGTATTTACCTTGACCTTGGAAATTTCCCTTGTTTGACTAGAAAGAAGTCGTTCTAGTGAATTGACTCTGTCCTCCTCTCTTCTCGAAGACTTGAGGTGGCATGGTGGAGTTATGCAGCTGATGTGAGTTTTCAGCTGCATCTTTGTTGCCATAACTGAAACCAGGATGATCTGGCCTCTTGAAATTTACAAAAGAGACATTCTCAGTCTCCTCAGCCTCAGATTCAGTTTCACTCGATTCGTCGGGTCGGGTGTAGATACAATTATCTACCCTGTGTCCACCCTCTCCACAGGTGACACACTTCATGACCTTTTCAATCTTATTTCTTTCCCTTTCCACTAGACTCTTTCAACTGCTTGACATCGGTTGCTATCCTCCGGATCTGAGAGGTGATAGTCTCCAGAGCCTTGGATTCAAAAGAAGGTCCTTCACTAGCCTTCTTAGCTTGTCCCCTGTCGGATCTATCATAGTCAGTGTCGGCTTGCAGCCCGGCCATGTTCTTGATGATCTTCTCAGACTTGCTCGACTTCTTCCCTAGAAAGTCACTTCATGTTGCTGCATTCAGTTAAACCCTCTCCTCAAGGGTTAGACACTTGTAGAAGGTAGTTATCAAGAAACCTTTCTTATAGTTGTGATGAGGGCATTCCCTCTGATACTCTAGATATCGCTCCCAGGCATCATGGAGATTCTCATTTCGCTTTTGCATGAAAGAAGTAATCCTCTGTCTGTTCCGGAAAGTCTTCTCAGTAGGATAGAACTTGTTCACAAAGGCATCCACCAGTGCACTCCATCCATTCAGATCTTGATGGGGCAGCCCCAGGTACCATGATAGAGCCTTATCTTCCAAAGAAAAGATGAAACCCTTGCAATAGATTACCTCCTGTGGGACTCCCCGCATCTTTATGGTGTCATAGATGTTCTTAAAGGCATACAAATGGTGATAGGGGTTGTCATTCTTCGAACTCCCTCTAAAGCTTTTGTTCTAAATCATGGAGATGACTGATGGCTTCATCTCAAAGTTGGTGGCTTTGAATCGCGGGATAACAAGAGGACATCTGGAATTGTTAGCCTTGGTGGAAGCTAACTCCCTTAGAGTATTTTCTTCTTCATTGGAGTCATCACTGTCACTGCCTCCCTGGTGTTGTTCTTGGTTATTTTGGTTCCTTTTGTGCCTCTGGTGATGACAACGTCTATCCCGGCGACGATCTTCCTCGAACTTCTCTGTATCAGGTTATTTAGTTTGATCATTGTCGAGCTCATTTCTAAGTTTGATGCACTGGAGTGTAGTTAGTGGATTCAGGTTCGTCAACAGTACCATTTTTCCTTGTCCCTGGAAATGGTGCCAAAAAGTTGACCGGCCTAAATCACGCGTCCGAAAAGTGGAGCCGATTTGAAGTAGTCGGACTTTTAAATTTGTAACCTGAAACTATCTAGGCCTCCGCAACTTTGTTTACGGGGTCGAAGTAGATATACGTGGTTGAACACAGGGACAAGGGTGGTAGTGTTGAGAATGCGGAATCGACATGTTACACTCTGGTAAGGGTAAGGAGATGATAAAATTCCCCAAGGGAACAACAGGCTAAGATCGATAAAACAAAAGAAAACTATCTCCAAACGGAGCTTCGAGGAAAATTTAGGTTTTAAGCATTTATCAGTTTTTAGGGTTTTTCGTGCAACGGAAAAAGAGAGATAACACTAATGCTATAGTAAGGAATGAAGCAGAAAGCTTCGTTAAAACAAGAGGCAGCAGAAAACATCTTGTACCCCTCCTCTCGAAGTGGGTACCTCTAACCAAGCATCAACACCCCTCTCGAGGTTGCTAGACTTAAGTTTGAGTGGAAAGATTACTACAGAAACTCTGATCCTGGGCACTCTCGTACTCCAGTATCGGACCAAACACTAGAGCCACAACACCTCTCTCGAGGCTGTTGCGACGGGAAAACACGATTCGGTAGCTAATCGAAACGCGATCCGAGCGTACAAGCTAGAGTTCAGACGTCAAACATAGCAATCATCCAACAAAAGGGACCAAACATAAAGCAGCAGATAATTAAGGCTCTTCTAATTCCATTAGCATAAAGGGGTCTGATTACATTGCATAAGTAAAGAAAGTAAATGATTGAAATAAGTAAAGATAAATGCCGTCTTCTTGATTTAGAAGGGTGACAGGAAGTAGCAGACCCTCCAGCCCGATACCGGGCAGGAGCCTTGCCCGATACACCCGTGTCGGGCGGCACACCCTCTCGGGCGACACGCTTATGACGGCGGACGTATCGTGTGGGGCGCCCACGCCCGATACGATCATGTCGGGCGGCACCCTCGCGGGTGACACGCCATGACTGGTGATGCGTATCGGGCTTGGTATCGTGTCGGGCCAGAATGTTGCTTCCAATATCGGGTACTTCTATCGAGCATCTTTGTTGGCCGATATCGGCCTGCAGCGGTGCCCGAGGCCGACCCTAAGTGAACCATTCCCTCCCTCTCGGGATGGGGAAGTGTTTACCTAGAATCGCCCGGCACACTCTGAGGCACGACACGCTAGCTCCTAATGCTTTCCTAAGATGGCTTTTTCGAGAGATTCTGACCCGTCCCATCGGAGTCCTGTAGATGATATTTATAGGCAGTGGTTGGGGGAAGTTATGGTGCTACGGACGCCACGTGTTCTTCATCAGCTCTTATTATCGCGGATTCAGGGGTGCCCGATATGCTCGTCGCCTGTCACAAGGATGTCGGGCTAGGAGCGTGTCGGTCAACATGATGAGTGGCGCCTGTCGGTGGGTGGCATGTATTGCGTGACACGCTTCAGCAGTCGTGGCGAATTCGGCTCCCTGTCGGGTAAATGGCGTATCGCTCGTCTGCTTCCTCTTGTGTGGCACCCTCGTGTCACGCAACAGTGTATCGTGCAGCCCCGTCGGGCAGTGAGCGTATCGACCGGCTAGTTGGTAGGAAGGCCGATGTAGGTAGAACACGTTCGTGGGCTAGAACAGGCCTTTTTGCTGATAACTGAGTTAAAAATCAAGGAAAACTCTACAAAAGATGATAATATTGAGTTAAGAGCGTAGTGTGGCCTGTTTATACAAAAACATTACAAAAAGGAGAGGAAAACAATTTAAAAGGGCAGATATGATAATGAAATAAAGACCAAAACATCACAAAATTTGGTGTTATCAACTCCCCCAAACTTAGCATTTTGATTGTCCTCAATCAATCTTTAAACTTTGTTTTGTGATGCTTCTTCTTGACCGGTATAGTTTTCAGACCATGGGTTTGAGTGAGCATTGAGATGTCTCACAGAGAATGTAGCCCGACCACGAACAACATACTTTATTTCTCCTGCCTTATTTAAGCAAAAAAATTTCTCCACAGCTTCAGCGAGACTTGGGTGCATGATTTCGAAGTTAGCTTTCATACCAAATAGCTTTTTGGGAGTAGAAAGTTGTGTGCTTGGGTAGGCTTAAGGCTTTTTGGGTTTTTCTTGTTTTCCATCAGTCCATCCAGGTACGGGTCCGTTAGCGGGCGAGTGGTCCCTGCAGTCCAAGCCAGTTGGATTTAGAGCAGTGATTTCACATCCTACGTACCACTGCCCCGGATCTACCATGCCTAAAGATGGGTACTTTTGGAAAACAAGTGTGTATATATTTCTTTTTCTTTTCATTTGGCACAACTCTCATGCTTTTATTCACTCCCATAAGGTTGTTCTCTCTTTTTGGGATTTTTGTTGGGTAAGGGAAAACAAGAGGAATTTTTGTTGCTGTTTGGGCAGCTTTTTCCTTCTGAATACACGTCTCTTAGCTGTTGCAAGATTATTTTTTGCAATTTTTGGCATGGAAAGTCGTAGTCTTTTGTCGTTTGAGGCTGCATTATTAGAAAGACATAACGAAACTTGCATCTCCTTAGGCACATAGAAAATAAACTGGCAAGAAGTCGTATCAGGTTTTTACTATATAGTGTCTTTGTACATAGGTATGGAGACAAAATAAGAAAAATTTTCAAAAACAATTTAGAAAAAATTTTATATTAGGCATGTATAAGTATATGTACACATGATATAGAAGAAGAACAGGAAGAACAAAAAGGGTGGAGTTTGAAGAAATTTTTTGAAATTTTGTACCTCCCTCACTGGTACATGGTCCCCCCCCCAACTTACTCCACACTCTGTCCCAGAGTTGTGAAGTAGATAAGGTAGGGTAATGTTAACTCAGTGAGGGTTAGCTGGTGAGCGCGCCTGTGCCCGTTAAAATCTCCCACACATATTCCCCTCGTTTGCTTTGGTAGTCGATGTGGTGGAGTTGGTCAGGCGTCTCTTCATTTGATATCCATTCCATGATGAAGATGTTGCAATTAGTTGTACCAAAAGGCAGTTTCGGGTTCAGTATTGCAAAATTCAATGAGATTAGTCATGCGCTTTTGTGAGGAAGAAGTTCCAAAACTGTAAGGCATTCCCTTAAACCAGGTAGACTTTTTTTAAGATACTTCCATTGTGAACAAGAATAAAAGGACTGATCATCAATCTCAGTTTCTTTAAACTTTCATCATCTATTAAACTAGTCAGAGAAGTCCACTTATCTCTTCCAATACTTTTTCTTGATTTGGTAGCCCCAAGACAGGTCCATTTCCTTATCATAATCTGTCTTCTGTGGTGGTTTAGAACCATCTCCAAAAGAGAAAATCAGTGGAAGTCTTTCTCCAGTAGCTTCTGGATTGAATGTGTGTATTTTGGGTTCATCAGTCATGAAGCCACCTTGTTCATGGGGGGTATCTTCCTTGGATATAGTATCCACAAGTGTTTTCAAGAGCTCTCTGTCTACCATAGGCCAGTTATCATCGTCATAATCTGCACGAGCCTTGTGTTTCCTTCTTGAGATCTTTGCACTAATTCTGGCTGCATCCTCTGGGAAAGCATCTGGAGTCGTTACTTCTTCCATCCTTTCTCTCTTCTTAGTGGTTGATGGCCCAGCTGTCTCGGGATTCTGGCATTTCTGCTCGACCGTTGTTGCTTCGGCTGCGGCCTCAGTGTCAATTCTTCTGCCGTGTTTGTCAACTCGAACAATGGTTTGCTTTGTACGGGACATATCTGTTATCATTAAACAAGTTCATTGATCATTTAAATGTTAGGTAGGTAAGAAAAACTGATTGCACGATAAAATACGGCCCGTTACAAAGTCTGGGTGTCGTCCATCAAAAGAACATCTTAAGCGATACAAAACTGGACGAAACGGAGAAAAGTTGTGCATCAAACCTGCTTGCCCGACACGGGTGTGTCGGGCGATACGGTCGTGTGAAATGTGTCATCCGATAACAAGAACAAGCGAAGCGGCACAAGGATGGGTGACAAGGTTATCGCCCGATATGGCGTATCGGACAAATGCGAGCGAAAGACGTGTCGCGCTACATACGTGTCGACTGACACAAGAAAAATCAACTAAATTTGTCAACCCGATACGTTGTGCACGATAAGAAGCTCGTGTCGGGCAAGCAGGCTGTCGGGCTATACCTTTACTATGTGAAGCTCTTGCGCGACACGAGAGCAAAAGCTAGTTGGTCGACATATGAGCAAAGGGAGAAATTATTGCATTATATGGGTAGCTGTAAGAGTAAATGTAGTAGCCCGACACGGTAAAACCGTCGTACTATATATAGCAATCTCAACCGGGGGGGAAACGGGTAAATCCGAGACGTGCGTCAGCCGTTGAGACAAGCCATTCCTGAGACGAGCGGTCCCATCCGTCTAATCAAGGGTAATTACTCATTTTTCCCTGATACGGGTGCTCGCCGCTCGGGCGTGTCATCCGTCACGGTTTATGCGATCCCCGATATACTGTTACCTGATACGAGCGTGTTCTGCATGCCAGCTGAGTTGCCGCCTGATGCGATCAGTAAAAGGAGATACTTGCCCAATACGCGGCCTTCAGAACAAGATCTAGATGAAAAACTAAAAACAGAGCGGAGGAAAAAGCGATTGATGGGTAAAACATCATTGGCCTAAGGTTAAGTTCCCGACCTCAGATAGTATTATCCCTCAATGCTTCATAAACCAGAGCGGTGGCCCATAAAAAAGAAGAGTTAGCGCATGTGGCGCATGCACTGACTTGGGCCTTATTACAGTCCAAATGTTCATAATGTTTGTTTTGTAAGAAAGTAAATAACATCCTATTCTAGGAAAAATAAAAGCTCGGGCTGCCTCCCGAGGAGCACTGCAGTTTGCGTCGCCAGCTCGATCGCTCTAGGTCCTTCACTTTTTGCCTTCAGTAGTATCCATATCTTGCAAGTTGATCTCTGCCCTCCTAGCAAAAGCTTCGTCTTCATAGTACCTTTTTACCATGGGCACGTTTACTTGAAAAACCTTGGTTGGATCATCTTTTTCATATAACTCCATCATTTCGGACGGGTATATCTTTGATACGGTGAACGGTCCGGACCATCTTGTTTGTAACTTTCCTGGAAAAAGACGAATGGAGGATTTAAATAATAGAACTTTATCACCTTCACTTATGTCCTTCCTCCTCAGGTGGGCATCATGCCACACCTTCATCCTCTGTTTATAGATCTTTGCATTCTCATGCGCATGCATTCGTAATTCTTCAAGTTCTTGCAACTACAAATATCTCTTTTCTCCCGCCTTTTCTAGATCCATATTCAAGAATTTAATTGCCCAAAGGGCCTTGTGTTCCAGTTCAAGGGGTAGATGACAGGATTTTCTGTAGATCAACTTATAGGGGGTGGTCCCAATGGGCGTTTTATAGACAGTCATGTAGGCCCAAAGTACATCATCAAGCTTCATTGACCAATCCTTCCTCGTCCAGTTGACAATCTTTTCCAGAATCTACTTGACTTGTCTATTAGAAACCTCTACCTTCCTGGAAGTTTGTGGGTGGTAGGGCGTAGCGACCTTGTGTTTAACTCCATACTTTACTAGGAGCGCTTCAAACTGTCTTTCTCCGAAATGCGACCCACTGTCACTTATTACAGTACGTGGTACACCGAAATGAGGAAAAATCATCTTTTTGAACAATCTGATCACTGACTTAGTGTCGCACATTTGGGTCGCAACAACTTCTACCCATTTTGATACATAATCTACTGCCACTATAATGTACTGGTGCCCCCTTTATGGGGGAAACGGTCCCATGCAGTCAATCCCCCATACATCGAAGATCTCCACTTCTACCTAATTTGCCATTGGCATCTCGTTTCTCTGTCCAATATTTCCCGTCAATTGGCACTCTTTACAGACCTTTACATATTGTGCAGCGTCTTTGAATAAAGAGGGCTAGTAAAAACCTGATTGTAGCACTTTGGCAGCAGTCCTCTCGCTGCCCAGATGTCCTCCATAAGGGGAGGCGTGACACTATTTCAGGATGTTCGGGATCTCTTCTTCGGGAATGCATCTCTGGTACAAGTTATTAGCACATCTTCTAAAAAGGAGAGGATCGTCCCAATAGTAATTCTTTACATCCACGAACAGCTTCTTCTTTTGGTTATAGGTGATGTCAGGAGGCAGTTCTCCACAGGCAAGCTAATTACAGTTATCTGTGAACCAGGGTAAGTCCTCTTCTTTGGTCTCAATCATCATCAAAGCTTCATCGGCATAATTGTCATTAATGGGCAGTTCCCTCTGTCCTTCTGCAACGATCCTTGATAAGTGGTCAGTGACCACATTTTCAGCACCCTTCTTATCAACTATTTCATGGTCGAACTCTTGTAACAACAAGGCCCACCTCAACAACTTGGGCTTTGTATCTTTCTTCTGCATGAGGTATCTTATGGCCCCATGATCTGTGTATACTTTGATCTTTGCTCCAATGAGGTACGATCTGAACTTATCAAAAGCGAAGACTATTGCGAGCATCTCTTTCTCTCTAGTTGTATAATTTACTTGAGCTTCGTCCAACGTGCGACTAGCGTAGTAGATTACATGGTGCTTTTTATCCTTTTTCTGCCCCAGGACCTCTCCTACTGCATAGTCGTTGGTGTCGCACATAAGCTCAAAAGGAAAATCCCAGCCTGGAGCTTGGAGGATGGGTGGTGAGACAAGAGTGTTCTTCAAAGCCTGAAAAGCGATTAGACAATCATCAGAGAAAACAAATTCAACATCTTTTACCAGCAGATTGGACAACGGTTTTGAAATCTTTGAGAAGTCCTTTATGAATCTTCGGTAATAGTCGGCGTGTCCGAGGAAGCTCCTCACTCCTGTCATGGACTTTGGTGGAGGAAGCTTGGATATGGCTTCAACCTTGCTGGCGTCCACCTCGATGCCACGCCTTGAGACTTTATGTCCCAGTACGATGCCTTCTTGTACCATAAAATGGCACTTCTCCCAGTTTAAAACCAAAGTCTTCTCCTCGCATCATTGCAGAACCAAAGAGAGGTTTTCCAGGAAGGTATCAAAGTCTTTTCCATAGACAAAAAAATCATCCATGAAAACTTCCATGATATCCTCCAGAAAATCCGAGAACATTGATATCATGCAGTGTTGAAACGTAGCGAGAGCGTTACAGAGGCCAAAGGGCATCCTTCTGAAGGCGTAGGTGCCATAGAGGCAGGTAAAGGTTGTCTTCTCTTGGTCATCTAGTCGGATGAGGACCTGATAGAATCTTGAAAAACCATCCAAGAAACTAAAATAGTCATGATGCGCTAATCTTTCAAGAACTTGATCAATAAAAGGTAGCAGAAAATGATCTTTTTTAGTAGCTTGGTTTAGCTTCCTGTAGTCAATGCACATTCTCCATCCTGTAATGCTCCTAACCTCCATCTCGTCGCCTTTATCTCCCTTTACCAATGTTATACCACCCTTCTTAGGTACTACGTGGATCGGGCTTACCCAGTTACTGTCACTGATCGGGTAAATGATCTCAGCATCCCTCAACTTGATTACCTCTTTCTTGAGGACTTCTTTCAGCATCTGATTCAACTTTCTCTAGGGTTGAGCCAGAGGTTTGGCGGATTCCTCCAAATTGATGTGATGCATACACAAAGCAGGGCTAAGGCCTTTGATATCTTCTACTAAGTATCCTATAGCCCGCCTGTGGAGTCATAACTCCTCAAGAAGTCTGTCCATCTGATCTCTTGTAAGATTGGCATTGACGATGACAGGGTTCCTTTCCTCTTGATCTAGGAATTCATATTTCAACCCTTCTCGTAACGGCTTCAACTCAGTCTTGGCCTTGTGTGACCTTTCTTGCGTCGTCTCCTCAAGAGAAGCAAACTTAACAGTTTCCACCACCTCATCCTCGTTGCTCAAGTCTTCATCAGACTAGTTAAGAAAGCTGAGAAACTCCACAACTTTTGGACTTTCTAAGTCAGAATCTTGACTGCTTATCGTCCTCACGAGAGGGTCCACCATCAGGATGTCTTCTTCTACTTCTTCGCAGAACTGGTTGTAGTTGTCTGCAAAGCAAGCGGACTCCGACAGGGATGGTCCTCTCATCGCATCCTTTACTTTAAAGTCTAAGTGGTCGTTTCCGGCCCTTAGAGTGATTATTCCCTCAGAAACATCGATCAATGCCCTTCCTGTAGCCAGGAAAGGATGTCCAAAGATAATAGGACAGCGGGGGTCCTCCACGATATCGATGATGACTATATCACATGGAATGAAGAAATCTCCTACCCAGATTGGCACATCTTCCACAACGCCAACATGTCTCTTAAAGGTATGATCTTCTAGTTCAATTCTCATATTGGTTCTGACCATATCGGTCAAACCTAATCTCTGCACGAAGCTTAGGGGCATAAGGTTGATACTAGCCCCTAAATCAGCAAGACATTTTCATTCGACGTTATCTCCGATAGCGAAAGGGATCATGAAAGCCCCAAGATCTTTCTTTTTATTGGGCAAATCCAGTTTTACGAAAGCAGAGGACACACTTGCAAGATGCACAGTTTCAATTCTTCCTCCTCTTCTCTTCTTAGTAATCAAGTCTTTGAGAAACTTAGCATAGGTCGGCATCTCTTCTAAGGCGTCCGAAAAGGGAACTTCTAGATGAAGTTTCTTGATTGATTCCATGAACTTCTCGTGGTGCTTCTTCAAGTGTGCCTTTATCAGCTTGTATGGAAAAGGCATCTTGGGAGCGTAAGGGCTTCTCTTACCAGGTAACACCTCAAAGGATCTTTGTTCAGGTTCTCTGTCATCGGCTTGTCGATTGTTATCTTCTACGAGATTTGCATCCACATTCCTCGATTCAGGTTCTGGTCTGGCTTCTTCATGACGCTCCACTGTCCTTCCAGATCTCAGCACTGCCATATTGGCAGATTCGGGGCTGGAAGGTATTTTGCTCGAGGGATTCTTCATCAATTCGGCCAGCTTGGCCAACTGTTGATCGATTTGGCATCGATGCGTCTGCATATCCGCCATCTAGATCTGCATGGAGTTCATAACTCCTAAACTGCAAATCAGACAATTGTCCAACCAAGCCTGGTTGGTTTGAAACCTTGTCTTGTCCCTGCTCTTTGGCTTGACCTTGTCCTTGACTGGTGTTCGTTTCTTGGCGACCTTGGTATTTACCTTGACCTTAGAAATCTCCCTTGTTTGACTGGAAAGAAGTGGTTTTGGTGAATTGACTATGTCTTCCTCTCTTCTCGAAGACTTGAGGTGATTTGGTGGAGTTATGCAGCTAATGTGAGTTTTCAGCTACATCTTTGTTGCCATAACTGAAACCAGGATGATCAGGCCTCTTGAAATTTACAAAAGAGACATTCTCAGTCTCCTCAGCCTCAGATTCAGTTTCACTCGATTTGTCGGATCGGGTGTAGATACAATTATCTACCCCGTGTCCACCCTCTCTACAGGTGACACACTTCATGACATTTTCAACTTGTTTCTTTCCCTTTCCACTGGACTCTTTCAGCTGCTTGGCATCGGTTGCTATCCTCTGGATCTGAGAGGTGATAGTCTCCAGAGCCTTGGATTCAAAAGAAGGTCATCCACTAGCCTTCTTATCTTGTCCCCTGTCAGATCTATCATAGTCAGTGTCGGCTTGCAGCTCAGCCATGTTCTTGATGATCTTCTCGGACCTGCTCGGCTTCTTCCCCAGAAAGTCACTTCCTGCTGCTGCATTCAGTGAAACCCTCTCCTCAGGGGTTAGACTATTGTAGAAGGTAGTTATCAAGAAACCTTTCTTATAGTTGTGATGAGGGCAGTCCCTCTGATACCCTAGATATCACTCCTAGGCATCATGGAGATTCTCGTTTGGCTTTTGCATGAAAGAAGTAATCTTCTATCTGTTCTGGACAGTCTTCTCAGTAGGATAGAACTTGTTCACAAAGGAATCCACTAGTACACTCCATCCATTCAGAGCTTGGTGGGGTAGCCCCAGGTACCATGATAGAGCCTTATCTTCCAAAGAAAAGATGAAACCCTTGCAATAGATTACCTCCTGTGGGACTCCCCGCATCTTGATGGTGTCACAGATGTTCTTAAAGGCATCCAAATGGTGATAGGGGTTGTCATTCTTCGAACTCCCTCTAAATCTTTTGTTCTGAATCATGGAGATGATTGATGGCTTCAGCTCAAAGTTGGTGATGTTCAATCGTGGGATAACAACATGACATATGGAATTGTTAGCCTTAGTGGAAGCTAACTCCCTTAGAGTCTTTTCTTCTTCATTGGAGTCGTCGATGTCACTGCCTCCCTGGTGTTGTTTTTGATTATTTTGGTTCCTCCTGTACCTCCGGTGATGACGACGTCTATCCCGGCAATGATCATCCTCGAACTACTCTGTATCAGGTTCTTCAGGTTGATCATTGCCATTATAGCGGTCGTTGTCTTCAGGTGGAGGTGAGTGGGGTCTAGATCTCGTGTGTCCCTCACCTTTGAAAGGGGTGGTTCAACGTGAGGCGGCATGTCTGATGATGTTGATGCTCAGTTGGGCATAACACCTTCCTCTGAGTACCTAAATAGCATGTAAAAATCAAGTTAGAAATTTGTTATTAATAATATGAATTACTCATTTTAGGTTAAAATATAAAAAAGGAAAAAGAGAATGACGTCGAGCTCATTTCTAAGCTTGAGGCACTGGAGTGTAGTTAGTGGATTCAGGTTCATCAACAGTACCATTTTTCCTTGTCCCCAGCAACGGTGCCAAAAAGTTGACCAGCCTAAATCGCGCGTCCGAAAAGTGGAGCGGATTTGAAGTAGTCGGACTTTTAAATTTGTAACCCGAAACTTTCTAGGCCCCCGCAACTTTGTTTACGGGGTCGAAGTAGATATACGGGATCAAACATAGGGACAAGGGTGGTAGTGTTGAGAATGCGGAATCGACACGTTACACTCCGACAAGGGTAAGGAGATGATAAAATTCCCTAAGGGAACAGTAGGCTAAGATCGATAAAACAAAAGAAAACTATCTCCAAATGGAGCTACGAGGAAAATTTAGGTTTTAAGCATTTATCAGTTTTTAGGGTTTTTCGTGCAACGGAAAAAGAGAGATAATACTAATGCTATAGTAAGGAACAAAGCAGAAAGCTTCGGTAAAACAAGCGGCAACAGAAAACATCATGTACCCCTCCTCTCGAAGCGGTTACCTCTAACCAAGCATCAACACCCCTCTCGAGATTGTTGGACTTAAGTATCTGCTGACGAACTTGCACTGGAAAACTTCGCAACCGATCACCTCACCGGGTCACTTCTCCTCCTCGATGGTCCAGCAGTGACCAGCACTACCCTTCAGAAGGTAGACAGCGTGCTTTACTTTGTCTGCTTCAGGGATGTCGAGGATCTGGAAATCCTTCTCAAGACTTGTCAACCACAGATCTGCATTTGTTGGATCATCCGTTCCAGCATAATCCGAAGCTCCGACTCATCGAAGCCGCTCAAACGTCTTCCCAATACCCAATGTTTCACCATTGGGAGCATGTGCTCTTGGCGGAGGCATTGGCAATCTTTCTACCATGAGATTCATCGTAGCCATCATTTGCCCCATAAGCTGTTGATAGGCAGGGTGTTCAAGAATGGCTGGGTCAGGTTGGGGGACCTCAGGCACCCGATCTTCATGTGCCTGCCCTTTAGCTCCATCAACTGATGCAGCATTGATGTTCTCAGCAGCATGTTCTTCATGTTTTCCAGACATCTTGGCTTTTCTTCCGCTGAGGGCAGAAGATGATTGTAAGAAAATCTGGAAAACTCACAAGAACAGACACAACCTAGTCCTAGATCCCTGTAGACTCAGTGAACCTAGAGCTCTGATACCAAACTTGTGGCAACACATCCCACTATCACACAGACAATGAGGTGTTACGCGAAAACGTGCGGAAAACACCATAAACTACAAATTACCAAAAACACAGGTTAATTAAAATTGGTTGCAGAAAGTAGAATAACTGAGAAACTAATACATTTAGGTCCTCATCCTGCAAAGAAACAGGTTATATAAACATTTACAAGTCTTGATACATGTCCACAACTTAGGAGATCAGCTGTCTAGCCATCTCAAGAGTTCATCACCTGTTTATACATACAGAACGGCCCACATCTGGCCAGCAGCTGGATATACAAAACGTCAACAGCTATACATCGTGAAACAACATCAAAATGCTCCCAAGGACCTGAGAGTACAGGGATGACTCTAAGACTCTACTACAAAACAACCAAAACAACAACATATCCATCGCTTGTCTTCTATTGCTCGTCTTGCTGCTCGGCCGCAACCCCGCGACCACCACCACGTCTAGTGTGAACACCTAAAAAGGTTATAAACTAGCGGGGTGAGACACACAGTCCCAACGAGAAACATAACTCCCCGCCGAAACCACCGAACCTCAGAAGATGAAACAACAATAGTAGATAACTGATAGAAGATATAACAAGAGCAGTCTATATAGCAAAGCTATTCATACCATCAAGCTTACCAGGTTGTACGGAAGGCAGATAACCAAGTATTTCTTTATGGAACATGATTAACAAGATAAGATTTGTAAGATCTTACCACATAACATAAGGAACGTATAAGCAACTGCAAGTATAACAAGATTAACTACACAAGCAAGGCCTCAATCAATGTTTTGTGTTTTGCCTTAAGTAGTAAATACTATTCGGTTGGATTATGCATTATTATGCCCTAAGGAAGTGAGTCGTACCGCTCAAATCCAACCTTTAGTTGCGAAATCCAAGCCGGTGTCATACAAGGTCAATGGAAGAGCCAGACTCCACGACCTCCCACCTCGTGGTCAGTGCATGAGTACAACACAAGTAGGACCGCAGTCTCATGCTTAAGTGGCCTCAGCCACAGGGTCAGCTCCCGCAGGCTACTCTCTGCCTAGCCCGCCTCGGTACAGGTCTCGGCGCTAGTGAAACTGAGCCAAGGGCCTGTTCACTGTGCTCTGAGCCATGACTGCATTCATGCTCCCATATCACATATCCTGAGCCATGAGCATGTTCACCATGCTCTATATATATCCCGAGTCTGCAACCACAGCTGCACTCGAACCCTCACTATTTTAGGCTAGGAGAAACCTCGCATATTCAAAAATATGCGCTCCGGGTTAACCCGTAGGAGAACCTATTTCACCATCACCAGCTCCTGACGATGATGGATCTATGGCCAGGGCAAACTACATGATATGTTCCACTGTGATTAGTTAGTATATTTTAAGTGGATTTTTGAGGCAATCAAGTTGTATAGCATGCAGACTATAACAAGAAGAAACAACATGAAACTCAACATCATGCTTTTACTGTCATCAACATCATCCTGATCCATCACAAGGATCCAACATTACATTGCCATGGGATCTCAATCCCTCATCACATAGTATCACTGCCTCTCAAGGCTTACATCATCACCAAGGGATAGCAATCCTAGATCATCATCATAGAATAACATCTTATCAAGGAACTTTAGCCATCTCAGGTCCTCAGACCATAACACATCATGAATGTTACCTTATCATCAAGAGTAATCATCAGAGCAGTGTTACTCAAACATATATACCTCTTAGCCCTTTACCTGGCTATGCATCTGTACCTGCATGGCTAGTATGCACAATCATCATAGATTATCAACATAGGGTAACATTTATCATCCATGCCTCAACCTGTGATCATAAGCATAGGGCATATCATTAAGTAAGCATCTTATATGCTTACCATTTCCTCAGCATTATACATATAATCAAGATGATCATAAACACAGGTACTATCATGTCAAGCTACATAGATGTGATCGATTATATCAATTATCAAACATGTCAGGGATCACTGTCATCAACCAAACGTGAAAGCATGTACAAAAACTATCATAACGATTTTCTAGAAGGAACAAGACCCTCACTAGAAGCGCCCACTACCCTCACCAAAGGTGTGACGGGTAGGGCAAGGTACTCTCCCATATCGTCCAACCATATCTACCATGTAACGATCCAGCAAACCAGCCACCAATCGGCCAAGAAAACCAGCAAGGGTGTCAGGCTACCAGATGTATCGGGCAACAAGGAACCCAGCCATCTCATGCACTCATGTGTAGCGTGCAACGCTGTGTCGTGCAACGCAGGGACAACGGCCACAAGGCCTGTCGGGCAGCTGAGCCTATGGGCGTGTCATGCAACCAACTATTAACGGGCAACCAGGGCATGCAGCTCAGCCAAAGGGGTATATCGTGCAACGGTGTGTTGTGCACAAGGTACATCAAGCAGCACACACACCACAAGGCATAACGCCCAAGGGATGCCACTCTAATGGGCGACAAGGAAGGCATAACGTCTAACTGATCTCATGCTATCGGCCAACACACATAGGGCTAAGGCCAAGGGGTAACGCCCACAACAGAACTAGCTAGCAACGCTTCCACAACATCAACGTATCACGACACCAAGCCACTTCCTAGGTTAAGGGTGTCGGGCAGGGTACTCAGCATAGTGTGATGCCTGACACACAAAGGGTCAAGGACCAGGGTGCATCACCCAACACAGCCACAACAACATAACGTCCAAGGCTCTAGGTCAAGAGGGGTATCGGGCAACATCACCCCAAGCCATATCGGTCAAGAAGCAACCCACAACAAGGTCATCATCAACCTCAAGCACAAGGGTACCAAAACCCTAAAGGATCAAGAAGATGGCTCACCTCTCAACAACCAAGAGAGAGGGGTCTTGCACACCTCTTATCACCAATTGGGCAACTCAAGGAACAACCACAACTAAGGTCCACAACCACTACATAGCTCACCTTTCAAGTCCATGGTGAGAGGAGGGTGTTGCTCAAGCAACTAGAACACAAGCTCACCTCTCAACTCAACTGAGATAGGAGTGTTGCCCATATTACTAGAACTCAAGCTCACTCCTCTAGACCTAGGAGAGAAAGGGGTGTTGCTCACCAAGAAAACCCTAGATCATAGTTCGTCCAACAAGGTACAACTAAGAAAGAAACTAAACTAGCAACATACATAGCTGATCATAAGCAATATACAAACAAGAACAAAGAAGATGGTAATGTAGTTAGGGTTAGGAGTTATGTAACCCGCCTTAAGCAAGCTCCAAGCTCCAAGCACCATCAAGGAAGAAGAGCAAGGCACTCTAGGGTTCAGCCACCACTAGAGGAAGAAGGAGACTCCAAGGCAAGGATCGGCCACCAAGCTTGCAAAAGAAGAGGGTGTCATGCACCAAGGGAGAGGGGAAATAAAGGAACTAAAGGGATCCTTAGCAAGAGAAAGGAAATGCATATATAGGAGGGGATGGAGGAGAAACCAAGGAAAGGCAAGGCAAGGTGTCGCCCACCTAGGGACAATTATCCATGGGCAAGGCCACCACTCTAACATGCCCTAAACACATGTCCAAGGCCATTGCCACATGCAAGCATCAAGCTACAAGTGTCCACTAGTGGTGACACAAACGAGGTCAAAGAGAGTCAAAGGGTCCATGGGCGACACACCTCCACACCACCATGGCCGACACACACCCTAGGCCGACACACCTCAGGCCGACACACCACAGGCCGACACACCATAGGCCGACACACCTAGGTCGACACAAGCACACTTGCCCGACACAAGGTCCAAAGAGGCAAAGGCAACACACCACAAGGCCCAACAAGCTCAACCAATCCCAAAGGAACTCAAGCAATGAGCCCAACCCTTCCTCTCAACACTAGAGGAAGCAAGGAGAGGGAGGAACACCCCACAAGGTGACAAACTTGCCCACAAACCCTAAACTTGGGTAAATTGCAAGTAGCACATCCAGCTCCCAACAAAACACCAACAAACCCTAATCAACACTAAAGGTGATTAGCAAGAAACTAAGCATCAGGGTTAAGCAAAGCAAATAGGATAAGCCCTAAACGGAGGTCAGGGTCCTTACAGTGGGCCTGATGCTTCTCAGTCACAGACCTTTCTATCTATCTCACAGACTCCACAAAGATGGCAAACCTCTCCCTATTCTCTAAGGCATACACAGGAGTGGTCAATTTAGCGTTCAACCCTTTCTCAAAATGCTGAATTATTTCCTCATCAGTAGCTACCATATGCGGACAGAACTGTAAAAGCTCCATGAACTTAGCCTCATACTCGCTAATGTTCATCGGTCCTTGTCTTATCTTCTCAAACTGAGATATCTTCTCATCTAAGTAAGTCTTAGGGAAGTATCTAATGACAAATTCTCATCGGAATTCTTCCCATCCGACTTCGACACCTGGCCTCTTGCCCTCTTCTATTGTCCACCAGTGGCCAACACTCCCTTTAAAAGGTACACTACATGTCTCACCTTTTCGGCTTCTGGGATATTGAGGATACTGAAAGCCTTCTCCAGCTCAGTCAGCCATAGATCAGCATCGGTTGGATCAGCTGTACCAGCATACTCTGTGGCTCCTACCAGACGAAGCCTCTCAAAAATCTTACCAGCTCCCTGTCCCTCGTTATGGGTTTGTGCCCTCAGTGCAGGTGGTGGCATCCTATCCATCATGTGCGTCATAACTTCCATGAACTTCCTAAACAGAGCGTTGAAAGTTGGATTCTCTATCATGGCTGGGTCAAACTGGGGTTGTTCAGGTATAGGTTCCTCCCTAGTCTGGTCCCTTGCACCTCTTCCTGGTGCAGCAACACTACTCTCAGTAGCGTGTTCTTCGTGTGAACTATACATCTTCAAGTTCTTCTTCTCCTCTTATATGAGCAGAAGTCAGTATCAGATAACTAGAAGACACTAGAACAGACTCAATGACTTAATCCTATGTCTCTGTAGACTCAGCGAGCCTCTGATACCAACTAAATTGTGGCGTACAAACTATGATTAACTAAGCGGAAGTGAACATCAACAGTGAATTAACAAAAATCACTAAAAATTAAAACTATTTACAAAGAGATCCATACACTGGAAAACTTCTTTCAAAAAGAACCAAAGTAATTTAATTACATTCTGGTTCACAAGTACATATCTCGTATCATTCCTTCTCAAGGATCACATACATCAACTGCCCTGTTAAAACTGTACATAGGCAGCATAAGAACCTTGAGGCATCAAGCCAAAATCTTAGATCGATTCATTAAACTAACTACTTACTCTGAGGACCTGAGAGTACAGAGACGACACATAGGACTCTATGTACACATATACAAGACATGACAGCCAGTGTCTCCACCTAAGTGTCATTGTTGTCCCTGTTGTTGCTGTTGCTACTCTTCCCCTACTATAGGGTTCCTGTCTCTTCTTCTGCGTCTACCTAAAAAGTGTTGGTGACCAACGGAGTGAGACCTAGTCTCAGCGAGAGATATAACTCTCTGCCAAAAACATTATTATTGTAGTTTATTAGAATAAAACTGAGTAGAGGAAACATTTATATTTAACAGCAATTGATTTATTGTCCAAACAGGTTAGAGCGATATTCTTATTCAAAGCATTTCAGCTATAAATTGATAAAGCAACATGTCACTTATCCAATAGGGAAAATGAAGAATGTGTATAACATTTATCCATCTAGGATATGCTAAGCAAGTTAACATCAACTAATGATTCTCATATTTCAATTTTAAGAAAATATGCTACACTGTTGATTACATTTTACAATCATACTTAATGCACTGAAGAGATGAAGTATATTGTTCATGCTCCAACTGACCATGATTACGTAATGCATCGGTACCACACAAGGTCAATGGAAGAGCCAGACTCTAAGACCTCATCCTTCTGGGTCAGTATAAGATTATATGGCAGAGACATCATGTGTCAAACTAAAATTAGCTTGCCAGTGTATATTGGCATCTTCACTATAGAGTTATAGCCCGCAGCATATACTCTCTTCAAGGTTATGGCCCGTAGCCAATGCCTGGTATCATATCATGGAGTCATGTCCATTAGCCATACTCATACTGGGGTATGGTCCGTAACCAATCTTGTTCGTAGGATATAGCTCGTAGCCATTCATATGGGGCATGAGGATATAGTTTCCCAATTACCCCCGCATATTCAAAAATATGTGCTCTGATTTTAACTCGTTTCACCATTCAACAAATTCCGATGTTGATGGATCTGTGGTCATGGCAACTACATTATATAATATCACTTGATTAATTAAGTGTATTACCATATTCTTTTAGCACCAAAAAAGTTTCCAAACATTAATTATTTAACAATTGCTACAAAGAATGTGTAATACTTTCATCAAGTATTGTTCAACTCTTTAGTAGAGCATTGGGATCTCAATCCCTCATCTCATCAAGAGCATTCTCATCCTTTCACAAACTCATCATCATTATTATAGAAAATGGGTATTCAAACCCTTAGTTCATCAAGAAACACTTGTTACCACTTATCAGGTAACTAATACCTTCAGGTCATCTGACCAAGGTAAACATGATACTTGCTACACAAGCATCTCACATGGATCACAAAGCCCATTTCATCTCTTGTTACCTCTCACTAAGCAACAAAGCATGTTATGGCTCACAAGGCCTATTAACAATTTCAATAAATGAAACATCATAGCTCATACCTGGCTATGCTCATCATCTCATGATACCTGCATGGTTAGAACACATGATGACAATTATATCAATTACATATCAGCATCATGCTATATAAGGGTATCACCACTAATCCTTCCTCAGGGTTAGGGTTTCCCATTTCATGTCAATCAAGGATTACTCAACCATTACCCAAGAATTAGAGCTATGGTTTATCATCTCATTGCCCGAGATTAGGGTTTCATGCACTATAACCCAAAATTAGGGTTTCACATACCTTCACCCTACATTAGGGTTAAGGTTTCAAATCACCATACTCTAGATCCTTGAATTAAGGTTTTCTTACATTTCCCCAAAAATTAGGGATTCATGTATCTTCACCCGAAATTAGGGTTTTCATGAAGCATTCCCTTAAATTAGTGTTTTTCTTTAAAATTCCCTAAATTAGGGTTTCTCATATCATGACTCTGAATTAGGTTCACATCATCACCCTAGATTAGGGTTTCACCTATCTTTACCCTAAATTAGGGTTAGGGTTCATCAACCTTCTCGATTAGGGTTTCATGATCTCATCATCATGGATCAAACCCTAATTACATATTTTATTCATGATAAAAGTGTTGAGCATCAATCACTACATGACTAACATTCATGTATAAGTTCCTCTCTCTCTCATCCTCTCTCGGATGTTAATTACTGCAATCTTGATTAGATTGAATCCACATGAATGAAGAGTTGACATAGTGTATTAGGCTATTACCTCCATAAGCATCAAAGGTTAATCACTCTAAAGGTACTAATCACCTAAGTACATTAGAGGTACAACCACTGTTTTCAACTTTGATATATGACATTAACAATCAAGGGGTTAATTGGTACTTTCTTGAATTAAATCAATTAGACCTTCAAACGGTCTTGAAGTACCTTGACCTTCAAACGGTCTTGGTTCAAGTGTAACTCAAATCAACTCATTCAGTCTTGAAACTGAATCAACCCATTCGGTCTTGAAACTGAATCAACCATTTGATCTTGAGACTGATTTCATTCATTCGATCTTGAAACTGAATCAACCATTCGATCTTGAGACTGATTTCATTCATTCAGTCTTGAAACTGAATCAACCATTTGATCTTGAGACTAATTTCATTCATTCGGTCTTGAAACTGAATGCTCATCAATTGTTTTGAAATCGAATGGACAATCCAACATTGAGATCGATTGAACCTCAAACTGTTTGAGATCGTTTGATCCCAAACGGTCAACACCTTCATTCGGTCAATACTTTCATTCAGTCGACACTTTCATTCAGTCAACCTATTCAAACGGTTTGAAACTGTTTCAACATCAATTAGAGTTTTGAACCCAATTGAATTAGGGTTTAAAATTAAGGGACCATCGATTGTTGAATCCTTTTTATCTTAATCATTTATAACCATTGAATCTTCATCCAATCACAGCATCACTTGACCACAAACGGTCTTGAGCCACTTATGACCTCAAATAGTCTTGAGACTGTTTGCCCTCAAATAGTCTTGAGACCGTTTTCCCTCAAACGGGCTTGAGATCGTTTACCCTCAAACGGTCTTGAGACCGTTTGATCACAAAAAAGAAAAACCGTTTGCACATGGTCTATGTTGAGATGTGTGCTTAAGATGACATCATCATCTTCAAGCTTCAAACCTTCAAAATCAGTTGTGATTCTTATGGTGATTTCAACAATTAATCAAATGGAATTTTGAGAATGAAGAAAGAATTAACATATGATAAAAGAATGAAATCAATAATAATGTTTAAGGGTTCAAGTTATATAACCTACCTTCAAAGTTGAAACCAAACTTCAAGCTTCACGCCTTCAATGGTGAATGAAGCTTTCTCAACCTCCCAAGGCTCGTCCTTAACTCCTTGAGTAAAAAGGAATGGCTAGGATTGAAGATTGAATGGAGAAAAGAAGAAATCAAGCATTGACTTTCGATTTCCACCATGAAATCAAGGTTAAAGATGATTAAGGAGCTTACCTACAGGTTGGGGCACGTCCTCCTGTTGTTCCTAAGCTCCTTTGTGTTCAACCAAATCAACGAAAAAAAGAAGGGTCGAAAAAGCCTTTCATTTGAGTTGGAAATGGGATGTTTATAAGGAAATTCCAATGAGAGAGAAAATGTTAATTAATTCCTTCAACTCCCAAAATTGGTGCCACTTAACCCCCTCACTTTCTTTCATACGAAGCTATCAACTCCACCTTCGAATTTCTCTTCATTATCCATGAATTAAACGAAAGCAAATTAAGCACCTTAACCATTATAATAATAATATCCAAAATTGAGTGGATATTACTTTTCCTTTTACTAATGTGAGTGGGCTCTCCACTCACTTTAGATATTTCGTGGCCTTTTCAAGGAACAAGGAAGTCCATACTTATGTAAATTCAATCATCTCATTTTTTTAAGCGCACTTCAATTAATATATTTATTTTTGTATTAAATTGAATTAGGGTTTCAATTATGCTTAAATCTTAATTATTTTAATATCAAGATTATCTCTCCTACAAAGTGATTCAAATGAGACGCCCTTCTCATTTTTTTCTCTCCAAATGATGCCAATAAACATGAGGGACTCTCTAGAGGTGGTATTTTGCATATTGAACCTTAGGTTTTGGGTAAATTGCACATTACACCAAAACTAGATTTTAATGAACAAACATTGCTCAACAAGCTCTGTCTTGGTACTCAGACTGTCACAAGACATACCTCTACATCATTCTCATTCTTATGATGCTTCAACACTTGAGGAACACTTTATCATGTAACATTTGCAATTTAACCCCTCAACTTGGGTAATTTGTACTTTAGTCCAAAACAAGCAAAACATTGTTTCAACATTATTCAAAAAGGACTAAAATTGAAACATAAGTTCCTCTTGAGCCTTAATTACTTTTCAAGGGATAAGAGCAAGCATATAATTAACTTTATTAAGTAAAACATCTAGGGTTAAGGCATAACCCAGGTCAGGGATGTTACACATATATTAAAAACTTATTTGCAACTAGACTAAGAATAGCCGATTATAATTAAATAACCATATATTCACTTATATCGTTGATGCTATGGTGGCGGTGGAAGTCATTACTGAGCAAGTGTTTTGGGGTAGGTAATCTCCCATCCCCTTTTTGGAACCAACTTGAACCTATACCAAAATGAATTTGAGTCTTCCTTTGTCAATAAATGTAATGATTTGAGTACAAAGTGACTGTTCTAGGTGTTTGAAAGCACAGAAGGGAACCTAGGTTGAAATGACACTAATGAGATATGTTAGTCTAATTTCAGTCCTGATTCAGGATCTGACCTTGATTGTGGAATCCTAATTTTCTATGATTTTGTAATCCAACCCGAATTAGTTTCTTTCATCTGAAATTTATATGCACAATATTTTGATTAGAAATATACTAAAAGCAATTGTTATGCCAGACAACATTTTATCTCAATCTAAAATTCACTTGTCCCGGTCTCACTAATCGCATAACTCAATCTAAATTATAGGGTGTTGATTGGTTTCCAAATAGAGCCCCATGTAGATCAAATAGATCTACTACATGTAAGCATTCATTATAGCTTCCCTATCTCCAACCTCATCCCATCTCATGCCATCTACTACTTTTTCTCCAAATACCACTATGTTGTTTGCGGATTGATTGGTGATTGCCCATGTACTATGTGTTCAATAAAATAGTTTTGCAAGACGTTGTTGTAAGGATAAAAAGAGAACTATTGTCTACTACTTCTACAAGAATATAGCACAAAAAAGCAACTAATTACTATTGTCATATTTTAACCAAGTTGTGTTGTTCATTTTCTGGAACCATTCATCGATATTTTTTGGATAATTCTCTAATGTATGATTAAAATTATTACTATCTATTGTTCATTCCAGTATTTGTTGCTATCAGTTTGCATTGAGAAGTAGGGCCTCTAACTCTGTGTAACATATTGAATACTTCATCAGTTAATCTATGTATGCAACATCATTTTAGTATAGTCGATATTCAACATGCAAATCAGCATTAGCGGATTTTTTTTGCTCACGACAGCCCGTGGATATTTTTTGGTGTTCCACATGATTTTTCACAATAGATTACAAGTTAGTGGCGATCCATTACTTTTTAGATAAATTTATGCTATAAAGTAGTTTTAGATTGTTTGGTATGGTATGAAATCCGCCCATTTACCATCTTTGATGTTAGATTACCATCGTATGAACCGTGTGATTGGTTATCAAGAATCTAATTTTGAGTGCGGAGGGTCACGTGGGGTGAGCGGTATGTGGATGATTTTATCATTGCTATTGATGTATGATTATATTCGACGGCCAACACTGAATAACTTGTAGTAAAACTTCATATTAAATTTGACAAAGTAATTAAAGAAATGTAGTACACAGATTTATTTTCATTTCTCTAGTTCAAATATTACTTTTTGTTTCATGTTCGAATTTGAATCGAAACTCCTTCACAATTTATGGATATCAGTACATTTATTATATTTATTTCAAATAGTAGTATATGTCATCATTTTGTTCTAATATAATTAATTTTGTTAGCGATGGTTACCAGGCTTAACTATAAAAACCCGCAAATGAGTGGGTGTAAATTTGAATTTTTGTCTGCGTGGCGAAATTCATCACCTATAACGATTCAAACATGGTCAACCCTATGGTGCCGGCAGATTTTGCGCCACTTTGCAATGTCGAGGAAGTAGGAACCGGATAGGCCACTACCCATCCGAAGGAGACGTGCTGCTTCGTAAGCATTACGCCATCGAGACAACATGGCCAGAAACATGTGAGGTTACAGACCTTTCAAAGAAAGACCACGTACAGGCGTCAAGGTCAGTTGCAGTCCCACCTCCGTGGCAGACACCAAAGTTGGCAACCAGATCAGTTACGGCTAATCTTGCTGATTGCCAAATGAATTTAATGCTATTCTCCATGTCTTTCATGATAGATATAGCATAATCTTTAAGTGGGACATATACATCACAGAATATAGAGAGTATTTAGCAATACTTCTACTATAGAATACATTAGAATACCCCGCTCTTAGGACTTGGGTGACCTTCCTGTATCCTAATACCCCTATCATCTTGATTCTGTGGCGGACTTGTTTGAAATGTGCTTGCTATATAAAATTGAGATTGTGCTTGGTCTTTTTGTGGTTGTTGTGAAGGCCACAGATCTGTTACGCTACCTTCGATACTAGCTGAAATATGATTAGACAGTTACTTTTAGAAGATCAAAGTTGTACCGTCCTATAAGTGTCACGTCCACAACTATCTTTCTCAGGGGACTAATGGTCTGAACAGATGAGGCTAGTGGTCTTCCGAAAGGGACCACATTGCATATATCAAGGTCAGTTACAGTCGCACTCCAGTGCCCACAACTTTTGTAAGTGAGGACCATGAGGTTCCTGTGTCTTTACCATCCTAGTTAAAGGGAGGAGAAAAAGTCGGATTGCTTGAATCATGCATCATCAATGCAACAGGTAGATGAACTGTAGGTACACTGCGATTGATCAGTTTCAATCCTTGATTGAAGCACTGACCGCTGAGTGAGAAACCAGCAGTTAGCCTCCACGTAAAGGACGTCCACTGAGCGATGGTGGAAAACAAAAGACTATGATGTTGAGTTCTGTTTTTATTGATGAAGCACAGCTGTTACTTTCCAGAGTCCTGGACAAACAGCAAAGTTTGAAATTGGACGCAGAGTTCTTTTTTGTTTTTGATATACTGTTGGGTTGAGTTTGGCTTCTGCCATTTTGTGGCAGCAAAGTCGAACAGAGAGGTGAGCCAACAAGCTGTAAAAATGTGATCACGGAAATAGTTGCTGGTAAATCTCGAATACTGTTAAAATGCAACTCGTAAGTATACCACAGATTCGTGAATCAAATACATGATTAAAATGTCACTGTACAGTTTATACTATAGCGTCGCCTATTTGATAAATACCAGGATTTCAGGTTAACCCATCCTGTCGAGGCCTTTTTGTTATAATAGTTCCTGCATTCATTAAGAGAAAAAACTGCAGTCACAAGCGCAAAAACTGTTTAGAGATACAAAGGTGATGAAATGGTACAAGGAGTACCATCATATCAACTATATATTTGGGGCTCAGATTTACTAGCTTCAGTGTGAACAGAGACCATTTTAGTCAGCATCCCCATGAATGCCGCGTGGCCGAACTTCTGCCCGCGGAACACAAACGACTTAACTTCGGCTGTTTTCATGTACAAAACATTTATTGCCTGCTTAATTATATCAGGTGAGATGATTGTTAATTTGTGGATTCATTACAGACTAATTTTGGGAGAGCATACAAAGGACTTATAAAGAAAGATGACGGTGGGCTGTTTGTTTCTGAAAATATTTATCTCTGGATCAATTACAAATGACGTTTAGGAAAAGCAGGATAGGCAGCTCAAGATGCCGCTGCACAAAAGATTAAAAAAAAGAACAATTTTGTACAGTAAATTATTATTATATTTGTCTTTTGTTTTTTATATTTTTGGAGTACTTGCCAATGGTGTGGCATTTCTTCTGCGACGTCTTCAGCACATCACCAATAGAATCTTATGCTACAGTTTTCTTCATTTTATAATGTCATTTTTATCTGTACACTTCGTCACCCAGAAATGATTGACAACACCATTTGTTGTTCGTGCTTGTGCTTCTGTGAGGACATTTTATAAAATTGTTGAGAAAACATAATGACATTAATCTTTTTATTTTGAAAAACAATTAAAAAATATCTCGATTTCATTTGGTAAATTAAATAACGGTATCAATTTCATTATGTCATAACTGTTGTGTTTTGATATATATCATGTATTATATATTTCACGCATCTCATTTTGTTGCAAAAAATGTGTTCTAGTCAGTTAATCATTGAACAAAATGTCACAAGAAAGCTATCATATGGGTATTTATGAGGTATGAAATCATAGTTCTATATTTCATATTAATTATGTTTCAGTCAAACATGTTGGTCTATTTGCATTTATATATAATAAATGATTTTTTGTTTTTATGATCATGTATCAGCGATTAGGACAGTGGTTCATCGAGGGAACATATCTATTCTTTCATAGACACAAAATAATTCCTTTGGTCGGAAAACCCAAATATAGGTTAAAAAAACACTAGTTTGTATATTTAAAATATGTGTATTTTATATTTATCTACTTCACTATAATGCCTTGTTTTGGTTGTAATTATTTTATACTTACATGATAGAAGATCTTATGGAAGAATCAATGTTGCAAGATGACATTGAAATATCATCTTAGCACAAAGATTGGGCATCATCACATATGTGTGCTTATTTTATATTTACAATATGATTGTATTGTTTTTTATTATTTATTCATAGATCATTAGTAGTGTAAAGCATCTATTCACAAGATAATGATACCTGTGAAAAATTAATTGAAACGCCAAAAGTAATAAAACTTTAGTTATCTTTTGAACTTCCAAAAATTAACATAGAATTCGAATAGGAACTAGTTGCATGGGAGTTCTATAATTACTATGCTCGTAGAGTTGGATTTATTTAGCTCTCATAAAAGTAAATGTTGAAACAATACAAAAGGTGATATAATATACTAAAAGTTTTGTCGCTCCAAAGAAGGATTTAAGGTATTTGATTATAGAAGGATTTTTGTTAAGAAGCGTAGAAAAAATAAGAGTTGGGTGCAATGCTTTTATGGTTATTCAACTTCCAAAAGGGATATGGAAAATGACAAAGTTTTAATTGATACATAATCATGATCTTATTTCTACCCCAGAGTGTTGTATGCACCAGTCTCAAAGAAGAATAATTAAAGCTCAAGCTGCTCTAGAAGACATTGGTGCTTGTTCTGGGATTTGTGTTGGACAAACGGTAGAATTCATGGATCCACATGTTGGTGGTGTTGAAATCTTAAATTTTTAGAGACATTCTACAAAAACTATTAGCGTAAAAAATGTCAACAAAATATTAAAAAGGGAGATGTTGTCGCCTTAGTTGAGTATTTGAAAAGTAAAATGGTTTGAAACACTTGGTTTTTTTTCTAGGATATACATTTTGACAAAGAAAATAAAATTAGTGGCATGAGGATTTTAGGAAAATAAGATAATTATGGGGACCAGTCAAGCCACTAGAGTGCCAGTAAGAGTTAGAAAAGTATTTTTATGACCTAGCAGCCAATATACGTGAGGATTCTCGAAGCACGAAGATTATTTTAGAATTTTTGACCAAGAATATATCTAAATCCCTTATCCACAAAGAAAAAGGTAGACTTGGAGACTGAGTAAGTGGCATGAGGAAAGCGAGTGAGGCTTTGAATGATTAAGTTGATCATGAATGGTGAAATAGTTGTCAATAAGGAAACATTTGAGGATGTTGTTTTTGTTCCATGTAAGAAAGGAAAAAGCCTTAGAAGTGGAAATGTTGTGGAAGGTTGAAGATATTGCTTGTCAACTTCATGCAATTAATGTTTATAGAAACCAAATAGTCTACTCATCATCCTCATTTACAATCGCTTTAGATTCTTTTTAAAAAGTACCTAGCCTACAGAGTTAAGTAAGGCCTACAATAAATGCTTTATGAATTAAAACGCTCAAGCCAACAACCTTTAAACGTCATTTGCATTCCATTTTAATGGGAGATGTCGGGCCATGCGACATTCATGGGGTTGCAAACTAGCCTAACCCCTATTCACATTAAGACTATCAAAACCCTATCGATGTGATGACAACATGGAGGAGATACTAAAGTTTTCATGATCTATTAATGTGTTAGGTTCCACAAATAACACCCCATTGAAGCTAGAACATAAAATGACCAAAAGAAAATCTTGGTGATAATAGTAGTAATGGTAAGTAGACCTCAAGTTTCATCCTCTAATGCATCCAGGATCAAACAAAGGATAAGGTATCTTTTTAGCACAATAGATCACCTTATCATCAACCAAAAATGTCATGTGGCAGTTAGGGTCCTTATACTTGCACACAAAGGTGCCCTAAATTGTAACCATGATGAAAATATATGAGGTCAGAGAGCAAAGGTCATCTAAAAGTATGGATGGGTTATCATAAAATTTCTTATTTCTATGACGCCCAATGCCATCCAAATAAGATTACTCAAATAAAAACAAGTGATCAACAACTAAACACCATACTACCAGAAAGTAGGGTAAATTAATATTTGATTTAAGCATTACTAACAAGAGCGGAAACATTCACATAAAGGTTCATAAACTTTGCATAGAAACATATACCATATTAGGTATATACATGTCTGTCAAGTGGCCTTAGCCACAACATGTATGCAAAAGTTTTGTTCCATAATTACATGGCATATACACCATCCACATATGCTAAAAACTTGAGTCGTTACATATATCATGTACAAAACATCCCTTGCCTGGACATGAGAGTATGGAACAAATCTAGGAATCTACAATAACTAGACAAACTAGTCAACCTTCAGCAACTATTGTTCTCCAAGTTGCTCCTCCTCAACACCTCGCACTTGCCCACGTTGTTAACGACCTAGAGGAACAAGCAACTTCATGCTAAAAGTAGGGAAAGCTTTTTACTAAAAAGATCTGGTGACCCACGAGGTGAGACTCATGTCCCAGCGAGAGATATAACTCTCAACAACAATTATTGTTACAAAAAAGATATTTATTAAATAGGATGAGAAGATTTAGCTATATAAATTATTTAAACTAATTACACAGGTGAAGCAGGTTGAGTGGATACAACAGTTAAGTAGAGTTTCATATGTAAGTAGATGAAATATGAAGAACATGTATAATAATTAATTTCTATTATCACATTACATAATAATTGAGCAGTTTAAAAAATTGTATCACATCATAAGCAACTAGTAGAATAATGAATAAGGCAAGGGTAAACATCCAATATGAGGTGTGTTTCACTCTTAAAAATATACTACACTGATGGATTACATCTTTTATTATGCCCTACAGAATTGAGGTATACCACTCAATTCCAATTGTCCATTGCTAAGTCAAAAATAGTGCCATACAAGATCTATGGGGGAGCCAGACACCCAGATGTCCCACACGCTCGATCAGTACGAGTCCACCAAAGTGACATGTAAAGTCAAACTATAAAACACCTAGCCCACCTTGGTATATAGGCCACAATGTTGGACACCAGGGTACAAAGCCATGTCACCGAGGTACACCCATCGATGTCCTCAAAGTATCATATATAAACACCGAGATATGACTGTAGACATTACCACACCAGGTCATGACTGTAGCTAGACTCCAAACACCTCAAATCAAGATGTCAAGGACACAGTCACTTGCACCTCACACACTCAATAGTATGCGCTCAGAGTTTCCCCTAGGAATACTTGTTTCACCATCTAGCAAGTCCTAACACTAGAATGGATCTATGACACAATAAAACTACATGATTAAGGTTTCATTTGATTAGTTAAGTACATTTAGATGATTTGAATATGCATTAATCAAGTTACGTACAAACCTTCAAAAAGATTCTACAAAGATAAGGATAGGTTGAAAATCCAAAAGAAATAAAATGTATAAGGTATAAACTTGTCACATCATCACATGGTATTATTTAACTACCACACATGGAACCATTAATATCACGTGATCACCATGGTATACCAAATCCATTGTCAAATGAGCAAGGGGATTATACCTCCATTAGGGCTCAACCATGCCCTGGGGTCATTAAGACCATCACACCATAATCACCTGCAAGAACATCATTATCTTTCCATGCCTTACCAAAGGCTCAACAAACCATCACCATACTTGTTATACACATGTTTAGCATAACCTCACATTACGATGTTAACATAATAGCACATTAGGGTTATAACCATATTGAGGGAATAGTCCATCACCACATAAGTTACACAAGGGAGCTAACTATGATCAATCACCGTCATTGGATTGCATAAGGGTTAGGTTCAACAAGTTATATTAAGCATGATTAACCATCATCACTTTATAGTATTAGGGTTTGGTGTATCAAGGTAAGCTAGGTTAGCATTACACATCATCTCATTATAGTGATCATAAGCTCACTATCATACGAGGGCAAAGGTAACACTACATGATTACGGAAAATCACCATTGGTTCTACATCATCAAAACCAAACCACCATACCATAAGCATCACCCCTAAAACCATCAGATACGAGAAGGTAAAACCATTGGTTGTAACACAAGCAATTTCCTTGAACAAATCACCTAGAGAAACATTAAGATGTGACCTAGAAGAGTCACCAACTAGACCTAGTCAATCCATCATTTGATCACTCAAAGAAAGCCATCAATGGAAGGCATGATAAGCACCATGGGTTCTTGACTGAAGGAAAATCATCAATTGTGGGAATGCAACAC
The DNA here is from genome assembly GCA_963693085.1 of Alisma plantago-aquatica. Taxonomy (NCBI): domain Eukaryota; kingdom Viridiplantae; phylum Streptophyta; class Magnoliopsida; order Alismatales; family Alismataceae; genus Alisma; species Alisma plantago-aquatica. The sequence goes on along the minus strand of OY856412.1, from coordinate 1,123,697,214 downwards.
ACTATCAATTTTAGCAAAATGGATCACCATCAGTTGTGGCATCCAATGCCACCATCAGTTGTGGTGTGCAGGACCACCATCAGATCATGGTGGCAGAGCATCCATTAGTTGACACCATCCAGTGTTGAACCAGTAGAGACATTGGTTGGTGGTCATAGCTCATTGGACCATCAAGTTTTAGAGAATCAAAACAACCATTGGTTGATGGACCAGAAGGGCAATCAGTTGTCATACTCACTCCTCCCATCGGTTGTCATCAACGACTGGTAAATCAAAGCAAAACACAAGGGAAAACCATCGTTTAGTGAAGGAAAGGAACACTGTCGGTTGGAACCACACTAGGGAACTAAGACCAAAAATTCTTGAGCAGTAAAAGAGTCAAAACATAACTTTAGGTAGAACCATAGGTTGACATGAAAAACACCAGAAAAATAGAACCCAAAGGGAAGTTCATAGATTGTTGCAAGGAGGCAAACCATTGAGTTATGCACAAGATATAAAATATCTCAAAACCCTAAGTAAACCCATCATTTAAAAGACACTAAGAACCATAGTTTGAAAAGAAAGTAAGCCTTAAAGATTCCTATACCAAAGGAAGGTCGTGCATAAGGTTTAGAGCACAGACAAAAAGATAAATCATCTAAGAAACTAGCACCTAAGCTCAAACCCTAACTAAAGGTAGAATCTTTTCACTTAAAACATAATTTTAGGGCAAGATCTAGCACATGCAAGCTATTAGTAAGCAATAAACATGAAGAAATGTATATAACTCACCTCTAGGAGGAAAAACAAGCTCCAAATATCAAGGTATCTTGAGCAAGAGAGGAAGAAAACCCTAGCTTAGCACTCCTCGCGGCCAAGCAAGCTTCTTCTCCAAGAAAGAGAGCAAACCCTAGGTCAAGGAAGCAAGAAAGTAGGGTTCTTTAAGCTCTAGATAAAGCTCCACCATGGAAGGAGGTAGGGTAGCAAGGGAGATGAAGAGAAAAGGGGAATAGCTTACCTACTGAGGTCAAGATCAAGCAAGGAAAGCTCCCCAAGCTCCAAGAGAGGGTAGATCTGAACCCTAACAGCACATGTAAGGAGATCGACCACCTTCTACCACCTTGAGCACCTTCTTTGCCACTAGAGAAAGGAGGAAGAAGCTCTAGACTTCAAGTAAGAGAAAGGAGTCCAAAAGGTTCGTTTGCATGGGAGGTAGGAGGCTCTTAAAGCTATGGGAGAGAGAGAAGAGAAGGTCTAGGTGTCCTAACATGTTTTCCAAGTGTCCATGTCCAAGGGACATCAAATCCATGCAAGAAGTAGATCCATCAGTTGTTGAGTCTGCTAAACCATAGAATATTGACCCTCCTAGGGTGGCCATTGAGTTTCATCCCTTAGAGACCATTGTTTGATGAAACCCTAGGTCACCATTTCCAAAAAAAACCCTAGGTCACTAGGTGGAAAACCATCTATTGGTCAGCCCTTCCAAGAAAACCATTAGATCAAGGGATCCCAAGAGAGAATATCATCAATCTACCACCTCTAGAAAACAACATAGGTTTTCCCCACCTAAGGATGACCATTGATTGTCATCCATCTAGGGGAACCATCGGGTGATGGCCTCTCAAGGTAGCTCATCTATGAGAGTTAAAACCCTAACTCGCCCTATAGAGGTAACACCACCAAACCAAGGTGCCCCAAGACACAAAAAAATCAAGCATGGTATGAAAACATGTAACCAACACAAATGATCTCACCAATTGCAATAAAACCTCAGATATGGGTAAATTGTAGAAAAGTCCAAAATATGTACAAAATTGCATAACTTGGTCAAATAGTGTCCAAACTGGACCAAACTTGAAGCTTAAGCTTGTCAAATGATATCAAAACATCTGTTATGGTTTGATTAAGGTTTTAAGAACTTAATTAAGGCAATAAATAACGTTCAACCACTAAGCAAGGTTAGGGGTCTTATAATTTCATTCACACTATAATCCCAAAAATAGAAAGCAGCTGAAATGGAGTTGAGATAAAATCCCTCACTTACTGAAATCCTAGAGGATAATGAGGAGAGAAGGTTTCTCCTAATTGTCTTGTACTTATTATTATGACAAACACAATCAAAAATTTTAAAATTACTCCATAATATAGTATGGTGCATGGATGTGTCGGGGTGGAAGAATATATTCCAAATATGAATAGAAAAAGAGCATGCAAAAATGAGGAGTGTATCTCTAGAATCATTTAGGAAAATGAGATAATTATGGGGACCAAACAAGAAACTAGAGCTCCAGTAAGAGTCTAGAAAAGTCTTTTTATGACCTAGCCGTCAATGAGGACTCTCAAAGGACAAAAGTTTTTGACCAAGAAGATATCTAAATCCCTGATCCAAAAAGAAAAAGCTAGAGTTGGAGATTGAGTAGGAAGGAACTCATCTCCAAAAGATGTAAGTGGCATGAGGAAAGATAGTGAGGCTTTGAATGATTAAGTTGATTATGAATGGTGAAATAGTCATTAATACGGAAACATTTGAGGATGTTGTTTCTATTTTATGTAAGAAAGAAAAAATCCTTAGAACTGGAAATGTAGTTTAAGGTTGGGAGATATTGATTGTGAAATTCAAGTCTAAGATGATGCCATACATGGTCCAAGGGTCTTTCTAGAAATAAGTACATTGGAATTATTTAGGAGGGGAGTGAAGGTGATTGTGAATGACATAAAGATCTTCAAGGATATATTTCTATAGTTTTAAGTCCTTGGACTTATGAATATGTTTCAAACAATTGTGTCATTTATAGTATTTAGTCATTTATTATTGGAACAATTAATAGGTTTTGTTACAAAATGAGGCAATTATGTTGCTTAGTAAAGCATGTGAGTGGATTTTGATGTTCATAATACCTAGCCACCAAGTGATCTAGGTTTACAAGGTGACATTGTTTGTTAGTAGTATAATCCCCTCAATAGAAAGGGATCCTTGGGAATAATTCTTTAATGTAGATCATGTTGGTTCGTATGCCCCCTAAAGTAAATCATTTCATGATTGAAACTGAATTCTTTTGCACTTGATTTTTTATTAGTAATAGAGGCTTTTTGTTATTTTATGTTTGCTTTAGTATGAGATACTGATTGAAAACAATAATATCTTAAGAATGTATGACTGAATGACATGTGATTTCAAGTTAGTGACCTAAAAATGAGATAACAAGAATATTCACTCTTGTCTAGGTCCCCTGTTATGTGGCATACAAATCACAAAAACATGATTTACTTAAGCGGAAGCATTCGTTAACAGCGGAATTACTAAAAATCACTAAAAATTAAAACTTTTTAAAAAGAGATCCAAACACAGGAAAATTCTTATAACAAGAACGAAAGTATTACATGTACATCCTGGTTCATAGGTACCTATCTTATACCAATCCTCCTCGAGGGTTACAAGCATCAAATGCCCTGTTAAATTGTACATAGGCAGTATAAAAATCTTGAGGCATCAAGCCAAAATCTTAGATCAAAATTAAACTAACTATTAACTCCTAGGACCTGAGAGTACGAAGACGACACATAGGACTCTATTTACAGGACATGACAGCCAGTGTCTCCACCTGAGAATTCACTGATGTCCATGCTGTTGCTGCTCTTCTCCTGTTGTAGGGTTTCTGCCTCTTCTTCGGTGTCTACCTAAAAAGTTGGATCCCACGGGGGTGAGACAATTGAAATTGTCCCGGTGAGAAATATAGCACTCCGTCAGAAATATTATTATTGTAGTTTAATAGAATAAAACTAAGTAGAAGGATCATAAATATTCAACAGAAGGTAAATCGATTATCTAAAGATATTAGAGCAATGTTCTTCTCCAAAGTATTTTAGCTTGTAACTTGATAAAGCAGTATGTCATTTATCTAGTAAGGAATATGAAGAACATGTATAACATTTATCAATCTAAGATATACTAAGCAAAGTAACATCAACCAGTGATTCTCGTATTTCAATCTTAAACAAATACGTTACATGGCTAATTACATTTTACAAGCATTCTTAAGCGCTGAGGAGATGAGGTATATCGCTCATACTCCAACCGACCATTGCAAAATCAAAATCGATACCATACATAGGTCAATAGAAGAGCCGGATTCACATGACCTCATCTTCCTCAGTCAGTGTGAGGACCACATGCAGGACATCGTGTGTCACTGCTAAATAGTTTTCCAGGGTATACGGGCAACTTCGCTATTAGAGTTATAGTGGCATGATATAATCTCTTCACAATCGAGAGATTTCGTGTTTATCTCACATCAATCTGGTATTAACATCATCAGGAGATTAGTGATACATCCATCCCGGCATTCAGGAGATTAGTGATACATCCATCTCGGCATACATAATGAAGGATTGAGAGATTTAATGTTTTTCTCACATCAATGCCTCCATTATGGCGTAAGGATATTCGTGCCCATAACCCCCACATACTCAATAGTATGCCCTCCAGGAGTTCCTGTAGGAAAACCTATTTCACCATCACCAACTACTGATGATGATGGATCTATGGTCAGGGCTCTACATGATAATATTTCACTTGATTAATTAAGTACATTACCATATTCTTTTATCATCAATCGTGTTTTCAAATATAATTCATTATAACAAATGCTACAAACAATGAGTACTACATTTATCAAGTCTTTTTCAAAGCTTTATAAAACATTGGGATCTCGATCCCTTGTCACATCAGGGGCATTCTCATCCCTTAACATCTCACCCTCATGATTATGGAATATGGGTGTTCAAACCCTCAATTCATCAAGAACACTTGTTACCACTTATCAGGTAGCTAATACCTTCAGGTCATCTGACCAAGGTAAACATGATACTTACAATACAAATATCTCACATGGCTCTTAAAGCCCATTAATCTCTTGTTACCTTTCACTAGGCAACACAGCATATTATGGCTCACAAGGCCCATAAAGCAATTTCAATGGTAAAACATCATAGCTCATACCTGGCTATGTCCAACATCTCATGATACCTACATGATTAGTGCATATGATAATAGTTATATCAATAACATATCAGCACTATGAAATGTAAGAGTAACATCACTATTTCCTCATTATATTTAGGATTTCCCAATTCATGTAAATTAGGAACTCTCATCTCATTACCCAGATTAGGGTTATGATTTATCATCATATTGCCCAAGATTATGGTTTCATATACACTATAACCCAAGATTAGGGTTTCACATACCTTTACTCTGTATCAGGGTTAGGATTTCATATCAAGGTGTCACATATCATTACACATCATTACCTTGGTTTAGAGTTTTACATCACATCATTGCATTAGGGTTTCACTTAACATCACCCTTGATTAGGGTTTCACATGACATCACACTCAATTAGGGTTTCATATGACATCACCCTCAATTAGGGTTTCACATATCATCACCCTTAATTAGGGTTTCACATGTCATCACCCTTGATTAGGGTTTCACATGACATCACCCTTGATTAGGGTTTCACATGACATCACCCTCAATTAGGGTTTCATGATCTCTTTATTAATGATCATACCCTAATTACATATTTTAATCATGTTGAAATTGTTGAGGTTTAACCACTACATGAGTATCATTCATGTAAGAAATCATCTCTCTCTCATCCTCTCTAGGATATTAATTACTTCAAACTTGATTAGAATAGGTCAACCCTTCATTTAAGTACACACATTTAGGATTAGCATAGTGTGTTGGGATATTTCTTCCTTAAGCATCAAAGGTTAACCTCTCAAAAGTACTAATTATCCTTGTACCTTAAAGGTAAAACCATAGTAATTATCTTTGATAACTTCATTAACCATCATAGGGTTGATTAATCTTTCATAGCTTTGAGACTATTAGATTTCCAAAAGGTTTTGTCACTTTTGAACCTTCAAACGATTTTGACCTTTTTGACCTTCAAACGGTCTTGGAGTCACTTGACCTTCAAACGGTCTTGAAGACCGATTGACCTTAAATGGTCTTGGTTTAGTTGTGTCTCCAATCGATCTTGAGGTGCTTGACCTCCATTCGGTCTTGCCCTAACTTCTTCAATCGATTTTGAAACCATTTGCTCAATTGAAACTGAATGCACACCAAATGGTTTTGAGATCGATTTCCCTTAAAATGGTTTTGAGGACCGTTTGTGTAACATCCCTGACCTGGGTTATGAGTTAACCCTAGGTGTTTTGCCTAAATATGTGATTAAATCTTTGTGATTAACTCTGAGCATGTAATTAAGTTTCTCAGAAACATATATTTCAGTATTTGCTCCTTTTTATTTAAAGTTGTAGCATTGTTTTGATATACAGGGACCTATATGCAATTTACCCAGTTAAAAGGGTTAGCTTGCAATTTGCACATGATGAGATGTTCCTCTGATGTTGAGACATCATGAGAATCTCTTTGGCAAAGTTTGAGGGATTTCCCAAGCTAGAGCACCAAGGTGCAGCTGTGGAAGCAATCCCAGGGCTTGAAACCCTAATTTGGGGTAAAATGCAATTTACCCAAATAAAGGGATGCAATTTGTAAAGAATGTCATCTAAAGTATCTTTTTAGACTCTTGCCATCATTTAGAGAAGAAATGATGAGGAATTCACCTCAATTGAGTTATCAAGTTAAGAAATAGGCTTTGTGATTAAATAATCAGGGTATATGTGCAATATCCCTTTAAGTATGAACTTTATTATTAGATTGTTCTTCCTTGCCTTCTTTTCTATAACTTAAGATAAGGTTTGTCCTTAGAATAAAGAGGAAGGGACGAGCAAGTAATAAAGGAAGGACTTAGTTGGAATTAAAGGAAACTTATGCACTAATGTTGAAAATCCTACCCCATGTATATAAGCTCTCCTTCCCTTAGTTGCAAGGGAACTTACCCTTCGTTCCCTTACTGTTTCATTTCACCAAAGACGACCAAGGACTGCCTTGGAGCTAAGGAGGACGACCAAGGGGTGCAAGGTAGGTTTAAACCCCTCTTCTTGCCTAATTCCATGGTTAGAATTCGAATTCAAGGTCAGCTTCATGGCTAATTCTCGAAACCCTATCTTTCTAGCCGTCTCTTTTCATCCTTCCTTGGAGTTTTCACCTTGGCCAACCTGTAAGAACTCAAGGACGCCATTAGAGCTTGGAGCTCAAGAAGCAAGCTTTAGGCGGGTTTTATAACTCTTGCTGGGACAATTATGTATAATTGTCTCACCCCGTAGGCTTCAACTTTTTAGGTGGACGTCAGAGACGAAGGAACCAGCCTACAGGTGACCAGTCTCAGCAACAGCAGCACCCGGGGCAGCAGTAATCTCAGGTGGAGATTTGTCCTGCCATGTGGTGTAGTTAGAGTCAGTCCTATGTGTCCTCTGTACTCTCAGGTCTTGGAGTCTTGTGTTATGTGATCTTGAGATTTTGTATCTTGATGTATATAATTACTCAAGAAGTAATTATCCTGAGATGTAAACAGTTACCTCTCTTTATGAAAGGATTTCTTTTATGGATACAAGTTCTTATCTCGAAAAGTTTTAATTTCCCGTGATTTTTGTCTTCCTCTGATTACCGATTCGCTTCCGCTAAGTTTTAATCGTGTTTATGTCATGGTTTGGAGATCAGAGCCCACAAGTAGTGGTATCAGAGCTCCAGGTTCAGTCGAGTCTACAGAGGCATAGGCCTTAGGATGTCGAGTCTACCTTTAGTACTCCTTCCTCATCTAATAGAATCTTCTGCTCCTCAGGAGAAGAAGATACATAAGAATGTCAGAACATCGTGATGAGCACGTGGCAGAGAGTAGTGCTAGTGCACCTCAAGGCGATGCAAGAGTTCCGAGAATAGAACAACCTGCACCTGAGTCGCCAAGAGAGCCACCCCAGTTCAACCCAGCTGACATGAGTGATCCAGCTGTACAGACGATGTTCAAGCAGTTTATGACTGCCATGACACATATAATCGATAGGATGCCCATTCCTGCACCTAGGGCACCTGTCCAGCCTGAAGTACAAGGTATTGGTAAGACATTCGAACGACTTCGTCGTGTCGGAGCTACCAAGTACTTCAGAACTGCCGACCCTGCAGATGCTGACTTATGGTTGACAGAGTTGGAGAAGGCTTTCAGGATTCTTATGATTCCGGAAGCTGAGAAGGTTAGACATGCTGTCTATCTTCTCAAATGCAGTGCTGGTCACTGGTGGAACATGGAAGAGCAGAAGAGACCTGGAGTAGAGTTCTCGTGGGAAGAGTTTCGTCGGGAATTTATCAATAGATATTTTCCAAAGACCTTCCTAGATGAGAAGATCTCTCAGTTTGAGAAACTAAGGCAGGGTATGATGAACATTAGTGAGTATGAAGCTAAGTTCATGGAGTTGCTGCGGTTCTGTCCGCACATGGCCACTACGGATGAGGAAAGAATCAGAAGATTCGAGAAGGGTTTGAATTCTGATATGTCAACCCCTGTGTCTGCCTTAGAAAACAGAGAGAGATTCTCTACCTTCGTTGAGTCAGTCCGAATGATAGAGAGATCTGTGGTTGAGAAAAGACAAACCCATAAAAGATATCCACAGTTCCAGGGTTCTTCATCTAGGGATTCCAAGAAACCTAGATTCTCTGCACCTAACCCTCCACCACCCAGATCAAGTTTTCAAACTCAATGGAAACCAAGCAGAGGTAGAGGGCGGAGTCAACCGCTTCAAGGGACGCACAGTTCTGCATCAGTGTCAGTTACTGGACCACCCAGACCACAGCAACAGGAGAAGAGTTGCTACAACTGTGGTAAGGTGGGACACTTGATGAAGGATTGCCGTTCTAGGCCTGTCAGTGTGACACAACAACCTCCGAGACAGAATCAACAGGAATCTCAGAATAGACAACATCAAGGAGCAGCTCGAGGACGTGGACAAGCGTCTCAAGCTGGATCATCAGCACCACCTCAACACCAGGCGACTGCGAGGTTCTATGCTATGAACCCACCTGAGGCAGTGGTCAATCCACGGGTAGTGGCAGGTCAGATGAAACTTTTATATTCTGATATGTCTATACCCTGTGATGTATCTGTTCTGATTGATCCGGGTGCTACACACTCTTTCATCACTCGTGAAGTGATTCGTAACTGTAATGTGACTGTTAGTCATAGAGCAGATAGTTTGTTGTTAGAGACTCCGTTGAGTGGGTCTGCCGTTTTGCAGGAGGTATGTTCTCCCTGCATCCTTTTCTTTTCTGACCATCGCATTCAAGTGGAACTTATACCACTTGATATGCAGGGATTTGATATAATCCTCGGGATGGATACCTTAGAAAGGTATAGAGTTGTCTTGGATTGTGAGTCCAAGTTGGCTGTGTTTGCTGATGAAAGCAGCACATGGATCTTTCAAGGAGAAAGAAAGATTCTGCCCACCTATCTTATATCAGCTATGGTTGCTGATAAGCTGTTGAGGCAAGGATGTTATGCATTCTTAGCCCATGTGGTAGATGTTACCAAGGAAAGGACCAACCCTGCTGAAGTTCCCATAGTCAGGGAATTCGAGGATGTGTTTCCTGAAGAACTTCCTGGTATACCACCACCTCGGGAGATTGACTTTGAAATCAATCTGATTCTAGATACGAAACCCATAGCTCAAACTCCGTATAGGATGGCGCCTGCCGAGATGGCAGAACTCAAGAAACAGCTTCAAGAGCTACTTGAGAGAGGTTTTATCCGACCGAGTACTTCACCTTGGGGCGCTCCGGTCTTGTTTGTTAAAAAGAAAGATGGGTCAATGCGGTTATGCATCGACTACAGACAACTCAATAAAGTGACAATAAAGAATAAGTATCCTCTGCCGAGGATTGATGATCTCTTTGACCAGTTGCGTGGTGCAACAGTCTTTTCAAAGATAGACTTGAGGTCTGGATATCATCAACTCCGTATTAAGGATAGTGACATATCCAAGTCTGCCTTAAGGACAAGATATGGTCACTATGAGTTCACGGTTATGTCGTTTGGACTAACCAATGCACCAGCTGCATTTATGGAACTCATGAATAGAGTTTTTTGACCTTTCCTTGATCAGTGTGTTGTCGTCTTCATAGATGACATACTGATTTATAGTAAGGATGCCCAGCAGCATGAGCAACATCTTCGCCAAGTTTTGACCTTGCTAAGAGAACATAAGCTGTACGCCAAGTTTAGCAAGTGTGAGTTCTGGCTGCCGGAGGTATCTTTTCTTGGACATGTGATATCTGCCTCGGGAATTCGTGTTGACCCTACAAAGGTAGAATCTGTTCTACAATGGGAACAACCGAAAACACTGACGGAGATCCGAAGTTTCTTGGGGTTAGCTGGCTATTATCTAAGGTTCATTAAGAACTTTAGTTCTATAGCTTTACCTTTGACCAAGTTAACTCGGAAAGATGTTCCTTTTTCTTGGAGTGATAAGTGTCAACAATCTTTCCAGCTGCTGAAGGAGAGGTTGATAAGTGCACCTGTGCTAGTGCTACCTGAACAAGGAAAAGGGTATATAGTTTTCTGTGATGCTTCCAAAAATGGACTAGGATGTGTGTTGATGCAGGATAAACAAGTGATTTCTTTTGCTTCCCGACAGCTTAAGAAACACGAGGAGAATTATCCGACACACGATCTAGAGTTAGCTGCTGTGGTTCATGCCTTGAAGATCTGGAGGCATTATCTCTACGGAGAAACATTCCAGATTTTCACAGACCACAAAAACCTTAAGTATATCTTCTCTCAGCATGAGCTCAACATGAGGCAACGTCGCTGGATGGAGTTAATCAAGGACTACGACTGTACAATTGATTACCATCCAGGTAAGGCCAATGTTGTTGCAGATGCCTTGAGTAGGAAATCAGCAACATCAACCACGAATGGAGCACAACTAAACTCTTTAGTATGCTCTAGAAGAGATATGCTTATCTCTTTAAGGCAAGACAATGTATAGTTGAAGGTGTCATTGCTAGCCGGTTTGTTAGCTGAGATGCATATTAAACCTACCCTAAGAGAGCAGATTAAAGAAGCACAGCTAGATGATGCTGCAGTTCAACATATAAGATCTGAGTATGGAAATGAGAAGCAAGATGGTTTTCATGACTCAAAAGATCAAGTAGCTTGTTATAATGGAAGAATGATAGTGCCGGATGTGGAAAACTTGAGGAAGTTAGTCCTGGAAGAAGCCCATTCTTCCATGTATGCTATGCATCCAGGGAGCACCAAGATGTATCGGAATTTGAAGGATCTGTATTGGTGGCCTGGGATGAAGAAGGACGTTGCAGAGTTTGTTCTGAGGTGTCCTATGTGTCAGCAAGTTAAAGCTGAACACCAGAAGCCTGCAGGGACAATGCAACCTTTACCCATATCACAGTGGAAGTGGGACCATGTGACCATGGACTTTGTTGTTGGCCTACCCAGGACAAGCAAAGGACATGATTCCATTTGGGTAATTGTTGATAGGTTGACTAAGACAGCACATTTCTTACCTGTCAAAACAACCTATTCTGCTGAAAGGTTATCAGAGTTGTATGTTCAAGAGAAAGTGCGTTTGCACGGAGTTCCTATCACAATAGTTTCTGACCGAGGTCCTCAGTTTACAAGTCGTTTTTGGGAACAGTTACACAGAGCCTTAGGCACTTAGCTGAGGTTTAGTACGGCCTTTCATCCACATACTGATGGACAGTCGGAAAGGACCATACAAACCTTAGAAGACCTGTTGCGAGCATGTGTTCTCGAGTTCACCGGAAGTTGGGATCTACACCTAAGCCTGATAGAGTTTGCCTATAACAATAGCTATCAGCATAGTATTGATATGGCACCTTATGAAGCCTTATATGGTATACGTTGTAGATCACCCTTGTGTTGGTTTGAGACTGGTGAGCACCAGTTGTTAGGTCCTGACCTGGTGCAGCAAACCGCAGAAAAGATTAAAGTTATACAACATAAGATTAAGACTGCTCAGGATAGGCAGAAATCTTATGCTGAAAAACGTCGTAGACCCTTAGAGTTCCAGGTTGGAGACAGAGTGTATCTTAAGGTCTCACCTTGGAAAGGGGTCCTTCGTTTTGGAAGAAAAGGGAAGTTAGCTCCTAGATATATGGGGCCTTATCCAATCATTGAATGGATTGGAAAGGTAGCATATAAACTAGAGCTTCCCCCAGAATTACAGAGGTTACATCCTGTGTTTCACATTTCTATGTTGAAGAAATGTCACCCAGACACCGAGTCAGTTCTACAACCTATGGAAGTAGAATTGAATGATGACATATCCTATGAGGAGGGACCGGTGTCAATCCTTGATAAACGAATTAAAAAGTTAAAGAAGAAAGATATAAGTCTTGTGAAAGTCCTCTGGAACCATCGTGGTATTGAAGAAGCCACTTGGGAATTAGAGGATGAGATGAGAAGGAAGTATCCTGCCCTTTTCTCTTAGTATGTTTTATCGATTTCGGGGACGAAATCCTTGTAAGGGGTGGATAATTTGTAACATCCCTGACCTGGGTTATGAGTTAACCCTAGGTGTTTTGCCTAAATATGTGATTAAATCTTTGTGATTAACTCTGAGCATGTAATTAAGTTTCTCAGAAACATATATTTCAATATTTGCTCCTTTTTATTTAAAGTTGTAGCATTGTTTTGATATACAGGGACCTATGTGCAATTTACCCAGTTAAAAGGGTTAGCTTGCAATTTGCACATGATGAGATGTTCCTCTGATGTTGAGACATCATGCGAATCTCTTTGGCAAAGTTTGAGGGATTTCCCAAGCTAGAGCACCAAGGTGCAGCTGTGGAAGCAATCCCAGGGCTTGAAACCCTAATTTGGGGTAAAATGCAATTTACCCAAATAAAAGGATGCAATTTGTAAAGAATGTCATCTAAAGTATCTTTTTAGACTCTTGCCATCATTTAGAGAAGAAATGATGAGGAATTCACCTCAATTGAGTTATCAAGTTAAGAAATAGGCTTTGTGATTAAATAATCAGGGTATATGTGCAATATCCCTTTAAGTATGAACTTTATTATTAGATTGTTCTTCCTTGCCTTCTTTTCTATAACTTAAGATAAGGTTTGTCCTTAGAATAAAGAGGAAGGGACGAGCAAGTAATAAAGGAAGGACTTAGTTGGAATTAAAGGAAACTTATGCACTAATGTTGAAAATCCTACCCCATGTATATAAGCTCTCCTTCCCTTAGTTGCAAGGGAACTTACCCTTCGTTCCCTTACTGTTTCATTTCACCAAAGACGACCAAGGATTGCCTTGGATCTAAGGAGGACGACCAAGGGGTGCAAGGTAGGTTTAAACCCCTCTTCTTGCCTAATTCCATGGTTAGAATTCGAATTCAAGGTCAGCTTCATGGCTAATTCTCGAAACCCTATCTTTCTAGTCGTCTCTTTTCATCCTTCCTTGGAGTTTTCACCTTGGCCAACCTGTAAGAACGCAAGGACGCCATTAGAGCTTGGAGCTCAAGAAGCAAGCTTTAGGCGGGTTTTATAACTCTCGCTGGGACAATTATGTATAATTGTCTCACCCCGTAGGCTTCAACTTTTTAGGTGGACGTCGGAGACGAAGGAACCAGCCTACAGGTGACCAGTCTCAGCAGCAGCAGCACCCGGGGCAGCAGTAATCTCAGGTGGAGATTTGTCCTGCCATGTGGTGTAGTTAGAGTCAGTCCTATGTGTCCTCTGTACTCTCAGGTCTTGGAGTCTTGTGTTATGTGATCTTGAGATTTTGTATCTTGATGTATATAATTACTCAAGAAGTAATTATCCTGAGATGTAAACAGTTACCTCTCTTTATGAAAGGATTTCTTTTATGGATACAAGTTCTTATCTCGAAAAGTTTTAATTTCCCGTGATTTTTGTCTTCCGCTGATTACCGATTCGCTTCCGCTAAGTTTTAATCGTGTTTATGTCATGGTTTGGAGATCAGAGCCCACAGTTTGGTCCAAACCACCTTGAAATAGATTGGATCATCTAGGGTTTCCTCCAATCAATCAATTGATTTTTAGGGTTTGTTCTATTGAATCGATCATCAATTGAATAGTTGAGAGTACATTCAATTACAGCCCTTGGATTTCCAACTATCCATCATAGCCCTTGAACTCCAAACGGTCTTGAGATAGTTTGGACCATCAACCAAGAAATTGATCCAATTCAAATAGGAATTCTCCAATCAATCGATTAGGGTTTGCAATCCATTGATCATTTTTCTAGAATTAATTATAATCAAATCAATTTGATCCATTGGATCTCCATCAATCACATCAGCAATTATCCCCAAATGGTTTTGAAGTCCAATATATCCATTCGATCTTGAGATCCATTACCCATTCGGTTTTGGACTCAATTACCCATTCGAACTTGTTGTTAATTACCCATTCGGTCTTGTACTTAATTACCCATTCAGTTTGGATTAGATTACCCATTCGGTCTTGGTTTCAACTACCCATTTGGTCTTGGATACAACTACCCATTCGGTCTTGGGTTCAATTGCCCATTCGGTCTTGAAACAGAATCAACTCAATCGGTTTTGAAACCGAATGAACTCAATTGGTTTTAAAAACCGATTTCCCCTTCCTTTGTTGAGGTGTGTTCTTAAGATGACATCATCATCTTCAAGCTTCAAACCTTCGAAATTAGTTGTGATTCTTATGGTAATTACAACAACTAATCAAAAGGAAATCGAGAGAATAGAAAGGTTCAACACAAATTGAATAAAATGCAAGCAATAATGACATTTAAGGGTTCAAATTATTTAACCTGCCTTCAAAACTGAATCCAAGATTCAAGCTTCACGTCCTCAATGGTGAATGAAGCTTTCAAAACTGCCCAAGGTCCGTCCTCAAGCTTTTAAGTGAAAAGGAATGGCTAGGATTGAAGATTGAATGAAGAAAAGAAGAAATCAAGCATTGATTTTCGATTTCCACCATGAAACCAAGGTTGAAGATGACTATGGACCTTACCTACAGGTTGGGGCACGTCCTCCTGTTTCTCCTAAGCTCCCTTGTGTTCAACTAAAGCAAGGAAAGAAAGAAGGGTCAAAAAAGCCTTTCATTTGAGTTTGAAATGAGATGTTTATAAGGGAATTCAAGGAGAGAGAAAGTGATAATAAAATCCTTTTATTTCCAAAATTGATGCCACATACTCCCCTAAATCCCTTTCATACGAAGACATCCCCCACCTTGAAATTCTTCTTCATTATCCATGAATTAAAGGAAAACAAATTAAGCACCTTAAGCATTATAATAATAATATCCAAAATTGAGTGGATATTACTTTTTAGTTAACTAATGTGAGTGGGCTCTCCACTCACTTTAGATATTTTGTGGCATTTGCAAGGCACAAGGACGTTCACACTTATGCAATTTCAACCATATCAATTTTGGTTGAAGGGCACTTCAATTAATATATTTATTTTTGTATTAAATTGAATTAGGGTTTCAATTATGCTTAAATCTTGATTATTATAATATCAAGATTCTCTCTCCTCCAAAGTGATTCAAATGAGACGCCCCTCTCATTTTATTTCCTCTACATGATGCCAAGAAACATTAGGGACTCTATAGAGGTGGTATTTTGCATATTGAACCCTAGGTTTTGGGTAAATTGCACATTACACCAAAACTAGGTTTTAATGCACAAACATTGCTTAACAAGCTCTTTCTTAGTGCTCAGGCTATCACAAGCCATAACTCTACATCATTCTCATTATTATGATGCTTAAGCACTTGAGGAAAATTTTACCATGTAATATTTTCAAGTTAACCCCTCAACTTGGGTAATTTGCACTTTAGTCCAAACAAACAAAACATTGTTTAAACATTATTCAAAAAGGACAAAAATTGAAACATAAGTTCCTCTTGGGCCTTAATTACTTTTCAAAAAGTAAGATCAAGCATATAATTATCTTTATTAAACAAAACATCTAGGGTTTAAGCATAACCCAGGTCAGGGATGTTACATGTTAGATATTGTTGTAGAAATTAGGATGACATTAATACATCAAGACTATCATGTGTTTTACTTATCACTACAACTTATTAGTCATGATATTTGATATAAAATAAAAGACATAGAGCTTGTTAGTGAATAAATGTACCATATATACCCACTTTGAGTATTATAGTGGAAGTCTAAAAAGACAATCATAATCACATTTGATTTTTGTCTTTGGATCTAAAGTCACTACACTGATAGCATGTTGTTCAGGGTACTTTAACGTTACTCAGTGTGACCTTAAAAAATGGTTGCCATACAAGATGGTATTGAGTGCATTGTGAAACATGTGGATTACAATGAGTGATGTAGATGGAGTATCTTCCTCTTATTTGAGTAACATATCAACCATTTAACTAATAAGACTACAAAATACATGTCCATGCTCATGTGAGTCAACACTTCATGTTAATCTCATGTGTATCTAAATATTATATTGTTTATCGAGAAACAAAGATTGTACATTATGAGGATGACTATTCCTTGCCTCAAATTTGATGTGAATATCACAAACAAAGGGATTATATCTGCATGTAAATACTAGTCACACATATCAAGGTGTTGGGATGTCAATGATGTGTTGTTATATATTGATCATTACTTTCAATGTGGTAATATTATTGCATAAACTACTACAAAAATAATGTGGATATTATAGTATCTCATGCATAGTTTTCACAGTGAAGAGTATAATCATCAGAAGAAGTTGGAATTATTACTAAATATAATATTAATTAACTAGAACAATAACATACTACTCAAAAATATAGACAGTTAGCTAGGAGGTCTAGATAATCCATTGTATGTATGTCAAGTGGATGACTCATGTGATAAGAATATAGACGAAATAAATATAAATTTTCTAAAACACAATAAAATTGGTGGGAGTCACCGTCAGTCAACTAGACATCATTCATTGACTAATATGATCAGTTCAACTGCTTATTGATATTATTTCTAGAAAATTTTAACCCATCTATCTGATCAAATGGCAAGTCTGCAAGCGGTCACATAAATACAAGTTGTGGCTTTAAATTTATCAATATTTATCTTAACCATATTCTCTTTCTCCCTTAATTAAACGAGCATGATGATTAGGTTTGAAGGATATGTTTTAATATGTAGGACACCATATCCATCATTAACTACAAGGAATAAATAGAAATACTACCATGTTTCCCAAGAGAGATTGTTGTTTCCCTTCATCTCAAGTAGCAGCATGGAGTTCCATGTCACCCATGTGGAGTATGTGGAGATGCAAGCCTAGAGACTATGTTAGGAGGATGTCATCAACTAAATTTTACGCACCACCACAAACAACACACATCACCACATTAAATGTCCTTGTACTTTCTATAAAACAAGGTATATCTCATAGCCCCTCTTCCTAAACACATTGGTGATGAGATATGTTTGTGGGTTTGGATGAAATCTTTGTTACTTTTATTGCTCCTAGTACAGCCCATAAAACCCAACAACAGTATTAGAGATGTGTCAATATACATTGTGATTGGATTTATATTAAAATGATGGGATTTATTTTATGCCCTCTATGCATTTTTGTGTGATGTAAATGAAATAGTATTGATATTCATATTCTTTTGAATACTACATATATCAAAGATATATTTTTTAGCTTGCATGTTGGGGTCAACTATATATTAATGTAATTTTTCCTAGTTCATAGAAGTGAATTTTGTAGACCTTTTCAGCTATGCTACCTCCACGAACCCACAAAGAGAAACAACCCCTCAAACATCACTTTTTGACTAGGAAGTGGAATACCCACACAAGGCCATTGCAATTATTATAAGATTGTATCTCAAGACATTGTAACATTCCAAAATTTTAAGTCTAATAATTTAGTTTTTCTCAAATAGAAACATATGAGGGTCTTAATGAAAAAATACCATGAAATGGTATTTATTTATTTTTTGAGGTAGGAAATGCAAAATGGGACTCAAAATGCATTCTTCTCTTTATGTGTGCATTATGTGCTGTAATTAACTCAAAAATATAAATTTTAGTCCTTCCTTTCCCTTTTTCTCTCTCCTACCATTAAGGATGTTTAAAGAAATAAAAGAGGAAGGAAAAAATGAGTGAAATTCGAAAATGTAAGTACATAACTTGAATAATAAGTGTCCCCTTCTCCTTGGTATAGCTTTTAAACAATAAGGAAAGTCATTTCCCATTAATTCACCTTTTTATTCCATAAACATCAAGTTAATGACGAATATAGAAATTAAAAGAAAGTGAAGCCAAAAACATGAATTTGATTTGACTAAGAAGGATCTAGACTTCCTTATAAGTGTGTGATCAAATTTTGGGTTTGTATGGACTTTGTTTGACCCTTCAATTAAATTAGGAAAGTTTTTTTTTATTTACTGAATCTCGAAATGCATTCAATGCACTGATTTTCCTAAAGTTTCATATTTAATTGTAGCACACCCCCTTTCCTTCATTTTCCTTTATTGACCACATCACATGACCGTATGATCATGATCTGATGGTGTCTGCATCATCTCCTTCTCCAACCTTTCTTGCATGTATAAAGGCAGCAACAACGATTCCCTTCCTGGTCTTTTTCTCCCACCTTTCTCGATCATTTTTAGAGATTTCTTCTCCTATGGATCTGTGGTGATGATGCAAATCCATCAAACCCTAGATCACCTTTCCATGTGGGTTGTGTACAAAACACCCAACTTAGGGCTTGTCTTTCTCCCAACCCCGAGTCACAGAGGCATCCAAGGGTCGTGTCTTTACTATCTAAGGGATCGAGCATGATCCTTAGGCCTCGCAAGTTCCTCCTCCTCTGTCAATTTTATCCCTGAGCCCAAGGTACCCTATCCTACTCAGCCTCCACCTCTGGCCATCATTGTCATGTTTTAGTCCTCAACATGCTTTCTCTGCAAATGGGTGCTCAGTGATAAATGAACCACTTCCCTTCTTTTCCTTTTTCCCGTTTTTCATGCTTTGGCCTCAATCAATGTGTCCTATATTCGGGCTTTAGGGCCTCACCAGCATTTACTTTTTTGGCCACTCTGGTACCCCTCCAACCATGCAAATGCCTTCGATGGATTTTAGTTGCCTATGCAATTGTTTTGCCTCCTTGAGTAAACACACTTCAGTATAGTTTTCTTAGTTTTAGATCTTTGATCACCTTCCCCTATTTTTGCTACTATTTTGATGACACAACTGCTTTGTGACCTTCTTCTCCCCATAATGTTGTGATTGTCTTTGTCTTAGACTCACAAACCATCCCCTCTCATTTTGTGCTTCCTCTGCTATATCTTTTTTGGGACCCAACATGTGCCTCACTGTGCTCCACCATGGCCGAAGAGCTTCTCCAACATTAGCGCACCACTAGGATCGAGCTTTGGCTCATTAGCCTCAAATTGGTGCAAACATGCCATAGTGGATCCTAGTTTCTCTCTCTTAGCCCTCTAGCGCTTGCCCTGACCAGATTTAGGATCTTTAGGCTACTTGTTCAAGTGTCGTGGCCTAAAGGAGGAACAAGCCATGTTGTGTTTGACCTGAGTGCCCCCGTATGTTCAATTGGATGATTATATGTGCAAGGGCATGTCAAGATTTTGACGCATGCTTCATTTTTTATCCGCGATATAATTCAGGTAACCTAATGACACTTTTGACCCTGCATCATAGATTAACATGTCACGTGCATCAATGTTTTCCTGTCTTTATGCCTTTTTATTTACATTGTGTGTATTTTCAACTAATCAATGTCATGGTATGGTCTCCTAAATTCTAATTGGTCAGTATGATAAAATCCATACAAATTACAAACGACCTAAGAAAAATGAGAAAAATACTCTTTGGAAAGGGTTTTTCATGAGGAACCCAAATATCTAGGTTTCAAACTCTATTTTATCTTGATCAAACTTGGTATTCATGAGAAATGAAATTAGGGTGTAGTGGATTGTATAAATGTACATGTTATGATAATAATCATATTTCAGGTGACTAAAGTGTTGACTCGAGGTCTAAATTGACTATACCCTTGTTTTGATGAAGACTAAACCATTCCACTTATTCGTGTCTAATGCTTCTACTTGAGTAATTTCAGATTAGGCATAGACACACTCCAAATGCCCTAACTTGTGCATCTCGACTTGGAGAAAAGACAAGTCAAAGTCAATGCAAGTGCACATTTTTGTAATATGATGCAAATCCAGTAGAATCATGTTGTAAATCACTTGTAATGATTGTATGACTTGTAATTAAGCTTAGAAAAATTAGGAGTACTTAAATTGAATATTTAAGCACTCAAAAGCCATTTTCTAAAATTCACATCAGGTTGTTCATCGGTTGAGTTGCAAACTCGACCGATCCTGATTGGATCTTGAAAATGACTTTTAATCAGTCGAGCTTACACTTCACAGAACTCAATCGATCCCTCTACTGACCAAAATTGATTTAAGTGAATCGGTCGAGTTACCCCAGGACTGTTGGTATGTATGCTCATAGAGTAAGTCATGTGATGATTGTAATGGGATACTTTGTAAATGATTTGAATAATAATAAAGGCAATTTCCGATCTATATGTTTTAACTGTTTCTGAGATGATAGTGTAACATGATAGATGCCTAAAGAAATGTTTACTCGATGATGTATGCTTTTAGGTTCAAGACCTAAACGACGAGATCATACGGATGTTAAGAGTATACATTCTTGTTTTGTCCCTAGTCAGTTGTTATTGTGGAAATAACGATAGACATCAATAAAACTAAAGACTAGATTGTGTATTGGTTGATGACATAATCTCATTAGTCATGATATAGTGATATCAAACCAAGCACATAGGTACTTGTTAGAGAACGAGTGTACCGGACAGACCCACCGTGAGAGTGACACATGGAACCATGATTTGGTAGTCACAGTCAGCTATCACAGTGATGGTGGTGAGTGTGATTCTTCGACCTGAAATCACTACACTCAACACATGTCATTGGGTACACTTTGACATCATCAAACGCAGTCCTGAAACATGGGTTGTTATAAAGGTGATGATTGGGTGATTTTGATACATGGGGATTTTGAGGGGTGAGTGATAGATATGGGATTTGTCCCTCCTAAGGGAGTTTGATGTCCATGGCCACTTGATGAGTAGGATTGAGAAAGGCATGTGCATGCATGTGTGAATCAATATGTGATATTGATGTCACACACATCTCACCCAGTCTGCTCTGAGATCAAGGAAATGGATGAACGTTGAAAGGATGATTGTACCATGCCTTGAGTTCATTTAGGACATTAGTGACAAAGGAATTATACATTCGCTATAACACCATTCACGGATTGTAGGAGTGAAAGTAGTTCTCCAAATTTCTATTTCACTTGGGTAGCACTGATGTGTGACTAGGCACTGCTCTTTGCTTATGAAGTCATAAGTGTTATGGACTTTCATTGCCAACGTGAAATGGACTTGCAGGGTCACACACACTAGGACATGTTCCTGGAAGAGGAGTTTCTCCATAAATCTTGTTTGGATTGATTACTAAAGGAGTTTAGTAGTTCAATTTAACACCCAATCGATTGATAGCTCAAAAGCATAGTGTTCAAGGTGTTGGATCAGATGATTAGAGTATCAGATTGATTGAAACTGCAATTGACTGATCTGTTTCCCCAACCGATCAGCTCATAGAAATGAACCGATCAGCTTAGGCTAGCGAGCTGACCGGATTAGGTCAATGAATCGATCGGTTCACATTGTTGAACTGGTTGGGTGACCAACCGAGTTCGTTTGACTTGTCAAATTTGATTTGGATAAGGACTAATATATGAGTAGTTAGAAATGAACATGAAAGTCAATCTGAGTTGGACCAGGAGCATGAACTGATCGGCTCAAGCATGAATCGATCGGCTCAGATGCTCCAAACGATCAGTTCAAGTATGAGCCGATCGGCTCAGGTCACTAACCGACCATTTCGTGCTTGAAACGATCGGTTCAACTGGCACAGTTTGTCAGATTTTGTGGAAAATCTTGAATCCTTCTACTCCTGCTTTGATCCTGCATTGCCCGGGGTAGAGAACCTTGTCCCATGACCCTCCTATATATAGGGGTATTGGGGGATTCACTCAGTACAACTCAGAATACAAGTTGCTCTACAAAGTTGTCGTTCTCTCAGGTTGTGGTAACCAAGAGAGCCTGAGCAAGTGCTACCTGATAAGGGAGGAAAAACAAGGGAAAGACAACTGTAGAAAAGTGAATGGTGGTAGGAGAGTGTGTCAGTGACTAGTATGCCGACAGGAGGGTATGACTTCTTTCAGTGCCTTGTGAGATAAGGCGACCGGATTTCCAGACAGTCTGTGTGGACGACTGTAGAGGCGGGAGACATCTGCCACTCAGAGGACAGTTGTCAATCTCGACAGTCCCGGTGAGACTAGGAGCTACACAGACACCGTCCAAGACCAGAGGTTAAGACCGTGCTAGCCTCAAGGTAACGGCGTCGAGCAAGCCTCGGGACAAAGTATGTCTCTACAAACCATCCTTCCTATTATATAGACGTTGACGCGATTCCTTTACACTGGGGTTGAGGAGAAAATATTTGTTTCTGCTGCCATCTCTGCCTCCTCTAAAACCCAACAGTGGTATTAGAGCCATGTCAAATGCTCTATACTTTAGGATTATCGATGTGATCGATTTTGGTTTGTCGCCTTTATTTATTGCATACGATGCAAATAAAATTGGCTTTATGCATGTCCAATCTTAAATCCACAAATCCCAAAATACATATATGATATGTAATATGAATGCGCTCGATACACGTTGCCCTTAAATGAGTTTTGTCGTGGATGCATAGTGTATTTATGGCCAATAAACCCTATGTATATGTGCTTGGTTGAATGTGGTTGCTTGCATCTCGGTCTGCGCACTGATTCCCTCCTCCTTTTCTTGATGTAACTCGAGATAACTCAAGATTTCTTTCCTACCTCTGCTCCTCCCAAATGTAACTCGGGGTTTCACAATTCAAATGTAAATAAGATAGAACTTTTATTTCTTGTTATGTCAAAGAACGGCGGACAACCTGATGACGATTGAGACGATCGGTTCAAGGCATGAATCGATCGGTTGGCATTCTAGACGACCAGTTCGAGGAGCGAGATGAGAAGGTGGTGACTTGAGGAGATGCACGACAACCAGTGAACCAATCGACTGGAGGTGCCAGTCGATCGGCTGGTGGCACCCAACCGACCGGCCTGATGGCGAGCCAATCAATCATGGAGATGAGTTGATCAAATCCAGAAAGGCAAAGCATAGAGTTCATCTTGTACATGTTGCATGTGATGTAGACCTAGATGACAGTGATTCCTCTTGGCTCGAGGAATCACATTAGGATGGCCATAATCATCGCTTTTATCTTTTCGCATGTTTTCTGTGGCATATAGCATATATATGATACGTACTATATATTGTGGTGATTGGATATGTATGTGTACGTACAAAACCATATCCCTTATTAAATATTAAAGTTTTAGATTCCTTCCAAATGCGACACACGTGAAAAGCTTGATCGTCCAAGTGTGGGCACACCCTAGCGTGGTGCATTGTCTATCTTGTGGAAGCGTGAAGGATGGATATGTGGGTCTGCCCTAGCAGGGTGCATATTCATCGTGTTGGCTTTGGGTCGGACTTAACAAGGTAACCTAGATAGGATCTAGCACCTTGAGGCATGGAGGTGATCATGGCAAGGAGTTGCATATGACATCTTTCAAGAGTTGCATATGATGCAATTGGCAAAAGTTGCCTACCTAAAAGATCTAAGTTGTGGGTGACAACCCTAGCTGGTCCATGACTCCGAGAATTTTAGGATCTTAACCCACTAGGAGATTGTACACTACAATTTTCTGAATTGATGGTGAGGGCTACCAATTTGAACAAAAATAGTGGGAGGGGTAATTAATTAAAGGCCTAATTAACTATCATCAAATTTTATTCAAATCAAATCAAAAGGAGTTTTGACAAATGCAATTTTCTCTTGTAGAATGGCAAAAGAATCATCTTTTATAATGGGCAAATTAATTGACAATAAATTCCATAACTAGTTAGGGATTGTGAGAAGTGTTCTGTACAATCCAAATATATTGGTAGTCTTTGAATCCACTCTATGTATGCTTAATGCACTTAAAACATGGAGAGGATGGAAGGAATGATGGAAGAAGAAGTGAGAGATAGAGATCTTTACTTCTGGTGTATACGTGATAGAGATTAATTTTACTAATTCTTTGTCATGGGTACTTGATACCGGGTGTGGATCTCACATTTGTTCAAATGTGAAGGATCTTAAGAGAAGTAGGCCTTTAGGGAAAGGCGAGGTTGAACTACGTGTTGCCAATGGGGTAAGGGTTGTCTCCAGTTCCGTAGGAACCTATGAGTTAACTCTGCCTAGTGGGTTAATAATAGAGTTGAAGAACTGCTATTATGTACCTGCCAAAAATAGGAATCTCATTTCTGTTTCTTGTTTAGACAAAGATGGTTTTGAATTTCTCATTAAGAATGGAAAATGTTCCATTTCAAAAGATGGGATCCTTTATGGAAGTGCCCCAGTGTCTTATGGTCTATACTTGATAGATCTAGAAACAAGCGTATACATTGTAAACACCAAAAGGTAAAAACTCAACAACTCAAACAAAACATATCTTTGGCATTGTCGTCTAGGGCACATAAATGAGAAGCACATTTCTAGACTCCATAAAGATGGTTATCTAGACTCTTTTGATTGTGAATCAATAGAGACATGTGAATCTTGTTTGTTGGGTAAGATGACCAAGACTCCCTTTTTAGGTAAAGGTGAGAGAGCTAGTGATCTATTAGGACTCATACATACTGATGTATGTGGGCCTTTTAGAACTAATGCCAGAAATGGGTGTCAGTACTTCATTACCTTCACTGAAGACTTCAGTAGGTATGGCTATGTATATCTGATGAAACATAAGTCAGAAACCCTTGAAAGGTTCAAGGATCTCATGAATCAAGTACAAAACCAACTTGGTAAAAGTATTAAAGCACTTCAATCTGATCGAGGTGGAGAATACTTAAGCCAAGAGTTTAAGGACCTTCTGCGAGCCTGTGGTATCGTATCACAATGGACTCCTCCTGAAACACCACAGCATAATGGTGTGTCTGAAAGAAGGAATCACACGTTACTGGACATGGTGCGATCAATGATGAGTTTTGTTAATCTTCAGATTTCCTTCTGGGGTCATGCTCTTGAAACTGTTGTGTTTACACTTAACCGAGTACCATCTATATCGGTTCAAAATACACCATATGAGATATGGCATGGGAAGCGTCATGATTTGTCTTTTATTAATATTTGGGGTTGTAAGGCTTACATCAAGAAAATGTTTCCTGATAAGCTTGGACTTAAGTCTGATAAATATTATTTTGTTGGATACCCCAAGGAAACAAGGGGATACTATTTAAACCACCCTACTGACAACAAATTGTTTGTTGCTAGGACAGTTGTATTCCTAGAATAGGAATTTATTTCCAAAGGAAGAAGTGGGAGGAAAATAGAGATTGAAGAGGTTCAAGCCCAATAAGAAAACATTGAACCAATAGATGTACAAGAGGAACATAGAGATTCACAAGGTGTTGTGGAATCTCAGCCTCCTCAAATAACACAAGGACCTCATAGATCTAGTAAGACACGCCTTGAACCTGAAAGGTTTGGATACCTTGTGACTCAAGAAGGCGGTGAGTTGATCATAGATGATGATCCAACTACCTATCTAGAGGCTATGGAGGGACCATTTGAGAAATGGCTTGAAGCCATGAAATCTGATATGGAATCCATGTATTCCAACAAAGTATGGACTTTGGTGGAATCACCCAAAGGGGTAAAACCCATAGGGTACAAGTGGGTCTTCAAGAAGAAGACCGACATGGATGGCAATGTGCAAACTTATAAAGGCAGATTGGTTGTGAAGGGTTTCTGACAAGTTCAAGGTGTTGACTATGACAAAACTTTTTCTCCAGTTGCCATGATTAAGTCCATCAGGATCATGCTTGCTATTGTGGCTTACTATGACTATGAAATTTGGCAAATGGATGTTAAAACCGCATTCCTTAATGGGAATATAAGTGAGGATGTGTACATGACACAACCTGAAGGTTTCGTAGATCCAAAGAATGCCAATAAAGTCTGTAAGCTACAAAGGTCAATCTATGGATTGAAGCAAGTGTCTCGGAGTTGGAATCTTTGATTTGATGAGGAAGTCAAAGTGTTTGGATTTATTCAAAATGAATATGAACCTTGTGTGTACAAGAAGTTTAGTGGGAGCACGACCACATTCCTTATATTGTATGTGGATGACATACTATTGATAGGGAATGATGTCACAGCCTTAGAGAAGGTAAAGACTTGGCTTGGGAATACTTTCTCAATGAAGGACTTAGGAGAAGCATGCTACATTCTAGGTATTAAGATCTATAGAGATAGATCTAAAAGGCTTCTTAGACCAAGTCAAAGCACGTACATTGACAAAGTGTTGAAGCAGTTCAGCATGGAGAACTCAAAGAGATGCAACATCCCCAAGCTACATGGAGTCACCATCTCTAGAGCTCAATGTCCCCAATCTTGTGAAGAGAGGAAGTGTATGAATGGGATCCCATATGCATCAACCATCAGATCCATCATGTACGCTATGTTGTGCACACACCCAGATGTCTCGTATGCCCTTAGCATGACGAGTAGGTACCTGTCAGATCCCGGGGATGCTCACTGGACAGCCGTAAAGAACATCCTCAAGTACTTGCGAAGGACTAAGGATCAGTTCCCGGTATACGGTGGTGAGGAAGAACTGGTAGTAAGGGGTTACACCGATGCAAGCTTACAAATCGACAAAGATGATTACAAATCACAATCAGGATCTGTATTTTGACTAAACAATGGAGTTGTGAGCTGGAAGAGTTCTAAGAAAGAGACAGTTGTCGATTCTACTACAGAGGCCGAGTATATTGCTGCTTCACATACAGCAAAGGAGGCTGTGTGGATCAAGAAGTTCATCACTGAACTTGGTGTAGTTCCTAGTAGTTGTGAAGAAATTGAGATTTATTGTGACAATAATGGAGCTATTGCTCAAGCTAAGGAGCCCAGATCAAATCAGTGGTCCAAGCACATACTGCGGCGCTTCCATCTCATACGAGAGATCGTACAGCGAGGAGATGTGAAGATTTGCAAAGTACCAACTGAAGACAACATAGTTGATCCACTGACTAAGACCCTTTCTCAGCAGAAGCATGATGGTCATTCTAGGTCACAAGGACTGAGGTTCCTAGGTCACTGGATCTAAGTGCAAGTGGGAGTCTGTTGGTATGTATGCCCATAGAGCAAGTCATGTGATTATTGTAATGGGATACTTTGTAAATGATTTGAATAATAATAAAGGCAATTTCTGATCTATATGTTTTAACTGTTTCTGAGATGATAGTGTAACATGATAGATGTCTAAAGAATTGTTTACTCGATGACGTAGGCTTTTAGGTTCAGGACCTAAACGATGAGATCATACGGATGTTAAGAGTATACATTCTTGTTTTGTCCCTAGTCGGTTGTTATTGTGGAAATAACCATAGACATCAATAACATGAAAGACTAGGTTGTGTATTGGTTGATGACAGAATCTCATTAGTCATGATATAGTGATATCAAACCAAGCACATAGGTACTTGTTAGATAACGAGTGTACCGGACAGACCTGCAGTGAGAGTGACACATGGAACTATGATTTGGTAGTCACAATCAGCTCTCACAGTGATGGTGGTGAGTGTGATTCTTAGACCTAAAATCACTACACTCAACACATGTCATTGGGTATACTTTGACCATCAAATGCAGTCCTGAAACATGGGTTGTTATAAAGGTGATGATTGGGTGACTTTGACACATGGGCTTTTGAGGGGTGAGTGATAGATATGGGATTTGTCCCTCCTAAGGGAATTTGATGTCCATGGCCACTTGATGAGTAGGATTGAGAAAGGCATGCGCATGTATGTGTGAATCAATATGTGATATTGATGTCACACACATCTCACCCAGTCTGCTCTGAGATCAAGGAAATGGATGAACGTTGAAAGGATGATTGTACCATGCCTTGAGTTCATTCAGGACATTAGTGACAAAGGAATTATACATTCACTGTAACACCATTCACGAATTCTAGGATTGAAAGTTGTTCTCCAACTTTCTATTTCACTTGGGTAGCACTGATGTGTGACTAGGCACCGCTCTTTGCTTATGAACTCATAAGTGTTATGGACTTTCACTGCCAACGTGAAATGGACCTACAGGGTCACACATACTAGGACATGTTCCTGGAAGAGGAGTTTCTCCATAAATCTTGTTTGGATTGATTACTAAAGGAGTTTAGTAGTTCAATTAAACACCCAATCGATTGATAGCTCAAAATCATAGTGTTCAAGGTGTTGGATCAGATGATTAGAGTATTGGATTGATTGAAACTTCAATTGACTGATCTGTTGCCCCAACTGATCAGCTCATAGAGATGAACCGATTGGCTCAGGATGGTGAGCCGACCAGCTCAGGTCAATGAACCGATCGGTTCACATTGTCAAATTGGTCGGGTGACCAACCGAGTTTGTTTCACTTGTCAAATTTGATTTGGATAAGGACTAATATATGATTAGTTAGAAACGAACATGAAAGTCAATCTAAGTTGGACCAGGAGCATGAACCGATTGGCTCAAGCATGAACCGATCGGCCCAGATGCTCCAAACGATCGGTTCAAGTGTGAACCGATCAGCTCAGGTCTCCAACTGACTATTTCGTGCTTGAAACGATCGGTTCAACTGGTGCAGTTTGTCAGATTTTGTGGAAAATCTCAAATCCTTCTACTAATTCTTTAATCCCGCATTGCCCGAGGTAAAGAACCCTGTCCCATGACCCTCCTATATATAGGGGTATTGGGGGCTTCTCTCAATACAACTCAGAACACCAGTTGCTCGGCAAAGTTGTCATTCTCTCTGGTTGTGGTAACCAGGAGAGCCCGAGCAAGTGCTACCCGACAAGGGAGGCACACTAAGGGAAAGACAACTACAGAAAAGTAACTGGTGGCAGGAGAGTGTGTTGGTGACTAGTACACCGATAGGAGGGTACGACTCCTTCTGGTGCTATGTGAGACAAGGCGACCAGAGTTCCAGGCAGTCCTTGAGGACGACTGCACAGTTGGGAGACATCTGCCGCTCAGAGAACAGCTGTCAATCCCGGCAGTCCTGGTGAGATCAGGAGCTGCACAGACACCGTCCAAGACCGGAGGTGAAGACCGTGCTAGCTGCGAGGTAACATCGCCAAGCAAGCCTCAGGATAAGGTATGTCTCTACAAACCTTCCTTCCTATTGTATAGATGTTGATGTGATTCCTTTATACTGGGTTTGAGGAGAAATTTTTTGTTTCCGCTGCCATCTCTGCCTCCTATAAAACCCAACAAGGACAAACTCGACTGATGGCCTAAATTGGTCTTGTCTTTTAGTGGGATCCCTCGAGTTACCTTTATAGAAACTATACTGATTGCACTGTACGGAAAAGTGCAGAAAAGTGTTTCTAGCCATTGTGGAGTTGTAACAAGTGAAAATATATCTGTTGTAAGCCACAAAATGGCTATTTTTCATTCTTAAGTGTTCCCAAAGGCTAAGAGGCATCCCCAGCTATAAATAGGACCCCTTGGGCTTCATTCCAAGGTTGAGAATTCAATGCAAAACTCTATGTGAGGTTCCTATTCTATAGTTGAGTGCTTCCTACACCTTCCTCTCTCTCTCTAAGGTTAATCACTTGCTACATTCATTAGAGTGAGTAGAAAATCTATAAGAGAGCTAGTCCTATGTGTATATCTTGTGAGGCTCTCACTTCCACCACCTCCCTATCTCTCATTTCAACCATGAACATGAATATTCTCTCTCTTAGCTAAGAGAGGTGAAGAAGAATAAGGGAAGGCATCCCTTGGTGAAGATCAAGGCTGAAGACTTAGAGCAAGAGTGGGTAAGACCTTGGTGAAGGCAGAAGACTCCTTGCTCAAGTGGGTAAGTCCTTGGTGGAAGATTCTCTGAGTGGAGGTGAAGACAAAGGCTAAAGATCCAAGAGGAGTGGCAAAGTCCTTGAAGTCGAAAGACTTGTACTTGAGTGGGTAAGACCTTGATGAAGGCTGAAGACTCAAGAAAAGTGGGTAAGTCCTTGGTAAGGTGGATATCTCCTTGTGCTTGGATGGGTAAACCCTTTGGTTGGTCATGTATTGTAAGTCTTATGAATGAATATAAGAGTGCAATGGTTAAGAAATCCTAGAGGTTGACCTCTCTAGGTAGTGGACTGGCTCACTTCTAGTTTGAAGTGTGGAACCACTCTACATATCTTGTCACTTGGTGTATGTTCAATCTCTCTCTCCCTTGCTATGCATGTTTTAGTTGCACTCAAACTTCCTATTTAGCAAACTTATCTTTTGGTATATCTTTAAGGTCTAATGAATTTTGTTTAAGTGCATTCAACTCTATTCACCCCCCCTAGAGCATACAATCACCCACCCTTGATCCAACAAGTGGTATCAGAGCAGGTCTTCTCTAAGCATACTTCAACAAGTAGGAGAAGATGGGTGACTACCAAGGAGGGAGATACTTGATCAACCTTCTAATCTTTGATGGGAGAAATTTCCTCTATTGGAGAAGAAGGCTTCAATTCTACATCCAAGGATCAAGTCTTGAGATGTGGTAAATGATGAACATCCCATACAAGCTACCGAAAACAAAGATTGAAGAATGGGATGAAGCTACCTTGAAGAAAGCAACCTTGAATGCTAGATCCATGTACATTCTCTATGCCTCCATGACCCCCATTGAGTTCAACTAGATTTCTTCATGTGAAACAGCCTATGAGGTATGGATAAATCTATGCATCACTTATGAGGGGACAACTCAAGTGAAGGAAAGCAAAGTCTACATGCTCAACGGGTTGTTTGAGAACTTCAAGATGGGAAAAGAGGAGAAGATAGCTCATATGTACCATAGGCTCAACACCATCGTGAATGGTCTTGTGGTTCTAGGCCATCCTATGTCTAGAGGAGAGATCAACTCAAAGATCCTTATAACTCTTCCCAAGAGGTGGGAACCCAAGGTGACTTCGATTGAAGAAGCAAGGTCTCTTAAGGATATTACTATTGAAAAGCTCATTGGAAATCTACAAGAACATGAAGAGACACTTGATAAGAGGGAGGAAGTAGAAAGATAAGAAGAGAAAGAACTCAAGAGAATGAAGAAGGATGAAATCAAAGCTCAAATCAAGATTATTTTTTATCAAGATTCTCCATCCTCTCAAGTTAAAGAAGATGTCATGTACTCCAAGGGTAAACTCTACAAAGGCAAGTCCTCCTCCATCCGATGCTTCACATGTGGAAAGAAGGGTCACTACAAGGAAGATTGACCACAAGGTAAAAAGACCCATCTTCACAAGAAAAGAAAAGAAAAGTACAAGAAGAAGGAGAAATGGCACTCAAGCTCAAGTGAAGAATCGAGTGAAGAGTCAAGTGGAAGATTGAGCTCTAGTGAATAAGGAGAATGTCATTTTGCTCTCATGGCATCAACAAGTAAAGACTCAAGTGAGGTAAATCTAAACTCTTTAGATAAATAATCTTTTATTACTATTATTCATGATACTTGTGCCTCTCTTAAGTCTTCTAAAAAGAAAAGGAAAAAGCTTGCTAGAATTGTTGATAATATGCATGTAGAATTAGATTATCTTGAACATGCAAATTCTTGCTTGCTTGATGATAAAAATGCTTGTCTTAGCCAAGTAGACTCTCTTAAACTTGAAAATGATAGTTTGCTTGATAAGATTAGATTTCTAGAAGCTCAACCTCTTATGCCTAGTTCTAATGAAGAGCATACTTTAATTGTTGATTCTCTCATGTATGATATTGATGTTCTTAAATCTGAAAACAAGGACAAAGATTTTGTTTTGCAAGGATTAGAATCTGAAAATGGTGTTTATCTTTCTAAGATTACTTTGCTTGAAACAGAAAATGCCTCCTTGCTTGCTAAAATCAATGTGCTTGAATCTTGTTCTAGTTCTATTAGTGGAGAGAATAATGTTGATGCTCTTCATATTAATAGAGACTCTTATTTTACTAAAGCTATTTTCTTAGAAAATGATCTTTTGCATGCTAGAGATAATATCAATAATTTGTCTTCTACTATTGCTTCTCTTATGATGATAATGATAGTTTGAGATCATCTTTGCAAAGATTCTTAGTTGGTAAAAAGAATCTTAATGACATCCTACACCATACTACTAAAAAAATTGGTAGACATGGTTTAGGATATGATAGTAGTCAAAGGAACAACAAAGGTAAAGGACGTCCAATATTCCATGGAGAATCCTCTAGTTCCAAGACTATGGGTACATGCAACTATTGCAATGATATTGGCCATTATTCTACTTGGTGTCCTTTTAGGAAAGCACCCAAGAGCAATAGGAGTTGGGTTGCTAAGTTAACCCCATCGGACCCAACAACATGATTGGGGACCATTTCATCTTTCTTCTTGTAGGTACTTGCAAATGGATTGACTTGAGCTATTGAATTGCAAATTGACTTCTCAATCCACATGAAAAAAGAAAGGTGAGATGTGTAGAGGGTGAAAACAAGTGGAAAAAGGAATGGTAAGAACAAAGGTAAAGGTTTTCTTTCTTATAACCATTTCTAAATTTTTTTTGTCAAGTTAGTGTGCACTATGCATGTGGTTTTTGTGTCAAAAGTGGTATTTTGTGTTTCTCTTCACACTCTTGCTCAAAAACTATTTCAAATACTTTTATAGTGCATTACTAACTTGCTTACACATGTTTGGATATGGTTTGTATATTTAGCATGCCTTTAAATATGTTTTTATGAAATATATGCGTTTTTTGATAGCAACTTTGTCAGTCAAGTTTGTCCTATTTGAAACTCGGCTGATAGGCATCAATGGGTGTTGCCAACAGCTGTCATCGATCAAGTTGTCAATACACAGAACTCGACCGACAACACTATGCACAGAATATACATTTGGCTTATTGAATGATAATTTCCCTCTCAACTAGATTTTCTCAACCAATAGCCTTATTATTTGGCACTCTCATTTGGTACCTTTATATATGCATATTGTGATGTCATATATTGCCTATCTTGCATACAACTCTATCTCTCTAATTGATCGAAATTGGTATATCTATATCTTGTAATTACTTGCTTTGAGTTGTTTTGTAGGTTTTGATGATGATTTATTTGGATCTCTTGGTTGTGTCTAAAACTACTTTCAATGTGCCCAAACTTACTACATCTATCTAGTTGTATATCTTGTTTGGATACAACCTTGAGGTTCTTAGTGGTAATCATCCTTTGGTAATGATGCATATTTGTTAGTGAGTTTTATCCTTCCATGCTTCTAAAATTGCATATCTCTTTGTTTGGATATATATCTACATCTACTCAGAGCTTGCTTTATCTTGTTTATCTTTTGGTATCTCTTTCTATGATCTAGATCCTACTAGTAGTCCCAACTTGTGATAACATCTACTAGTAGTTCACATACATGTAGTTCTAATCTTATTTATAATTGGTATCTTTGCTCATCTAGTGGTATTTCACTATATGCTATGCTTGTATCTTGTCTCATACATGCTCAAGCTTGTTCCTTGAATTGCATATCCACTATCTTGATGTGATTGCATAACTTTGTGATGTAGGGTACATATAACTACATTATATGTAGAAATTGGAGCATTTAAAGATTTCATATATCTTCTACTCTAGTTTTAGTTTTTGGTGCAAGACTAGTGTTTTTTATGCAGAAATTACCTTCTAAGCAAGGATCATTGCTATGCCATGAGCCCTGACACTTTTTGGGCAAATTCTATCATCTTGAGGGTCAAAATTGTGATTTATTGTTTTTCTACAGCACTTTATCTTGCTTTTTGGGTTGTTCAAGTGCATGCTTTAACTTGTTTTTCTTTCTATGCTTGGACAAGCCCCTATCTATGCTCTTATACTCTCCTTATATAACTTTTTGTTATCTCCTTTCTCTTAACAAGTGGTGTTTCTTATTTCTTCATACCCTCACTTTTTGAAATGAAAAAAGGGGAGAAAGATATGTCTTCTTTTGAAAAAAGAGGAAGAAGGCATGTCCTCATGAAGAGGAGAAGCATATTCATGTAAAGGGGAGAAGGTAAAGAGGAGAAGACATATATGTGTAGAACATATATGAGTAGAAGACATAGTATTCTATAAATGTTATGAAAGCTAACCATGTAGGAGAAATAGCATCAATTGAGGGGGAGTATGAGAACTCCTCAAATCATCAATTGAGGGGACCATATGAACTTAATTCTATTGAAACCCCTAGGTTTCTCCTAAGGTATGACTTTACTTAAATGCTTTCAATACATTTATGGAATGGTTTGTCATCTTCAAAAAGGGGGAGAATGTTGACTCAAGGTCGAAATTGACTAAACCCGTGTTTTGATGATGACTAAACCATTCCACTTATTTGTGTCTAATTCTTCTACTTGAGTGATTTTAGATTAGGCATAGGCGCACTCCAAATGCCCTAACGTGCGCATCTCAACTTGGAGAAAAGACAAGTCAAAGTCAATACAAGTGCACATTTTTTAATATGATGTAAATCCATTAGAATCATGTTGTAAATCACTTGTAATGATTGTATGACTTGTAGTTAAGCTTAGAAAAAAATTAGGAGCACTTAGATCAAATATTTAAGCACTCCAAAGCCATTTTCCAAAATTCACATCAGGTTGTTCATCGGTCGAATTGCAAACTCGACCGATCCTTATTGGATCTTGAAAATGACTTTTGATCGATTGAGTTTACACTTCACAGAACTCGAACAATCCCTCTACTAACCAAAAATAATTTAAGTGAATTGGTCGAGTTACCCCAAGACAAACTCGAGCGATGGCCTAAATTGGTTTTGTCTTTTAGTGGGATCCCTCGATTTACCTTTATAGAAACTGGACCGATTGCACTGTATGGAAAAGTGTAGAAAAGTGTTTGTAGCCATTGTGGAGTTGCAACAAGTGAAAATATATCCGTTGCAAGCCACAAAACATCTAATTTTCATTCTTAAGTGTTCCCAAAGGCTAAGAGGCATCCCCAGCTATAAATAGGACCCCTTGGGCTTCATTCCAAGGTTGAGCATTCAATGTAAAACTCTATGTGAGATTCCTATTCTATAGTTGAGTGCTTCCTATAGCCTCCTCTCTCTCACTAAGCTTAATCACTTTCTACATTTGTCAGAGTGAGTAGGAAATATGTAAGAGATCTAGTCCTACATGTATATCTTGTGAGGCTCTCACTTCCACCACCTCCCTATCTCTCATTTCAACCATGAAGATGAAGGTTCTCTCTCTTAGATAAGAGAGGTGAAGAAGAACAAGGGAAGGTGTCCCTTGGTGAAGATCAAGGCTGAAGACTTGGAGCAAGAGAGGGTAAGACATTGGTGAAGGCATAAGACTCCTTGCTCAAGTGGGTAAGTCCTTGGTGGAAGCTTCTCTGAGTGAAGGTGAAGACAAAGGCTGAAGATCTAAGAGGAGTGGCAAAGTCCTTGAAGGCGTAAGACTTGTTCTTGAGTGGGTAAGACCTTGGCGAAGATTGAAGATTCAAGAAAAGTGGGTAAGTCCTTGGTAAGGTGGATATCTCCTTGTGCTTGGATGGGTAAGCCCTTTGGTTGGTAATGTATTGTAAGTCTTATGAATGAATATAAGAGTGCAATGGTTAAGAAATCCTAGAGGTTGACCTCTCTAGGTAGTGGTCTGACTCACTTCTAGTTTGAAGTGTGGAACCACTCTACATAGCTTGTCACCTAGTGTATGTTCTATCTCTCTCCCCCTTACTATGCATGTTTTAGTTGCACTCAAAATTCCTATTTAGCAACCTTATCTTTTTATATATCTTGAATGTCTAATGAATTTTGTATAAGTACATTCAACTCTATTCACCCCCTCTCTAGAGCATCCAATCACCCATCCTTTATCCAACATAAAGGTCCAACCAAGTCAAGGGGATTCAACTAAGGTGGTTTCCTCTAGGTAAGTGATCCATGCCCATGAGTACTCATATTTTAAGTCAGTATGTTTACATGTACATCAAATAAGACTTTCATGATTTATTTGGTTCAATGTTAAACGATTTTAATGTTAAGGTATGCAAATAAGATTTTTCCCATACTTTTATGATTATGTGAGTTCATATGCCCCAAATCTCAAATAGATATATGTTTCTCACAATGGTTGTGATTCATGGACCAGGTACATGAGAAGGTTAAAGAATCATGTCCTTATAAGATTTCTTAGCAATGATTTAATGTAGTGAGTAAGATAAACAAGTAATATATTAATACTTAGTTAATGGTTTGGGATAACTCTATAATGAGATTTTATGTGCAAATATCCTAAATAGGATTTCTCATATGTATAGATTTAATCATGTGTAGAGATTTGAAGTAGAAATGTGTTATCTAGATTTATTATATAATGTAAGGATCTAAGAACTAAGAAGTTAATCAGATTCCTTAGCATGTTCAATATCTAAAAGTTAAGCACAATGTGAGGATGCCAATTTTGAACATATTAAGACATGATCTAATTTTCAAATTAATGGTATTATTGAGGATAAGAATGTATTGTAAAGTGGGTTTTTGACAATATTATAAGATGAGGATGAATCAAACTATGATTAAGTTACAAGGTAAGATTTTATAAGATTCTTACTTGAAGATTTGAGATTTAGGATGTAAGCTCATATGAAAATTTTGAGTTTTAAGGTAAGATCATATTTAATGAGAGTTTATGGAGATTAAGACATCTAGTTAGAATTCATATTTTTTGATATGTTGTACTTAGTTACTTCCATAAACTATACTTAAGAAACATTATATACTTAGTATTTCTATATTCATTTTAGACCCTTCTCCATAAGCCTTTAGACTCAATTATCATATATCTAATATCAAAAGTTAATGGAGACATTATATCCAATTAGAGTTTTCGTGCTTGCCCAAATAATAAGAATACCAGATTCAGATTTAGGCTACTCAATGTGTGAGTAGTCAGGTATTGAATAAAGATACATGACAAGTGTTTTAGACCCAATATCAATTATGTAGTAATTAAGATTTATACCCACATTCAGATGTAGATTCAGTTTAAAACTTAAGAATAACATATTCATATTCATATTCATATTCAGAATTCAATGCATATCCAGTACACAGTAATCAGTTTCAGATATGTTTCATTATCACTATTTAGTTTTAGTATAAGATAAGTTCAAATTTAGTATTCAACAAATTTAGACTTAAGATAATTAATTAAGAACATTCACATAATACATTATATGATAAGTCCTCATTCAGTTGTCTTGGGACGATTCAGAGGCATCTCTTGTCAATTCAGAGGAGTGTTTACTTCAATTTAGAGGTACTTCAGTACTAATTCATTTCATAGCCATGCCAATTCAGAGACACCTCAGTGTCATTTAGAGGCATGTAGTTCCAATTCATATGTACCTCAGTACCAATTTAGGGTGTAGATATGCTAACTTAGGAGGACTTATTGTATAATGGTGGCCACAGTTAGATAAAAATCATAAGTAAAAGATACATTAGTTTATAGCATGCCCATGATCTCATCCATGAGGATGATGAGAGGGAATTAGATAAGATAAGTATGACCCAGGTAGTTTGGTTTAGGTCATGAGACCATGTACCAGGGTACCTATCTCCATATTAAGATGAGGTAGAAAGATAAGAAATTAGATTGAAAAATAAGAGATGATATGTTTCATATTTTACTCAGAGCTTG
This sequence comes from Alisma plantago-aquatica, assembly GCA_963693085.1. Classification (NCBI taxonomy): domain Eukaryota; kingdom Viridiplantae; phylum Streptophyta; class Magnoliopsida; order Alismatales; family Alismataceae; genus Alisma; species Alisma plantago-aquatica. Next base: position 1,123,659,362 of record OY856412.1, on the reverse strand, counting down.
GTGTTAGTTTCATGTTTATAAAGTCTAGTTTTAGTTCTTCAGCAATGTACATTTTGAATAATCATTTCACTTACTCTAATGACTCTTTTCCCAATGCATTGATGGGGATGTGATGTTTGTGGGATATGGAGTAACTAAATATTAAAAGACAAGCAAAGGAACTAGGAGCTTTTCAAGTATAGCTCGGTGGGGTTCCATTTACCAAGATGATCCAGAGCTTAGACACCTTTTATTTTGTTTAGTCATGCTATCAAATAGATCAGATCTTATGAATGAACATGTTGTAGTTTTATAGTTGACAAGAACTATGTATGAATCGGTTTTATATCTATGAAAAGTGCTTCATTTACTTTAATTGCAATGATAATAATGTTTGTGACACTCCCAGTTGAAGAAAAAACAAAGCTTCCACTCATGTGATATGAAAATTGGGGTGATACAGACAGACTACCAACACACCCAAGGGTTTTATTTATACATAAGATGCAGTCCATAAGTAAGATTCATCATATCAAATTATGTCATGTATTATTTTTTTCTCAAAAATAAGACAATATGAAATAGGTTTTAGTTCTAGTAACCATTTAATAAATATTAACAAAATCATATATACTATCCAAGAATGGATTAAAACATAGTTTGGAGAAGGGTATTTCTAAGTAGTAAGATTGGCCTTAATTAGGTAGGTTTGGGAAGTGAAAGAAAAAAACCACAACAACTCAAGTGGTGGAAGTTACTATGCCAAAACCATCACTAAGTCTAGGACACAACATCTTAAATCATTTCTACATGGTGATCTTGTATTCACAAAAAGTAGGTTCACTCTCTTATATACAATGTATGTGGCTCAAAAGTATAAAATAACCAAATTATGTATAAATGTTTCAATTTTATTCCAAATAAATATATAAAGTAGAATATTTTTAAATTTTATTATGATTCATTTTTGGAATGATTGATTCATTATCTATATTCTATAGTTATTTAACTCTTTTAGTTAATATAAAATATAACATGATGAGATAAAAAAACATAAAGAATATCATTATGTTTCTCTAGAGATTAAGAGCCAAACTAGTATGATAGAATCATCTCCCATAAAGGGACATATATGATTTACAATTCTCGCATAGACAAGCTCAGATGGATTCTCCCTTCAAGAGGTTTGATAAAACACAATCGTTATGCAACATTGAGGAGGAACAAAATAGTGAAAACTATCATTGCAAGGGATCATGACAATCACTAGATGAAGGGTTGGAGATGAAACCTCCTTTCATGAACAATTCAAGAGATGTATTAATTTTCATTCACTTAGAGATGGAGAAGGCATGCAAGTAGGATGGAAAAAGTAGTGGTGGAGTGAGACAACAAGTTGGTCGTAGAAATTGCTAATGGTAATGGTCATTTGACCCCATCAATGTCTTCTTTAGTCCATAGAGTACAAATTTTGATGTTGAGGGCTAAATCAAATCAGGTATATATTAGAATAATGATGTGGATTGCCTAGATAACCAACATCTCAAAACAATGTCCAATGGTTGGACATACAATGTCCCACCGAGGGAGGCAACTAATTACCTAGACTTCCTTCATCTAGAAGAATCATAGCCCATTTCAAATCTAGCTCCTATAATTAATACATAATATAGTCACCCGACTTATTAAACAAAACAAATTTGTAACATCTTCCAAATATTTTTAACTTTCCCAAATACTTGTATGAAGTAGTCCAGTAGAATAAGATATTTCAAAGACATCCTATAAATAGAAATAATTTGAAGCATAGTCATTTATTCCAAAATATAAAATCTTGAATTATAATATCAAAGAATCTGATAGTTGGATTATATTTGGGTCTTATTCTAACCAAGTGGCTTGGGCTCAAGTCCTACTTTAAGCATACTTTTGACAACAACAAAAAATTAATGTGGCATCTCTATTACAAGTCAAATCAAGTTCATCTCACTCAATTCCCCATGTTGTAATTTTTGTACTCCACCACTGAATATAGGTATGATGAGAAACATCATATGGACTACTTGGATACCTGTATATCAAGCAGGTACATGGTTCTAAAAATCCATGCCCATGAAGGGTCTTAAAAGGTCCACATATGTGGATATACAATTATACCCCTACTAAGTTATATGCCTATAAGGTTTTCTTCCATAGGCTTACATCGATCTTGATAACTCACAAAAAGGAGTCTCTCATCTTCCCTTTTCTCATGCATTCTATTATACATTTACCAGTTATGTGAATTGTTGCTTTGTTTCACTAGTCATAACCTTCATTTCTTTCATTCACGTAGTATAGTGGCATTAGTATTTTTCGTAAATGTAAGACAACCATTTTTTGGGTCACCCATGAGTTTGGAAGTCACACTACTTTTCAGACTCTATTTGTCCTAATAAAAGTAATGTTGTTCATGTATATTACTATACAGTACTCCAAAATACATAAGACTCTCTTTTATAACTTTAAATAAGCTATTATGAAATCATAAATTAGTGTTTGACAAGCTAATAATGTTAGGACCCCCTTACCCATTTATCCATAATTTAAGTTAGACCATAGGGACAAGTATCATCATCCCATTTTTCCAAGATCTTGACATAAGAAATAACAAATACTTCCATTCATAAACTTTGTTTGATACAAAATATTTCTAGTTTTGTCCTTGAAGGATTTTACATGGTTTTCCAAGTAAGAGAAATTTCATGAAGAGATGTAGCTAATGAAAATAGATTACCACATACATTATCATCCATGTAACATTAACTTTATGATCTTCAATGTATTTGTTTGAATCTCCATATCTTAAAATCTTTATATTAGCAAATCATCTACCTAAAACATTGACAAACAAATACGGATCAGTATATATTACTGTGTTGTGTATGTGGGTGCATGCAAAAGTGTGCATGTATTATTATCAACATATATTACTTAACATTCAAATAGTTGCACATATGGACATCTATTTCATTTCATTTAAATATTCTAACCCGTGCTTTTAATACCACCTTGGGTGTAGTCATTTCTATGTCCATCATTATACTTATATGATCTACCACTCGGTGATTCTATCCCTGGGTTTAGAGTATCATAGTTCCCTTTATATGACACAAATAGGCATTATATATTGAACTAATATTTAAAATAAACATCCAAATAATTTATCCATAGAATCAATCACCAATAAAACATTACAAATCCTTGGAAGTCAATATTAATGAGTATTCATACTGTAATTGTGTACCTCTTTCATGAATAATATGTGTAGTGATACTTTGATTATTTCAAGTTTGCAATCCAAACAACATAGTGTAGGTTCAAGAAATCAACATGATCTTTGAGTATATATAAAACTAAGGGTGTTACTATGTAGTAACAATATTTAAATTAGGGTCTAGTCTAGGTCTAAATACAATGTTTTCTTAATTTAGAAGTTGTCTTTAGGGTTAGGCCTCGAAACCCTATGTGAGACCATGAACCCTAATATTCCTCTAATCTAGATTATGTATCATAATTTTGTGCTTATTAATATTCTATACCAATTTATTAAGAGATATTTCTTACATGGTTCAGTTTCTTGTTGTTTGCCCTAGCTCTAAGCTTCATTGCAAGTTGTGGACTTAATTGTAAATTTAGTATAGTACGAGGATCTAATTGCACATTATAGAAAAAATATCAAAAGAATATATTTTCCTTCATAATTGTACTTATTTGGACTTCAATTGGACAAAGTTTTCCTTGATCTTGTAATTACATGTACATGTGTGTACTAATATGAAATTTAACCTAAATTGAGGAATAAATTACAATTTGTGTACAAATTAACTAATTCTATATTTTCCTTCATAAGTTTGTTGCATTTGACTAATTTTAGTGTTTTTGAGACTAGTTGAGCAAGGCCAAATTTTCCCTCCTTGCCTTGGGTCTAGATAGCTCATCTATAGCGTGGGTTGTTTTAGCCTTTTGACCTCCTAACTTGTATCTAACCAAAAACACAGAACCCCTCTTTCATTTCACAACCAAGGGACCTCCTAGGACAAGTAGCAGTAGCTTATAAACCTATAGGAGGTCCTTGGACCACTATGACCTTGGATTTGTGCTTGTATGTTTGTGCATGCTGGAGATGCAATTTTCTTAGTGGATCTTTGGCCTTGCAATTTTGTTTTCACTACCATTCATATAATTTATCCTTTTTATATCTCCTATTAACTTTCTTTCCTATCTTCTTCTTCCTTATGATGATATCGAAGGATTTTCATGATGGTTTTTCTCAAACTACTAAAGCACCCTCTTTTCTCCTCTTTTGCCCTAGATCTTGCATAAAGGATCTTCTTTGGGGTCCTTAGAGGGTTATTCATGAGTTGTGGTGCTGAGTTGATTGTTTTCTAGAGTGGAGCTCGAGTTTATCTTCCATGGAGGCTCATCATCTTGAGGAAGGAGCTTGCATGTGCTTATATGCCTATGCATTTCTATGCATATTGATGATCAAGCTTCTGTGGGACATCCCAAGCTTGTTGGATTCATTTATAGCCTTGAACATGTAAGATCATCTCTTTACTATCTCTTTTTTATTGTTGGGCTTTACTTATTATTCCTATTATCCATTTGTAACGGTCACCCATGGTGTTTTTAGCTTTGTAGAGAAAAAATTTGCACTTTTTCTCTCTCTTTGACCTAGGAGAGATACTAGATCTATCTAGATGGATCCTACCTAGAGATTTGGTTGGTTGATGGTGATATTTAATGGATGATCCACATGGTGTGTAAGAAGAGGATCCTTATCACGAATTTTGTATGACATTTTTTTACTCTTTCCTTGATTTAATCATGCATTCACAACCCAAAAATTTGAGAAATGCTTAAATCTCACCTTCCATACCTAGATATTTCTCTACATGCTTAAATGTGTAATTATTGTTGACTTATTTGTATCCTTATGGAATTATCTCATAACTTCTTTCTTACCTTTATATTTTAATTCTAATTCATAATGTTAATAAATGTCTTGTTGTGGCATTAAAGTTGAACATTCGAAATATATGTGACTTTTGCCCCAAGAATGACTAATTTATGGCTTTAGGGGTATGATAGAAATGGAAAACAAATCACATGATCTTTATTTTTGTAAGGATGGTCATCTAGAGTGTATATAAAACATTTATACAACTTTCATGCTGTTGAAAATACATTGGACATAGGTCACATACCCAGAATTAGCTCATCCAGATTTTTTTAGAAGCTCATCTAGACTTTAAAATGGCATATATGTGATTAATCCTATTTTAGCCATAACATGCTCATACTTTGTAGTTTGATCATGAAACTTTGTATCTACTAATAGTGGTTGAAATAAGCCTTGATTAGTGTTGAAACTCTCTAGGCTAAAAGTTGCATATTGTGTAATAAGTGGGTATTTTGAAGTATGTTGTGAACCTTGTTTGGTTCCTATGATTTTCTATAAATAAAACCCATTGTAACATATCCTTATGGATGGTTTAATCCTTGAATATTAGTGTGAGATTACTTCATGGATTTGGCATTGATATGACCTAAATGGTTATTTGAACCATATCATGATATTTTATACCCTAATGGGTATGTGTGTACATACATACATACATGTCCTGACAAAGAGTGGCTCAAGTGGTCAAGCACGGTGTCTCCTAACAAAGGGACCTGAGTTTGAATCTCAATTGCCGCCTTGATTTATCACCCTCCCAGGGTGTTCAGCCTATACTACGGGCACAGGAGAGGGGGAGAGAATGCCTCTGTTAATCCCATACATACATACATACATATATGCATGCATGACCTGGGTTCGAATCCCAGTTGCCGCCTTGGTTTATCACCCTCTCGGACGTTCAGCCTCCGTCACGGGTGTGGGAGAGGGGGAGATAATGACTCTCTTTATCCCATATATGCATGCATGCATGCATACATACATACATACATACATACATATCCAAGAGGACTCAAGTTCATACCAGGAAGGTACCTCAACTTGGGGAAAATGGATGAGAGAAATATATATTCAAGAGGACTCGAGTTCATATTGCAAACAAGGGAAGGATACTCATGTACTATTAATGTCATGATGGGGACGTGGCAAAGAGTGAGATACCTTTTTGCACCATAGATGGATGGCGGATGGACACTTAAAGACATGAAGACTAGCCCCTGGGACGGTATGAGATCAGGAGTTGTGAAAGACAAGCATATGGAACAGGTATGGGCCAGGAAACATGTACCAAAGTGAAGTATGTGTGTTTATAAAATTTTGCACAACGCTTTAGCTACTCTAGACAAGATACATGGGTGGAACCATGAATTTTTTGCTATTTACTTACTATGCAAATAGGATAATGAGTCACACAGTCACCTGGTAGGCTACTTCAAATTTACAAAAGATGTCTAGGAGATTATATGTAGAGAGATCAGACTGCATATATTGCTGAAAGAAGAACCGAGAGTCATGTTGGTAAGCTGCGTACAAAGTGATAAAAGGAGGATCTTATTTGCTGCTCTATGCTACCATATTTGGATGGAAAGGAACACAAGAAGACATGGAGGCACAACTAATCGTGTAAATAGTATATTTGTAAATATGTAAATGTGTTAGATGTAAGTTGTGCATTTGTTAGTAGAGAGAGATGTACTTTTATCTTTGGATGTATGGCGTTGGGCCTACATGTAACTCTTAGCCCCCTATATTTTTAGGGAGAAGTCAGAATATATTTACATGATTTTGATACATACACAAACACACACACACCACACACACACACACACACACACACACACACACACACACACACACACATATATATATATATATATATATATATATATATATATATATATATATATATATATATATATATATATATATTGGTGGGAGAGTTCTTGCAGGACTACAATGTGGTGAGAGGAAGCAAGAAGGCATGTTTAAAGTTGGATGTGTCTAAAGTTTATGATAGTGTTAGATGGGATAAAATCTGGTGAAACATGAAGCAAATGGGTTTCAATGAACAGTGGATTGGCTGGATGAAATAGTGTCTGGGGACAATGAGTTTCTTTAGACTGGTTAATGGTAATTTTGCATGCATGTTCAAAGGTAGAAACGGACTATGTCAGGGTGACCCGCTCAGCCCTCTTCTTTTTGTTATTATTATGGAATATTTTACACATAAGATGCAAGATGTGGAAAGAAAGAAGGAGATCAAACCATATACAGTGCATGGAACCACAATAGTGATTCAATTAATTTTTGCAGGTGATGTGCTTATCTTTGTTGAAGCCAAACAAAACACTTTGGGGAACCTGCAACTGCTTGTTAAGGAGTTCAGCAAGCAGACAGGGTTGTGTGTAAATACAAGTAAGACTTGTCTTTTTCTGTTCAAAAACTGCTATCAGATGGATGATAGACTGAAGGAGGCAATGGGAGTTGAGATAGGAAAATTTCCTACAAAATATCTTAGTTTCCCACTGGATGGAGGAAATCTGCAAGTTGAAGATTTTGTGAGTTGCATGGACAGATTGGAGGAAATTATCAATTCATAAAGGACTTCTCAAAGATTTCAAAACCGTTGTCCAATCTGCTGGTAAAAGGTGTTGAATTTGTTTTATCTGATGATTGTCTAATCGCTTTTCAGGCTTTGAAGAACGCTCTTGTCTCACCACCCATCCTCCAAGCTCCATGCTGGGATTTTCCTTTCGAGCATATGTGCGACGCCAACGACTATGCAGTAGGAGCGGTCCTGGGGCAGAAAAAGGATAAAAAGCACCATGTAATCTGCTACTCTAGCCGCACGTTAGATGAAGCTCAAGTAAATTATACAACTACAGAGAAAGAGATGCTCGCAATATTCTTCACTTTTGATAAGTTCAGATCGTACCTCATTGGAGCAAAGGTCAAAGTATACACAGATCATGGGGCCATAAGATACCTCATGCAGAAGAAAGATACAAAGCCCAGGTTGTTGAGGTGGGCCTTGTTGTTACAAGAGTTCGACCATGAAATAGTTGATAAGAAGGGTGCTGAAAATGTGGTCGCTGACCACTTATCAAGGATCGTTGCAGAAGGACAGAGGGAACCACCCATTAATGACAATTATGCTGACAAAGCTTTGATGATGATTGAGACCAAGGAAGAGGACTTATCTTGGTTCACAGATATCTGTAATTATCTTGCCCGTGGAGAACTGCCCCCTGACATCACCTATAACCAAAAGAAGAAGCTGTTCGCAGATGTGAAGAATTACTATTGGGACGATTCTCTCCTTTTCAGAAGATGTGCTGATAACTTGTACCGGAGATGCATTCCCGAAGAAGAGATCCCGAACATCCTGAAAGAGTGTCACGCCTCCCCTTATGGAGGACATCTGGGTAGAGAGAGGACTGCTGCCAAAGTGCTACAATTAGGTTTTTACTGGCCCTCTTTATTCAAAGATGCTGCACAATATGTAAAGGTCTGTAAAGAGTGCCAATTGGCGAGCAATATTGGACGGAGAAACGAGATGCCAATGGCAAATTGGGTAGAAGTGGAGATCTTCGAGGTATGGGGGATTGACTACATGGGACCGTTTCCCCCATCAAGGGGGTATCAGTACATTCTAGTGGCAGTAGATTATGTATCAAAATGGGTAGAAGCTGTTGCGACCCAAACGTGCGACGCTAAGTCAATGATCAAATTGTTTGAAAAGACGATTTTTCCTCATTTTGGTGTACCACGTACTGTAATAAGTGACGGTGGGTCGCATTTCAGAGAAAGACAGTTCAGAGCGCTCCTCGTAAAGTATGGAGTTAAACACAAGGTTGCTATGCCCTACCACCCACAAACTTCCGGGCAGGTAGAGGTTTCTAATAGACAAATCAAGCAGATTCTAGAAAAGACTGTCAACCGGATGAGGAAGGATTGGTCAATGAAGCTTGATGACGCACTTTGGGCCTACAGGACTATCTATAGAACGCCCATTGGGACCACCCCGTATAAGTTGATCTACAGAAAATCCTGTTATCTACCCCTTGAACTGGAACACAAGGCCCTTTGGGCAATTAAATTCTTGAATATGGATCTAGAAAAGGTGGGAGAAAAGAGATATTTGCAGTTGCAGGAACTTGAAGAGTTACGAATGCATGCGTATGAGAATGCAAAGATCTATAAATAGAGGATGAAGGTGTGGCATGATGCCCACATGAGGAGGAAGGACGTAAGTGAAGGTGATAAAGTTCTATTATTTAAATCCTCCATTCGTATTTTTCCAGGAAAGTTACAAACAAGATGGTCCTGACCATTCACCGTATGAAAAAGATATACTCGTCCAGAATGATGGAGTTATATGACAAAGATGATCCAACCGAGGTTTTTCAAGTAAATGTGCATAGGGTAAAAAGGTACTATGAAGATGAAGCTTTTGTTAGGAGAGCAGGGATCAACTTGCAAGATATGGATACTACTGAAGGTGAAAAGTGAAGGACCTAGAGCGGTTGAGCTGGCGACGCAAACTGTAGCGCTCCTCGGGAGGCAGCCTGAGATTTTATTTTTCCTAGAATAGGATGTTATTAACTTTCTTGCAAAACAAACATTATGCACATTTGGACTGTAATAAGGCCCGAGTCAGTGCATGCGCCACGTGCGCTGACTCTTCTGTTTTATGGGCCACCGTTCTATTTTATGAAGCATTGAGGGATAATACTATCTAAGGTCGGGAACTTAACCTTAGGCCAATGATGTTTTACCCATCAATCACATTTTCCTCCTCTCTGTTTTTAGTTTTTCATCTAGATCTTGTTCTGAAGGCCGCGTATCGGGCAAGTATCTCCTTTTACTGATCGTATCAGGCGGCAACTCAGCCGGCACGCAAAACGCACTCGTATCGGGCAATGATATATCGGGGATCGCATAAACTGTGACAGACGACACGCCCGGGCGGCGAGCACCTGTATCGGGAAAAAATGAGTAATTACCCTTGATTAGATAGATGGGACCGCTCGTCTCGGGAATGGCTTGTGTCAATGGCTGACGCACGTCCCGGATTTACCCATTTTACCCTCAGTTGAGATTGCTATATATAGTACATAGGTTTTAGCGTGTCGGGCTACTACATTTACTTTACAGCTACCCGTATCGTGCAGTAATTTCTCCCTTTGCTCGTGTGTCGGCCAACTAGCTTTGCTCTCGTGTCACGTAAGAGCTTCACATAGTAAAGGTATATCCCGACAGCCTGCTTTCCGGACACGAGCATCATATCACGCACAACGTATCAGGTTGACAAATTTAGTTGATTTTTCTTGTGTCGGCCCACACGTATGTAGCCCGACACGTTTTTCGCTCGCGTTTGTCCGATATGCCATATCGGGCGATAACCTTGTCGCCCATCCTTGTGCCGCTTCACTTGTTCTTGTTATCGGACGACACGTTTCACGTGACCATATCGCCCGACACACCCGTGTCGGGCAAGCAGGTTTGACGCGCAGCTTTTCTCCGTATCGTCTAGTTTTGTATCGCTTAAGATGTTCTTTTGATGGACAACACCCGAACTTTGTAACGGGCCGAATTTTATCGTGCAATCAGTTTTTCTTACCTACCTAACATTTAAATGATCAATGAACTTGTTTAATGATAACAGATATGTCCTGTACAAAGCAAACCGCCATTCGAGTTGAAAAACACGGTAGTAGAATCGACACAGAGGCCACAACCGAAGCAACAATGGTCGAGCAGAAACGCTAGAATCCCGAGGCAGCTGGGCCATCAACCGCTGAGAAGAGAGCAAGGACGGAAGAAGTAACGACTCCAGATGCTTTCCCAGAGGATGCAGCCAGAACAAGTGCAAAGCTCTCAAGAAGGAAACACAAGGCTCGTGTAGATTATGACGATGATAACCAGACTATGGTAGACAGAGAGCTCTTGAAAACACTTGTGGATACTATATCCAAGGAAGATACCCCCATGAAGAAGGTGGCTTCATGAATGATGAACACAAAATACTCACATTCAATCCAGAAGCCACTGGAGAAAGACTTCCACTAATTTTCTCTTTTGGAGATGGTCCTAAACCACCGCAGAAGATAGATTATGATAAGGAAATGGACCTCTCTTGGGGCTACCAAATCAAGAAAAAGTATTGGAAGAGATAAGTGGACTTCTCTGACTAGTTCAATAGATGATGAAAGTTTAAAGAAACTGAGATTGATGATCAGTCCTTTTGTTCATGTTCACAATGGAAGTATCTTAAAAAAAACATCTACCTGGTTTAAGGGAATGCCTTATAGTTTTAGAACTTCTTCCTCACAAAAGTGCACGAATGATCTCATTGAATTTTACAATACTGAACCCACAACTGCCTTTTGGTACAACTGACTGCAACATCTTCATCATGGAATGGATATCAAATGAAGAGATGCCTGACCAACTCCACCACATCGACTACCACACCAAACAAGGAGAATATGTGTGGGAGCTTTTATCGGGCGCATGCGCGCTCACTAGCTAACCCTCACTGAGTTAACATTACCCTACCTTATCTACTTCACAACTCTGGGACAGAGTGTGGAGTAAGTTGGGGGGGGTACCATGTACCAGTGAGGGAGGTACAAAAATTCAAAAATTTTCTTCAAACTCCACCCTTTTTGTTCTTCCTGTTCTTCTTCTATATCATGTGTACATATACATATACATGCCTAATACAAATATTTTGCTAACTTTTTTTTTGAAAAATTTTCTTATTTTGACTCCATACCTATGTACAAAGACACTATATAGTAAAAACCTGATACGACTTCTTTCCAGTTTATTTTCTATGTGCCTAAGGAGATGCAAGTTTCATTATGTCTTTCTAATAATGTAGACTCAAACGACAAAAGACTATGACTTTCCATGCCAAAAATTGCGAAAAATAATCTTGCAACAGCTAAGAGACGTGTATGCAGAAGGAAAAAGCTGCCCAAACAACAACAAAAATTCCTCTTGTTTTCCCTTACCCAACAAAAATCCCAAAAAGAGAGAACAACCTTATGAGAGTGAATAAAAGCATGAGAGTTGTGCCAAATGAAAAGAAAAAGAAATATATACACACTTGTTTTCCAAAAGTACCCATCTTTAGGCATGGTAGATCCGGGGCAGTGGTACGTAGGATGTGAAATCACTGCTCTAAAGCCAACTGGCTTGGACTGCAGGGACCACTCTCCCGCTAATGGACCCATACCTGGATGGACGGATGAAAAACAAGAAAAACCGAAAAAGCCTTAAGCCTACCCAAGCACACAACTTTTTGCTCCCAAAAAGCTGGTTGGTGTGAAAGCTAACTTCGAAATCATGCACCCAAGTCTCGCTGAAGCTGTGGAGAAATTTTTTGCTTAAATAAGGCAGGAGAAATAAAGTCTGTTGTTTGTGATCGGGCCGCATTCTCTGTGAGACATCTCAATGCTCGCTCAAACCCATGGTTTGAAAACTATACCGGTCAAGAAGAAGCATCACAAAACAAAGTTTAAAGATTGATTGAGGACAATCAAAATGCTAAGTTTGGGGGAGTTGATAACACCAAATTTTGTGATGTTTTTGGTCTTTATTTCGTTATCATATCTGCCCTTTTAAACTCTTTTCCTCTCCTTTTTGTAATGTTTTTGCATAAACAGGCCACACTACGCTCTTAACTCAATATTATCATCTTTTGTAGAGTTTTCCTTGAATTTTAACTCAGTTATCAGCAAAAAGGCCCGTTCCAGCCCACGAATGTGTTCCACCTGCATCTGCCTTCCTGCCAACCAGCCGACCGATACGCTCACTGCCCGATGGGGCAACACGATACACTGCCACGCGACACGAGGGTTCCGCGCAAGAAGAAGCGGACGAGCGATACACCATTTACCCGATAGGGAGCCGAATTCGTTATGACTTCCGAAGCGTGTCGCGCGATACATTCCACCCACCGACAGGCGCCACTCATCACATTGACCGACACGCTCCCAGACTGACATCCTTGTGACGGGCGACGAGCATATCGGGCACCCCTGAATCCACGATAATAAGAGCTGATGAAGAACACGTGGCGTCTGGAGCACCATAACTTCCCCCAACCACTGCCTATAAATACCATCTACAGGACTCCGATGGGACGGGTCAGAATCTCTCGAAAAATCCATCTTAGGAAAGCATCAGGAGCTAGCGTGTCGTGCCTCAGAGGTGTGCCGGGCGATTCTAGGTAAACACTTCCCCATCCCGAGAGGGAGGGAATGGTTCACTTAGGGTCAGCCCCGGGCACCGCTGCAGGCCGATATCGGCCAACAAAGACGCCCGATAGAAGTACCCGATACTGGAAGCAACATTCTGGCCCGACACGATACCAAGCCCGATACGCATCACCAGTCATGGCGTGTCGCCCGCGAGGGTGCCGCCCGACATGATCGTATCGGGCGTGGGAGCCCCGCACGATACGTCCGCCCGTCATAAGCATGTCACCTGAGAGGGTGTGCTGCCCGACACGGGTGTATCAGGCAAGGCTCCTGCCTGGTATTGGGCTGGAGGGTCTGCTACTGCCTGTCTCCTTTCTAAATCAAGAAGGCGACATTTATCTTTACTTATTTCAGTCATTTACTTTCTTTACTTATGCAATGTAATCATACCCCTTTATGCTAATGGAATTAGAAGAGCCTTAATTATCTGTTGTTTTATGTTTGGTCCCTTTTGTTGGATGATTGCTATGTTTAACATATGAACTCTAGCTTGTACGCTTGGACCGCGTTTCGATTAGCTACCGAATCATGTTTTCCCATCACAACAACCTTGAGAGAGGTGTTGTGGCTCTAGTGTTTGGTCCGATACTGGAGTACGAGAGTGCCCAGGATCGGAGTTGCTGTAGTAACCTTTCCACTCAAACATAAGTCCAGCAACCTCGAGAGGGGTGTTGATGCTTTGTTAGAGGTACCCGCTTCGAGAGGAGGGGTACATGATGTTTTCTGCTGCCGCTTGTTTTAACGAATCTTTCTCCTTCATTCCTTACTATAGTATTAGTGTTATCTCTCTTTTTCCGTTGCACAAAAAACCCTAAAAACTGATAAATGCTTAAAGCCTAAATTTTCCTCAAAGCTCCATTTGGAGATAGTTTTCTTTTGTTTTATCGATCTTAGCCTACTGTTTCCTTGGGGAATTTTATCATCTCCTTACCCTTGCCGGAGTGTAACGTGTCAAATCCGTGTTCTCAACACTACCACACTTGTCCCTGTGTTCAACCACGTATATCTACTTCGACCCCGTAAACAAAGTTGTGGGGGCCTAGAAAGTTTCGGGTTACAAATTTAAAAGTCCGACTACTTCAAATCCGCTCCACTTTTCGGACGCGCGATTTAGGCCACTCAACTTTTTAGCGCCATTGTCGGGGACAAGGAAAAATGGTACTGTTGAGGAACCGGAATCCACTAACTACACTCCAGTGCCTCAAGCTTAGAAATGAGCTCGACAAAATTCTCTTTTTCCTTTTTTATATTTTAACCTGAAATGAGTAATTCATATTATTAATAATAGATTTCTAACTTGATTTTTACATGCTATTCAGGTACTCAGAGGAAGGCGTTCTGCCCAACTGAGCATCAACATCATCAGACATGCTGCCTCGCGTTGAACCACCCCTTTCAGAAGGTGAGGGACATGCGAGAGCTAGACCCCACTCACGTCCGCCTGAAGACAACGACCGCTATAATGGCAATGATCAACCTGAAGAACCTAATATAGAACAGTTCGAGGATGATCATCACCGGGATAGACGTCGTCATCACTAGAGGCACATAAGGAACCAAAATAATCAAGAATAGCACTAGGGAGGCAGTGATAGCGACGAATCCAATGAAGAAGAAAAGACTCTAAGGGAGTTAGCTTCCACCAAGGCTAACAATTCCAGATGTCCTGTTGTTATCCCGCGATTCAACGCCACCAACTTTGAGATGAAGCCATCAGTCATCTCCATGATTCAGAATAAAAGCTTTAGAGGGAGTTCGAAGAATGACAACCCCTATCACCATTTGGATGCCTTTAAGAACATCTATGACACCATCAATATGTGGAGAGTCCCACAGGAGGTAATCTATTGCAAGGGTTTCATCTTTTCTTTGGAAGATAAGGCTCTATCATGGTACCTGGGGCTGCCCCACCAAGCTCTGAACAGATGGAGTGCACTGGCGGATGCCTTTGTGAACAAGTTCTATCCTATTGAGAAGACTGTCTGGAACAGATAGAGGATTACTTCTTTCATGCAAAAGCCAAACGAGAATCTCCATGATGCCTGGGAGCAATATCTAGAGTATCAGAGGGACTGCCCTCATCACAACTATAAGAAAGGTTTCTTGATAACTACCTTCTACAACGGTCTAACCCCTGAGGAGAGGGCTTAACTGAATAAAGCAGCAGGAAGTGACTTTCTGGGGAAGAAGCCGAGCAGGTCCGAGAAGATCATCAAGAACATGGCTGAGCTGCAAGCTGACACTGACTATGATAGATCTGACAAGGGACAAGCTAAGAAGGCTAGTGAAGGACCTTCTTTTGAATCCAAGGATCTGGAGACTATCACCTCTCAGATCCAGAGGATAGCAACCGATGTCAAGCAGTTGAAAGAGTCCAGTGGAAAGGGAAACAAACAAGTTGAAAAGGTCATAAAGTGTGTCACCTGTGGAGAGGGTGGACACGGGGTAGATAATTGTATCTACACCCGAACCGACGAATCGAGTGAAACTGAATCTAAGGATGAGGAGACTGAGAATGTCTTTTTTGTAAATTTCAAGAGGCCAGATCATCTTGGTTTCAGTTATGGCAACAAAGATGCAGTTGAAAAATCGCATCAGCTGCATAACTCCACCAAGCAACCTCAAGTCTTTGAGAAGAGAGGAGGACAGAGTCAATTCACCAGAACCACTTCTTTCCAGTCAAACAAGGGAAATTTCCAAGGTCAAGGTAAATACCAAGGTGGCCAAGCGATGAACACCAGTCAAGGACAAGGTCAAGACAAAGAGCAGGGACAAGACAAGGTTTCAAAACAACCAGACTTGGTTGGATAGTTGTTTGATTTTGTAAAGAGACAAGACACCATCAATAACCAGCTGGCACAGAGCGCACTTTCAAATTCAGGAGTTTTGAATTCAATGCAGGTCCATATGGCAGACATGCAGACACACCAATAACAAATTGATCACCAGTTGGCCCAGATGGCCGAATTGATAAAGAACCCCTCGGGCAAGATACCTTCAAATACCGAAACTGCCAAAAAGGCAGGGCTGTGATCAGGAAGGACATAGATCAAATTGCAAGACATGGATGCTGCTGAAGGTGAAAAGAGTGAAGGACCTGGAACTGTCGAGCTGGCGATGCTAACTGCAGCGCTCCTCGGGAGGTAGCCTGAGCTTTTATTGTTCCTAGAATAGGATGTTATTTACTTTCTTGCAAAACAAACATTATGAACATTTGGACTGTAATAAGGCACGAGTCAGTGCATGCGCCACGTGTGCTGACTCTTCTATTTTATGGGCCACCGCTCTGTTTTATGAAGCATTGAGGGATAATAATATCTGAGGCCGGGAACTTAACCTTAGGCCAATGATGTTTTACCCATCAATCGCTTTTTCCTCCGCTCTATTTTTAGTTTTTCATCTAGATCTTGTTCTGAAGGTCGCGTATTGGGCAAGTATCTCCTTTTACTAATCGTACTGGGCGGCAACTAAGCTGACGTGCAGAACACGCTCGTATCGGACAACGGTATATCGGGGATCGCATAAACCGTGACGGACGACACGCCCGGGCGGCGAGCACCCGTATCTGGGAAAAATGAGTAATTACCCTTGATTAGACGGATGGGACCGCTCGTCTCGGGAATGGCTTGTCTCAACGGACGATGCACGTCCCGTATTTACCCGTTTTATCCCCGGTTGAGATTGCTATATATAGTACAGAGGTTTTACTGTATCAGGTTACTTCATTTACTCTGCCAACTACCCGTATCGTGTAGTAAATTCTCCCTTTTCTCATGTGTCGTCCAGTGAACTTTTGCTCTCGTATCGTGCAAAGTAGCTTCAGATAGCAAAGGTACAACCCAATAGCCTGCTTTCCCGACACGATCTTCATATCACGCGCGGCGTATCGGGCTGACGACGTTAGTTGATTTCCTTGTATAACCCGACGCATGTTCCGCACGACGCGCCTTTAACAAACGTTTACCCGATACGTCACATCGGGCGATAACCATATCACTCATCCTTTTACTACCTCGCTTGTCCTTGCTGTAGGGTGACATATTTTTCTATCGGGAGGACCCTCACTTTGTTTCGCGCGACCGAATCGCCCGATACCCCCGTATCGGGAAACGTGTATTACGCGCAGTTTTTTTTCCGTACCATCCAGTTTTGTATCGCCTAGAAGTTCTTTTGATGGACAACACCTGAACCTCATATCAGGCATGAGCCTACGGTGATTATTTTGGAAGCTTCGTATCACCCGATACGGTGGTGCCGGGTAGCTTTTGTATCGGCCCGAATTATATCGTGCAACCAATTTTAACATTTAATTGATCAATGAATTTCTTTAATGATAATATATATGGCCCATACAAAGAAAACCGTCATTCGAGTAGATGAACATGGCAGAAGGATCAACATTGAGGCCACAACTGAAGCAACAACGGTCGGGCAGAAATGCCCGAATCCTGAGGCAGCTGGGCCATCAACCGCTGAGAAGAGAACGAGGATGGGAGAAATGAGGGCTCTAGAAACCGCTTCAATCGCGGCAACAGAACACCTGGATCATACACCAGGAAGGTTCGTGCCGAGAGATGATGAGCATGGACACCGGTACTCAGAACTTGCAACGAAAATATACAGCTGAGTAGATTCTGCCACCAGTCTTCCTTCATTTAATTGGGTATTTGCGAAAGACTGGAGAATGTCCTCGCTGCAGTAGGACTGAGGAAGATCTGCCTCAGTCGTTCCACCTCTTACACCGAACTCACCAGGGAGTTCATCTCGTCTCTCTGCCGGGTGAAGAATACACTTGAGGACGTTGAAGAATACGACGGAACAGACAGACTGCAAGGGCGGCTGTACAACTCGGAGCACGTTATCTCTGAAAAGCTGCTCAATGAGATCTTCTCTTCCAGTGAGGAGGAGAAGAAGCTGCTGGATAACAGTGAAAGGATCACCGAAGGAGACGGGTTCAACCCCGTGGAGCTCTAGAAGAGGCTGACCGGTGAGTCATCATACAAGCCGGGAAGCAAGGTGGCGGCAATGCACTCCTGCTTCTGGAGGATTGTGTACAAGCTGGTAGTATTCCTGCTCTTCAGCAAAAATGAGTCCAGCATCGTCTACACCGAAGAACTCCATCTAATGTGGCACATGATGGAGGGCAAGGTGATCAATCTGGGGTGCTTTTTGCTGAATAGGCTGCACCCAATAAAGGATGCCACCAAAGAATACTACATAGGTGGCATTGTCAATCTAATCGTGTTTGGGGTAGGATACACGAAGGAACCGCGCAGTCTTTCGAGAACTAGGGGCGACAAGTTGATCGACCTCAAGTACCTCATGAGGGCCGACATAATAAAGAAGGAGGGGAGAAGCTTCTTCTACAAGTTCGCAAGGACAAACACACTCCTTCCACTCCCTCGGTGCGCCGCCTACGATGCAGAAAAGCTGGTCTTCACCACAACAGAAATCAAAGCTGTGGCGTTAGAAGCAGTTTACGCCGCCACCACCGGAATTTAGGAGAGGACGGCTGCGAGAGGAGAATCAATCCCTCTCGACCCAAGGCAGGACAAAACTTCAACAACCTTCGCTGAGCCAGCCGCCACTCCAGAGCCACCGATGACAACAGTTGATAGAGATGTCATCGCTCCTACTATTCTAGCCTCAATCACGACAACACCTTCTGTGGCTGAAAAAGAGCCGGCAATCATCGAGGTCGCTGAGACAACAATGAGAGTTGCCGCGGAAGAGACAACCATAGCTCCTGAAGCTTCTGTGGTGCCTTTAGAGGCAGGAGAAGAAGCACAGCCGGACGTCAGTAATGAGGTGTTCGCCGAGATCCTTGAGATAGAGCTCGGAGCTGTACAGCTAACGCCGACAACATCGCCGATGTCTCCTATAGCAGCTGCTGAGGAGTCACCGACAATGTAGAGGTGGAGCAGCATCCACCCACACCACGGCCGTCTCCACAACGACAAGAAGGGGAGGCGGAGACAACTGCTAAAGCGCTGATGCCTCACCCAGCAGCATCAACCTCGCGAACGATCGAGATAGGGTCTACCTCGTCGGGTAGACCCTCGTGTGAGAGAAGTATCGTGAGGACGCGAGAGAGGTCTGCAGGAGCCCCTCTGTCGCTCGGGAAAATGCTGGGGCACGAACTCGACCAGTTGCGGGAGGTAATAGAAAGCCACTCGGCTGCATTTACTTCTCTAACCCGCAAGTTTTTAATTGTCTAGCAGAGGCTGAATAGCCAGGAACGGGAACTGCTGACTCTAGTTGGCCTTCCCGTCCAACTAGAGGAACTCAACGCCACGCTTCAGCAGACCCTCCAGTGCCTTGACGTAATCGAGGAGAGGCTGAACAGAGGAGATGACCATCCGTGCCGAAGGCAGCCGAGAAGGTCCCTGTTGCCTCCTAGCTCAGGCTCTCAACCTTCCTCATCAGCGACCTCGTCAAGATCATCGTCCTATTCCTCCTCCAGCGGGCCATCCACAATGCCCGAGGAAGGGATGCCACAAAAATCGGCCAATGGAGCTCCAGTGGGACATGCGAGCTCCCACAGTCTGGAAGAAACAACTCCCTCAGTCCCCCTGGACGCAGCTGAAGATGACAACGAAAACATCTGCGTCGGGGAGGACTCTTCTGATGAATCAGAGGGAGAAGGGGGGACATAGGTGCCGCCAAAAAAAGACACCCCCCAGAGGAAGACGCTCGACAGTAGATGCGTTCTCTGCATCGTCAGAACTACCTTCCTTTGAGATTGTCGACTTTGACAGAAGGGTCATCGGCTACCTGTCGATCAGGGATGAGAAATTGCTGAACAAGGTCCGGAGGTCGGAGGCAGATGAAGAAGACATCATCTGGAGCGATAGATACTTCTCCGTACCACGGGGAGCACTCAGAAGCATGTTCCGCTCACCAGCCATAGTCGGCAAGAAGCTATTCAGGGTCCTAGAAGGTGCAATAATAGAAAATATCAACACCAAGACAGGTCGGAAAATAGTATACAACGCCACCCCGACCTTGGCAAGAAAGCTGATGATGGGAGTACCAGACTCCATTATAGTGGCCAACATGCTGCAACACATCGAAGAGAATAACATGAACATGTCATTGGCCTCGTACAAGCATCACAACGTATGGTTCCTCTGCGTGGCAGACCTCAGGAACCATGACGTCCAACTGCTCACCTGCAGCAACGCTCCATGCTTATTTTCAGTTGCCCGGAGGACAAACATCTGAGGCTTCTACCACTGCGTCTTCTATGAGCTATGAAGCAAGGAGTCAAACGTCACAACGATGTTTGGAACTTCTTTTCTATCCGAGACTTCCCCGTCCAATCAGAAGAGGGAAGCGGAAACAACGCCTTTATCATCCTGTGGGCCATGGAGCTGCTCAACATATTTGGATACATGAGGCACCTGCAGGGCCAAAACTTCTACCATCTCAGGAGCATATATGAACTGCTGCTTATCAAAGATAGACACTATTTCCAAGACGTAGGGGTACCAGAGAAGCTGCTGGACAGTGATTTAGAAGATGACACTACTATAGAAATAGCGTTCAGTGTCGCTTTTCTGGGCGTCGGTTATTTCGGACAACCGAAGCCTATAATATTCGGCGTCGGTTATTTATACAAACCGACGTCTATATTTGAAGACCAGCCAGACACGGGTACCGCTTTGTATTCAGCGTCGACTGAGTGTAACCAACCGACGCCTAAAGGCGCCCGCGAAATCCAATTTTCGAGCGAAAAAAATCTAGGTCACATACAACGTCGGTTGTTTAACCATTCACCGACGCCTATGTGAAATAAAATTTTGCGCGAAAAGTTCCACTTTCGGTGTCGGTTATCCTTGGATAACCGATGCTGATAATAGTTCCTGCCAATTAATTTGGGGTAAAGATTGTCTAATTGGACGTCGGTTATTACGATCAATCGACGCTGAAGATAATAGGCGTCGGTTGTCCTAGATAACCGACGCCGTTGACCAACTTAATAGAGGCCCGATCACCCGACTCTTCCCCCTTTCTTCCTGTTTCATCGATTCTCCTGTGCGCTCTCCCAAAATTGCCGCCTGGTGCCTAGTGCTTGCTGCTTCTCGCTCGCCGCCGACGATCCCTGCTGCTTCTCTGCGTCGGTGCCACCGCCCGCCGCCTTCCTCCTTGCGCCGCCGCCGCCCGGTCCTTCCTCCCTGCTCACGCCCTACTGCGGCGTTGTCTTCTTGCTTGCCTCCGCTGCTCACAAGGTATTAGCCGTAGCACCTTCTTCCTTGTCTTCTTCCTTGCCGCCCGCTGCTCTGCTCTGCTTGCTGCTCTGCTCTGCTTGCTGTTCTACTTCTTTCACTGAGAACTGAGAAGAATGGCCTACCACGGCCGTGTTTGATTTGATTTAAACCCTAATTTGATTTAAACTTGTCCATTCTAGCATCCTAATTTGATTTGATTAAACACTAACATTGATGAAACCCTAACATCAATTGTGATGAAAGCCTAACATGTACATATCTATTATTGTGTTTGTTGGCCTAGAAACCCGTCCAAGATTGACTCATTAGGAGTAAATCTTGGATAGTCCCCGGTTTGGGACTGTTCTTGAACACCTAATCTCACTTAGGATGTAAGTGTATAATGTGTATTGGGTTTTCGAGAAAATTTCGGTAGCATTTCCCCGTTTGTTCTCTAAGTACATATGTACTTAGAGAACAACGGGGAAATGCTGCCGAAATTTTTTTGAAAACCCAATACACATTATACACTTACTAGTGAGATTAGGTGTTCAAGGATGGGATAGGTGGTACACATTTATTATATATAAGAATGACATCACATGTGTTTGTTGGCCTAGAAAGTGAACAATCATTGTTCTTTATATTACTTGTACATTGGTATAAATTAGAATGAACAATCACTAAATTATATACTGTTTGTATGGAGTCCGGCTTCATTGTAGATATCTATTATTGTGTTTGTTGGCCTAGAAACCCATCCAAGATTGACTCATTAGGAGTAAATCTTGGATAGTCCCCGGTTTGGGACTGTTCTTGAACACCTAATCTCACTTAGTATGTAAGTGTATAATGTGTATTGGGTTTTCGAGAAAATTTCGGTAGCATTTCCCCGTTTGTTCTCTAAGTACATATGTACTTAGAGAACAACGGGGAAATGCTGCCGAAATTTTCTCGAAAACCCAATACACATTATAAACTTACTAGTGAGATTAGGTGTTCAAGGATGGGATAGGTGGTACACATTTATTATATATAAGAATGACATCACATGTGTTTGTTGGCCTAGAAAGTGAAAAATCATTGTTCTTTATATTACTTGTACATTGGTATAAATTAGAATGAACAATCACTAAATTATATACTGTTTGTATGGAGTCCGGCTTCATTGTAGATATCTATTATTGTGTTTGTTGGCCTAGAAACCCATCCAAGATTGACTCATTAGGAGTAAATCTTGGATAGTCCCTGGTTTAGGACTTTTCTTGAACACCTAATCTCACTTAGGATGTAAGTGTATAATATGTATTGGGTTTTCGAGAAAATTTCGGTAGCATTTCCCCGTTTGTTCTCTAAGTACATATGTACTTAGAGAATAGTGTGGAAATGCTACCGAAATTTTCTTGAAAACCCAATACACATTATACACTTACTAGTGAGATTAGGTGTTCAAGGATGGGATAGGTGGTACACATTTATTATATATAAGAATGACATCACATGTGTTTGTTGGCCTAGAAAGTGAACAATCATTGTTCTTTATATTACTTGTACATTGGTATAAATTAGAATGAACAATCACTAAATTATATACTGTTTGTATGGAGTCCGGCTTCATTATAGATATCTATTATTGTGTTTGTTGGCCTAGAAACCCGTCCAAGATTGACTCATTAGGAGTAAATCTTGGATAGTCCCCGGTTTGGGACTGTTCTTGAACACCTAATCTCACTTAGGATGTAAGTGTATAATGTGTATTGGGTTTTTGAGAAAATTTCGGTAGCGTTTCCCCGTTTGTTCTCTAAGTACATATGTACTTAGAGAACAGTGGGGAATGCTGCCGAAATTTTCTCGAAAACCCAATACACATTATACACTTACTAGTGAGATTAGGTGTTCAAGGATGGGATAGGTGGTACACATTTATTATATATAAGAATGACATCACATGTGTTTGTTGGCCTAGAAAGTGAACAAACATTGTTCTTTATATTACTTGTACATTGGTATAAATTAGAATGAACAATCACTAAATTATATACTGTTTGTATGGAGTCCGACTTCATTGTAGATATCTATTATTGTGTTTGTTGGCCTAGAAACCCGTCCAAGATTGACTCATTAGGAGTAAATCTTGGATAGTCCCCAGTTTGGGACTGTTCTTGAACACCTAATCTCACTTAGGATGTAAGTGTATAATGTGTATTGGGTTTTCGAGAAAATTTCGATAGCATTTCCCCGTTTGTTCTCTAAGTACATATGTACTTAGAGAACAGCGGGGAAATGCTGCCGAAATTTTCTTGAAAACCCAATACACATTATACACTTACTAGTGAGATTAGGTGTTCAAGAATGGGATAGGTGGTACACATTTATTATATATAAGAATGACATCACATGTGTTTGTTGGCCTAGAAAGTGAACAATCATTGTTCTGTATATTACTTGTACATTGGTATAAATTAGAATGAACAATCACTAAATTATATACTGTTTGTATGGAGTCCGACTTCATTGTAGATATCTATTATTGTGTTTGTTGGCCTAGAAACCCGTCCAAGATTGACTCATTAGGAGTAAATCTTGGATAGTCCCCGGTTTGGGACTGTTCTTGAACACCTAATCTCACTTAGGATGTAAGTGTATAATGTGTATTGGGTTTTCGAAAAAATTTCAGTAGCATTTCCCCGTTTGTTCTCTAAGTACATATGTACTTAGAGAACAGTGGGGAAATGCTGCCGAAATTTTCTTGAAAACCCAATACACATTATACACTTACTAGTGAGATTAGGTGTTCAAGGATGGGATAGGTGGTACACATTTATTATATATAAGAATGACATCACATGTGTTTGTTGGCCTAGAAAGTGAACAATCATTGTTCTTTATATTACTTGTACATTGGTATAAATTATAATGAACAATCACTAAATTATATACTGTTTGTATGGAGTCTGGCTTCATTGTAGATATCTATTATTGTGTTTGTTGGCCTAGAAACCCGTCCAAGATTGACTCATTAGGAGTAAATCTTGGATAGTCCCCGGTTTGGGACTGTTCTTGAACACCTAATCTCACTTAGGATGTAAGTGTATAATGTGTATTGGGTTTTCGAGAAAATTTCGGCAGCATTTCCCCGTTTGTTCTCTAAGTACATATGTACTTAGAGAACAGCGGGGAAATGCTGCCGAAATTTTCTCGAAAACCCAATACACATTATACACTTACTAGTGAGATTAGGTGTTCAAGGATGGGATAGGTGGTACACATTTACTATATATAAGAATGACATCACATTATACACTTAGGATGTAAGTGTATACCCTAATTGATAAAAGATCACAATTTTAGAGACATGTATGTTTATACAAATGCTAAATGTTTGCCTTTTTCTAGTTAATACAAATGCTAAATGTTTGCCTTTTTCTAGTTAATACAAATGCTAAATGTTTGCCTTTTTAATGACATTTTCATATGGCTGACCATGATGAGCATGATGTCCATGATGAGCATGAAGTCCATGATGAGCATGCTGTCCATGACGAGCATGGTGAGGATACCAATGTAAGTTCTAAAAACATATCCTGTATTTCTATAAAATTCATTATCTTCTAGTTATGTCATATATCTTATATTTCTATATTGGGCTAATTCAGTGTGTTTATTTTTGTCAAATTTTAGGTTGATGATGCACATGTACCCACTGAAGCACTGGAGCAACTTGATGCGCAACACCAAACACTTAACAAGAAAAGGGGCATCACTCTGTTGAAGAAGTTAATAGCACTTAGTGGCAGTGGATCCAAATTGGTTGTGGAGTTTGATAATGGAGGAAATGCAATTGGAGTGAACCGCAATAATTTTGTAAACTATCTTGGGTGTACCATTCGGAGCCATTGTGGTGTTAAGTATGATAATTGGCATAAAGTTCCTTAGGGGAAAAAAGACTTGATATGGAAGGATTTATGCGTGAGTTATTATTATTTGCAATTCTATTTTGTAGATTACAAATTATATTATTTGCAATTCTATTTTGGATACTAGTTAATAACATTTCTATTTTACAGAATCTGTTTGCATTGGATGAGAAGTTGCATCGTAAAAATGTGATGCAACGCGCTGGAAAGATGCTTAGGAATTATAGGACAAATCTGAACAGAGAATACATAAAAGAGGGTGATAAGAAAAAGAAGTCAGCCCTTGAACAATGGAACTTCTTGGACAAAGAAGATTGGGACAATTTTGTTGCTTCAAGAAAATCTGAAGAATTCAATGTATTAGGTGTCACTCCCAATTTAATTAATATACATTGTATTCACCTATTCAAGATTAACATTTAGTGATACTAACCAAATCATTAATGTGTATACTAACTAGGCCCTCAGTGATGCACAAAAAGCAAGGCGTGCACTGAATGTGCATGACCACACTATGGGTCCAAAAGGCTATGCAAGCGTTCACCAAAGACTACGTGCGGAGTCTGCGGCTACTCAGGAGTCTGCTCCTACTCAGGAGTCTGCCACACCCATGCCTCGCCATGATATCTGGATAGCTGGGAGGCAAAACAAGAAGGGTGAAATAAAGAAGCCCGTAACTGCTGAGGCAGCTGTGAAAATGGTAAAATACAACTCTTAGAGCAATCGTTTGAATATTTATTATTTGTGGTGTTAACTTACCAATTTCTGTTGATGGTGATTAGCGGGAGCTGCACGAGCAGCGGAAACAAGGCACGTTCATCCCTCAGGGCACAAGGGATGAATTGACAGTTGCTCTGGGTAACCCAAAGCATCCTGGATGTGTTAGGGGTGCAGGCGCTGGTGTGGGCATCAAAGCATTCTTTCGGCCATCCCAGCGCAAACCCAGAGCGGGACTTTCTCAAGAAGAGGTAACCTATTCTTTTTTAGAATGTTACTGCAAAAGGAAATTCAATAATAAGAAGCTAATGTTTCTTTTATCCATGTATAGGAGAATAAGAGAGTCAAGGATATAGTTGCTAAGAAGGTCAACGATGTAGTTGCTGAGAAGGTCAAGGAAGAATTGCTGCGGTGGCAGGCATCTCAGGCTTCCAATCAGCCTATGGCGACCCACTCTTCTCCTGATGCACAGACTGCGAGTAATCCTGGAGACCCATCGCCTAACACGTCTGCTGTAAGTATTGTTTATGACATTTTAGCTAGTCTTTTCAAGATGATATGTTTTCAAGATGATATGTATATATGTATAACATTCTTTACGTAAATTTGTAGGCATTGAAGCCATGCCGCTTAAGAATACAAGACTATGTTGTTGCAGAGGCGCAGGCTTACCTGTCCCTTCCGGGGGAAAGGTTTCACGGGACTCCAATGCCACAGGGCTACGTTCGTGTGGGCCCATTACGTGTGTTACCCGATTGGAGGGAAGCTACATTGCCATATCCCCACCCAGATATTGATACACTTGCTGAGGCAAAAGGCGGGGTCATATTGTGGCCCAAAGCAGATGTCGTCTACACTACTGAAATTATAAGATAAATTTACATTGATTTAGACTATTAATGTGTATATATGATGTCAACTGATCTGAAATTATATATATAGGTTAAAAAGAAGACACCAGGAGCACCTAGGCCTCCACCTCCACTTCCCTCATTACCAACTTGGGTTCCAACTGACCTAACATACCCGTTAGGTCCTGCTTGTAGGGGAATGGCATGTTGGCTACGGGCACATAATATACATTGCCCGATAATTGTTTCTTTAGATGCAGATTATGCAGGTCAATCATACGATAGCTCTTTATTTATACAAGATATTATTGAGCTGTTTATGTATGATTGGCTGAATACATCAATGATAGAGACATGGATAAGGTGAGATCTTGTTTATACATCCATATACCTTGTGTAAGATCCGGTGATCTGGTTTCTTATATATTAATGCATACGTAATACATGTTTTGCAGCTACTTAGTCGAAGATCATTGCAAACAATTTGCATTTGATCATGTGGGATTTTTGATTCCATCATTGATTAGTATGGTAGCTAAAGACCCTGATAATGTTCAACAATACTGTATAGATTCTTTTACAATTTTTGGTCAGCAAAAGAAGACGATAATAATAGCTCCATTCAATGTCAAGTAAGTTTACTTTATTTATAATTTGGACTTCACAAAATTCCATTTTTATTGTTCATTTTGAGTTATTAATTGTTAACTTTTTACCTCTAGCGGTAAACATTGGGAGTTACTAGTTATTGTCCCCGGGACATTCACTGTTTATTATCTAGATCCCGCGGGAAGTACATTAAACACTAAAATTGGACACATAATGAGAATGCCATTATTCTGGTGAGAAATATTTCATTTTTGTATTTGTTAACATCTGTTATTACATTACTATTTACTTATGTAATTTACTATGTTATATTAACATGTAGGGGTTTAGATGCATTCAAAAAGTCTGGAGGAACGGTCCCAAGGAAAAAGAACTAGCCAATAAATTGGCAGAACGTACAAGTAAGTTCCCGACTCCAATGTATATATTATTGATGTGAATTGTGCTTAGTTGTATTATTTTGTATGTTTCAATTTATCATGCGCTACACAAGACAATGGCTGGGCATGCGCATACTATGTGATGCAATTTATGCAGATGATTATCAAACATGCCGCATTGGACATCGATACCATACATGAGGTATTATATATAGTCTCATTAGTTAGTATGAAATATATCAATCTTATTTTTATATTATTACTTATATATATACATCATTCTCTTTGCAGGTGTTTAAAACTGACAACACTATAGGTAAACGCTTAAAAAATATACATGCTCCATATACGATGGAAGCATTAAATGAAATAAGAGAAGAATGGGCAAAAGCCATACAAGCAGTGGCAACCGTAAGATATAATTGGGATGTTGATAGTGATAATGAATGATACTTTGTAAATGAATATTTCTGAATGTTAATACATGTATTTGAATGTTTCTATATGTGTGAATGTGAGAATTGAATTGATGTCTGAATGTATCTACTTGTGTGAAATTTTCCTTGGGACTTTTGCAGGTTTGTGGCCTGTTTGTAGGCTGATATCAATGGATTTCGTAAACCTACAGTTCAGAAAACTGAACTGCAGGTTCTCATCCTGCTGACCAGCCACAGCAGGCCTGCAAACTGATATGAAAAAAAATAGATATAGGCGTCGGTTATTTACAGAAAACCGTCAGCAAAGACCTACATCGTCGGTTATTGGATAAAAACCGACGCCTAATAGTACAAACAACCCGACCATGCAGGAAAGCACGGCCGTGGTGGAAAAGGCGTCGGTTATTCATATAAAACCGACGCCTATAGTACTAAACACAGCCGTGCAGGGAAGCACGGCCGTGTCGTCTTGAAGTATGGTGTCGGTTTTTTATAGAAAACCGATGCCAAAAGGGTTCGCGCCACAGAAAACATCGTCATCTAGGACTCTTTCTGCGTCGGTTACCAAGTAAACACCGACGCTATAGTCCATATAGGCGTCAGTCTTTTAGTAGATAACCGACGCAGAATGTGTCCTAGATGACACCGTTTGCTGTGGTGCGAACCCTTTTGGTGTCGGTTATCTACTAAAAGACTGACGCCTATATGTTAAATAGGTGTTCGACCTTTAGCGGCGCCCACATAGGCGTCGCTAAAAAACCGACGCCAAAGGGGGTTAAACAACCGACGCCAAAGGCTGTTTCTGTAGTAGTGTGAATATTCGCAACCCAACAACACTCCAGAGAAAGAAGCTGAGATGAAAATAGACACCTATGGGGCAGGCAAGCAGTTAGAGATCCTGCGAGAAGTGCACGGATTCGAAGACCCTGCCTCGCCTGAAACATTAGAAGGACTGATCAACAATTTTGACAGCTTCTCATGCGCTACACTCACGCAGGAGCGGGTCATTGAAATTCTTCTGAAGTTAGCTGATTCTACCCCGATGGATGTCATCTACGAGGCAGGCAGTGTCATAGTCCCGCTTGATGACTTAAGGGACATGGTAAAAGATTGAGGATGCTTGGCGGTATCTTTGGCAGCTGCTTACATCCAGACACTACAGAAAAAGTTTGAACACGCACACATAGCTCATCCAATGCTATTCAACGACATCTACCTCGCCGATGAAATAGGAGAAAAGCAATCATTTCTGGCAGAGTTGGAGCACAGGGTTCCACGCACAATCTTCCTGCCCATCCTGCATTACAACCACTGGACGCTCCTGATGATGTACACTCACCAACGAGCAAGAATCTTCTACAACAGCTCGAACAGTAACAAAGATCATCCAGTGCAGTGTACATCAACAACGTTGACATCCCTCAAGCGCTTAGTATGAAAATACTACGACGAGGTGGCAGCGCTGATACAACCATTCCTAGAGGCGATAGCAAGCAAATGGCATGGGCTTCAGTTCTGCCACCGCAGTCCACAACAAATTCCTCTATCCAACGAATGCGACATCTTTGTCTTGGAATGGATATCAAATGAAGAGACGCCTGGCCAACTCCACCACATCGACTACCACAACAAATGAGGAGAATATGTGTGGGATATTTTATCGAGTACAGGCGTGCTCACCAGCTAACCCTCACTGAGTTAACAATACCCTACCTTATTTACTTCACAACTCTGGGACAGAGTGTGGAGTAAGTTGGGGGGGTACCATGTACCAGTGAGGGAGGTACAAAAATTCAAAAATTTTCTTCAAACTCCACCCTTTTTTTTCTTCTTGTTCTTCTTCTATATCATGTGTACAAATACATATACACGCCTAATACAAAACTTTTGCTAAATTGTTTTTGAAAAATTTTCTTATTTTGTCTCCATACCTATGTACAAAGACACTATATAGTAAAAACTTGATATGACTTCTTGCCAATTTATTTTCTATGTGCCTAAGGAGATGCAAGTTTCGTTATGTATTTCTAATAATGCAGCCTCAAACGACAAAAGACTACGACTTTCCATGCCAAAAATTGTGAAAAATAATCTTGCAACAACTAAGAGACGTGTATGCAGAAGGAAAAAGTTGCCCAAACAGCAACAAAAATTCCTCTTGTTTTCCCTTACCCAACAAAAATCCCAAAAAGAGAGAATAGCCTTATGAGAATGAATAAAAGCATGAGATTTGTGCCAAATGAAAAGAAAAAGAAATATATACACACTTATTTTCCAAAAGTACCTATCTTTAGGCATGGTAGATCCGGGGCAGTGGTACGTAGGATGTGAAATCACTGCTCTAAAGCCAACTGGCTTGGACTGCAGGGACCACTCATCCGCTAACAGACCCGTACCTAGATGGACTGATGGAAAACAAGAAAAACCCAAAAAGCCTTAAGCCTACCCAAGCACACAACTTTCTTCTCCCAGAAAGCTGTTTGGTGTGAAAGCTAACTTCGAAATCATGCACCCAAGTCTCGCTGAAGCTGTGGAGAAATTTTTTGCTTAAATAAAGCAGGAGAAATAAAGTTTGTTGTTCATGGTTGGGCCGCATTCTCTGTGAGACATCTCAATGCTCGCTCAAACCCATGGTCTGAAAACTATACCAGTCAAGAAGAAGCATCACAAAACAAAGTTTAAAGATTGATTGAGGACAATCAAAATGCTAAGTTTGGGGGAGTTGATAACACCAAATTTTGTGATGTTTTTGGTCTTTATTTCGTTTAAAAGGGCAGATATGATAACGAGATAAAGACCAAAAACATCACAAAATTTGGTGTTATCACTCAGCTTCCTGATAGACCTTGTGGTCGATGTCCCTGCGTTACATTACACAGCGTTGCACGCTACACATGAGTGCACTACTACAGAAACGGCCTTTGGCGTCGGTCGTTTAACCCCATTTGGTGTCGGTTTATGACCGATGCCTATGTGGGCGCCGCTAAAGGTCGAACACTTCGGCGTCGATTTTTTAACCGACGCCTATTTATTCTATAGGCGTCGGTCGTTTAGTATATAACCGACGCCAAAAGTGTTCATGCCACAGAAAATGGCGTCATCTAGGGCACTTTCTGCGTCGGTTATTTACTAAACAACCGATGCCTATATGGAATATAGCGTCGGTCTTTTAGTAGATAACCGACGCATAAAGTGCCCTAGATGACGCCATTTTCTGTGGCGCGAACACTTTTGGCGTCGGTTATATACCAAAAGACCGACACCTATAGATTAAATAGGCGTCGGTTTGATACGAATATCCGACGCCATTTCCAGGACTGCTTTGGCCACATCAGGCGTCGGTTTTTTGAAAAAAACCGACGCTGTAGGTCTTTGCTGACGGTTTTCTATAAATAACCGATGCCTATTTCTATTTTTTTTTCATATCAGTTTGCAGGCCTGCTGTGGCTGGTCAGCAGGATGAGAACCTGTAGTTTAGTTTTCTGAACTGCAGGTTTACGACATCCATTGATATCAGCCTACAAACAGGCCGCAAACCTGCAAAAGTCACAAGGAAAATTTCACACAAGTACATACATTCAGACATCAATTCAATTCTCACATTCACACATATAAAAACATTCAAATACATGTATTAACATTCAGACATATTCATTTACAAAGTATCATTCATTATCGCTATCAACATCCCAATTATATCTTACAGTTGCCACTGCTTGTATGGCTTTTGCCCATTCTTCTCTTACTTCATTTAATGCTTCCATCGTAAATGGAGCATGTATATTTTTTAAGCGTTTACCTATAGTGTGTTCAGTTTTAAACACCTGCAAAGAGAATGATGTATATATATAAGTAATAATATAAAAATAAGATTGATATATTTCATACTAACTAATGAGACTATATATAATACCTCATGTATGCTATCGATGTCCAATGCGGCATGTTTGATAATCATCTGCATAAATCGCATCACATAGTATGCGCATGCCCAGCCATTGTCTTGTGTAGCACACTATAAATTGAAACATACAAAATAATACAACTAAGCACAATTCACATCAATAATATATATATTCGAGTCGGGAACTTACTTGTACGTTCTGCCAATTTATTGGCTGGTTCTTTTTCCTTGGGACCGTTCCTCCAGCCTTTTTGAATGCATCTAAACCCCTACATGTTAATATAACACAATAAATTGCATAAATAAATAGTAATGTAATAAAAGATGTTAACGGATATAAAAATGAAATATTTCTCACCAGAATAATGGCATTCTCATTACGTGTCCAATTTTAGTGTTCAATGTACTCCCCGCAGGATCTAGATAATAAATAGTGAATGTCCCGGGGACAATAACTAGTAACTCCCAATGTCTACCACTAGAGGTAAGAAGTTAACAATTAATAACTCAAAATGAAAAATAAAAATGGAATTTTCTTAAGTCCAAATTATAAATAAAGTAAACTTACTTGACATTGAATGGAGCTATTATTATCGTCTTCTTTTGCTGACCAAAAATTGTAAAAGCAGCTATACAGTATTGTTGAACATTATCAGGGTCTTTAGCTACCAAACTAATCAATGATGGAATCAAAAATCCCACATGATCAAATGCAAATTGTTTGCAATGATCTTCGACTAAGTAGCTGCAAAACATATAGGCGTATGCATTAATATATAAGAAACCAGATCACCAGATCTTACACAAGGTATATGGATGTATAAACAAGATCTCACCTTATCCATGTCTCTATCATTGATGTATTCAGCCAATCATACATAAACAGCTCAATAATATCTTGTATAAATAAAGAGCTATCGTATGATTGACCTGCATAATCTACATCTAAGGAAACTATTATAGGGCAATGTATATTATGTGCCCGTAGCCAACATGCCATTCCCCTACAAGCAGGACCTAACGGGTATGTTAGGTCAGTTGGAACCCAAGTTGGTAATGCGGGAAGTGGAGGTGGAGGCCTAGGTGCTCCTGGTGTCTTCTTTTTAACCTGTATATATAATTTCAGATCAGTTGACATCATATATACACATTAACAGTCTAAATCAATGTAAATTTATCTTACAATTTCAGTCGTGTAGACGACATCTGCTTTGGGCCACAATATGACCCCGCCTTCTGCCTCAGCAAGTGTATCAATATCTGGGTGGGCATATGGCAACGCAACTTCTCTCCAATCGGGTAATACATGTAGCGGGCTCACACGAATGTAGCCCTGCGGCATTGGAGTCCCATGAAACGTTGCCCCAGGAAGGGACTGGTAAGCCTGCGCCTCTGCAACAACATAGTCTTGCATTCTTAAGCGGCATGGCTTCAATGCCTACAAATTTACGTAAAGAATGTTATACATATATACATATAATCTTGAAAACATATCATCTTGAAAAGACTAGCTACAGTGTCATAAACAATACTTTCAACAGACGTGCTAGGCGATGGGTCTCCAGGATTACTCGCAGTATGTGCATCAGGAGAAGAGTGGGTCGCCATAGGCTGATTGGAAGCCTGAGATGCCTGCCACCGCAGCAATTCTTCCTTGACCTTCTCAGCAACTACATCGTTGACCTTCTTAGCAACTAAATCCTCAACTCTCTTATTCTCCTATACATGGATAAAAGAAACATTAGCTTCTTATTAATGAATTTCCTTTTGTAGTAACATTCTAAAAAAAGAATAGGTTACCTCTTCTTGAGAAAGTCCCGCTCTGGGTTTGCGCTGGGATGGCCCAAAGAATGCTTTGATGCCAACACCAGCGCCGGCACCTCTAACACGTTCAGGATGCTCTGGGTTACCCAGAGCAACTGTCAATTCATCCCTTGTGCCCTGAGGGATGAACATGCCTTGTTTCCTCTGCTCGTGCAGCTCCCGCTAATCACCATAAATAGAAATTGGTAAGTTAACACCACAAATAATCAATATTCAAACGATTTCTCTAAGAGTTGTATTTTACCATTTTTGCAGCCGCCTCAGCAGTTACATGCTTCTTTATTTCACCCTTCTTGTGTTGCCTGCCAACTATCCAGATATCATGGCGAGGCATGGGTGTGGCAGACTCTTGAGTAGGAGCAGACTCTTGAGTAGCAGCAGACTGCTGAGTAGCCACAGACTCTGCCTGTAGTCTTTGGCGAACGCTTGCATAGCCTTTTGGACCCATAGTGTGGTCAAGCACATTCAGTGCACGCCTTGCTTTTTGTGCGTCACTGAGGGCCTAGTTAGTATGCACATTAATGATTTGGTTAGTAGCACTAAATGTTAATCTTGAATAGGTGAATACAATGTATATTAATTAAATTGGGAGTGACGCCTAATACCTTGAATTCTTCAAATTTTCTTGAAGCAACAAAATTGTCCCAATCTTCTTTGTCCAAGAAGTTCCATTATTCAAGGGCTGACTTCTTCTTCTTATCACCCTCTTTTATATATTCTCTGTTCAGATTTGTCCTATAATTCCTAAGCATCTTTCCAGCGCGTTGCATCACACTTTTACGATGCAACTTCTCATCCAATGCAAACAGATTCTGTAAAATAGAAATGTTATTAACTAGTATCCAAAATATAATTGCAAATAATAGAATTTGTAATCTACAAAATAGAATTGCAAATAATAATAACTCACGCATAAATCCTTCCATATCAAGTCTTTTTTCCCTTAAGGAACTTTATGCCAATTATCATACTTAACACCACAATGGCTCCGAGTGGTACACCCAAGACAGTTTACAAAATTATTGCGGTTCACTCCAATTGCATTTCCTCCATTATCAAACTCCACCACCAATTTGGATCCACTACCACTTAGCGCTAATAACTTCTTCAACAGAGTGATGCCCCTTTTCTTGTTAAGTGTTTGGTGCTGCGCATCAAGTTGCTCTAGTGCTTCAGTGGGTACAGGTACATCATCAACCTAAATTTGATAAAAATAAACACACTAAATTAGCCCAATATAGAAATATAGGATATATGACATAACTAGAAGATAATGAATTTTATAGAAATATAGGATATGTTTTTAGAACTTACATTGGTATCCTCGCCATGCTCGTCATGGACAGCATGCTCATCATGGACTTCATGCTCATCATGGACATCATGCTCATCATGGTCAACCATCTGAAAATGTCATTAAAAAGGCAAACATTTAGCATTTGTATTAACTAGAAAAAGGCAAACATTTAGCATTTGTATTAACTAGAAAATAGCAAACATTTAGCATTTGTATAAACATACATGTCTCTAAAATTGTGATCTTTTATTAATTAACAATCCTTCATTGTGATCTCCGCGCACATATAAGTCATCATTAGCTTCAATATTTTGTGGAGTTGGCAACCCAACTGAGAATGGACTGGAGTCATCATACTTATCATAGTACTCTTCTTCATCTATAGGATCTTCAATGAATTGTCTTTTACCATGAAGAACAACCGACCATTTATCATTCGCAGGATCATCGATATAGAATATTTGTTTCGCCTGTGATGCCAATATGAATGGTTCAACCTTCTCGCCAATCTTTTCAAAGTTCACCAAAGTGAAACCCACTTCATCCACTATAACTCCTTTGGTGTTATCAACCCAATTACATTTAAAGAGAGGAATTTTGAAATCTATGTAGTCAAACTCCCAAATGTCCTCAATGACACCGTAATATGACATTTTAGCTTCACGTGGACTCTTATCCTTTGCACTTGCAAAGTACATAGTCGACGCTTGAAGAGTGACCCCACTATTTTGGACGACACTCTTATCATCTTGGCGCTTTGTGTAATATGTGAATCCATTAATGTCAAACCCTTAATAAGACATAACATTCGGTTTTGGTTTAAAGGCGAGGCATTTGATAGTTTCTATAATATCATTTGGTGCAACGATTACGAATAAACTGATCAAGACCAGATATAAACTCTGGGGTGCAACGATTACGAATGGAAATCCATGATCTATCCATTCTATGATCAGAGAAAACAAGTATATATTAGGAAACAAGTATATATTAGGAAAAGATTAGGGTATACACTTACATCCTAAGTGTATAATGTGATGTCATTCTTATATATAATAAATGTGTACCACCTATCCCATCCTTGAACACCTAATCTCACTAGTACATATGTACTTAGAGAACAAATGGGGAAATGCTACCGAAATTTTCTCGAAAACCCAATACACATTATACACTTACATCCTAAGTGAGATTAGGTGTTCAAGAACAGTCCCAAACCGGGGACTATCCAAGATTTACTCCTAATGAGTCAATCTTAGACGGGTTTCTAGGCCAACAAACACATTTGATGTCATTCTTATATATAATAAATGTGTACCACCTATCCCATCCTTGAACACCTAATCTCACTAGTAAGTGTATAATGTGTATTGGGTTTTCAAGAAAATTTCGGCAGCATTTCCCCGCTGTTCTCTAAGTACATATGTACTTAGAGAACAAACGGGGAAATGCTACCGAAATTTTCTCGAAAACCCAATACACATTATACACTTACATCCTAAGTGAGATTAGGTGTTCAAGAACAGTCCCAAATCGGGGACTATCCAAGATTTACTCCTAATGAGTAAATCTTGGACGGGTTTCTAGGCCAACAAATACATGTGTTGTCATTCTTATATATAATAAATGTCTATAAACTACAGGCAAAATGGTTAATCCTAATCAATAGAGCATTATTAAATAATAAATCAAGAAATCAATAGTTTCAAACAAAAGGTCTAGGAATCTTTACTAGACATTATATGTATCCCTAATCATCATATTTAACATACTACATTATTATGAACATCCAGATTAGATTAAGATCATACTATGTTATAACCACTGGTTTAATAACCCTATTTCCGCATGTACATGTTTATCAACTTTAAAACCCTATAATTCATGAAATCATTCTAATTCCATTTAATATGTTGGGATCACATAATTATATAATGACATCAGAATATATAGAAGAATCATAATTAACATGATTAACAACATGCTCATCAAACTAGGGTTTTCTTGAATATCATCTAATATTTGTGTACTAGACATTATATGTATCCCTAATCATCATATTTAACATACTACATTATTATGAACATCCAGATTAGATTAACTCTAATCAAATACATTACATGCATTTTTATCACAACAATTTAATCGATGCAAAAAAAAGTAGAGCAGCTAGCAGCGGGAAGACCAACCTTGTCAGAGGGAAGAAGGTAGAGGCTCCGGTGGCTCTGGCTGGAGGAGTAGCTAGCAGCGACGGCGGTGGAGGAGCAGCTAGCAGCGAGGCTGGAGATGATGGTTGCGGCGACGCGACGACAGTGGAGGAGCACCAGGGGCGTGGCGGCGCCTAATCTCAGGCGTGGCGGTGCCTAATCTCAGGCACTGGCGCTGGAGCAGCAGGGGCGGCGGAGAAGGGAAGAAGGTGCAGGAGTGGCGGCGGAGAAGGGGGCGCCGGAGAAGAAATTGCCGGAGAAGGGGGCGCCGGAGAAGAAATCGCCGGAGAAGAAATCGCCGGCAGCAGAGAAGAAAAGGTAATCGACTCGCAATGAAACAGAAGAAAGGGGAAGAGTCGGGCGATCGCGGGTAATAAAGTTCCCAAATAGCATCGGTTGTTTCAAACAACCGACGCCTAAACCTCTTTAGCGTCGGTTGTTTGCAACAACCGACGTCCAATCAGACGATATTTTCATGAAATTGTTTGGCGGGAACCACCTTCAGCGTCGGTTATACAAGGATAACTGACGCTGAAAGTGACACTTTTCGCGCAAATTTTCATCGCACATAGGCGTCGGTTTATACCTACATAACCGACGCTGAAAATGACACTATTTTTTTTTTATCAAAATTTGGATTTCGTGGGTGACTTTAAGCGTCGGTTTGTTATAAACAACCGACGCTGAATACAAAGCGGTACCCGTGTCTGGCTGGTCTTTGAATATAGACGTCGGTTTGCTTAAACAACCGACGCCTAACATATAAGGTGTCGGTTTTCCTTAATAACCGAAGCCCAAAAAAGTGACACTGAATGCTATTTCTGTAGTAGTGGTGCACGAGAAGGATTGGTTCCTTGTTGCCTAATACATGTGGTAGCCCGACACCCTTACTAGTTTGCTTGGCCGATAGGTGGCTGGTTTGCTGGATCGTTGCATGGTTGATATGGTTGGACGATATGGGAGAGTACCTTGCCCTACCCATCACACCGTTGGTGAGGGTAGTGGGCGCTTCTAGTGAGGGTCTTGTTCCTTCTAGAAAACTGTTATGATAGTTTTTGTACATGCTTTCATGTTTGGTTGATGACAGTGATCCCTGACATGTTTCATAATTGATATAATGGATCACATCTATGTAGCTTGACATGATAGTACCTGTGTTTATGATCATCTTGATTATATGTATAATGCTGAGGAAATGGTAATCATATAAGATGCTTGCTTAATGATATGCCCTACGCTTATGATCACATGTTGAGGCATGGATGATAAATGTCACCCTATGTTGATAATCTATGATGATTGTGCATACTAACCATGTAGGTACAGATGCATAGCTAGGTAAAGGGCTAAGATGTATATATGTTTGAGTAACACTGCTCTGATGATTACTCTTAATGATAAGGTAACATTCATGATGTGTTATGGTCTGAGGACCTGAGATGGCTAAAGTGCCTTGATAAGATGTTATTAGCTGATGATGATCTGGGATTGCTATCCCTTGGTGATGATGTAAGCCTTGAGAGGCAGTGACACTATGTGATGAGGGATTGAGATCCCATGGCAATGTAATGTTGGATCCTTGTGATGGATCAGGATGATGTTGATGACAGTAAAAGCATGATGTTGAGTTTAATGTTGTTTCTTCTTATTATAGTCTACATGCTATACAACTTGATTGCCTCAACAATCCACTTAAAATATACTAACTAATCACAGTGGAACATATCATGTAGTTTGCCCTGGCCATAGATCCATCATCGTTAGGAGCTGGTGATGGTGAAATGGGTTCTCCTGCTGGTTAACCCGGAGCACATATTGTTGAATATGCAAGGTTTCTCCTAGCCTAAAATAGTGAGGATTTGAGTGCAGCTGTGGTTGCAGACTCGGGATATGTATAGAGCATGGTGAATAGGCTCATGGCTCAGGATATGTGATATGGGAGCATGAATGCGTTCATGGCTCAGAGTACGATGAACAGGCCAGTGGCTTAGTTTCACTAGCACCGAGACCTGTACCGAGGTGGGCTAGGCAGAGGGTAGCCTGCGGGAGCTAACCCTGTGGCTACGACCACTTAAGCATGAGACTGCGGTCCTTCTTGTGTTATTCTCGTGCACTGACCACGAGGTGGGAGGTCGTGGAGTCCAGCTCTTCCATTGACCTTGTATGGCACCGGCTTGGGTTTCGCAACCGAAGGTTGGATTTGAGCGGTACGACTCACTTCCTCAACGCATAATAATACGTAATCCAACTGAATAGTATTTACTGCTTAAGGAAAAACACGGAACATTGATTGAGGCCTTTCTTGTGTAGTTAATCTTGTTATACTTGCAGTTGCTTATAAGTTCCTTATGTTATGTGGTAAGATCTTACAAATCTTATCTTGTTAATCATGTTCCATAAAGAAATACTTGGTTATCT
This sequence comes from Alisma plantago-aquatica, assembly GCA_963693085.1. NCBI lineage: Eukaryota > Viridiplantae > Streptophyta > Magnoliopsida > Alismatales > Alismataceae > Alisma > Alisma plantago-aquatica. The sequence continues at coordinate 1,123,619,337 of OY856412.1, read as the reverse complement.
GCCTTCCGTACAGCCTGGTAAGCTTGATGGTATGAATAGCTTTGCTATATAGACTGCTCTTATTATATCTTCTATCAGTTGTCTATTGTTGTTGTTTCATCTTCTGAGGTTCTGTGGCTTCAGCGGGGAGTTATGTTTCTCACTGGGACTGTATGTCTCACCCCACTGGTTTATAACCTTTTTAGGTGTTCACGCTAGATGTGGTGGTGGTCGCGGGATTGCGAACGAGTAGCAAGACGACCAGTAGAAGGCAAGCAATGGATATGATGTTGTTTTGTTTGTTTTGTAGTAGAGTCTTAGAGTCATCCCTGTACTCTCAGGTCCTTGGGAGCGTTTTGACGTTGTTTCACGATGTATAACTGTTGACGTTTTGTATATCCTGCTGCTGGTCAGATGTGGGCCGTTCTGTATGTATAAACAGGTGATGAACTCATGAGATGGCTAGACATCTGATCTCCTAAGCTGTGGACACGTATCAGGACTTGTAAATGTTTATATAACCTATTTATTTACAATATGAGGACCTAAATGTAATAGTTTCTCAGTTATTCTGCTTTCTGCAACCGGTTTTAATAAACCTGTTTTTGGTAATTTGTGGTTTATGGTGTTTTCTGCATGTTTTCGCGTAACACCTCACTGTCTGTGTGATAGTGGGATATGTTTCCACACCCACAGTAAGAAGGTATATACACAGTTCCAGGGACAAAGGTCTGAGAGTTTTAAGAAGCCAAGGTTTTCTGCACCAACAGCACCACCAAGGTTCAACACCCAGACACATTGGACATCCAGTAAGGGTAGAGGTTGTAGTTTACCACCGAATAGAGCTCCCAATATAGCATCAACGTCAGTGACTGGACCTTACTGACCCTATCCTGAGACCAAGATCTATCACCAGTGTAGACAAATGGGACATCTGGCAAAGGATTGTCCAGTCAGGAACACAATGGTGACTCAACCTCAAAGGTAGAGTCAGCAAGGTTCTCAGAGGAGGCAGTTTTTGAGTGGCACTCGAGGACGTGGGCAAGCGTCCCAAGCTAGTTTGTCGCCACCCAAAAACCAAACATAGGGTAAATAGCAAGCAACGACGAGATTCTATGCGATGAATCAACCCGAAGCAGTAGTCAACCCTAGAGTTGTGAAAGGTCAGATGGAACTATTTCATTCTGATATGTCTTCATTCTACTTTGTATCTGTTTTAATCGATCTGGGTGCTACACATTCCTTTATCACTCAAAGAGTGATTCTTGACTGCAATATGACAGTTGGTCATAGGGCAGAGAGTTTGATGTTACAAACTCCTTTGCTTGGATCTACAGTGTTGCGGGAGGTGTGTTCTCCCTGCACTCTTTCCTTTTCTGAACATCACATTCAGGTGGATCTTATACCACTTGAGATGTAGGGTTTCAATATAATTCTTGGAATGGACACCCTAGAAAAGTATAAGGCTGTGTTGGATTGTGATTCCAAGAAAGTTGTGTTCACAAATGACTGTGACACATGGATCTTTTAGGGAGATAGAAAGATTCTTCCAACCTATCTTGTGTTAGCTATGGTAGCTGAGAAGCTAATGAGGCAAGGATGTTTTGCATTCTTGGCTCATGTGGTAGATACCATAATAGAGAGTTCTAATCTTTCTGAAGTTTTGATAGTTAGGGAGTTGAAGATGTGTTTCTTGAGGAACTTCCAGGTGTACCTCCGCCCCGAGAGATTGATTTTGAGATTAATCTAATCCTAGGCACGCAACCAATAGCACAAACACTGTATAGAATGGCACCTGCTGAGATGGCAGAGCTCAAGAAACAACTGCAGGAGTGGCTTGAGAAAGGTTTTATCCGACTGAGTACTTCACCATGGGGTGCTCGGGTTCTCTTTGTTAAGAAGAAGGATGGATCAATGCGATTATGCATTGATTCTAGACAGTTAAATAAAGTAACCATAAAGAATAAGTATCCTCTGGTGAGGATAGATGACCTGTTTGATCAGTTACGTGGTGCAACTATCTTTTCTAAGATAGATCTGAGGTCAGTTTACCATCAGTTGCATATCAAGGAGAGTGACATACCTAAGTCTGCCTTCAGGGCAAGGTATGGTCACTATGAGTTCATAGTTATGTTGTTTGGACTAACTAATGCACCATCTACATTCATGGAACTCTTGAATAGAATCTTCGTACCTTTTCTTGACCAGTTCATAGTAGTCTTCATAGATGACATCTTGATATACAGTAGAGTTGCTCAACAGCATGAGTAGCACCTCCGTCAGGCTTTAACCTTGATAAGAAAGCATAAGCTATATGCTAAGTTTAGCAAATGTGAGTCCTGGTTACCAGGAGTTTCTTTCCTAGGACATGTAATATCTGCCTCAGGTATCTGTGTTGATCCTAAGAAGGTGGGATCTATCTTGCAATGGGAACAACTAAAGACACCAACGGAGATACACATTTTCCTAGGAAGGTTATTACAGAAGGTTCATTAAGAACTTCAGTTCTATAGCTTTACCCCTAACCAAGTTGACCAGGAAGGAGGTTCCTTTTATTTGGAATGACAAGTGTCAACATTCTTTCCAGCTGTTGAAAGAAAGGTTAACAAGTGCACCTGTGCTAGTGTTACCTGAGCAAGGGAAGCGGTACATAGTTTTCTGCGATGCATCTAAGAATGGTTTAGGATCTGTGTTGATGTGGGATAGTCAAGTGATTTCTTTTGCCTCTCGACAACTTAAGAAACATGAGGAGAATTATCCGACACATGATCTAGAGCTAGCTGCTGTGGTTCATGCTTTGAAGATCTGGAGACATTATCTCTATGGAGAAACATTCCATATTTTCACAGACCATAAGAATCTAAAATATATCTTCTCTCAACATTAGTTAAACATGAGACAACGACACTGGATGGAGTTAATCAAGGATTACGATTGTATAATTGATTATCATCCAGGGAAGGCTAATGTAGTGGCTGATGCATTAAGTAGGAAATCATCATCACCAACCTTAGATAAAGCACAGTTGAACTCCTTAGTGTGCTCTAAGAGAGATATGCTTATCTCTATGCGGCAAAACAATATACAGATTAAGGTATCTTTGTTAGCTGGGATATTAGCTGAGATGCAAGTGAAACCTACTCTGAGACAGTAGATTAAAGAAGCACAAAAGGCTGATACTGTGATTCAAAAGATCTGATCAGAGTATGGTAGTGAGAAATGGGATGGCTTTCATGAGTTAGAGGATCAAGTAGTTTATTACCATGGTAGGATGGTGGTACCTGATGCCAATGACTTAAGGAAGTTAATCTTGGAAGAAGCTCATTCTTCAATGTATGCAATGCATACAGGGAGCACCAAAATGTATCATAACCTGAAGGATATGTATTGGTGGCCTGGATTGAAGAAAGATGTAGCTGAGTTTGTTATGCACTGTCCGATGTGTCAGCAAGTTAAAGCTGAACATCAAAAGCCTACAGGAACAATGCAACCTTTTCCCATACCACAGTGGAAATGGGATCATGTGACCATGGACTTTGTGGTTGGTTTGCCTAGAACAACCAAAGGTCATGATACCATATGGGTGATAGTTGATAGGTTGACTAAGATAGCACATTTCCTTCCTATCAAAACAACATACACTGCTGAGAATCTTGCACACACACACACACACACACACACACACACACACACACACATATATATATATATATATATATATATATATATATATATATATATATATATATATATATATAGTGCGGTTGCACGGGGTTCCAACTACTATCATTTCTGATAGAGTTCCCCAGTTTACGAGTCATTTTTGGGAACGACTACATAAAGGTTTGGGTACACAGTTAAGGTTTAGTACAACCTTTCACCCACAGACAGATGGACAATCTAAGAGGACCATACAAACCTTAGAGGATTTACTTAGGGCATGTGTCCTTCAGTTTGTAGGAAGTTGGTATCTACACCTGAGCTTGATGGAATTTGCTTATAATAATAGCTATCAGCACAATATTGATATGGCACCATACGAAGCATTATATGGTAGACGTTGTAGATCTCCATTATGTTGGTCTGAAATAGGAGAATATCAACTTCTGGGTCCTGAGCTAGTGCATCAGACAACTGAGAAGATTAAGGTAATCCAACAACAGTTAAAGGCTACACATGATAGACAGAAGTCATATGCCGACAAACGGCGAAGACCTGTAGAATTCCAAGTTGGAGACAGAGTATACCTCAAGGTCTCACCTTGGAAAGGTGTTCTTAGATTTGGGAAGAAAGGAAAGTTAGCTCCTAGATTTATGGGGCCTTATCCAATCATTGAACGGATTGGAAAAGTAGCCTATAAGCTGGAATTGCCACCTGAGCTGCATAAGTTGCATCTAGTGTTCCATATCTCCATGTTGAGGAAGTGTCACCCTGACACAGAGTTAGTTTTGCAACCTGTGGAGGTAGAATTAAATGATGATATATCATATGTTGAAGGACCTATGATGATCCTTGATAAAATAATTAAAAAGCTAAAAAAGAAAGACATATGTCTTGTGAAAGTTCTTTGGCATCACCATGGAATTGAAGAAGCTATGTGGGAGCTAGAGGAAGAGATGAGGAGGAAGTGCCCTTCTCTTTTCTCTTGATGATTTCTGGGACAAAATCCTTGTTAGGGGTGGATAATTTGTAACATCCCTAACCTGGGTTATGCCTTAACCCTAGATGTTTTTCTTAATAAAGTTAATTATATTCTTGCTCTTATCCCTTGAAAAGTAATTAAGGCTCACGAGGAACTTATGTTTCAATTTTATTCCTTTTTGAATAATGTTGAAACAATGTTTTGCTTGTTTTGGACTAAAGTGCAAATTACCCAAGTTGAGGGGTTAAATTGCAAATGTTACATGATAAAGTTTTCCTCAAGTGTTGAAGCATCATAAGAATGAGAATTATGCAGAGGTATGGCTTGTGACTGCCTGAGTACCAAGGCAGAGCTTGTTGAGCAATGTTTGTGCATTAAAACCTAGTTTTGGTGTAATATGCAATTTACCCAAAACCTAGGGTTCCATATGCAAAATACCACCTCTAGAGAGTCCCTCATGTTTCTTGGCATCATGTAGATAAAATAAAATGAGAGGGGCGTCTCATTTGAATCACTTTGGAGGAGAGATAATCTTGATATTAAAATAATCAAGATTTAAGCATAATTGAAACCCAAATTCAATTTAATGAAAAAATAAATATATTAATTGAAGTGCCCTTCAACCAAAAATGAGATGATTGAATTTACATAAGTATGGACGTCCTTGTGCCTTTCAAAGGCCACAAAATATCTAAAGTGAGTGGAGAGCCCACTCACATTAGTAAAAGGAAAAGTAATATCCACTCAATTTTGGATATTATTATTATAATGGTTAAGGTGCTAAATTTGCTTTCCTTTAATTCATAGATAATGAAGATGAATTTGAAGGTGGAGTTTATATCTTCGTATGCAAGAAAGTGAGGGGGTTAAGTGGCACCAATTTTGGGTGTTGAAGGAATTAATTAACATTTTCTCTCTCATTGGAATTTCCTTATAAACATCCCATTTCCAACTCAAATGAAAGGCTTTTTTGACCCTTCTTTCTTTCCTTGATTTGTTTGAACACAAAGGATCTTAGGAGAATAGGAGGACGTGCCCCAACATGTAGGTAAGATCCTTAATCATCTTCAACCTTGATTTCATGGTGGAAATCGAAAATCAATGCTTGATTTCTTCTTTTCTCCATTCAATCTTCAATCCTAGCCATTTCTTTTCACTCAAGGACTTGAGGACGAGCCTTGGGAGGTTGAGAAAGATTCGTTCACCATTGAAGGTGTGAAGCTTGAAGTTTGGTTTCAACTTTGAAGGCGGGTTATATAACTTGAACCCTTAAACATTGTTATTGATTTCATTCTTTTATCATATGTTAATTCTTTCTTCATTCTCGAAATTCCAATTGATTAATTGTTGAAAGCACCATAAGAATCACAACTGATGTTGAAGGTTTGAAGCTTGAAGATAATGATATCATCTTAAGCACACACCTCAACATAGACCATGTGCAAACGGTTTTGCTTTTTGGTGATCAAACGGTCTCAAGACCGTTTGAGGTCATAAGGGGCTCAAGACCGTTTGTGGTCAAGTGATGCTATGATTGGATGAAGATTCAATGGTTATAAATGATTAAGATAAAAAAGGATTCAACAATCGATGGTCCCTTAATTTTAAACCCTAATTCAATTGGGTTCAAAACTCTAATTGATGTTGAAACGATTTCAAACCGTTTGAATAGGTTGACCAAATGAAAGTGTTGACCGAATGAAAGTATTGACTGAATGAAGGTGTTGACCATTTGGAATCAAACGATCTCAAACAGTTTGAGGTTCAATCGATCTCAATGTTGTATTGTCCATTCGGTTTCAAAACAATTGATGAGCATTCGGTTTCACGACCGAATGAATGAAATTAGTCTCAAGATCAAATGGTTGATTTAGTTTCAAGACCGAATGAATGAAATCAGTCTCAAGATCAAATGGTTGATTCAGTTTCAAGACTGAATGAATGAAATTAGTCTCAAGATCGAATGGTTGATTCAGTTTCAAGACCGAATGGGTTGATTCGATTTCAAGACCGAATGAGTTGATTTGAGTTACACTTGAACCATGACCGTTTGAAGGTCAATGTACTTCAAGACTGTTTGAAGGTCTAATTGATTTAATTCAAGAAAGTACCAATTAACCCCTTGATTGTTAATGGCATATATCAAAGTTGAAAATAGTGGCTTTACCTCTAATGTACTTAGGTGATTAGTACCTTTAGAGTGATTAACCTTTGATGCTTATGGAGTCAATGGCCTAATACACTATGTCAACTCTTCGTTCATGTTGATTCAATCTAATCAAGATTGAAGTAATTAACATCCTAGAGAGGATGAGAGAGAGGAACTTATACATGAATGTTAGTCATGTAGTGATTGATCCTCAACACTTTTATCATGAATAAAATATGTAATTAGGGTTTGATCCATGATGATGAGATCATGAAACCCTAATCGAGAAGGTTGATGAACCCTAACCCTAATTTAGGGTAAAGCTAGGTGAAACCCTAATATAGGGTGATGATGTGAACCTAATTTAGAGTCATGATATGAGAAACCCTAATTTAGGGAATTTTAAAGAAAAACACTAATTTAAGGGAATGCTTCATGAAAACCCTAATTTCGGGTGAAGATACATGAATCCCTAAATTTTGGGGAAATGTTGTAAGAAAACCTTAATTCAAGGATCTAGAGTATGGTGATTTGAAACCTTAACCCTAATGTAGGGTGAAGGTATGTGAAACCCTAATTTTGGGTTATAGTGCATGAAACCCTAATCTCAGACAATGAGATGATAAACCATAGCTCTAATTCTTGGGTAATGGTTGAGTAATCCTTGATTGACATGAAATGGGAAACCCTAACCCTGAGGAAGGATTAGTGGTGATACCCTTGTATAGCATGATCCTGATATGTAATTGATATAATTGTCATCATGTATTCTAACCATGCATGTATCATGAGATGATGAGCATAGCTAGGTATAAGCTATGATGTTTCATTTATTGAAATTGTTAATGGGCCTTGTGAGCCATAACATGCTTTGTTGCCTAGTGAGAGGTAACAAGAGATGAAATGGGCTTTGTGAGCCATGCGAGATGCTTGTGTAGCAAGTACCATGTTTACCTTGGTCAGATGACCTGAACGTATTAGTTACCTGATAAGTGGTAACAAGTGTTTCTTGATGAACTAAGGGTTTGAATACCCATTTTCTATAATCATGATGATGAGTTTGTGAAAGGATGAGAATGCTATTGATGAGATGAGGGATTGAGATCCTAATGCTCTACTAAAGAGTTGAATAGTACTTGATGAAAGTATTACACATTCTTTGTAGTAATTGTTAAATAATTAATGTTTGGAAACTTGTTTGGTGCTAAAAGAATATGGTAATACACTTAATTAATCAAGTCATATTATATAATGTAGTTGCCCTGACCACAGATCCATCAATGTCAGAATTTGCTGAATGGTGAAACGAGTTAAACTCGAAGTGCATATTTTTGATTATGCAGGGGTAGTTAGACAACTATATCCTCATGCCCCATAGGAATGGCTGCGGGCTATATCCTATGAATGGAATTGGTTACGGACTATACCCCAATATGAGTATGGCTACGGGCCATGACTCCATGATATGATACCAGGCATTGGCTACGGGCCATAACCCTGAAGAGAGTATATGCTGCGGGCTATAACTCTATAGCGAAAGATGCCAATATACCCTGGCAAGATAATTGCAGTTTGACACGTGATGTCTCTGCCATATAATCTCATACTGACCAAGAAGGATGAGGTCTTAGAGTCCGACTCTTCCATTGACCTTGTGTGGTACCGATGCATTACATAATCATGGTCGGTTGGAGCATGAACGATATACTTCATCTCTTCAGGGCATTAAGTATGATTGTAAAATGTAATCCGCCATGTAGCATATTTTCTTAAAATTGAAATACGAGAATCATTGGTTGATGTTAACTTGCTTAGAATATCCTAGATGGATAAATGTTATACACATTCTTCATATTCCCTATTGGATAAGTGACATGCTGCTTTATCAATTTATAGTTGAATTGCTTTGAATAAGAATATCGCTCTAACTTGTTTCGACAATAAATCAATTGCTGTTAAATATAAATGATTCCTTTGCTCAGTTTTATTCCAAAAAAAAACTACAATAATAATGTTTTTGGAGGAGAGTTATATCTCTCACTGGGACTGGGTCTCACTCTGTTGGTCACCAACACTTTTTAGGTAGACGCAGAAGAAGAGACAGGAACCCTATAGCAGGGGAAGAGCAGCAATAGTAGCAATAGGTACAACAGTGACACTCAGGTGGAGACACTGGCTGTCATGTCTTGTATATGTGTACATAGAGTCCTATGTGTCATCTCTGTACTCTCAGGTCCTCAGACTCAGTAGTTAGTTTAGTGAATTGATTTGAGATTTTGGTTTGATGCCTCGAGGTTCTTATGCTGCCTATGTATAGTTTTAACAGGGCAGTTGATGTATGTGATCCTTGAGAAGGAATGATACAAGATATGTACTTGTGAACCAGAATGTAATTAAATTACTTTAGTTCTTTTTGAAAGAAGTTTTCCAGTGTATGGATCTCTTTGTAAATGGTTTTAATTTTAGTGATTTTTGTTAATCCGCTGTTGATGTTCGCTTCTGCTTAGTTAATCATGGTTTGTACGCCACAATATGTTCCCAAATTCTTAAAGAACTTGCATCATAGTTACATCACTACATTTATCGAAAAAAGACCAATTTAGCTCCAATTTTGATATGGGTTTGGTCATGTTTCAAATAGGGGCTGAAAGGACACTACAACTAAACACCTGATCGATGATGAATTTGACCACCACCAAAACATCAATAATAAAAGGTGTCAATCAGTATATGGTAACATAATAACCAATCTCCATAATAACCACATATAATAATTTTCAAGAAATCAAGTGATGAAAAATCATTCAACAAACTCATATGAAAATCATATATTTGCTTACATAGTTTATATCATGAGTCCATGGCTACACACAGAATTCCACAATGATATCATCTTGTGCTCATATAAAGAAATTTTACGATTAAGTGTTTATACAAAATAGAAAAAATTGACTTGTGTGACCCCTTCACTAACAAAAGTAACTTTGGCATTCATGTCTACGTGAAATATATCAAGTAATAATGTATGTTTACAAATGGACATTTTCACAACATACTTGAAAGTACGCACTTGTACCATTGACAACATATATCTGAACTGTCATGCCCATGGGAGTGCACCCTTTTCGTCATATATTCACAATATTTTTGTTGAGTTGGAGACATCAATTCAACATTACCTTGTTAAGTATGAGATTACAAACTCATCTTATTAATGCAAAATTCCACATTATAATATAATAAAATATAATCAAACTCCATAACACACTCTAATACAATCAAATCCATAACACACTCTAATACAATCGTTGAAAATGGTACAATATACGACCATTTCAAATCCACTTATACTACATCCATAAAAGATGACATGTCCAAACATAGTTTATGAAAGTCTAGATTCTCTTTAGCAATCAAAGTGTTGCAATTTGTATGGTTATATCATAACCAATCAACATAATGTAGCCATATAGCTGATTTTTTTCTAGAGAAAAAGTGATACACATTTTCAAACATAGTGATCCAAAAAATCACAAGTTTTCTTCTATGATTCTTTCATATCACGTGTCCATTTCTATACAAAATCTCACAATATGACTATCAAATTGTGGTAACAGAAAGAAATTTATGTTTACGAGTTATGATCATAATGATTCTAGGGTTTGTCAGAGGCGTTGGAAGAGGTAGAGATGGCGGAAGGGCATGTACACATCTGATTGCTATCTAGGTGAGAATGACGATCGTGAGCAAAAACCCTATATTTGACAAAAGAAATCATCTCAGAAACCATGAAACTCCCTATTTGTCTTACCATGAATGCAAACTATACCAAGATTACCAATACCAAAACCAGATATGGGGTACCAAATCCTATGGAGAGGTTTCCTCCAATAATAATGGGGCTAGAAATGTTAATTTCAATAGAATATCTCATGAGATGCTGAAAGCAAGAATCATAACCATTTACCATGCTGACACCTTTCTAGCTCTAAGATCCATGAAAGAGGCGTCTAACACCATATTGAGCCATGGAATACCTCATTATCATCAAATTGACAGAGATCATGATATGGTATCAAACTGTTTAGAAATGATTCAAACCATGTGGCGGCTCGCACAAACATACCATATCATCTATTAGGGATTGAGGGGGAAGTGACATTGCTATATGAAACTAATGATGTAAAACATAACATTAAAATCTCTCCCTAAAATGAGAAGATAAGAACCAAAGGGTAGTACTGACCAACAAGCACTATGTAGACAAAATTACAACTCACCACCTCAAAATATGGATAGCTCCCCCACTCAAAAATGAATATAAAGAAAAAGAAAACCACACCTAATGTGTACAAAACCTTCCTCTTAACTTTCTACCGTCATGACATTACTTTCTCTTCAAAGGATTAGACACATGCATGTGTTCTAGATTCTTGCCGATCTGACTACTGACTCAGTTATCTCTACTCATGATGAGGCCAATTACCTCATTGTTGACTATGATAATCGTTCTAGACAGATCTTCAAATAGAAATCTGATGTGTTGTAAGAAATCCCTTTGTTTGAGAGAGTAAACACACGTCCTCAATTTATCACATAAATTAGTGGCATTTCAATGAACCCACTATGCCACCAACTAATATGCATCCTTTTTTGATTGGATAGACCCTTACCATTGGCAATGTTGACTCCATACAACCAATTGATGCACATCTTCCACTGATCATACATACCACAATCATTTTGAAAACACAACCTAAGTGACACCAACTAAGATATGCACGTCCTCTATTGATTTATGCATGCCCTTCACTGATCAGATAGACAACTCTCACTGACTAATTCACTCACTATGCCACATACTGATGCACATCCTTCACTAAATGGACATACAACTATCAATGTCAATGCACCCACTGTGACATCAACTTCTAACTATCACTCTGCCTCAAAGAGAAGCATTGGCCCTCTCTTTTTTACAAGAGAGTTCCATGTTGATGCACCCAAAGTTCCACCAAATACCAACCACTACTTTGTCTCAAGGAATAGTCCTTGACCCTCTATTATCTACAAGAGAGATTGACCAATATTTCTTGTTCTTAGTCTCTCCTACCACAAAAGCCAAAAACTATAAATGACTGGTGAGATCTCACCAGCAATAGATGAACTCAATGACCTCTATTTATAGATCTCCATATCATGGGTTGCAACTAAGAACCCTATTTCAAATCAAAATCCAAATTCTAAACAATTATTCAGTGTTGCATATTTGGAACCATCTTCTTTCCTGTTAGATTGAACTTACATTTATTGTAAAAACACAAGACCAACTCCTATTAAGTCTGAATCCTAATGGGTAATGGGTTGGAACCTTCCTATTCCAACATGGTCAACCAAGAATTAGGATATTAAATCCTTCAATTGTCATGCCAAGAAGACCTCATAAAAGTAAGAAATGGAGTACCATAGATAACCTTTGAGAATTGTTGGTTATATGCCCTAAGAGCCATAATGTGATGATTGTAAAAGGTATATTTTTACTTGATTTGATTATTAATAAAATGAAATTTCACTTATTTTTTAGTATTGTTATAATGAATAAACTTAATAATGTGCTAAGAATGTTTTTAACTAGATACCATATGGTTGTGGTTGAGGACCTGAACATGAGGTCATATGTATAATAAGAGTACTCATTCTTGTTATGTCCTTAGTCAGTTATTTTTTATGGATAGTATTAGACAACAATAATACACATGACTAACATGTAAGTGATGACTATGTATATTTGGTCATGATATTGGATATCATCTCGAAATACATGGGTAATTGTTAGAGAAAAAGTCGTACTGGACATACCCACCTTGAGATTGATGCATGAAAGTCCTTTAATGACATGTCAGAGTCATATCTCAATGTGACAATGGTGACTATGATCCTCAGACTTGAAGTCACTATAGTAACACATGTTGTACTGTATACTTAGACACTAGCCCAACATGCTTTGGATATTGAGTTACCAAAATTGTGGTGATTGGGTACACTATGACACATGGGGCATACTATGATTGATTTAGATGGAATTTGTCCCTCATTTGGATTGATATACCATGCCACTTGATAAGCAACACTACAAAATGCATGGCCTTGCTCATGTGAGTGGATATATAATATTGATATCATAATATCTTGAATAGGCTACTCTAGATCAAGGAACATGACTGAATGTTGAAAGTATGAAATTCCAAGCCTCAATTTCAATCTAGAAATATGTGACATAGGGGTTATACATTCATGGTAACATTGATCACTTTAAAGGTTGTAGTTGTTCTCTAACTCATACTTATTACTTGGATGGAAATGATGTATAAATAGACACTAATCTTTTCTTTTATGGTTTTGATCATCTTTATCAAAGTAAATAGGAACCTATAGGGTCACACACATAAGGATACATAAGGGACTTGAGTTTGCAATTAAACATATAATTAGAATGGTTTCAAATCATAAACATGATGATTAACCCTTTGATCTAGTGACCAAAATTTTTAATCAGCCAATCAGGTTTACTAGGTTGATAGATCAATTGATTGTCAATTGGTCATGGAGTTTTCCAATGGACAGACACGATTGGTAGATCAGGAAACCTGGTCAAGCGATCACAATATAATAGGGGAATTTGTAAATTTTGAAAGAAATTCAGATCTGAGTCCAAACTATCCTGATCTTCCGATCAACTAGCATGATCGGGTGATCAGGTACTGTGATCCGCCGATCATAAAACATGATTGGGTGACCACAATCTAGCTTGAGTTTTTTAGTATTCAAGTATTAATAGGATTAATAAAGAGATTAAATTAGAACTTTTCAAGCCCATGGATACCCTATATAAAGGGGGCACATTCCAAAGGGTGAGACATGTTTTTTGGGATAACTTGTGAGACAAATTGGCCATCACTTCTCTCTTGGAGAGAGGAAGTCACCCTACTAATGACTGCTTAAAATAGGAGAAAAAAGAGAGTTATGGGATACCTAGAACACCAACAACTCATGTTCCTATTTGACTTGGTTGCTAAGGTGGTGTACAACATATCCCTTATCTGTGTGGATAAAATAAAGGCCGAGGAACACATGTAGAGGCTTGGAGAAGTTGTCCATAAGAAGACAATAGTGTAGAAGCTTTGTGGCCAATCCATATTTTTTTCTTATCCCTTCAAATTTCTTGGTGACTGCTTGATCTAGATCTGGAAGATTGTGTTCATCACCATGTCTAGTTGTTGGAATACTAGTGTACGTAAAGGTATTACCTTTATCCCTTCTTATTTCTTTTATTTACCTGTGAGTTATATCTAGGACAAATCTAACAAGTAGTGTTTAAGGGAAGATTTTTATTATTCCACCGTGCCCCATTCCTGAAAACCCAGCAAGTATGACCTAACTAACTAGTATTTTCCCCCTACTATCCTATCTAAATCAAGCCTAAGAAAATTCATTTTTAGGTGTAGGGAGACATACCTACATGTCTACCTCTATCAAAATCAACTATTGGATAACATAAAAACTGAATTAAATAATGAAGATGGGTTAAGACTGTATGCAACTAGGAAAATTATCAATATTAGTAGTGTAAGTGGATACAATCAATCCCATTCTCTTTGATACACATGTCAATGGTGATTTATTCATACCAAAGTAAGAGAAACTACCAATAGTCTGCATGAAGTGTGGTGAGATCATCCATACATGCACAAAGTGAAAGCACCAACTAGATTTGGCTTGTGAGGAGCACATATAACATGAATGAAGAAGACCATACAATGCACATTAATGAGATGAATGACATTGAGGGAAAAGGGGAAGGCGACATGAAAGTGAATGATGTCCAAAATCGAAGGCAAGTAAAGAGGAACACCAAGAAAGCTAAAATGAACAATGAAGCTCATGGCAACACGTTTACCAAAAATTAGGATGCTTGAAAATTGGTAAAAAGATAACAAAATAGTTATTTTGATAGATTATGAGATGATAGAGGGTGGGAAGAAAACTTCCTCATGTTATACCCCTTTAGGTTCCCCACGAACCGTGATAAGGGAGAAACTAGTCATCTAAGACAACCCGTTGTGCATCAAGGCAAGGAATGTAGTGACTCGATTATCCTTTGATAAAAAATGTGTTTGTTGTTTGTATTGGGTACAAGAAGAAAATGATTTCGAAACACGATTGGTTATCGAGACATTGAGGGGTATAAAAATGCACTATTTTTAAGCGTATTTTCTCTATACTCGATGATGAAGGTCAGCTAAGTAGTGTACAGTAACTAATCTCCCAATATACGATAATGTTTGGAGCAGCTAAGCCTACACACATAATTCACAACATTTGAGGAAATAATAATTGATCGTTCTTACATCAATAAAAAATCAGGCACAAAAGGTGACAACACCAAAGTGTGAAGAAAGAAATAAAGACTTTTTTTCATATGACAAAAAATGACATGATTTATTAGAACCACATTGTTGATAGTTCAAAAATGAAAAGAAGCAAATAGGTTCAGAATGCCATCAACTAGCTTTGTCTAAATAATAAAAATAACAATTATAGTCTCAAAGAGATCCGACACATGCTAAACAATGTTGAGTGGGTCAAGTTACAAAACCAAGATGGGGCCCCGCCTGCAGAAGGAGTCTTAGGAGGGAAGATTCACATTCCATGAGAATGGGATGTGACATGTGTTGACATGTGTGATTAAAGGGTTTTTGGACTAGACTGACCCAAACCCAAATGGAATTCCCCTCGATGCATGTGCAGATACCATGTTTCCTTGTGCTCTTCTAATAGTCAATGGATAATTATCCATAAGTAAGGAGGGGTGAAGTTCTAGAGATCCCCCATATGGAATAAAGCTCTCCCTTTGGATTTTAATGCCACATAAAACAACAATCCCCACTATTTCAAAACAAAGAAATAGAAGAAAACTCACTAGAAGAACATAAAAAATGTCATGCATAATCTTTGGTGGAACGAAATTCCATAACAAAGAATTGGATTGATGTGTGTAACCTGTATTGAACTGTGTTCCTAAACCAATTTCTCCTTTATCAAATTAAAGTCTCATTACTCACTTGACATTCATAGAATCCATTACCATTCTTATGCGTTGGTGCATTTAGCCCATGCATCTACGGGGAATGTTAATGAATGGTTTAGAGATATGACTAAATCTCAACATGAGAAGCCCCATTATGTAGTTGGAGTCTCATCAAGTATATATTGCAATCATATACACCACTTTCAATGGATATGAAACTTGTTAAGAACAATTTTTATTTAACAATCCCCTGCAAAATATGGTTAAGGTACAAATCTAAAGTACATTGAGTTGTTTAGTGACTTAGTTTTCCAATTAAACGTCCTTCTCAGTATCACATTCATGAAGTTTGGGTTTCTATCACTTGAACTTTTGGTATACACATAATCCTATTCTCCTTGATATTGGTTTACTAACATTTAATTGAATGGCTTTGTTATAGGATAAAAAAAGTTTAATTCTATCTTTACATAATCCATTGAGATTATTTATCACATATAAGCTATCTAAAAATGTCATGACATAAATGGATATGTATACTCTACCGTTTATAAAATTTGTTTTTAGCTCTTGCTGTAGTAGATTGATTATCACAATGCATAAACACCGATGGAGGAAGTTTATCACAAATAGTAAGATCCATCAGAACATGCCTTATCCATGGATCCCGTCTTGACATTTTCCAAGGAAATAAACTCAAATTCCATATTAGAACAAGCTATATGTTTTCTTGGTGGATTTTCAAGACATATAAACTCCACCCATGGTGAATATGTATCTATTAGTAGATTTCAATTCATCTGAATGCAAAATTCAATTAACATAATAATATCCTTCCAAAATTGTTGGGGATCCACAAAAACCAATCCATGATCAATTCCACCTTTTAGGTATATTAAAACCCTATATAGAGGATCCCAATGATCCTTTCTAGAATTTTGAGTATATCAACTTAATATTCCAACTGCATATCTAGATATGGATGGGTGGAATTCCTTAAGTAGATAAGGCTATCAGTTATTTGTTCTCATTTGACTTGTTGAAACTAGTACTTTTATTTTTCTTAAGAGTGAAATTAGAATTAAAAGATGTGTTGGTTGGCTGACAATCAAAGGATTTTCTCATCATAATGTTCTTGAGAGAGAATGACACAATCATCAGTTTTAGTAAGTTTAATTTTCAAAGAACATTTGCTTCTTGCATATCTTTCATGTATAAAATTGATGTCAATTAATACTATATATAAATCAACATTAGCGCCAGAAACAAGCATGCCATCCACCTAAAAACATATAACAATACGACCTTGGTTATGAATCAGAAAATATACATTTATCTCATTCATTTATATGGAATCCATATGATACAATGACTCCATCAAATTCATCATGCCATTGTTTAAGGATTTATTTGAAGCCATAAAGAGTCTTGATTAGTTTGCACACCATATGTTCTTTTCATGATACAACATAACATTCTGATTGATCCATATAGATTTCTTCTTTTAAATCTCATTTGGGAATCTAGTTTTAACATCTATTTGATGTAAAATTGACTTCTTAATTGATGCTAAAGTAATTAAAATCCTAAATGAAGAACTCCCAACTACACGAGCAAATATATCAAAATATTCAATATCATTTTTTATTTATACCCCTTGGCAACTAATTGAGCTTCATGTTTGTCTACAATGCCATCCATTATTGTTTTTCTTTTAAATATCTATTTACATTGTATGGGTCTAATAGTTGGCTGTAGATCCATTAAATTCTATGCACGATTAGATAATATACATTCAATGTCACTACTAATTTCTTCATTCCATAAGGAGGAATCATATGAACAAATAGCATCAATGTAAGGTTGAGGGTCATTATCTAAATTATAGGAATAAAGTCATGATCAAGATTCTTTTCCTTGATCATCCTTGTATATCTTCTCAGTTCTACACCAAAAAGCTATAAAACAACATTAGTATTATGTTATTAGTACATTCTATAAAGATTTATTTGAAGGATTAAATAATGTTCTCATAGGATTTTTCACATGACATACATGCCCAAAAGTTCTTTCTCTTTGGATTGAACAATAGTAATAGGCTCTACAACAATTTTTCATACTTTGAAGAACTATAAATGTAAATGTTGCACTATTTTGAGGATACAATATGAAAGGCCATCTAGAGTTGTAGATCCTAGTTTTGTTTCTTAAGCTTAGTTAATAAGGCTTTATCTAAACACCCCTACACTTTGAGATATTTCAAACTATGAGTGTATCCTTTTAATATTTCACATACAATGTTATGTCTAATTTAACATCTTTATTAAGCACTAACATGAACACTACATCAAACATGTGATCTCATTTCACTTTCACATATTAGATTGCAACCTTTATTAGTGATGCCATCACTTGACTAGCCAACTATATTACATTATCATTATTATTCATGTGAATGGTTAACCATCTATACATAGAGAAAAATTGGTCATATATAGGTATTCCATCACGTCATATCTTTATATCACATCTCAATATTAGATCACATACATATATCAGAGTTTCACTTTTAAAAATATACATATCGATAATAAAATATATCTCAAAACTTCATCCAACCAAGGTGAGGTTCGTATGAACCTTATCCTAAGGGGAAGTCATGCCTAGTCTCTATAATCATACTCATATCTTTTAGTATCTTACTGGTAAAACTGTATCTTCCTTATTTTAGTCTAGGGTTCTCAAATTACCTCTTTGTCATTGGTGGATAACTTTACAAGCTCTAGACACAAAGCACAAACCAAAATATGATATGAAATTATCTTCATAGGTTCTCTACCAATGAGATATGCTTACCCATCTCTCTTCCTATAAACAACCAGTAGAGTCCTTTGGGAACCACAAATCCAAGAATGAGGCTTTATAGAAACTAACATCGTTAACCCCTCTATGATCTTGGGACTGATTCCCTCACTTAGAAGGTAGGTGCCCATGTTCATGTTCACATATGCATATATAACCAGTCTCTCTCTAATTCTAGATTTTGGTCTTACCAAGGAAATCTAGGGTTCAAAAAGGCTGTATGAATCAAGCATAAACCAACTCAACCCATTCACTCAAGAGTAGTCTCATTTAGGAAATATCATATCACATATTTCTCATATCTTGGAGGTTAAGTACTGTGAACCTCTCCATGTGGTGCTCACCCTCTCTGGAATTAACTCTATAACTATTTCTAAGAATAGAGGTCTTCCTTTGTAAAATATCTTAATGCTCATGCTAAATCAAATCCTTCTCTTATCTTAGCTTATCTTATCTTAAAAAAGCACACATACTTGCATCATCAAACATTTTGTAAAATCCTCAAAACTAAACTCAAATTCTCAAATCTGACTTTGATCATCATAAACAAACTTATCTCAAATAAAACTTAGACCATATCATGTAAATTTTATTTAATCAATTCCACCTATCACACATTCTAACAAGGCTCTAGAAATCTAATCTATAAGTACTCTCTCTTCTAGACAGATGTCACTCTCTTTCACTTAAGTTGCATGACCACCTTCCACTCGAACATGTGTGGGGACACATCTTCATATTTATATACATATAAACAATACAATGTGATATAGTTTTTATCCAATGAAACAAGCATTTAGAGAAAACTCTCGAGACTCGAGACAATTGGAAACAAAATCAAATAAGCAAATCGAGTGTCCCACACACAGTAGAGAGTCTAGTTCCATGTCACCCAGTGAAACAGGTGATCAAGGTGTATACTAGTGTAGCTACCATAAAAAACAAGTTCCATATGTCTAGGGTTTCTCTTCCCCCGTTGCCCATCATCTCCAAATACTTTGATGTCCCATACAACCACATTATAAGGGATGATTGACACTTCAGAACTTGCTATGTAATAAGCACTACTACATACCTAGTTCTCAAGCATTGAGGTTCTAATCTAGTGTCTAAGTGAGATATAGTCTCTACAATATGACTATTCTAGACTTAATGATTTCAAGTTCAAGGTTTTCTTTAGTTTTGAGTTGCATAATGAGAAAATAACAGGCTTTGCTATGGTTTATGCTCTAATACCAACTGTTTCATTCCCAATTTTTCAACTCCTTAACCACATGTGTGATGTCCAAATTGAAACCCTCACCTCAGCAAGAATATCATTTCAAACTCACACACTAGGACAACAAGAAGAAAATCAAGTGAGTTAGAAGTATACAATAATAGAACATGCACATGAACAATAAACAAACCACAACAACCCAAGCTCCCCATTCAACATATACTTACAAAATGAATTGTTACAACATTTGATATATCATATTGAATAGTGAACTTTTAGGTATGCATATACTACCACTACAACACGATCTTCTAGAAAATAGGCCCAACTATACATAAGCTTATCACACAACTTTAAACTATTCTGAATATTAAAGCTCATATGTCTACATCACCTAAAGAAGAGATTATAAGTGGTACATGTCAGCACTATATAGTAAAATATTATGCTGAGTACACTACAAATTCATATACCTCTTTAATACCATGACTTGAAAATAAGATAAATCCAATACTTGGTAGTAACAAATAACAAACACATACTTGAACAAAAGTATTTGTTAACAACATAGCACACATTTTAAATAAAACATATCATATATATCCTTTAGAAATACTATGTATTTCATGTATTATACATAGTTAAAATTAAAATGTCCAGACGATCACACTACATATCAAAAGAGTCAAATATATAAGAAGAAGAAGAAATATTATTAACAAAATATTCAATACATTCAGGAAAAGCAATCCATTTGAATAATATCTCATACCCAAGTACTCCTCATATTTAGAAAGAGTGGCCTTGTCAATTTTTAAAGTACACCTTGATCCTAAACTTAACAAGTTGAGAGTGAACAATTAAATTAGGACCCTTATGTCTAGAACCCATATCACATCTTTGATCACTAGACATTTTCCAAATTTAGTCTTGATCACGACATTGTCCTTGTCGGTTATAGAAGAAGAATTAGAGTTTCCCATGACAACTCGATGCTCATCCCTCCCACTTTTGATTAAGTCATAAAATCATCCCTAACTCCAATAACATGGTGTAATACCCCATAGTTGATGATACTTTCGTCAAAATGTTTGTTATTGGTTCCTTTAAATCCTAAAATACTTGCTTCTTCTTATGCATGTATTTGTAGAAGTGTATCAAGCTTTTTACATAAAAAATATTTTTTCTTCTTAATGCCCTTACTATTTTACTTATATATATACACATGTTTCCTTTCTTATTCTTTCAACGATGCTTAGATTCCCCAGAAGGACTATTATTTTTTCAATTTCATTATCATCAAAGTTTATAATTGACACAATCTTTTATATAAATCAGATCATTCTCTAATATAATTTTGATCTTCAATCTAAATGTCTAATTTACACCATCTAGTGACATTGTCTTTCTTGAATGGTTTAAATTATTATAGTAATGTTTTCAAGAACTAGACAGTTTTTCAATTAAAGAACCAACAATAAATGGCTCAGAAAGATCGATTTGTTAATTTTTTGAATTATCAAACAAGATATGAAAATCATGCATTCGAGTCTTTATCTTCAGTCATATAAAATGTGAAAATAAAAAAAAATTGATAAGGGAAAATTTTAGAAATATTTTTTGTTGAGACTTTTCCAAATTACAGTAAAAAGTTAATGGGAAAGTACACATCAAGTAGTTGACTAGTTATAATATGTATAATATAATATTGACAAATACGCTTAGTCCTTTTCCAATGAACCTAGTCATTATGAGGTTTTGGGTTTCAGATAAAGCAGAGCTATGTTCAAAACATGCAATGTAGTAAATGTTGTCTTACCAGCGTACATTCCATTGAAAGGTTTGATTTTAGTGACACACGACATGGGAGTTTGTACTGAGACGCAGTACAAATAATGACAATTTGATTATTATCATTGGATGTTACCATATGCATTGACTGAATTTTAAACCATCAATGTTTATACCCATTGAAAAATATAAATAATTTGAAGATTGTTGTTAGTATTGGTTATAAGAAGCTAAGAAGTTTCAGAAACATGAATTTGTACTGACTCAATAAGCTGTGCATAATACATTATTCTTGGGAGTATGTGTATCTTATTCAACGATGAAGGTTGGTGCAATAGCGTAGAGCGAGTAATCTCCCAAAATACAACAACATCTGGAGCGGCGAGACGTGTACACATAAATTGTAATGATTAGGTAAATAATACTTGATTGCTCTTCCAACGATCACATACTTAGGTGCAAACAACATCAATAAAGTGAGAAGAAAGAAGGCAAAAACTTTTGTTGTTCGGATGAAAAAGGACTCGACAATTTTTTATTTTTCGGATGGTAAAAGACTCAGACAACGTTTTTATTTAATAAGAATGCACCAAGGATAGTTGGCCAACGAAAAGATATGAAGGTGATTTGGATTCGTCTCAATAATACAAACACAAATGCAATTTTGAAGAAATACAACACATGCTAAAATTATTGAGTAGGTCAAGTGACAAAATCAAACTGAGGCGGTGCTGGAAACAACATGCGCCGAGACGCCGAGTAGACGTGAATGAGAGACTTTACCTGATTAAGACCAAAGCAACCTGCAGCTTGATTCCTGAATTAAAAAATAAACTGTCTGGTGAGGGGTGAACGCTTCTTCTTAGACGAAACATGGGAGCTCCAACCTTTATGACAACATCAACAAAGGACAAGTAAACCCCACAGCCTGATGACTATATCACTAATGTATTGCGGACAGTTGATTTATAGGAGATCCTGCTATACGAGGAATCTGACTAGAGATAGAAAGCACACAACTGATCGCAATATGGATATGGTAATTAACATCAACTTCTACCACTTCTATATTAAAGCTATGCAATCGAAACCCGCAGCTAAAGGGCCTTAATGGCCAATCGATTTCGAAACCTAAAGACTTGCAGGCAATGGTGAGGAGCTATTTGTATCTTCTCATGACAATGTTGGAGAACATCTCAGCATATATCGTTCTACGAGGGTTCCTTTTCAAGATTGGTCAAACTGCAGATCCATTCTATAAAGTGCACTCTAGACATCCTTGGAATCAGGTGCTTCCCGCTAAAAGACGGCTCAACCAAGGCACCTGAACCAGACATAATGCGTAATGAATTTCTACAAACATGTTGGACCATGTTGGTAACTCAGCCACCCATTGGAGCTTCAATTTAGAGTTTATCAACCCGGAACTGGTTAATTTCTATATAATCGTCATCCTAAAGGTGCTATCCCTACAAACTCTATTACATAATTCGGCACATTTTGAATTATTTGTGTATAATTCACAGATTTTTCATCAGATGTATGTTACACCCAAATTTTGCACTAAACATGCACTTTTCCCAAATTTCATGTATTATTCATGTTTTATTCGTCGTTCACATATTTACACATATTTACATGCCGAACAAAATGAATTTTGCCAATTTTTTTTTTAGAAAAAATGACTAGTTAAGATATTTTCTTGTTTTAATATTTTAATAGCCTATTTCTCCATTCTTTGAATTTTGGCTTCTACTATCATTTAATTTGACTTAGGCAACTCAACATGAGATCGAACTACTATGGCAGTTGAGTATAGGTTGACACTTCAAGGCTGATATTTGTTAATTTCCCTAGCCTTCTTTCTCAAGTAAACTTTGCACATACAATTTTATGAAATTTACTATATGGTACCGTGGTGCTTTTAAGTATATGCATGAATCTTGACACTCGATTCAACATATATATATATATATATATATATATATATATATATATATATATATATATATATATATATATACATATATATATATATAATATAAATTTTACTTGATTTTTTCTCATAAAATTGACCAAACTTTATTTGAATTTTCCCCGCAATTTCTGAATACCAACTTTTCAGCCATGCCGGATAATTGCCGAGTGCTGAATTTGTGGCTATCCTACGACCTTAGACCGATTTGAATCATGGTATATGATAAACAAGTCAAGACACGCAATGTTTTGAAAACATAGATCCATGCCATCAACCATGCTATGAAACTGTATAATGATTAGGGTGGGGAAACTATCTCCGCATCTTAGATTCTCAAGAAGAATCTCAAACCCTTAACACAGAGGACAATTTCCCCCTCAGATATAAAACCCTGAGGTTGCATTATCGAAGTCCCACATGTTACAGTTCAAGGTTTTTGTTCCCTTCATAACTAGTGAACATGATAATGTAGATGGTGTTATACGTAAGCCTATACCCCAACTCTTATACTTAGTTTTTTCTTCTTCTATTGATAAGCATCACTGAGTTCACATGTATTTTTCTTTAAAATCTATGACATTCACTATAAAAAATGATGAATAAATAACCTCTTGATCCTATAATAAAAGACATAAACTGTACAATTAAAGAGTCCATATAAAACATTACAAGTTTACTTGTGTAATCCTTGTATTTTGAATTTATTTGGAATCGATGTATACATAAAATATCTCAAGTAGATAGATATTGTTATTATGTAAACAAATCAATGATAGCCTTGAAAGTAGTCGCATTGACCTTGGGGAACATTCCTTTTATCTATCATATGCATCAGAATTAGTCAAAATCATCTTTTCATTCTATCTCTGCATTGGAAGTGAGACCCATATCTAACAGTAGTGTGTTGAATCCAAGAAAATGTAATTGCACCGTGTTCATTTGTATAATGCAATGTTTTAAAAATGATAACACAATGTAGACCCATAATAAAATCTAATTCTAACTTGCAAATTATATATATATACTTTCATTTTAGACTAACTTGTGTTATCTCCATGCACAGTTATAAAGAGTTAAATAACTTTTATAAACCCATACAATGTTAGAATCAATTATCAAATTTAGACGTTTGACTGTTCATTTCATGTGAATCCATCATTTCATAAAACTTGTGACATTGACTAACATGAAAGAATACTTCTTGTGTTAAAATTAAATAATCAAACTCCAAAGTATATTTTCCAAAATTATATGATTAGTTATGTTTTTTTTATCATCTTAACACTAAAATTTGTATTACCAATACAACACGTAATATCATAGACTAAGGTATTTACCTAAGGAAATCATCCTTAGTAGTGGAAATTTTAGATCATAACACCTTAAGAGTCTTAGTGACTCAAAAGAGAATAATATTATGATCAAATTTAATATGATTAAGGGAATAATACTATCTCATTTCTATGTGTTCATCAAAGTTTCAACACAAGCCATCATTGAAATCAAATTATTTTTATTTATTAATTATTTGGTTAAGGGGGTAGTGCACACCTATTGACTTATTATATGGAGTTACATGTATAGGTTTTCTGGTATACAAATTAGTGCCATGCCAATTTATAAGATAAAACTAATTAACATTATATATAACATCCTAGAAATTTAATCTAATGATTAATCCCTAAATAAAAACCCTAATTTTAAATTTTAAATTTTAAATTTGATGCTTCAATTTTACCCTAATGTGATTGAGATACTAAAAGGTGTTACTAAAACCACATTTATCCTAAATTCATAGATAGTTGCACATTATCAACCTTAGTTGTAATTTATTTCACTGATAACCCTAATTAGTTAATATGTGAAACATAAGCAATAAAGTGAAATTGACTCCATTGTTGAGCATATTTTAACCTAATCTTTTTATATGAACTTGAATAAATTGTATCTAGATTTTGCTAAAATATGAGCCTATATCTATTTTTAGATTGTCCTAAGTAATTAAATATATGTTTATTATAAAAAGGATATAATAAATGGTTATGATCTTCAAACTATGGTGGATTTTAGAGATCTTTATACCCATGTTGAGTAACATATAAAGTTTGATCCCAATTGGATATTTCTTCAACCCCTAACTAATATTAGAATAATTTTTAGAAATTACAAGATAATACTTTTCTTTCTTTTGAGGTTGAATGTCCCATGTGCCTGGCACACTGATCAGACAACTAGGGCAAACCCTTATTTTATGTGGATTTTGTATACAATATGGAAGCCCTCTTCCTCATTCATTTTTGTCCATGTGAGACTCTATAGGGCACGAAACCCCCCACCAACTATCTTCATCAACTTCAAAACCCAGAGAAAGAAAAATATTGAGAGTCGTTCTACAGATCATCCTAAATTCTCCAATCCCCATCATGGTGGGACTTTGTCACCAAGAGAGCTCTGGAGATGAAAAATCCATGTGCTAATGGGACATGAAGACCAATGACCAACCAGGTGGAACACAACCTTCCCCTGTATATGTAAGGCCCCAAATACATTCAGGGAACACAAACATACTTAGAGAGACTTCCTCCTTGACCTAATTTGCATCCCTTCATCTTATCCATAAAACTTCTTTGAGGTCTGCTGACCAATTTGTCAACTTCATAGATCGGGCTGCTACAACTTCAAGAGAATTTGCAAATAATTTCCCATAGCCTTCTCAAAACCACACCAACACACAATTTTCCCTAAGTTGTAGGTATCTATCTTTCCCCTTTTTTCCTCTTTGCTAAAACCCGGTGAAATTCTAACAATCTTAATGATTTTTTGTCACTTCATCATTACACCTGACTCTATTTTTGAGTGAAAAGGCTTCTGACACCCTTGGTTTTTTGCGCAATGCAATGTTTTACCATCTTCATACCATCACCTACTCACAACCATGGTAGTTATGGTCTTCCATTTGGCTCTCTAGGTTTTGGTAGATCTAAGGAAGTGAGTGGGGAGGACACCTAGTCATAAGGCATAGTGAATCATCAATGACATTTTTGTTCTTTGACCAGGCTTTACACTATTCACTCAGTTTCCATGGAGAAGATGAACAAGGAAGTCCGTGTTTACCATTTTCGTGTCACAGGATATCAGGGGTGAAGTCATAATTTTCAGCCTTATTTGGTTGACCAAAAACATTGCTAGGATGTGGCCCTAACACCACATATCTTTCTGTGATTGGTCCATCTAGGCTAAGTTGCCAAGTTTTTGGGATAATATTTCTTGCATGGCTTTTTGGTATTTTCTAATTGGCAAATCATTTGGAAATTCATAATAACTCATTGGATAACAAAAAAATGATACAATGTGTTACAAATTGGTTTTTGTGAGTGGAATCTGATTTTATGGTTTTCATAGGTAGATTTTCATAGCTAGGTGCTTCAAATAACCGATTGATCAAATTAGGGTGAAGATAATGCACTAATGAATATATCATACAATAAATCACCATTACATATGTTTTAAAGTTAAATCAGGACAAGGAAAGTTCGAATTAGGTGTCTTTGCTCCACATAAATGTTTCATTATACTGTGCATAGTTATTCATGGTCGATTGGATGTTTGTATAAAGTAGAAATTATGATTTCATTATATCAATTTCTTGATGATTTCTATATCTTATGTCTTATGGTTACCATGATCACTTATATTTGAGATTATGATTTATGATTAATGAATTTAGAGTTCAAGTTCAAATGGGAGAAATCCCATCATGTTAAAGATTGAATTCTCAAGATCATGATAATGTTCATATTAAAGATCATGCTATAAGAATTTGATTAAGTTTTATATGTTCTTGTAATCATGGACCTTATAGGGTTGTTATGGGATTTTATATCCAATCATGGACTTTTATAGCCAATTATGGGATTTCCTACCAATAATAGACTTTCATAGCATTATGTCAAGAAGTTATTTTCAAAATGTATAATATAACGTTCAGGTCAATTTTCCTACAAGTCAAGTATAATTATTTTGAGTGTGATACAAAGTTCCAGTACCATTTATTGATGTGATGGTATCCTCTTTGCATGGATGGGGATGCGATGGCCCCAGGTGATGCAACAAGCAAGGACTAAAGTAAAGCAAGTCAAGGATTAGAAGACCTTCAAGTGCAATGTGGCGGGGTTCCATCTACCTTAGACAATCCAAATATTTAGAATGTTCTCTTTTATGTTTTAGTCAGTCCATGTTTAGATATTAGATTTAAAGTTGATAAAAATTCAGTTGTAGTTATAATATCCAATGAACATTGCATGAATCTTTTTAAAACAATGTATGATAGTTTATTTATTTATTTGCAATGAGTAATATGATGTGACATCTTCCTTCAAAGACAAAATCTCCAACTCAATTATAGTATGTATGGAAGAGTGGGATGTTACATTAATGTCAATAATAAAAAACTTAAACCAACAAACAATCACTATCATTATTGACTTTAATGAATTTAATGACATTATTGTTTGTAATAGGTTTACATCGAGCTTATGACTTCAATATTAAATATTATATATTGGGAGTGTCTTTTTTTGGTGCATTGTGATGATATATGTATACAAAATAGTGACCACCTAGGAGAATCCTTTTTTCTTGATTCTGTCCATGGAGCATCATAAAGTGGAAAGTGCCAATAATTTCACATCAATACAACTCTATAACAAGTTTGACAAGAATTAACAGTAAACACCCATTTATCAACAAGTTTCTATGCAATATGCAACCAATATTTACAATACTATTTAGGTAGGAATTTAGGGACACTAATGATAAAATATATCAAGTATTATCAGGACACCAATTATGGTCATTCATGGATATCTATTGAGCATAGTTTACATGTGTATCATTCTAGTTTTACATAGAATTGTTACATTTTACCTAACTTTTCATTTGTTTTATGATTTTACTTACTTTCTTGGAATTCTAATACAATCCCATTTTTTGTCAAAACAATGAAGATGGACTTTGATATTTTAATATATACTCAACAAGAATCTCATGGTACTCTCATTTTTCCCATGTACCTACAATAAAATAGTTGGGATTGTGTGTCGTCATGGAAACAAAGGACAAAATTGATGTCATTAGATCATGTCATTAAGTTGGTTAGACTACCTTCCAATTCACATGAAAAATCCATCATGAATTAAGAACCAACCCCAATAGCTAATCAACTTGATCTACTAGCCACTTGGGTCATATATCAATTTAGAATGATAGGCACCATATGACTTTTTAGTCGACCAAGTAGCCCAACAAACAATTTTCAAGATACATAGATCTTCATTGAGCATGTATGGGCTCAGTTAAATGCACCAACTTATCATCTATTGTTTCATCAAATCCATATGAAGAAAAGATATCAGATAGGGTAGCCCAACTAGTCCATCACATGCAGGAGTTCTAAAATTATACAAACATATATGGCTGGCCATCAATTGAAGGTTATCTTGTGGGACAACGCTGAGGTCATATAAGATATGTCTCAATATGTCATTTTGATTCATATTTTTTACACCAAACTTAATCATTACTCAAGAGAGCACAAATAAATGTCTAGAGTTTTCTAAATTATGCCCACATGATGAAGAATTTCATCGATTAAGGTGGACTTGCATTTTTTACTCTCCTTGTTATACTTACATCATTATCATGCGAGTAATTCCTTTAATGTAGTGTGGGGAGTAGACCAACTATCCATTAATTCTTGTATATATCCCTTAATTTTATATACTATATGAACATTTTTATGTTTGATTTTGTTGTTTATTGCATGCTTCTTGGTTTACCATTACTTGGTATGTGTGTTTGGTTTATTGATATCATGATTATCTAAGACTTGACAAGAATAACCAGTTGTTCTAGTTAACTTACTTAATGCTACTACAAGTGGAGGTTCCATGAGTTGGGAATGAGTTAACACATAATCATCGCAACCCTATTACAAGTATGATATAAGTGTGTTAAGATACTCTAACAAGAATGAAATGGGATACATTTGTTTGTCCATTTAAGATATTTTCATGCTAATACCAATTGTAAAGAGAGAAAATCATATAGTGAGGTGAAACCTAATTCTCTAGTATCTTCAAGAAGTTGATAACTTCAATTTTTAATATCTAATTCTATAATTGGCTTTCATTTAATAATATAAATCAAATTACCATGTTTTCAATTGTCTAGTTCCAAATTAATTATATAATCCCAATATTTGTTCAAAGTCTTGTCTCATGGGTTCAAACCTCATCTATACTATGATATGACCCATCACTATTAATTGCATTCTAATTTATCTTCATAGATGTTCAAACTATAATTTCAATCTTCATGAATTTGTATTATGGTAGAACGACATCAATTGTAAAATATTTCATGTGTAAGTTGTAAATTTGATAATTATTCACACACACACACACACTCACACACACACACACAGATATATATACATATATATATATATATATATATATATATATATATGGGATTATCTTTAATACCTGCACGGGTAGCTACCCACGCACCCTTCCTGATATTTTTTTTAAATGTTTTTTTTTTCGCAATTGTAGAGGAGAATTTTATCTAGCTCCCCAAAAAAATTGATCCAAAAATAATATCATTTCCCCCCCCCCCCCAAATAAAAAAACTCGTCCATATATGTACTGACTGTATATTTTCTGCACAGTTACTCTTTTTCTCTCAGAGTTACTCTAGCGTACTATAGTTACTCTTTTGATTCAGAAGAGTTACTTCAGCATACCATATAGTTACTCTTTTGACCCGAGTTACTCCAGCGGGTAGCGAAAATTCTAGCTACCCGTGCGGGTAACGAATGAACCACCTATATATATATATATATATATATATATATATATATATATATATATATATATATATGAATGACTAGTGAGAAATCAATATCTTATAATTTTATTTATCATAGAAGGAATAAACTTTAATTGACTTGTTTTCCTTTTAAAAGTAATTTGGTATCGTGGAAAGAAGAAAGGAGTGGTACATTCTTTCACATTATTTCTCAATTGTTATGGCCTATCTACTAGCAAGAAAAGGGGGAGAGACGAGACATACAAAAAAAAACTTATATCATTTGGTTAGATGAAATGATAGGGAAAGGAATGGAGGGGAATGATCTATTTATATTTCCCCTAGTTGTCACCCCATCAAATCAAAGTAAAGAAGAGATAAAGGGAAAAATAATGGCCTCTTTTCATATGAACTTATCTTCTTTAGGAAATTTAAATGCTATTTCCATATTTTAAACATTCTCTATCCTTCCCACCTATTCTAACAAAAAATGCCATAAATTAGACCATATCCCATTTCTTGAACCTTTTCCATTCACCATTGTTCATATATTTGAGTTTTGTTCTTTCCTTGCATACCATAACTAAAGAAGTTGTAAGATATGAATACAATATGATAATCCATCTGAACGTGTTTTATATGCTCATAAAGAAGTAGATTATTTGATGACATGGATAATAGACTAGTTCTTAAAATATCTAGGAGATAAGAGTTTGAATAGAAATTCCAAACTTAGTCATAATGGACTTTACCGACTACAAGTCAGAACATGCATTGTCTATAGCTTGACTATGATGAAAAGAGACCATGCCTTCTCAAGACCTGGTGGGGTCTGAGAGGACAAACTCACGCACCATTAGAAAAATGTAATATTAAAGTGTGACGTAAAGGAATAATTGCATAGAATAAATGAAAAAAATACTAGATGGGCACACCAAAGACATTCTCAACATCCAACAAGTATATTATAAAAACATCAATTATTACAAATTTACAATTACACATTGAAAATATAATTGTACAAGTTTAAATATGTATACTAACTGTGTTATTAAGGAAAAGGCACAACCTAGACACTTGCTCACTTACAATATTTTCTCCCATACACTCTCTAAGCCTAAAAATATGAGTATCAATCTTGTCAGCACATAAGATGCTGGTACATGGGCATAAAAATACATATATTTGATGTTTTCATAAAATGAGTAGCTTTATAGAATAAAAGGAACAAGAAACAAGAAACAAGAAACAAGTAGATGCTTATTTAGCAAAAGGAATCACCTATTTTAGCAATTTCACTCTGTTATATCGAGTGAATAATAATCATAAGGCTTTTGACCAACTTCCCGTCGGAGGGGTCTGTGAGGGTCCTCAAGGCTAAAAGCAAAGAGCTAAGCCTAATTCAATGTGAGGGACCTTGAGGCTCTACGTCATCATCTAGTCCTATTTCAAGTTTTGAAAAATGGAGAAGTCTATATCATGTTTTCAAATGACTAAACATTGAGTACTACACAATAATGCTACATGTCAATATTTTCAAGTAAAAGAGCATACATACATATCATTGATCCAAGCAAAAAAATGTAGTCATATAATCAATAAAACCCACGTATTTGTGTTCAGAGATACCCAAATTATCTTTGAAAAATATTGATCATAGACACCATCTGACTAAGAACACATAACATCATGAAAATACAGTTCAACATGATTCTTGGTTATAAGGTGCAAGATAGAGTCTTCATTAAACCTAGGTTAAAACTTGACAATTAACATATTTTGATGATATTTTACTGATTTTGGGTTCTTACTTAAGGCTTGGTTTAGATTCCATGTCATTTTGAGGTTTTGTCCATTTTCTGATTACAATGAGGATTGAAGCATTTATTGACATTTTAAGGTCAAAAGACTCATAAATAGGAAATTATGATTAGGGATCAAAAGATCTTGAGATTTATACAAGACATATGTTTAGATCAGAAAGATATAGATGCATTAAGAACATATCAGGGTGAGTGGATGTTCCTCTAGTTCTAGGTATCATTTATATCAATAGTGGTTTAATTACGTCAAACTGCATGCAATTATCATCATGTTCACATTTATCGTTAGGGGTCATATTAGGCCTAGATGAAACATCCAAAAGATATTAGGAACTTAAAATGAATTTTTTTCCATGATTTTAATGGGAAAATATGAGATTTGATTATAGTTAAAGAATTAGACATAAATGACCACATTATGTCATGTTAAGGTATTTTTGTTGCATTTTACATCACATCGATCAAAGTAGTACATATGAATCATCAAGGGTGTATTCTTGTGTTGTGGAGTGTGCATAATTACTTATTCAGAGTCATTGATGGGTGTGATGCATTCCAGAATCAATATTACCAATTGACCAAAGTCCTCCATTTATGTACAAATGAATGTAACTTTTATGCTAAAAGGGACATCACAAGTGCAAGAGAGGTTATTAAGCTCTCCATTAGGTTCCAAAGTGCATAACATTTATTGATATGAAGATTTTGGATGGGTTTGAACATTATTGATCAAAGTTAAGATTAATAGTGCACTTCTACGTTTTTAATACCATAGGTTCTCCTTCGTTGTGCAAATCATGGGCACCTTGGTGAACATTCTGCAACTCAAAGGTTGGATGATCAGGACTTGGCACCCCAAAGGTGAGCTCAAGGTTTTTAGCCTCACCGATGTCTAATTTTAGCTCCATTTGCAAATGATTCCGACATCAAAGCATCGATGAATCAGGGCCACTGGTTATTTGTTGACCAATTGGTCCTATTCATACACTGGACTCCAGAGGCATACATCTGGAGGACCTCACTGAAATCTGCCCATGTCTGAGTCTCCTTGCCGGATGTGGGAAATCATTGGCCATAGAGCACTATTAACATCATTTCCCATGCGATTGGTGAGCTGTGAGCCATAGAGGAGGGTGGATAGGTCCCTGCTTGAATGCAACCACTTCTGCATCAATATTTCTACTGATGAAGAACCTCCACTAGAGATAATGGTGGAGCTACCCAATAAAGATGAATGGAAAATCAAGGTTAGGTATGAAGCTCTACCTGACAGTTGTGACACCTATAAGGTGTTTGGCCATATCAATGGTGGTTGTCTTGGTGAAAGGAACAAAGCTCCAATACTATCCCCTCCTATTGTTGCGCCTGAGATGAGTCGGGCTTTGAAGAGGGGACAAATACCCCCAAAAGGAAATCCAGCAGACATAACACTAACCATTATGAGCAGGAGAAGCTTGAAAGGCAACTTGAAAAGCTGACTACAACAAGCAAAAGGAAAGCTATAGCGACTGTGAACCAAGAGATTATAGGGCTTAAAGATGGGGAAATCATGGCTGATATTGGCAGTACCAGTGACACTAAGGGTAGTGCTGAATTACTTGATCCCAATACTGAGGAAGGTAATCTCAACAAGTATGTAGGTGAATCCCTTGTGGTGGTTAAGGAAGCTAGTTCCATGGGTGTTGTAGTGGAGAACCAGTTCTCTATCCTTAACCAGATGGATGAAGAGGATGCTATTGGTGATGTTGGTGGCACTCAGAGAAGGAGCCCCAAAAAAATTAAAAGTACTATAGTGAAGACAAAGGGTAGACCCACATCCAAAGGTGGAGGAGGAGGGTCATCAAACACAACCAATTAATGTCTATTCTCACTTGGAATGTGTGAGGAGCATCCTTGATGAAGACTCAAAGAAAGCTGAGGAAGATCCTTAATGACATTTAGGCAGAGAACATTTGCTATTTTTGAAACAAGAATAAGAAGGATTACCACTGAACAAGTTAGCTCCATTTTCCCTACTTAGTGGAGATCTACTTCCAACCCATATTAGGTTGAGGGTGGTAGTATAGTTATGGGGTGGAATACTCTAATGTGGGAAATTAGTTTGGTTAGTTCAACCGATTAGATCATCACTGTGAGATGCTTTAACCATGGAGGCTTCTCTTATATACTCTTAGTGGTGTATGGAGAGAATCTAGAGGCTGATCATGAGAGGATCTGGTCTGTGCTTAATGCTACAACACCAGATGAAATGCCCTGGATTATTTTGGGTGATTTCAATAATATTAGACATGTAAATGAGGAGTATGACGGAA
Organism: Alisma plantago-aquatica; assembly: GCA_963693085.1. Taxonomy (NCBI): domain Eukaryota; kingdom Viridiplantae; phylum Streptophyta; class Magnoliopsida; order Alismatales; family Alismataceae; genus Alisma; species Alisma plantago-aquatica. The sequence continues at coordinate 1,123,584,624 of OY856412.1, read as the reverse complement.
AGAGGGTACCTGATAGATTTTTGAACAAGTTCAACAACACCATGGACAATGCAGGGTTGCATCAACTTAACACAATGGGTGGCGTCACCACTTGGTACAATAAATAAAGACCTAAAGGCCACATTTCAAGCTGATTGGATAGATGTCTTGTCAATATGGCATGACTGGATGTGGTACCTAACGTGGCGATTAGATTAGGATCGCACCACTTTAACAATGATGCCTGGATGAATGTACATATTAAATAATCCTCACAACCTCCTCATCCTTTTAGGTTCTTGAACATTTGGTGTGAATGGGATGGATTTAGAAAGCTAGTGGAGGAATGCTAGAGCAAACAGGTGGTTGAAAATCCATTGTATCATGTTCTCAAGAAGCTCTAAATTACAAATAAGGCCCTTTAGAGGTGGTTTAAAGAACATGTTAAACTTCCCAACATGTTGTTGAAGGTCAAGGTTGATTACGATAATGCAACACGGACCCTACACCTTGACCCTCTATTTGTTGAGGCCATTGAAGTAGAGAAGAAAGGTGAAGATAGGTTGAGAAACCTAGATTAAACCGAAGAGGTATGTGTATGGAAGAGAAGTGGGATAAAGTGGATCATCGATGCTGATCGCAATTCCAAAATATATCATACATATATCAAGAAAAAAGAGATAAGGACACTGTTTATGAACTAATAAATAGACATTGTGATATTATAGAGAGTAGAGAGGAGATTGCTAATCGTGCCACTCAATTTTTCACCACACTCTACAATATTGACCACACCTACATAAATAATGATGTTAACCTACTTGATTGTAGGGTGACAAGAGATATGAATATGACCCTATGCAGAGAAGTAACAAACAAGGAAATTAAAGAAGATGTCTTCTAAATTCACTCCTCCAAGGCACCTGGCCCTGAAGGCTTTAATAGTCACTTCTTTCAGACAATGTGGCCTATTCTAAAAGATGATGTGTGTATGGTTGTGAAGTGGTTTTTGAAAGGGGGTTCTATGGTCATAGTTGTGAATAGTTCTTTTATTAAACTGATAACCAAGACTAATAATACCAAGGAAATCACAGACTACAAACCTATCGCGTGCTGCTCAGTATTGTGCAAGACCATCTCTAAGCTTCTAGCCAAAAGGTTAAATGAGGTGCTACCCCACATCATCTCGTAGAATTAGAATGCCTTTGTTAAAGGGAGGCATATGGTGGATGGTTCCCTACTTTCTACTGAATTCCTCAATGACTTCAATACAATGAATGCCACTGCTAAAGCCAGCATGAAAATTGACATCAACAAAGTGTATGACCATGTTAATTTGGATATATGTGGAATGTCATGTCCATATGGGCTTTTATCATAATTGGATTAACATTTTGAAACAATGTGTATAAACATGCTCATTTTCTGTGTTGATCAATGGCATCCCCACTGGTATGTTTAGATCATCCAACAGACTCTGACAGGGTGATCCCCTATCCTGACTGATTTTCACTTTTGTGATGGAGGGACTATCCAATACGGTAAACACAACTAAAGATAGAGGTCAAATCAAAGCTTACAAGGTAAAAGGGGTCAAAGAGATGACAAACATAATCTTTGCGGATGATGCGTTATTATTCTCTATTAGCAATGCTAGAAGGCTCAAGGAGTTTAAGAAAGTGCTTAGTAAGTTTTGGAAGCTTTCTAGTCTTTATATCAGTTCCATAAAATCTTGTGTATTATTTTCAAAATTGTGCAAAAATAGGAGAGGTAGATTGAAATCTGTTGCTGGCATGAAGATAGGTGCCTTTCCAACCAGGTACTTGGGGCTCCCTCTTGCTACAGGCAAAGCTATGTCAAAGGACTTGAGTGACTTCATTGACAGTGTTTGAATGAAGGTGGAAGATGGGGGTAGTTTGAATATCTCATTGGATAGATAGGTTGTCATAGTTTTCTCTATGTTACACGCTATGATCTACTTTTGGATGAGCATGGGGGAGTTGCCTAACCCTATCCTCCAAGGAATCTAGACTCTTACTGCCAACTTTATTTGGGTAGGAAGGAACCATAGTGTTGTTAGGGAGAATGTTTCTAAACCTTACTCATTTGGACAAATATAGATCATTGGAGCTGAGGAACCCATGAAGAGATGTACTAAGAAGAGGTGAATAAGTTTCTGAATTCTCCACATAATGCTTGGGTTACTTGGCTGAATCACAAATACATTTTTCATCTCAGTTTTGATGGTTCTAGACCTTCTTCTATCTAGAGGAGTATGTGTAAATATGTGAACGATAACCAACACCTGTATAGTGTTGATTTGAATGGAAATTGGGATCCTCGCAACCCCTCACCATTGATCAACACCATTACAATTAACAATCTTGTTTTAGGATGGAAAATATCATCTGGGACAAGGCTCACTATCCCAAATTGAGCTCCTTTTGCTATAGGGCTATCCTGGACAGATTGTCATCAAAGGATAGGATGTCCAGGTGGGGGTACTCAACTGATGATAGCTGTGTTTTGTGTAAAGATGAGAATGAATATTCTAGGCACTTTTTTTTGTTTGCAGGTGTTCTAAACACATATGGAGGATCATTTATATCAAAAATGGTTGGGGTCCTAATGTGCCTACCTAACTGGTTGATGCTCTCACCTAGGCTACTACCAAGTTTAAACACAACAAGGCTTTGAGAAGCTTTTCCAAACTCTGCATCATAGGGGTGGGCTATTTTTTGTGGAATCAAAGGAACAAGAGACTACATGGGCAGAAGGAAAGTAGTTAGAACATGTAACTTGAGTCACTTGCTAAAGAAATTAGATAGCATGTTAAGATTGGACATGAGATTTTGTACAGTCTCAGTGCTAACACACACTTATACTGGGGGTTTTGTAGTTAAGTACCCTGTAAAGCTTCTTTGTTTTGGGCCTGGATTTTGGATGCCTCTCCTTGTTGTATAGTTTTCTATACCCCTTTTTTGGTCAATGTATTTATTTGGTTAATAAAGCAAGTTTTCTTATCATTTACAGAATAACAATGCAATTCTAGTACATTTTAGAAGAGGGGAGATCATTTATCAAAAAGTGGTGAAGCCGCAACCATCAGATCATCGATCAAGGGGTCCATGACATCTCCTACGTGCACAAACAACAACCTAGGTTGTACACATGTGATCTACATGAAGCATCTCTAGTAGCTATTGTTGGACACTTATGAACAAGGATAAGAAGGGAGGGGGAGAGTGTCGTGTTGAACGCCTTAACTGACAACGATTGCAACCATATGAAGGTGATGCCCTAGATCGAAGGGTAGGGATTCATCCCCTCCTCTTACTCACCCACACAATCTAGCATCCCAAACTCATCGTGAAAAAGGTGAAGGTCTCTGGAATGGTAAAAGCATCATGCCATCGATGCACAAAATGGAGCCAGAAAATGACTGAAAAAATCTAGCTTGACCTCACGGAGGTGATGGAGCACTGGGACGAGCCCAAGGAGGACATCTGTGCCAATGCCCAAATGAGCACAAGCACGTTGGTGCCATGGCTTCAACCCAAAGAAGGAAGGACCAAGGACGATCTCTAAGGCACAAAACAAGATGGGAAGAGGGGGAAGAGAAAGGGAGAATAAAGAGAGAAGTGATCATTCAATTTTTCCTAAGGTGATGTGAATAGGAACCATTGGGGCTGCTCGACCTCCTTTTTACATGTGTGCTATATAGAGGTAAGGGATGATCTATTAGATATTGGATCAATGCTTGATCCATGACCACATGATCCAAGGCACAATATTGGTTGGGATCATCTAAGTTGGATTGATGACAAGGAAAAAAAGATTTAAAATTAAATTAAAATTGTGTTTCTTGGATAAACTTGTAAATTTATGGTTTTTATCGGTAGCTCCTATTGAAGTTAAATTTTCATCAATAGATATTTTTTTACTTCTTCTTTTAGCAAAAGATTACAATCAAAATGAGGATGTTGATAGGTCTCACAATGGAAACGGAATTCCAAAACTGATTAAAGTGCTCAACTTATCAAGAAAAGGGTCAAATTAGCAACTTGTTGATTACAACCCATAAATTAAGTAACATGGGGTTAAAAATATGATGTAGAGAGAGACACGATTGAGTTAGATTGATCATTATAGGAGAGATGAAGTGCTTAATAGTAATAGAGAGAGAGAGAAATAGTCACTTTCTTACATCCTCTCCACCTTAAAAGAAATTTTGTCCTCAAAATTCGTCCAAGGTCATACTCAGAAGACATAACTGATCCCCTATGTCTAGGAACTCACCTCTAGGTGGTGATGCATCCACAAATATGGAGTGCACACCTATTTTGTCATCATGGGTCGAAAGCATATAGGGCGTACCCATCTCGACTCATAAATAGTTAATTATCAATTGGTGTCTCATCATAACATGCCATCCTTTTAACATTACAGTTTACATCACTTATTTTCACAACATTAGTGTTTTGTCCATATATAAAAAATTTCATTGAGATATCAAGATTCATATCACTACTTACTCAAATGAATACTTCTAGTATCATAACATTCAATTAAGATTAACATGGTACTTATATTTAATCATTAAGCTAGATTTTTTGTATGCTTTAGTTTTACCCAAAATTTTACAAATTATCAAAAATCATGTTCATTACATTTCACTAGACTTGATATTAAACATGTACACATCACTATTCTTCAAACAATAATCTAAATGCATCTTTATTTCATCCTCATGATTTTAAACTTCTATATTTCATGTACAAGATAGGTTCATATTAGGTCAACCTTATAAGAGTGACTTATCAACTTAATGTATGTATATTGTTTTTTATAAATCAAGTGAGATTGCTTCATGAATCATGTATTATTGGAGGAAAACATTATTATTAACATCAATGTTTCACAATTGTTTCACTTATAGGTCAAAAGAGTTTCACAAGCCCAAACCACTCAAGCTAAGACCTATATATGTCAAGGCAAGGCATGCTAACCACATAACATCTACCCATATCAAAAACTTATACCAAACTCTAGAAAATGAGGATATACTATATTCCTTTACATACAACAACTAACCCGAGTATAAGGCTCATCAGGGAGAACACATATCATATAACTCATCTAGGTCTTTAGGAAATTTCCCTCACCTGAGTGGATTTTCAAATATATTCAAATTGTCCCTTTCTATAGGGCTATCTCCTTTAATAGGAAGTCTAGGGTTTTACATTATCAAAAATACCATACACTATGTAACTCAACTCATATACTCAAAAGTTGTCTAGATAGGAATGCATTATCACATATTTCATCATTCACATATTTTAAAATTTACATATTTTGGAGGTTAGATACTCTAACCTTCTACCAAGTCAAGTTCACCCACTTTGGAGTTCGCCCTTATTGTATGTCGCATGCTAGATGTACTCCTTTGTAGAGAGATTGAGGTCTTTGTTGGTCCCAAACATATCTTACTTATCATATTTCAACTTATAGAAAGCTAGATACATGCATGCATGAAAACTCACAAGCTATGTGTACCACAAACAAACCAACCATATGTAACATATAAGGTTCTAGACTATCTAGGGTTGCATGGTCAAAACTTATCTTATATCATTAAAACATACTTTTAATCTTACAAAATATAACTTAGATCATCATTATGCAAACTCATATTATAAGTGTCAAACTTATATCAGTCTATCCTAACATTTATCATGTCTCTGGACAGTACATGTACTACAAATACCATCTAAACATTCTTATGTATACTGGTGTTACATCTCTTTCTCTTAGATCACATGGAAACCTAATGAATTTTTTCATGTGGTAACAATTTCATAATTACGTACATACATATACATGAAATAGGTTTTCTCTAACACTAAAATGTTGGTATGGAAACCCCCTACTCCTTTGAATGCAATCAAAATCAAAAGTGAGTTACTGCACTCAGTAGGCAGTATAGTACCATGACACCAATAGAACTAGTAATAACATGATGCACACTTTTGTAGTTACCCTGTGAACATGTTGTAATCACATGTCCTAGATTTTCAATCAATAACATCTCCCCATTCTCACCCTTCTGAACCTACATCCCATAATACATGAAAAAATGAGAATAGAAAGACTTCAAGAATTATAGAAGTCTACAACTACTTATAGAACATCCAAGTTCTAACTTAAAGGCTATGCCAACTCTTGTGCATAGAGAACATCTTACTAAGTTTCTAGGCTATAGATTGAAGTCTGATTTTAGTTTGTGTTTCATGTTGAGAAATTTCTGGGAGTAGCTATTAGTCACACTCTAATACCATATGTGACCAAACTAGACCCCACCTTCATGAGACTCTGTGGGGTCTGAGATGATTAACTCCACCATTTCCAGACAAATGTAATTATTAGAGGATGATGTGGAAGCATAATTGCATAAAATACATGAAAACCCTATTAGATGCATATACCAAATAAATTATCAACATTATTGATGTTCAATTATCCAAAATATAGAATAACACATTATAAAAAGATTCTACAAGTATGAATATGTATATCAACTAGGATCTTATACAAAAGGTACAACATAAACACTTGCTCACGTTCCATATTTTCTCCCATTCTTTCTCTAAACCTAAAAAATATGAGAATCAAGCATATCAACACATAAGGTATTGGTACATGGGCATAAAGATACATTTATTTAAGATTTTCGTAACTAGAAGAGTTTTTCAAAAAAAAACAATAGGAACAATAATATAGTCATTTACCAAATTCAAATCACCCAATTTAGTCATTCTTTATTAGACTGAGTGAAGAATAATCATAAGGCCTTTGACCGGTTTCCTGTTGGAAGGTTGTAACCCCGAGCCCACTGCCCAAGGATCTAGTAGAGTTTTAAGAATGATGAATTACGAATGAACCCAAAAATAATCACTAAGCTTAACTGTGCACTTTGTCCTCACTAACACACATGTTAGGGTTGACTTCCTGACTGGTTACTCATCCTAGTACTACTCTAGGCTGAGCATGCTGAACCACAAAGTTCTTTAGTAATGGGCTCCCTGAAAAGAAGGTGTACGTTGGTTATATGGCTAGTCCATCATTCCTTTTAAGATCATTTTATCTGAGCCCTCAAATGTTGGGACATTACAATCCCCCCCACTTAGACTCTTGAAATCCTCATCAAGGCTCAACTATATGACAAAATAATATTACCCTGTTTAAGTGTAGATCCAGAATGGTTCATGGACACCCAACTCCTTATCACAGAATACCAGTGCAAGGGTGAATATATCACCATAGACAACCCTTTCCAACTAGCCCAGATTCCACAGTTGAAGACTGTCATGCCACATGCCCATGTGGTCCCCAACTAATGGAGAGTTTATTGCTCTGATACCATTTGTAATGCCCAAGCCCACTGCCCAAGGATCTAGTACAATTTTAGGAATGATCAATGGACCCACAAACCACCACTAGCCTTAACTACATTCGTTGTCCTCACTCACGCACATTAGGGTCAACTTCCTAACTGGTCACCCATCCTAGTACTACACTGGGCTAATCACTCTTAACCACAAAGTTCTTTAGTGATGGGATCCCTGAAAAGGAGGTGCACCTTGGTGATATGGGTAGTCTAATATTTCCTTTTAATATTATTTCATCAGATCCTCAAATCCTGAGACCTTACAGTTTAGTTGGAGACTCCAATACTAAAATCCTAGAGTTAATCATGTTCACGAGGACCTCAAGTCTATAAAACAAGAGCTAGACCTATTTCAAATATTGCATAATGGGTAACTCTAGTTTATGTTTTCAAGTGAAACAAAATCATCAAGTACTACACGATAATAATACATGTCAATATATGCAAGTAAAAAAATACATACATATCATGGATTCAAGTAAGAAAAACCATAGTCATATAAACCCACAAACCTAATTTTTGAGATTCTTAAGTCATATTTGACTATATAGATCATCGAAACTACCTAAGTAAGAGCATTATTCATCAATAAAAATGAGTTTAACATCATTCTTAGTTATTAGTTCAAAGATAAAGTTTTTGTCAAACCTAGGTTAAAAGTTATCCTTTAACATTCTTTTGTGATTTTTTACTAATTTGGAGTTCTGATGAATGCATATTCATCCCTTTTCAATCTACATCTTTTAATTATTTTCCTATATTATTTTTGAGAAATTATCCTATATTCTTCTTTCTCTTGGTCCTATGGACATTAGCCTACACAATATCTTGTTCTTTTGTAAAATATACTTCATACGAAGTATCTTATTTGTTACTAATCTTGTGATCATGTTTGGACATTCTCTTGCTTCTTTATTATGCTTTGTTCATGTTGAAACTCTATATGATGACATGTGATGTCTTTTTATGACTTGGGAGGTGGATGTATGTGTTGGTCGCTTTTGTGGTGATTACTCTGTATAATACGAAGTAGTAAAATATACTTACTACTTGCCTCTCTATTAGATATTCTATATGAATCAATAGCACTAGAGTAGTGTAATTGCATTGGTTTTTGGGTAGTATGCCCCTTTTATTATTGGGATGGATTGGTGGTGCCCCATACCCGGGTTTCAAGTTTGTGAGGCATGGCCCATGTTATATATTTGGGAGTTTGGCAGTACATTATTCTCTATCATGTTTCAAGTTTGTGAGACTTGGCCACCTTTGGCTTTATGTTGTTCTAGGGCTATGTTTATATCACATGCATGTAGGTTGATGATGATTGTAGGGTTGTGTACCCTACTTTCTTACATGTGCTAGTATGGCACAAATTTATTGTTTTGTTTATGGCAAGTACCTCTTTTATCATGTGATGAGGAATAATTTCTTTTATGACCTTTTGGTGAGTACCTTTCTCTTTCCTGGGAAGCCTTTATTCTTGATGTCCTTTATTACCTTAAATTGCTCAATTTTCCTATTTTATGCACATACCATCCTTTGCTGATGTCATCTATTTTCTCTTCTTGCTGGGGTATGCTTCCAACCCTAGGTGGAGGACAATGAAGACATGGCATGATAATGTGGATATAGCTTAAGAGTTAAAGCTTGGAGACAATCTTGATATGGTTTAAATTTCCCTCTATTTAGGTCCTTATGTTGTATCATACTGTAAACCCTTATGGAATATTATGATGTACTTTTGTAATCTTTGGTGAGCATTGAATATAGTCATTTGTTTAATTCCGCTAATACACCTTGGTTGTTTTGAATACCATTCATTGAAGTTTCAAAATTTTGCACCTATTCCAGCATACCTTTGAGTATGTTTGGAATGGATGTTTTATTATTCAAAATTTTTTAGTAGGGAGGGGACCTTCCCTCTCGGGTCCCACTCCTTCTAGAAATAATGTGGATACTAATTGTAATGATGATACCTTATTGTATTACCAAGATGATTGTGATGTGGAATATGAAATTACAAACTTGGTTTATGGGTTAATTTAATTATGGGGACAAAATTTCTTTACCACTGGTAGGATGTGATAACCTAAATTTTTCTATCTCATTTAGTTAATTCACATCTTGACTCATTGTATGATCAAATATATTAAATAGATTACCTCACACTCATTTAGATGACTTGTACTTACATTGTACTCCATTGATAAAATGGACTTGATTAAATACCAAATTATGCATAATTTAGTATAGTGAAGTTCATAGTTTCTTTTTTGAAAGTTAATTTACAGAATTGAGCACCTTCAAAATTCTAATATGGGTTCCAAAATTTTTATATAAGTAGTAGAATAAATTTTTGAATCAATGGCAAAATTTCACCTCAAATGTATGTACGATCTAGGAGATATGAATTTTACAGTATTGTGAATGAAGCAAAAATTTGAACTGACTTATACAAGTTAACAAATCATGGGGCCCCTCTCAACCATTGAGAGGGCTCAATTTTGGGACAATAAATGCACCTTACCTACCCTTTGGTCAAAGTTTATCCCATGATGAACCTTAGTTTAACTACCTCGGTGTTGTCTCATACCTTGCATCAGACGAGGTACATTAGCTTTCCAACCACCTTTGCTTTACACTCACTGTGTAATGACCCCGCCTCTCGGAACCCCCAATTAAGGGAGACCAGAAGGTCAGAGCCATTATCCCAATTAACGTGATCAAAGGTTCAACAAATAATCAATAACAATTATTAAATTCTACCAGCTATACTGAAATATGGTAAAAATAAAAACTTTGCATACCTTTTGAAAACTTGGATCTCTAAACTTCTATCCACATATGAATTCTACTCTAACTAATCCTCCTTGTATTTTAATGCATGCATTTCACAATATGACGATTTACTGTTTGTCCTTTTGGCTTTGTACCTAAAACACTGACAAACAAAACGTAAGTCAGCAAAAAGCTGGTATGTTGTGCAAACAATAATCGCGCAACTATGATAACAATGTAAACAGTCAATTATTATTTAAACAAACAACTTTATGTTTTTCACATAACTACACAATCCCTACATACCCTAGCCTCTACGCGGTCCCTGTAGTGGACCTGGATACTACCTTCCTTATGGTAGATCCCCATTAAACCCCTCATGATCCCACCTAACAGGTGAACCAGTTTCTAGGGTTGAGTCACATGGCACTACCCATAGGTAGCCCACTCCTTCACTCATGGCATGCTAAAGAGTCTCATGGCACTACACATGGGTAGCCCAATTTCTAACTCACGATAACCTAGACCTTACTCTAGGTTACCCATTTTTAGCCTTTGCAAAGCCACAGAGGTGGACCAGGATCTGAGCCAGTCATGTATGCACATTTATAGTGATAATCATAGTCACTTCATATTTGCATGAAATAAATAGGCATTTAATAGTTATTTCCAAGCAACTGATAAAGCATTTGGGAATCGCCGTGAAACTAGAGCGATTATTCATAAGCGTAATCACATACCTGTCAAGCTGATGTGAGACAGAAATAATCCAATCAACAATCAGCAAGTAAGCATTCAATAAGATCCTGAAACATGCATACAATTTCCTTTTATTACTCAGGTCATCAAGATCTATTAAACCTAGCTCGCTTCCTAGGGTTTCTAGTTCACTTTTAGGGTTTCCATTGCAACTAGGGTTTCCCTTCATCTTTTACTATTTTAAACCCTAATTTTATACCAATACTCATAAACCGTAATTATCTCATCTATTCTTCAACATTAAGGTTATCTTAGCAACATATAACCCTATTTTTGGATTAAAGGCACCATTAACCATTAATTAAGTTCATTAAGTGTCTTTTACATTAAAGCTACTATTTTTATCCTTTTAATCCATGGCAAGATCATTATGCTCATTTATCATTAATTCATAGTTCATTATGGTCTAAGTCGCATATGAACTCTACTTGTCATTAATTTCACATTAAAACCCTAGTTATGAAATTAAGGGTTTTCATCCATAGTTAGGAGATTTTATACTTGAAAGAGCTTTGAACCATAATTTAACAACATATTTTCACATTAATCAAAATAAATATGATCTTCTCCTCTTTTACCCTAAGTTAGGATTTCTAACTGCTTAATCGTTCATAATTGGTGTAAAATCATAAGCCATGTGATAATTCATCTACATCAGGTTCAAGTTCATCATTAACATTTCAACAGGTTGCTATTACTTAATTTCATCAATTAAGTATCATGAATTTAACCATTAACTTCAATTAGGGTTCCTAACATGATTTCAAAGCACTTTCCATTAATTTAGTATAATTTTGCAAATAGGAACAAAATCAGATTCTAAAAGTATTTTTATTGAATTATACGCGTTCTCTTGATCAATTTTCATATTTTGCATATTTCCATCAGAGCTACCAATCTTTAGTTATGATTTATGCAAGAAAATATACCTTTCGGCCAATCAGAGAGCACCACATCGTCAATCTCATGCAACGTTACTTGGCTTTGGAAACATAACGGATTGTCCAATTTACCCTTGTGTAAGTTACTGGTTTAGCAAGTCCTGGAGGGGTATTTTTGTCAAATGTCGCCTTCAGTCGTCTCCCACCTCGTGTGACCTAGCTGCCATTACAGCAAGGTCAAGATGCAGCCCTTCCGCCCTCCTTCCAGCCTTCGACGGCCACCCAAGTGCCTCCCTTGCCTCTGTCGTGCCCCACGTGGGTGAGGGTGCCTTGATATGCGGCCAGGACGGTCGGAATCCAACCCAACTGGTCAGCGGCCATAACCAACCTGCATCCAACCTGTAGCCAACTAGCGGCAGCTTGTGGAGGTGTCTCCTCCCGTCCCCAAGGCCCGAGGGGCACTGGCGACCTGTGCCCCGCCTCCATCGCCCTTTGTTGTGCCCATGGAGGTTCCAAGTGGTGACTGAGGCGGCGGGGATCGGGTTGGACAGGTCTACAACCTGTAGCCATGGTGCAGCCCTCCTGCCGATGTAGCTACTTAAGTGAGAGTCTAGGGAGGACGTTCAATCAACCTCAGATGTGGTGGGAACATCAGACCACCCTCCAAACCTCTCCATGGCCCTCTATTCACTCCAGGGTTACTCTACCCTCATGATTAGGGTTTGGGGAAAAAAGAAGAATGAGGGAGAAAGAAGAGAAGGATACGTGGAATCCTTATGAACTCGACCCTGGGCTCTACCCCTTTATATAGGGGTGGGAAATGAAGCCCTGGGTCGGCTATCCATGAGATCTAAGTCTCTTTCCTACTAGGAAAGTATATTCCTTCATGATTGCAAGGTCGGCTATCCACGAGATCTCAGTCTCTTTCCTACTAGGAAAGTATATTCCTTCATGAATATGCAATCTTCTCTCTATTGCTTATCTCCTTAATATTCCTTTGATATTATTTATTCCATGGATGATTAGAAATACAAAAATTCTCTCCCTTATGCTTGAATTTTAATCCATAAGTACGAAATTATATTTTCTGAAGTAGAAAATACTTCCTTTTTAACAATATCAAAAAATTCGTTAATAATGTATCACATTATCCTTTTATTTTGCAATTTTGGTATTTTCTCTTTCTTTCCTCTTTATTAGGGCTCCTTGGACCCCAAGAAATTCAAATATTTCGAAACTCCTTTTCAAGGATATTTATTATCCTTCTAGATGCATCTATATGCATTATTTTTCATTATCATGTTTATTTCTTGTTAAAATATCTCTTTTTGAGGATTTCTCTTTATTTCTATTTTATTTTCCTCATTGGTATTCCTTTTATCATTAGAAATCCTTGGGATACGAAATTCCACCAAGGATAACTCAATTACACCTCTTTCCCCTTGTTTTCCACGTTTTACCATTGTTTTCAATTTCTTTCTTAATAAAGAAATACTTAATTAATCATTTCTTTTCTTATTGCCTTTTCATTGCAACTTTGGACTCCTTGGAACCAAAGGAACCCAAGAGGCACCAAATCCATATTTGTATTACATCCCTTTGCCTTCTAGAGGTCTCTATCTCATTCTTTTTTCAAAAACTCAATTATTCATTTACTAATTGAATTTTCTTGTTATTTGGGCCCAATAGCCAATAAAGCCCACAACACAATCATCAAGGCTATTGTAAACGAAATCCATTTATTCCAAACAAATTATATCATTATTTGTTCAAATATATTTAATATGAGAAATTACATTTCTCACCAAGCGAACCCAAAAATTGGGTTTGTAACATCCTTCCCCTCTTATAGGAATTTTATCCTCAAAATTCTATCAAGCAAATAAACAATTAAGGATAAGACTTTTCCATGTCCATCATTGTCCCCTATGTGGCTTTACCGTACTCATGGCACTTCCAAAGAACCTTTATCATCACATATTCTTTTCTCTAAGTTCTTTCATCCTGGCGTCTATAAACTGCACAGACGACTCAGGCCATTTCAACCTCCCTTGGGGCTCCCTAGGTTCATTTCTCAGCACATGGTCCGTGTACCTCACACAGTGCTCTAAATTGGACACCTGGAACTCATCACACATTACTTTATCCTGAGGGGTGAGATCAAACTCAACCTTCTCCACCAATCCATCTCAAACAAACCCATATATCGGGGACTCATCTCTCTTAGCTGTAACTTAGAGGGGTCAGATTTTCATGTCACATATTCTCCCACAGTGAACTACATGTCAGTCTACTTTGCATCAATACATGACTCATGCCATCTCTAGGCTCCTTTCAGCCATTGTACGATCAAAGCAACTCTACATGCACACACTATGGTCCTTTTCTGACCTTCACGAGGCTCATTCACCAACATCATCTTAATGAAGTGGTGTCTGACTCAACCTCCTTATAGAGTTTCTTTACAACCCGATACTGGCTATGGTGGTTATCATCACATCTTACAGAAGGCAAGAACTATCTCCATGTGTCACCCTGAACGAGCACACATTCTCTCATCAGACCCTCTAGTCTGGATCATACTAACCATTAGTTAGGGGTGATAAGTGGTACTAACATCGAGTTCTTCATGCACCTATTTCCACCTTATGGAAGTGAACCTTTAGGTCATACTCAAGACCTTTTAAACTCGCATCATGGTGTAGTTGAACCATCTCTCTCATGTGTGGTTCAACCAGATATGTCCCTTGACAGAACTCTTTCTTTCTCATGTCATCTAGGTAAGGCGATCTAGCATAACCCATATTGCTTCATGACCTTCCTTGGTCAAGGGGAGACTTTCCACATCATCCATAGTGATGAACTCCCATTCCCTCTCGGGGACTCTTTATCCCTTATATCAATACACTGGGTTACTGGTGTTCGTCCTTCACCTCCTATCATGCATGGAAACATACCACATGCAACTTCATCTTAGGCATCCAAAATACTACTCTCACCTATTATCTTGGTAGTACCATGGCATATGGTAATCTTAAATCATGATCTCCTGTATAGTCATGATTCCTTAAAATCAATTCCTCAGAAACCCTAAACCACTCTCATCAGAGTTTTATTACCTTCCTATCAAAAGAAGTGTATCTAAGGTTCTATCACCATCCTTGTGTTACATCAAGGACTAGACTGGCTAACCAAACAAACATTAAAGTTTTCAACATATCTCATTACATTTGAGTGTTAGCCAAGCACATCTCCTTTCCAAACTTAGGGTTAGCCTAACAACCTCATCTAGCCAAACTAGAAAGCTATATCTCAACCAGAGCATCCATTACCACTTCACATCCTTAGGTATTAGGTAATGTTGAAGACATACACTTCCATGTATTCCACTTATTATCTCATCTCAGCTCTAAGTCTATCTTCATCGAGAAAACTCTGAGATCATCCTCTTGGTTTTTGAACTCAACCTTGTATGACTCATAGCTCATGACAAAAGCATCCTCGTAAGATGACTACCTTGTATCATCCCTATTCTCATACCTCCTGGCGACATTCCAACTCACATCACCTTTTATCCTTGGTGTATGGCATGCGTATTGTCCTATCCCTCACTCCCATAATAAGAGGAAATAAGCATTTGGCTGCAGCCCAAATACAGAGTTCTTCCTATTCCAAGAGTAGGGATGGTACATCCCACCTTGCCAATACATCATTAAATCTAAGTTGAAACGTGCCACATATGTCTCTACATCACAAACATCATGATATCAAAATTACTTCCATGGAAAACTGGTCTCGAACCTACTTGGGTCACTATAAAATCCTTGGTCATCACCTCTAGGTCTATAGGGTGCCGATACTTTTGGGGTCATCCTCTTCCCTTATGCATCCAGAGATTGCCCTACTCATCTACCCTTTGGGTCCCATGAGTTCATGAAGGTGATCAATATCGTAACCCATGGCCCTCAGACAATGATAGTTGTTACCTCCCGACCCTATGGTCATGTACACTAGGGAATTGGGCAACTCCCACTTTCATCAGTCTCATCCCCACCTAACCCTAGGATAGACTTAGGATTACATTATAGTACATGTCCAACTTAGAACCTTTCCCAAGCCTTCATCATCTCTCTCTGCATTCATGGGCTGACTTTCATCCTTTCATAGGGGTAACGGTGACCTGCCTTCCTTGGTCACACCCCATACCAGTTACCTCCATGGTAACACATCCACATGCACTTAGAGATGGATATCTATGGGTCTACATGTTCATTCTCATACCATGTACTTTTCACTTAGATTCTCAAGATCTTATGAGACCTCTTTAGGTTACATTAAAACCACCAAGACTGGTATACACCCTACAAGAGGGTCTCTCTCCCAGGATGGGAGGAACTACATCTTGACAACAAGGTCACAAATGTGCTTAGGTCTAGCATGCTTAACCCTAGCAAGCTACTAAGGCACAAGAAGACCACCTACTAAACCATGTTAGGTCATACTTGTTCTCTTTCCTCAACACTGAATCAAGATCATACCTTCCTATGTCATCAACTTATCTATGAGGGGTTCATCAAACATACCTTAAACTTAAGGGGGTTTCCCTTTCCTATGAACATAAGGAGTACCATGCTCGAATCTATAGAAACTCAAACCCCTTCATGAGCATCAGGTACACCACTTCCCCTCTTAGGCCTAGGAACCCTAGATTCACTTTTGGGTGTCCAACTGCCTGTTCAACTTTTAACCACAAATCAAGCATGTATAAGGCATGATATGCACTTCCTGTCATCCATCTACTTGAGCAACACTTCAGACATGAGTCCTCCTCAAGGACAACCAACAAGGTACAAGGCCTCACAACCTGTTACTAAACCTCTCCAGGTCTAAGGAACTCTTCTTCCTATCTCAGAAGGTGAAGCACATAGGTACCAGAAGCCTCATCCTCTCTCTAGGGTTTGGTTTCTCTAAAGGCAATCAAGACACCACCAGCCTCCATGGATCAAGCATGAGGCAACCACTATCATCCACTTAGGTCGCATCATCCTCAACTACCCACTTTTCCTCATATCTTGGAGTCTAAGCTTTCAACCTTCTTGTATGAGTCATGTTCTCTCTCTCTAGAGCCAACCCTACAACCAACCTTACTATCAGAGGTCCTCTTTTCTTGAAGGATCAAGCTAATAAGCATATCCCTACCTGATGAAGGTTATGTTTGATCAAGGTTATCCATATCTCTATATGCTTTTCTCATAAGCTATCCTTCATACTCTCCTGGCCAGGGTTTCAACCTATTGCTCGCACTACTAACGTACTCTGGGTGTCTACTATGCCATGCTCATATAAGCTCATAGGGTTTCCATAGGTTCTTCTCTAACATCATAAAAGAATGAGCTATCCTTCGCTCTAACGTGCACGACCCTTCACAGGGTTCAGTTTCCAAGGGTACTAGGTCATCCAACCGCTCATGGCTCATATGGCATCGAAAGGCATGCCCACACACCTGGTCTATCGTGACATCTAACTCATCATGTCATCTCTCTCTAACCACCACTTAGGGTTAGGGTTAACATCATCCTCAGAGGATGAGTCAGGTCTCTACTTATAATGGAGATCTCTACCTCCAAGACTAACTCTCTTTACGTATCCTCCTGACAAGAAGGTCTAGCCTCAGGTCTCTCCTAAGGGCAATGACAACTCATGTAATACGACCTAAGCATGTATCTATTCTTTAGTTTACGCTTAATCTATTAAGCTTATGTCCATGACATATTATTTACATATTTTTCATTAATTTGGTGGAGGATTCCTTAGACCTTATTAACCTTACCCATACCTCAAGAGGGTGAGGCGAAGAGAGAAAACCCTAATCCTTAAGGTCCTTATCAGAATTTGAGTTGAGAAGAGATGAACAAGATGAGAGAGTCCTAAAGTATCTTATTTCGAGTCATATCCTAAGACATCGGCCAGGCAGTCACACAATCCGGGAGTCCTCGTATTCCGACTAGAAGTGCAGAGGAAAATATTGCCATCCCCCGGACGTGATCCTTTTCTAGACACCTTAGTCTTTCAGACAATCCTCTAATAACTCCCTCGGTTCTATGGAATTTGTAAAATTTAATAATTATTAAAGATTAAGTGAGGAACCTCACTCTGATACCAAATGTAATGACCCTGCTTCCCGGTAACCCCCAATTAAGGGAGACCAAAAGGTCAGAGCCATTATCCCAGTTAACAGGATCAAAGGTTCAACAAATAATCAATAACAATTATTAAATTCTACCAGCTATACTGAAATATGGTAAAAATAAAAACTTTGCATATCTTTTAAAAACTTGGATCTCTAAACTTCTATCCACATATGAATTATACTCTAACTAATCCTCCTTGTATTTTAATGCATGTATTTCACAATATGAGAATTTATTATATGTCCTTTTGGCTTTGTACCTAAAATGCCGACAAACAAAACGTCGGTCAGCAAAAAGTTCGTATGTGTGGGAAACAATAAATGTGAAACTATGATAACAATGTAATCAGTCAATTATGATTTAAACAAACAACTTTATGTTTTCCGCATAACTTCTCAATCCCTACATACCCTAGCCTCTGTGCTATCCCTGCAGTGGACCTGGATACTACCTTCCTTATGGTAGATCCTCATTAAACCCCTCATGATCCCACCTAACAGGTGAACCAGTTTCTAGGGTTGAGTCACATGGTACTACCCGTAGGTAGCCCACTTCTTAACTCATGGCATGCTAAAGAGTCTCATGGCACTACACATGGGTAGCCCAATTTCTAACACAGGATAACCTTGGCACTACACATGGGTAGCCCAATTTCTAACACACGATAACCTAGACCTTACTCTAGGTTACCCATTTTTAGCCTTTGCAAAGCCACAGAGGTGGACCAGGATCTGAGCCAGTCATGTATGCACATTTATAGTGATAATCATAGTCACTTTATAGTCGCATGAAATAAATAGGCATCCAACAGTTATTTCTAAGCAACCGATAAAGTGTTCGGGAATCGCCGTGAAACTAGAGCGATTATTCATAAGCGTAACCACATACCTATCAAGATGACGAGAGACAAAAATAATCCAATCAACAATAGGCAAGTAAGCATTCAATAAGATCCTAAAACATGCATACAATTTCCTTTTATTACTCAGGTCATCAAGATCTATTAAACCTAGCTCGTTTCCTAGGGTTTCTAGTTCACTTTTAGCGTTTCCATTTCCATTAGGGTTTTCCTTCATCTTTTACTATTTTAAACCCTAATTTTATACCATTAATCATAAAATCTCATCTATTCTTCAACATTAAGATTATCTTAACAACATATAACCCTATTTTCAGATTAAAGGCACCGTTAACCATTAATTAAGTTCATTAAGCCTCTTTTACATTAAAGCTACTATTTTTATCCTTTTAATCCATGGCAATATCATTATGCTCATTTATCATCAATTCATAGTTCATTATGGTCTAAGTCCCATATGAACTCTATTTGTCATTAATTTCACATTAAAACCCTAGTTATCAAATTAAGGGTTTTCATCCATAGTTAGGAGATTTTATACTTGAAAGAGCTTAGAACCATCATTTAACAACATATTTTCACATTATTCAAAATAAATATGATCTTCTCCACTTTTATCCTAAGTTAGGGTTTCTAATTGCTTAATCGTTCATAATTGGTGTAAAATCCTAAGCCATGTAATAATTCATCTACATCAGGTTCAAGTTCATCATTAACATTTCAACAAGCTTCTATTACTTAATTTCGTCAATTAAGTATCATAAATTTAACCATTAACTTCAATTAGGGTTCCTAACATGATTTGAAAGCACTTTCCATTAATTTAGCATCCTTTTGCAACTAGGAACAAAATCAATTTCTAAAAGTATTTTTATTGAATTCTACGCATTCTCCTGATCAATTTTCATTATTTTCATATTTCCATTAGAGCTACCAATCTTTAGTTATGATTTATGCAAGAAAATATACCTTTCGGCCAATCAGAGAGCGCCACATCGTTAATCTCATGCAACGTTGCTTGGCTTTGGAAACTTAACGGATTGTCCAATTTACCCTTGTGTAAGTTACTGGTTTAGCAAGGCCCGGAGGGGCATTTCTATCAAATGTCACCTTCGGTCGTCTCCCACCTCGCGTGACCTAGCTGCCACTGCAGCAAGGTTAAGATGTGGCCCTGCCGCCCTACTTCCAACCTTTGACGGCCACCCAAGTGCCTCCCTTGCCTCTGTTGTGCCCCACGTAGGTGAGGGTGCCTTGATATGCGGTCAGGAAGACCGGAATCAAACCCAGTTGGTCGACGGCCATAGCCAACCTGCATCCAACCTGTAGCCAAGTAGCGGTGGCTCATGGAGGTGTCTCCTCCCATCCCCAAGGCCCGAGGGGCACTGGAAACCTGCGCCCTGCCTCGGTCACCCTCTGTTGTGCCCGTTGAGGTTCCAAGTGGTGACCGAGGCGGTGGGGATCGGGCTGGATAGGTCTGCAACCTGCAGCCGTGGTGCAACCCTCCTGTCGATGTAGCTGGTTAAGCGAGAGTCCAGCGAGGACGTTCGATCAACCTCGGACGCAGTGGGAACATCAGGCCACCCTCCAGACCACTCCATGGCCCTCCGTTTGCTCTAGGGTTACTCTACCCTCATGATTAGGGTTTGGGGAAAAAAGAAGAAGAAGGAGGGAGAAAGAAGAGAAGGATACGTGGAATCCTTATAAACTCGACCCTGGGCTCTACCCCTTTATATAGGGGAGGGAAACAAATCCCTAGGTCGGCTATCTACGAGATCTCAGTCTCTTTCCTACTAGGAAAGTATATTCCTTCATGAATAATCAATCTTCTCTCCCTTGCTTATCTCCTTAATATTCCTTTGATATTCTTTATTCCATGGATGATTATAAATACAAAAATTATCTCCCTTATGCTTGACTTTTAATCCATAAGCACGAAATTATATTTTCTTAAGTAGAAAATACTTCCTTTTTAACAATATCACAAAATTCATTAATAATGTATCACATTATCCTTTTATTTTGCAATTTTGGTATTTTCTCTTTCTTTCCACTTTATTGGGGCTCCTTGGACCCCAAGAAATTCAAAGATTTCAAACTCCTTTTCAAGGATATTTATTATCCTTCTAGATGCATCTATATGCATTATTTTTCATTATCATGTTTATTTCTTGTTAAAATATCTCTTTTTGAAGATTTCTCTTTATTTCTCTTTTATTTTCCTCATTGGTATTCCTTTTATCATTAGAAATCCTTTGGATACGAAATTCCACCAAGGATAACTCAATTACACCTCTTTCCCCTTGTTTTCCACATTTTACCATCGTTTTCAATTTCTTTCTTAATAAAGAAATACTTAATTAATCTTTTCTTTTCTTATTGCCTTTTCTTTACAACTTTGGACTCCTTGGAACCCAAGGAACCCAAGAGGAACGAGATCCATCTTTGGATTACATCCCTTTGCCTTCTAGAGGTTTCTATCTCATTCTTTTCTCAAAAACTCAATTATTCATTTACTAATTGAATTTTCTTGTTATTTGGGCCCAATAGCCAATAAAGCCCACAACACAATCATCAAGGCTATTGTAAATGAAATCAATTTATTCCAAACAAATTATATCATTATTTGTTCAAATATCATTAATATGAGAAATTACATTTCTCACCAATCGAACCCAAAAATTGGGGTTGTAACACACTAGGCTTCCTCCCTTCAAGTTTATGTATCCATTGCCTTTTTTCTCATTCCCCTTTCTCTTCTGCCTCTTCCCTAGAATTTTTATCCACCTAGATTTTTTTTATTCCTTCTTCTTCCACCTATAAAAAAAGGTAACCGATGTTGAATAGCTGCTTGAGGCATCAACCCTAGCAATTCTGGTCCATGCCTAAGGTGTGATCTGGCCCCACAAGGGATGTATGAGGGTAGGTGACCAATTTCCTAGACCTGCCTCCCTCTTATTTTTTGTATGGTCAAGCTCCAGTGGTTCCCCTATAGAGGTCAGTGACCTCCTCACAAGATACAAGCATAGCGGTTGCCAACCCTACTCATGAGCGGCTAGGTGGTGAAGCGTAGTTGTTAGGGGCCTATGTGACAACCTAAATTTTCTATCTCCTATCTTATTTCTTTCTCTCTCAATCAGTGGGCTATTACTCAATTAGATGTTAATTTCATAATTGGATAGTTGTGATATTGTAATTTGGCCACTACAATGATTAAAGTCACAATATGTGACTTTAATGCACCTTTGTACTAAATAATATCATTTAACATGTCACCATATCAAAATATAAATTGAACCTAGTCAATATGATGTCTTGAATCCCTAATATATATCATGTTGTAGTTCTCTCAATTACAATTCCAACAATGTAAAACTCGTCTAAATTGGACCATCATAGCCCAAGATATGGGCATTTGAACTTTGCTACTTTAATCTTTGTTTTACACCTTTTGACTGGTTTTTAATCCTTAATGGACCCAATAGGGCGTGGACCATCTACCTAGTTGGTTCCTTCTTCACCCTTCTGCTTCAAGTTAGAACATCTTAGCTGGAGGGTCGTCCCCCTCATCCATCCATATCGGGAAACTTGCTACTGAGGCCCTAGGATGGGAGAACAAACCCTACAACTAAACACTTGCACTACTTATAACCCTCCTTTACTTCATTTTTGGATTCCTCACTTCGTTCAAGCCACCAATACCAAAACAACTTCCTTCTTCTTTCACCTCTTCTAATTATGCGACTCTATATGGGAAATATCTAGATGGCTAACAACCTCTTTGGCCCCTCCTTTGTTCTCTTCTTCCCTCTTGCCTTCACTTATAGTTTCTCTTTTTGTGACTACCCCACACTTCTCTCTTCAAGATTCTTGCTTCTCCTATGACTTCTGGTGCCATGGTTGGTCGGCCGGCGCTCACGCTATCCTCTTCCCCACCTTAGAAAGGGAGAGGCAAGTGGCAAGTTTTTGTAGGAGGCACGACCGCCCCCACCCTAGGGCTTATCCTACCTCGACCACCCTTATCTCAGGAGGCTGGAGGCATCTTTGACATCATACAAGTACGGGAGTGGAACCCCTATTAACCCTCTATTTATGGACATACGAACAAAGTTTACATGATGTCTTTGGGGAAGGAGGTGAGCAGATGGCCTGGGCTCTAGCGAGCGGAAGGTTTGGGCTTCAACAACTAATGGAGCATGTTTTCTAGGCCCAAGGGAGGAAGGTTAGACCCAGATCGCGGCTAGGCCATGGGAGCGCGGGCCCAAGGAGAAGAGGTGCCCCCTAATGGGGCTTAGCCTCTGGTCCAACCCTTAGATCAAAGAAGGATGATCTAGATCAGTCGTTACACGGTAAATTCTTACACAATTGATAACCTTTTGGTCTCTTGTTAAAATTATGTCATCTAATATTCTAAATTGATCAACTCGATGAGAACTATATCATGAAGATGGTTTAAAACTATGAATCTATGTACAATGTCCCTTTTTTCCTAAAAAACATAATATTTGACTATGTTGACCACATCTAATTCAATGTTATGATGCATATTGAAACTTTGATGTATATTGACCCTCCTAAACCTCAAATCAGTAGATATTATGCACTTGTGACCCTAATGAAAGTCCTAGTCACATTATTGCTCATGAATGACCTTAATTGTACATACATGCCTAGTTTGGGACTTTAGTGATGTACTTTGCCCTAAGTTGCTAACTATGCATCTAGTACGCACTCTAGACTCACCATGACTAGGAAATTAGTAACTTTATGATTCGATATGGTACTGATGTCCACCATTGTCATCTTTTTCTATATTTGTCTTTATGACACCTAACACTTTGAATGCACACTTTCTATGTGAATGAATTGTTATGCTTGATTCAAATAATATGTTTGACCTTCTTGATGCAAAAAACAATATTATATCTTTCAAGTCAATAACCTTGTGATGATTGATGTCTTTAAAGTCATTGATCAACCTTCTTTCTCTATGGTGGGGTTTGTAACCCTAGTTTGCCTAATGTGACCTTTGTGCCTTGAATTGGGGTTCATGTGCGCTAATTTTACATGGATCTTGTTATTATGAACTCCATTTTCTAATCTGAGTTGATTTTATCAATAATTTGTTTCCTTGATGTGGATATTCACATAAGTCTTATGTTGATCCATAATGTCATATGAAATATATTGATGATTACATGAATGATTGAAATGTTGATATCAAATATTAAGAATATGGTGCCTAAACCCTGTGGGACATCCACCCATATTAGAATGTGAATCTTATGCTCTATCTTGCTGGTCTAAACTGATGTCTTGCCTCAAATCATGTCTTGATGGTTTATGATCATGTCTTCTCTATTATGAGCCTTACAACCTAGTTATGTACATGATTTTGTGTCCCTATGAAAACTCAAAATGACATGAGCCTTGAACCCTACCTTCATGATGACCTCTAGATCAATGAAAGATCATCAAATATACTAATAAGAAACTTGGAACCTAAACTGGCCAAAACCCTAAAATGGAACTAATTAGGTTTAATGATGAGAACTAATACATGTATGTAAACTTGTGCTTCATCATGTGTTGCTTGTGGCTAGATGGTCAAGGACTTGTTAGGTTATGAAATATCTAAAATCAAGTACATGCTTTAAATAGTTATATGATTATGGCTTTCTTGCTTGAAATGTGATACATATGTATGCTTGTTTACTTGCTCAAATATTTCCACATAGTAATCTAGAATGTACTCAATGTTTTTATCACATCATTGTTTTATAACTTGCAAACATAATAGAGAAACTCCATTATACAATTTTGAAATAGGGTTAACTCTTGGTGATGGCCTTCGGATCCTCACATATAAAAGGGCTACTTAATCTTAAGCACCCTTACAAACTCTTCCAATGGGAAGTAGTCAAAGGCCTTATGAATCCATGATATTGTTAATATAATTGGAGTGAAGTGACGTAAAATATGGGCTCTCATTTTGCAAAGAACTTAACTTGTCCATTCCTGCTCATTACTTTATGCAAATCTTTTCATTATGTAAAACTTATGTATATGTATCTTTTAGCCGTGTACTCGACACCTCATGTGCTAGACCCACCTTGTTTCACATATTTTATAGGTTCACAGATGTAAGATGTTGATGGGCTTGGTGAGCTATGTCAGGTGTACTTGTTGTAGATCCCTAGTATCCATGAGAAGACTGGTAAAAATGTACTAATGAACATGTAATTGAAAGCTTGTAGTAAACAATATTGCTTAATAATATTTGTTGAATGATGAGATCATGAATGGTGCTTTTGTCTTATTATATGTTCATGTATGCTAAGCATTTCATGCTTCTACATGTTGTCTTTGGTATTCATTTGGTTCATGGGACTGAGATTCTAGTTCCTTGACATCCTGTTCATGAGAAGTTTGGCAGACAAAGTGGTTTCAACCTACTGGTCTGGCTTGGTCGGCTAGACCATGATGTCGGTCCATGAACCATGGAGCACATCTTTGTTGGTATGTATTCCCAAATAGCCAATCATATGATGATTGTAATGGAAAAACTTGTAAATCATTTGATTAATAATAAAGGCACACTTCCAATTTCTTATGTTTTATTAAGTTATGAGACAATGAAGTAGCGTAATAAATGTCTAGAGAATAATATTACTCAATGCCATATGTCTTCAAGTACGTGGATTGAACAATGGGATAATATGGATGTTAAAAATATATACATTCTCATTATGTCCCTTGTTGGATGTTATTGTGGAAGTTTGATAGACTGTAATAACACATACAATTAGAGTATGTGTTGGTTGATGACAAAATCTCATCAGTCATGATATGTGATATCAAACCAAGCACATAGATACTTGTTAGAGAACAATATACCAGACAGAACCACCTTGAGAGTGACACATGGAAACCATGATAATGGTAGTCATAGTTAGTTCTCATTGTGTTGGTGGTGATTGTGGTTCTTAGACCTGAAGTCACTACACTCACCATATGTCGTTCAGTATACTTTGACATCATCCACTGTGATCCTGAATAAGGGTTGCCATAAAGGTGATGATTGTGTGCATTGTGGCACACGGGGATGACTGTGAGTGATGTAGATGGTATTTGTCCCTCCTATTGGAGTATGATATCCTAGCCACTTGATTAGCAAGACTAAGAAATGCATGTCCATGCACATGTGCGTGAATATGTGATATTGATCTTACATATATCTCAGACAATCTACTATTGCAAGGAACAAAGATTGAATGTTGAAGAGCATGACTGCTCCATACCCCGAGTTCAATTTGGATAGATATCAGTGATAAGGGAACTATATAAACACTACAACACCATACACAAATTGTAGGTTGAAATTGTTCTCCAACTTTCCATTTACTTGGGTAGCAATGATGCATGACCAGGCACCACACTTTGCTTGTGATGTCATAATTAGTTATGGACATTCACTGTCAACATAATATGGGATCCTTAGGGTCACACACATAGGATATACATAGAAGATTAGTTTAATCATGAATGATAATTGAATTGATTGCTACTGTGATTAAGTATTCAATTCAAGCAACAAATCAACTAGCTAGACTCCCAATCGAACGGTTCATGTGATTATTGGAGTGTCAAGTTGATAGGATATGGCATTGGATAAATGATGCACAAATTAGGGTCAAACCAACCAGTTCACTGAGTGAACCGATCAACTCTTGGTCGTGAGATGACCAATTCAGATGAGCTATTCAGCTGCATTAAGGATTAGTGTTGATGTCATGTCGTGCATTAATTAGATTAGAATTGCCAATAAACGTGTGATTGGGAAACATGATGAATGAGCAGTTCACTTGGTGAACAGGTCAATTCACATGTCAACGGATTGGTTTAGTGGTGAACCGATCATTTTTCCTATTGTATCTTCTAAAACTTGATGAAGTTCCAATCCCTTCCACTCCCAACAGACTAGAAACCTTGAGCCTAACCCCTCATATAAAGAGAGGGGTATTGGGGGTTTCCTCGAGGAATAACTCAATTGTCTCATATAATTGTTTTCCTTTCTAGTTGTGGTAACCAATAGATGTCCCGAGCAAGTCCTACCTACTAAAGGGACAAATAACATGGGAGAAAAATTGTGGGAGAGCAAGTTGGTGACTAGTACACCAACGGAAGGGACAACTCCTTCCTGTCCATTCTAGTACAATTATAGGAGTTCTAGGCAGTCTGTGTGGACTTTTATAGAGGTGTGGAGGCCATTGTATGCTGCTAGGAGGACGACGTTAACCTGCTATTTGTGGCCAAGACTAGGAGATGCAACAGACGTTGTCCCAGTGCAACTAGAAGATACTTGCATGACTACAACAATGAGGATATTGTTGTTGGACTTGCTCCAAGACCAGGTATATCCTCAAAACCATCCTTTCCATTATATAGTGATTGATGTGATGCACTAGTTTTATGGGGAATATGGTTGTTTATTTTTTGTTTCCACTGCCTACTTGATGCCATATTTCCCTATAGTGGTATCACATCCACGTCAATCTTCTATATTTTGGGACTGTTAATATGATCTATTTTTTAGTTTTATCATTTATTTATTCCATACTATGGAAATATAAATGTCCTGTCAAATAAGTCCCTAATATATATATATATATAAAATTTACATGTGTTGCCTTAAAAGAAAATTTAGATGGTTGATGTATAGCGTGGTTATGGTGAATAACCATAATTATTTGTGCATGGTGGTTGTGTGTTTATTTCATGTTCTATCTTGGTTTGCAAACTGATCCTCAATCTTATCTTCTAATTATAAAAGTATTATTCTCTCCTACCTTTGCTCCCCTCAAATCTAAGTCTAATCATGTAATAGTAGGATAGTTTATTTTCTTTTTACTATGAATAAGATGAGTCGGGAAGCTGGAGAACCAAGGAGGTCCGATCAACTGGAGGACCCAGAAGGTGATGGACCAGAGTCCAAATGACTGGTCCCAACTGACCGGCCTCGAGGCGAGCTGATCGGTTCAAGGGTTGAACCGATCAACACAGATTGGAAAACACAAACATTAACAACAAGATTCTACATGAGATGTAGACCCTAGGTTGTGGTAATTCCTTACGGATATAAGAAAATACATTATAATGGCCATACCAATCACTTTTTGTCTATTTCATGTTTTCATTATGGGATATATTATGTATATGATACATACTATATTTGTGGTGATTGTATAAAGTATATGTATATATAAATACAAACTCCCTCAAATAATATATTAAGTCTTAGATTCTTTCCATAAGCAACACACATTAAAAGATCAATCGACTAAGCATGGGCACCCCAAGGATGGTGCACTGCCTATCTCGTGGAAGTGTGATGGTAATGACGTGGGCCTGCCAAGCGGGGTGCATTATTATTATTATGTTGGATTTTGGATCGGGCTTAACTATGTGTCCTTAATGAGATTAAGCACAAAGAGCATGCAAATGACTATGGGCAAGGATTTTCACATATCATCTATCAAAGAATTGCATTTGATGCAATTGAAAAAAGTTGCCTACCTTAATAATTGACTACAGATGTTGGCGTTGGCCGGGTAATAGTTGAATTGTTTTGGATCTTGTCTGACTAAAAGGTTATACGCTACAATTTTCCAAATTGATAGCTACAATTTTAATAAAATAGTGGGAGCAATATTTAATTAAAGGCCTAATTAAATATCATCAAATATTTTTCAAATCAAATCAAAAGGGTTTTTGACAAAATGCAATTTTTTTCTTATAGAATCAAATGGAAATCAAATCATCATTGTGATTGATCCTTAGGAAGGACAAACTTGATGGGACACATTTCCACAACTGGTTTTGGACTTTGAGAAGGGTTCTCAATGATGAGAATAAGCTCTATGTCCTAGATAAACCAGTTCCAAAATTACATGTTCCTGATGTACCTAGGGTTTAAGTGGATGCTTATTGGAAGCACACCGATAATGCCCTAGATATAAAGTACCTCATGCTAAGCTACATGAACTATGATTTGCATGAGAAATGCAAGGACATGGGGATTCTTTAGATGGTAATGTATCTTAGGAATGTGAACCATACACTCACAAAGTAGTAAAGGCACAATGTTATAAAGGCACTCTTTGAGTGTAAGATACAGAGGAAGACCTAGTTGAGACCCACTTACTCAATATGATTGGACACATGGAACATCTTGAAGAACTGAGACTCTCCTTGAGCCAAGAGTTGGCCAATGATATGGTTCTGAAATCATTACCTAAATCATATAGCCACTTTATTAAGTGTACTACTTGAATAAAATGGCTGGACAACTATCAGATTTGCTTGGCATGTTAATAAATGTTGAAGCAAGAAGAAAAAGGACAAATCCATGATGGTAATCAGTTGAGTTGAGTCCAAGGATGAAAGCAAAGACATGGAGAGTTATGAGGATAAGCCTAAATCCAAATTTTCAACACTTAAGATGAGGAGAAAGAAAATTCCTGAGGAATATATCCTCTGTACTAGAAGGCATTCAGGAAGAAGAAGATAGGGATGGTGATTTCCACTTCATGTATATATGTTATTGCGATAAACGTGTCTACTTATTCATCTTGGGTACTAGACAATGGATGTGGATCTCACATATGCTTGAATACACATGATCTGAAAAGAGGTTGGCCTTTAAGAAAGGGTGAGGTTGAACTACGAGTCACAAATGGAGCAAGAGTTCCTACCACTATAGTTGGAACCAATAGTTTCTCTCTTCCCACGGGGCTTGTAATAGAGTTAGTGAACTGCTATTATGGACCTTCCATAAATAGAAACATCATTTCTATATCTTGTATGGACAAGTATACATATGAATTTCATATTAAAAATGGTCAATGTTCTATTTCTAAGGATGTGATCTTTTATGGCAATGTCCAATGTCTTATGGTCTTGGTATGCTAGACTTAAAGACAAATGTTTATAATGTAATACCAAAAGAGAAAAACTCAACAACTTGAACAAAACATACCTTTATACTATCATGTAGGGCACATAAATGAGAATCACATATCTAGACTCCATAAAGATGGGTATCTAGACTTTTTTGATTTCGAATCAATAGAAATGTGTGAAACGTGTTTGCCAGGCATGACGAAAAAGACTCCTTCACAGGTGAAAATGAGAGGGCTAGTGATCTATTAGGTCTTTTACATACTAATTTATGTGGGACTTTTTAAACAACTACTAGAGGTGGGTATCACTACTTCATTACCTTCACAGATGACTTCATTAGGTATGGTTATGTTTACTTGATGAAATATAAGTTAGAAACTCTTGAAAAATTCAAGGAGTTATGAATGAAGTAAAGAACCAACTTGGAAAAATATTAAGGCACTTTGTTCTGATCTAGGTGGAGAATACTTAAGCTAAGAGTTTCAGAACCTTACGTGAGATTGCGGTATCGTATCACAATGGAATTGACCTAGAACATCACAACATAATGTTGTATAAAAAAGAAGGAATCACACATTGTTGGATATGGTGCGATCTATGATGATTTTAGCTGAACTTCTGACTACCTTTTCAGGATATGATCTTGAAACCGCCGTGTTACACTAAATTGAGTACCATCTAAATCAGTTCAAAAGACACATATGACATATAGTATGGGAAGCGACCCAATGTGTCTTTTTTTGAAAACTTGGGGATGTCAAGCTTATGTCAGGAAAATGTTTTCTGAAAACCTTGGCTCTAACTATGATAAATGATATTTTGTTGGAAATCCTAAGGAGACTAAAGGATATTACTTTTATTCCCTATCTGACAACAAAGTGTTTGTTTCCAGAGATGATGCATTCCTTGAAAATGAATTATTTGCAAAGGAATCAGTGGGAGGAAAGAAAAACTTGAAGAGGTTCGAGACCAACAAGATAACATTGAATCAATATATGTACAAGAGGAACAAAGAGAATCAAAAAAAGTTGTGGAATCTCAAATTCATCCAATAACACATGGACCTCATAGATATACTAGGACACACCTCGAACCTAAAAGATTTGTATATCTTGTGATTTAGGAACGTGGTGAGTTGGTCATAGATGATGAGCAAACAACCTACTTAGAAGCTACTAAGGGACCAGAGTCTGACAAATGGATTGAGGCCATGAGATCTAAGATGGAATCCATGTACATCAATAAGATATGGACCTTGGTGGATCCACCTAAAGGGGTAAAACCCATAGGGTGCAAGTGGTTTTTCAAGAAGAAGACTGACATGGTTGGTAAAGTACAAACCTATACTGGGAGAGTTGTTGCAAAGGGTTTCAGACAAGTTTGAGGTGTTGACTATGATGAAGCCTTTTCTCCAGTGTCCATGGTTAAGTCCATCAGGATCATGATTGCAATTGCAGCTTATCATGACTATAAGATTTGTTATATGGATGTTAAAATAACATTCCTTAAAGGGAATCTTCCCAAGGATGTGTACATGACACAACCTGAGGCTTTTATAAATCTAAAGGATGCAAATAAAGTTTGTAAGCTACAAAGGTCAACCTTGGATTGAAGCAAGCATCTCAGAACTAGAATCTTTGTTTTGACGAGACAGTCAAAGAGATTGGCTTTACTCAAAGTAAACATGAACCTTGTGTGTACAAGAATGTTAGAGGGAACATGATTGTATTCCTCATATTGTATGTGGATGACATACTATTGATGAAAAATGACATCCCTACTTTACAAAAGGTAATGACATGGTTGGGAAATATGTTTTCTATGAAAGACTTGGGAGAAGCATCCTACATATTAGGGATAAAGATCTATAGAGATAGATACAATAGGCTTATTAGACTAAGTCAAAGGGCATACATTGATAAAGTACTGAAGAGGTTCAACATGGAGAACTCAAAGAGAGGAAACCTACCCATGTGTCATGGAGTTACCATCTCTAAAGCTCAATGTCCCATTTCTTGTGAAGAAAGGGAATGCATGAGTAAGATTCTATATGCATTTACAATTGGATCTATCATGTATACAATATAGTGTACTGTCCTGATGTCTCATATGTCTTGAGCATGATAAGAAAATATTGGTCAGATCTAGGTGATTCTCACTTGACACCCATCAAGAATATCTTAAAGTAATTGAGAAGAGCTAAGGATCAGTTTCTTGTCTACGATGGAGAGGAAGAGTTTGTGGTAAAGGGTTACCTGATGCAAGCTTCCAAACTGACAAGTATGATGAAATTTTTTTATCAGGATATATGTTTTTCCAAAAAAATAGAGCTATAAGCTAGAAGAGTTCTAAGTAAGAGATAGTTGATGATTCTATAATAGAGGCCGAGTACATTGCTGCATTGAATCCAACAAGATAGGTTGTATGGATCAATAAGTTCATTTTAAAACTTGGGGTTGTTCCAAGCATCAACGACGCAATTGAGCTATATTGTGACAACAATGGGGACAATGCACAAGCTAAGGAACCTAGATAGCATAGGCATTCTAGTCATATAAAAGGCATTTCCATATCATATGAGAGATCATACATTGAGGAGATGTGAAGATTTACATAGTACCAATGAGAGAAATGTTGCTGACTGCTTGGCAAAAGCACTTTTTCTACATAAGCATGATGGTCATGTTAGATCACTTGGATTAAAATTCATGAGTTATTGGCTCTAAGTGCAAGAGGGAGTTTGTTGGTATGTATGCCTAGAGAGTCAATCATATGATTATTGTAATGACATAACTTGTTAATGATTTGATTAATAATAAATGCATGCTTCCAATTTGTCCAGTTTTGTTTAGATGTGAGATAATGAAGTATCATAATAAATGTCTAGAGAATGATATTACTCAATGACATATGACTTCAAGTATGTGACTTGAACAATGAGATCAGATTGATGTTAAGAGTATATACATTCTCATTATGTTTGTACTCGTATGTTTTCGTGGAAGGTTGATAGACAACAATAACACATAAGACTAGAGTGTGTGTTGGTTGATAATAGACTCTAATCAATCATGATATGTGATATCAAACCAAGAACATAGAACTATTAGAGAGTAGTGTATCAGACAAACCCACCATGCGAGTGACACATGGAAGCCATGAAAATGGTAGTCATAGTTAGTTCTCATAGTGTTGCTGGTGCTTTTGGTTCTTTGACATGAAGTCACTACACTTATCACATGCCATTCAATATACTTTGACATCATCCACCATGATCTTGAATAAGGGTTTCTATAAAGGTGATGATTGGGTGCACTCTGACACATGGGATGACTATGAGTGATGTAGATGGGATATACTAGAGTATTATATCCTGACCACTTGATTAGTGAGACTGAGAAATGCATGGCCATGCACATGTCAGTCAATATGTGATATTGAGCTTACATATATCTCAGACCATCTGCTATATCAAGGAACAAAGATTGAATGTTGAAGAGGATGGTTTCTTTGTGCCTTAAGTTTGATCTAAGTATTAGTGACAAAGGAACTATACAAACATTGCAACACAATACACAAATTGTAGGTTGAAGTTGTTATCCAACTTTCCATTTACTTAGGTAGCAACTATGAACCACTCTTTGCTTGAGATGTCATAATTGGTTATGGACATTCACTACAAATGCAATATGGGACCTATAGGGTCACACACATAGGATACACCTAGAAGAGGAGTTTAATCATGGATGATAATTGAATTGATTACTAAAGTGTTTAGATATTCAATTAAAGCAACGAATCAACTGACTGGACTCCCAACCAATTAGTTCATGTGATGAAATGACCATTTGGAGTGTCAGGTTGATTGTGTAGGGAAATACAACATCAGATAAGAAGTGGGATTTTTTTTACTGATATATTTCCCATTAACCAACAAATCACGTCAATAACTATGCAATGGGAAGGATGGTTTCCCGAAGATATACCTGGTCCTGGAGTAAGTCCAGCGAAAATCCTCGTCAATGTAGATGCACACTCTGTCTTAGACGGTGGTTGTGCATCTCATGCATGTACTTTGACTCATCTGACTACTCCTCCATGGACAACAAACTTTAACAACTACTACAGTGCCTCCTCAGATCTTGCCATGGACTGCGAGCTGATGTTGCCCTCCTAGAAGCAGCCAAAGGACTCCTACCTCTAGAGTAGTCCACACGAACCAACTAGAACTCCTCTCATCTTGCACTAACATACAATAAGGAGTTGTCCCTCTCATTGGTTTACTAGTCTCCAACATGCTCTCCCACAATAATCATCCTCAGTTGTTTCTCTCCCGTGGCTATCCCTCCCTAGTTGGGAAGAACTTTCCTGTGCTCTTGTGGTTACCACAACCAGAGAGGACAACAATTATTCAAGTAACTAATTATCAATTATTTGTGTAGTATTTTTCCTCTGGGAAGCCCCCACTACCCCTCTATATGTATAATAGGTTAGGGTCAGGGTTCCCAGTCCCCAACCAATGCGGGACTAAAATGGGAGTGGAAAGGACCAAAAGATCTTCAATTTTCACAATAATTCTAGAAGTTTCACAACATGCGTTCACTAAAACGATCCTCTCACCCAACAAGATGGTCGTTTCTCTAAGAGAAATGGTTGTCTGGGATGTGATATGGTTGTCTCACTAAGTGAGATGGTCATTTTGCACTTTCCCAGTCAGATATGAATTGGCAAATCATTTTCTAATTAATGTCATACATTAATTTACTTTCATCTCAAGTCTGTGCAATTGAAACGAGTTTGGGAAAACTCTAGCACCTTCCTTCATCCCAAATAGGTCATCTCACACAAGAGAGACACCCATCTCACTCATGTACATGACCATATGGTTAGTTTGATTTGAGCTGATCGGTTCAACAACTTGAATCGGTCAGTACATAGGGAAAAACTTAGCCAATTTGATTTCTGATCTTCCTGACAATCCAAACCACCTTCTCAACACTTAACATGCCCGTCTAGTTCCGCCAATGGCCATTCACCAATGAGATCGTCATTTGGCAGTTCAATCAGCCACTCCATTGACCTATTACATGAATTGACTACCTAAGCACTTTAGCAATCAATCTAATTGTCATTCACGATTCAACTCCTCTTCTAGATGAGTTCCTATGTGTGTGACCTTATTGGTCCCATATCACATCGGAGGTGAATGTCCATAACAACTTATGACTTCACAAGAAAAAAGTAGTGCCTAGTCGCACATTAGTGCTATCCAAGTGAATGGAAAGTTGGGGAGCAAATTCAACCTACAATCTGTGTATGGTGTTATAGTGTCTGTATAGTTCATTTGTCACTGATATCTAGATTGAATTAGAGGCATGAAGTTGTCATCCTCATTATTATTCAATCTCATTCCTTGAACCAGAGCAGACTGTATGAGATATATGTAAGCTCAATATCACATATTGACTCACATGTATGGCCATACTTTTCTCAGTCTCTCTAATCGAGAGGCCTTAGATATCATACTCCTGTAGGTGGGACAAATCCCATATTTAAAACTCACAATCAATCCCCATGTGTCAAATTCACCCAATCATCATTGTTATAACAACCCATGTTTCAGGACTATGGTTGATGATGTCAAAGTGTACCCAACGACATGTGATGAGTGTAGTGATTTTAGGTCTAAAATTCACAACCACAACCATCACCGTGGAAGCTGACTATGACTTCCATGATGATGGTTTACATGTGTCACTAGAATGATGGGTCTGTCCAGTACACTGTTCTCTAACATGTATCTGTGTGCTTGTTTTGATATTTCCATTTCATGACTAATGAGATTTAGTCATCAACTAACTTACACTCTGATCTTATGTGTTATTGTTGTATATCAACATTCCACAATAATAACCGATCAGGAACATAATGAGAATATGTATATGTACTCTTAACATATGTATGATCTCATCCATATGGATAGTAACTTGAATACATACATCATTGAGTAATATAATTCTCAAGACATTTATTATGTTATTATTATATCATAACTAATTATACAGAATAAATGGGAAGCTTGCCATTATTAATAATCAAATCATGTATATGATGCCTAACCCCACTCATCATATGATTTTCTCTCTAGGCATACAAACCAACATACTCCCACTTGCACTTAGAGCCAATCACCCACAGATCTCATCCCGTGTGACCTAACATGACAATCATGCTTCTGCTGCACAAGTTGTTTTAAACCGGGTTTAGCAGCATTTAATTTAAGTCGGTATTTTGTATTTTTCACATCTCTTCACTGTACGACTAATCGTATGATTTGGACATGCCATAGTATGCTATCTGAGATTCCAGCTTAACTAGTATCTCCATTGTTGCCATTAGTATTTCTACTATGTCATCAATGGTTGGAACCTCACATAAGTTCACACATATGAACTTCTTGATCCATACAATATCCTCTATTGTTCTCATAACATAGAGATACTCGACTTCCTTTTGTAGATTCAAATGACTATCATTAGCTCATAACTCTTTCTAGCATACAGTTCTCATTTAACATGAAATATAAATTTATATTGCTATTATTTTTTCAGTTTGGAAGCTAGCATGGGTTTAACCCTTTACATCCAACTCTTTATTATTACCATAACCAAGGAACCAATCCTTTAAGTGATTCACAAGCATCTAAGGATGTTCTTTATGGTAGTCCGGTAACTCTCACTTGTATCTGACATATACCTTCTCATCATGTCTAATACATAGGAGATAGCTAGGCAGGTATATATATGTATTCTCATCATGTCAAATACATATGAGATGACTGGATATCCTCTCATCATGTCCAATACATATGATATTACTAGATATCTTCTCGTCATGTCCAATACATTCAATTTAATTGGATAAGTACATAACATTGTATTCAAGATAGATCCAATTGCATATGGCATCCATCTATGTGTTCCTATTCTTCATAAGAATTGGGACAGTAGGCTCCTGAGAGATAAACTCCATGGAACATGGACACATTTTCTCTCATTGAGTCTTGCATGTTGAACCCTTCAACATCTTGCTAATGTATTTTCTCTTACTTAGGTCAAGAAGCTTTCTAGATCTATCTCTATAGACCTTGATTCCTATCACATAGGATGGTTCACCTAAACCCTTCTTATAGAAGGTATTTTCCTTGATAGGTTTTAACATATGTAGGATAAGGACGCCATTCCTCATCATTATGTGGAATATTAAAATATTCTCCCACTAAATCTTTTATAATCATAGATTCCATCTTCATTCTAATTCAAGTCAAACCCTCTGACTGTCTTGTCAAATAGATGATTCCAGCTCTGAGATGCTTGCTTCAATCTTTGTAGATTATAGACATTATTTGCATTAATGGATTTATAAAATCACTAGGTTGTGTCACATACACATACTATTAATTATTCCAATCTAGGAATGTGGTGTAAACATCCATATGCCAAATCCCACAATCAAACTAAGATGCAACAATGAGCATGATCTGGATGGATTTAACCATGGTAACTGGTGAAATACTTTGTCTTGTTCAACACCTTTAACTTTTTGAATCTCTTTGCAACCAATCTTCCCTTCCATTTGGGTCCTCTTTACAGAGACCCAAATGCACCCAATGGGTTTTACCCCTTCAAGTGTATCCACCCAGGTCATACCTTGTTGGTTTACATGGAGTCCATCATTGATCTTATGGCCTCAAGCCATTTCTCATACTTTGGTTCCTCAATAGTTTCTAGGTAGGCAGTTGACTCATTGTATGATCAACTTACCTCCATCTTGAGTTATAAGATATCATAATCTTTCACAATCAAGGCGTTCTACTAAAACTATGACTTCTGTGTTTACATAAGGAACTTGAGATTCCACAACAGTTTGTGATTCTCCTTGTTCCTTGTTGTACCTCTTTAGGTTCAATGATTTCTTGTTGGTCTCAAAGATATCAAGATCTAGTTTTACTCCCACTGTTTCCTTTGGAACCGAGTTTCCTTTAGGAATTCAGACATCTTAGCAACAAACACTTTATTGTTGGGCTGGAATATATGTAGTATTTAATAAAATAACATTAATGTGATTTTTGGATAATGACTTTTAAGAAACTATTTTCTTATACAAGTTTTCAATCCCAATCACTACAAAAGAGTCACCGGGACACTTCCCATGCCATATCTCATATGGTGTGTTTTGAACGAATTTACTCAGTACATTGTTTTAGTGTAAAGTGTGTGCCAATTTTTTTTTAAGATCAGTTAGATTTTATTGATAATCTCACCACGACTTAACAAGGTGTGACACCTTCTTTCTAACACATCAATGTGTTTTAGGTGTATTTCAATGTGATACACTGTCACAATCTCCCAGAAGGTCCTAAAACTCTTGGTTTAGATATTTCAACGTATATCATATCGAGGTATCTTCATACTTTTACCAAGTTAGT
This sequence comes from Alisma plantago-aquatica, assembly GCA_963693085.1. Lineage (NCBI taxonomy): Eukaryota > Viridiplantae > Streptophyta > Magnoliopsida > Alismatales > Alismataceae > Alisma > Alisma plantago-aquatica. Next base: position 1,123,546,283 of record OY856412.1, on the reverse strand, counting down.
TACGTACTTCATTTATGATCTGCTTGAACACTTGAAGTGATTCTACTGATCACATCATTAAATATAATGAGGTACTTGTAACTACCTTTAGCATTCATTCTAAAAGGTATGTGTACATCAATATGTACTAGTCATAACGGAATACTCGATCTCCCATTACATCTAGTGAAGATCCTTTTGTCATATTGCACAACTTTACAAGACATGCATGTCTCTAGTGGTTTAGTGACCAAAAGAGTCAAGATGACCAGCACATGGATGCTAGAAATGCATTTCTCATTTATGCGCTCTAGATGACAATTATTATAGATATTGAGTTTGTTTGAGTTATCAAGTCATTCAATATATGTGTCATATACATTTATCTTTACAACTATCAAGTATAGTTTGTGAGACATAGGGCATTTCCATAAAATTTCATATCTTTTAAGATGAAACATAATGCATTTGTCATACAAAACATATAATGTTTTCATCAAAGGCAAGTAAAAAATAGCAATTCACTAATTTTATTATGTGTCTATGAATGAAAATTTCCAAATGTAGAGGAAGCAACCCTTACTCCGCACAGTCCTAGCTTACTACTTCTCAGGTCCTGAGGTAGAGATCTCTATCTCCATCTTCTTCCTAAGATCCTTTATAAAGAGGATAATTCCTTTCCAATGTCCAAACAAGTGACAATGATGACACTTTCTTTTCTTTATCCTTTAAGTGAAAAGGACATATATTTTCCACTTACCCTTCTCCATATATTGAGTGTAGAAGACTTGGGCTTAAGCTTAGCCTCAGAACACTTCTTAGCCTTGCCTTTGACCTAGGACTCACTTCCACTGATCATCATCACAAATTTGACATTCTATCTTCCTTGCTTTGGCATCAACATGCCAAGCATTTGATAAACCAACTATATGATTCATGCTATGCTTGAATAATCATATTCATGGTCAACTCTTAACCTAAGAGAAATCCCAATCTTTCCATATGTTCAATCATATTGGGCATACAAGATTCTATCAGATCTTCCTTTGTCAGTTTGCACTCAATTAGCACTTTGGAGACATTATACCTTCTTTTCTTTATATGATTCTTAACATGTGTTACCATCTCAAGAATTTCCATGTTATCATGTTGTTCATGCAACTCATAGTTCATACAACATAGAATTAGGTATTCAAATGTCTATGGCTTCATTGGCATGCTTCCAATAAGCATCCATTTAGCCTTAACCACATTTGGAGTGGGTTCCACTGGCATTGGTATACCAAGGACAGAGATTTCGCTCATTGGTGAGAACATTTCTCAAGTCCTTAACCAATCATGGAACTTTATCCCATTTTGTCCTTCTTGAGGATCAATCATAATTTAAGCATGTTTGTGTTTGACATTTGATTCTACAAAGGAATATTGCAACCTTTCAAAACATTTTTGATTTGGTTTGATTTGATAAATTTGATGATATTATTTAGGTCTTTAATTAACTATCACTGCCACTATTTTATTCGAATTGATAGCTCTCAATATCAATTCATAATATTGCAGCATACAATATTATAGTGGGCCAAGATCCATATTTCATCAAGTCATGAGTCAGTTTTTGCCGATCACTAACAACCTGACTATTTAGGTAGACCATCATGCCAATTGCATCATATGCAACTCTTAGATAGATGATATTTGCAACTCCTTGCCATAATCATCTGCATGCCTTTGGGATTGGGCTCTAGAAGTCACCAGTTAAGACTGACCCAATAGCCAATACGATGGATACACACCATGCTTTGTGCAAATCTACACATCTACCATCACAATTCCATAAGATAGACAATGTACCATGCTTTGTGCAAATCTACGATTGGTCAATCAAGCTTTTCATGTGTATTGATAAGGGATGGAATCCAAGACTTACTATTTGAATTGAGGGAGTTTGTATTTATAAGTATATACATATACTTTTTCCAATCACCACATATATAGTACATATCATATATATGCTATAACCACAAATGAGAACATGCAATAAAGAAAACCCATAAGTGATGGTTATGGCCATACTAATGTAATTCCTTGAAGCCATAAGGAATTACAAACACCTATGGTCCACATTATATGCAGCCTGTTGTTGGTGAATATCCGTTCTCGAACCAATCTGGGTTGACCAGTTCATCTCATGAACTGGTTGCCTCTCCTCCTGGTCACTCGGTTGAGCTCTTCTAAAGCAGTCGTCTCATTCTGAGGTCCAAGCAGCGCCTGGACACCTCCTGTTGGTCACCTGGGCCACGAGTCAATCATTTTGTCAACCTATCATCTAGCATCATCGGTCCTCCTGTCGGCCATGTCGTCTCATGAGATGGTCATTTTGTCTTGTGTAGATCGTCATCTCATGTCAAAAAATAAATTAAAACTATCCTATTTCATATTACAATGTATAAGAAAAAAGCACGAGTTACATTCAAGGGGAAATAGGAAGAAGATCATTGATTTACATTTGGAAAGCAGAGAGAGGCTCGATACACATACCGATTAACAATGTGAATAAATAACCACAACCATGCACACATAGATCTAGGGTTTTAGCCATAACCATGCTTTACATGCACTATTAAAACTGATTTTATGGCGACGCACGTAAATTGCATATATATCGTATCATATATATACACACACATTGACACACAGACACACACACACACAGATATATATATATATATATATATATATATATATATATATATATATATATATATATATATATATATGTAGGTTCTTTATTTGGTTATTAGACAGATGTGCACATCAACCAGTTTAAATATTCACATCACATATAATAAATAAACATGATAAAACCAAAATTTGATCATATCAATTATCACAAAATGTAATTAATTGATGTGGCTCTGATACTACTGTTTGGAAATATATAATTGGATGGGTAGTGGAAACAAAATATTTATTGAAATATTTCCCATTAACTAGTAGATCGCGTCAATAACTATGCAATGGGAAGGATGGTTTCATGAAGATATTCCTACATATGGAGTAAGTCCAATGACAATCCTCATCGATGTAGACACACACACTATCTTGGACGGTGGCTGTTATGCCCGCATCCCACGATTACCTCTAATCATGAGATTAGGGCATAATTTTGATGAAATATCTGCCATATTTTTTTTATAAATATTATAATAACACTTATTGAATGATAAGTCTTGATTAAACTTAACAACAAGATACAATAGAACTTGTCTTATTACATAGAAGCAAGAGTTTGACACTTAATATACATCATGTACATTACATTTCAAACTTCTCTCTTTTCTCACTCTTTCTATCCCAGGATCCAGAGGAAGGATAAGAGACACTGTAACTATTCTAACTACTCTTTTTTCAAGACCTCTGAGCTAATCTTAATTAAAGTTGGCTTTTGACTCCTCGGGAGAGCTAATCCTTTACCTAAAAAATTGTTCAGTAGGTTGGTGAGCTACTGGCTCAGTAAGTAGAGAATCAACAGGTAACCAAGATATATTTATGATGTTTACAAGTAATAGAACTTAAATGCAATCATGTAAGCACGACAGTTTAAAACTGTAATTCACTCATCATGGCAGTAATACATATTTTGAATGTAATAAAAGGATAACCTAACTATTTTCATTATTTCAAATCCATTTATTATGCCTTTGGATCCACATGTGGTGTACCACAATATGTGGAAGTATCGCAGCAAGCTACGATCTCACTATACAAGACTTAGAAGCATGCCCGAGTTCCTAAGTCTTTAATCTCAATACCATGTCTGCAGCTGGCATCGACACGTATGCCTCTCGGCGACTAATGGGAGCGGATGGATATCTAACACTTCACCTCTCAACCTGGGTACTCAGGCAGTGAGTCAAATCCCTCAGGCTTAAAGTGCATCAGTGGACCTACCGACCACTGATTACTACAACATGTAGTACAGGTACCACCAGCATACCCAGTTGGTGTTGGGTACCACACAACTGTAAGGAGTTTGACCTACTGGTCAAACCCCCGCACCCTACTGGTACACTCCGGCTTACCTCGATCTGGACTACCTCCAGTCGGGAAACCGTTTCCTCCCTACAGTGCAGGCCTCATCCTATGAGGATGCTACAGTGTCCATAACATCTAATGTCTAGTGATGATTAGTTAATATAACAAGTATCATCATTGTAGATAATGATTACCCTATTTATAACAATTAAGTGTCTTCTATTTAAATAATAAATCACTAAATAGTTTTCATATATTTCAAAACCATATTCCAACTCTTAGAATATGAACTAGGGCAACCTGTCTTTCCGGTGCCTCAATTTACACATTCATCACTTGTCGAATCACGATAATTCACAAGAAAACTTTCAACATGGTAATACAACACTATTAATATGATTAATAAAGCATTTCAACTACTGATTTTCACCACATACATTTATTTAAAGCATCACAAATATCATAGAGAAAGAATCAAACACTGGAAACTATTATTTGTATTGATATGCTTTAAATCAAGGTTAAAAGATGATTATCTACTCACAAACTTCATCCACGAGCACTGATCTTAGTCTTTTCACCAACTAATCTTGGATCTTAGCTCACACAAGTCAGGATCAAGCTTTAAACCTCAAGATCTCATTCCAAACAACCCTTTAATATGTTTCTCAATCCTAAAGAGGATCTTCTGTAGGTAGAAGATAAGATTGGGGGTCATGCCAAACCTCAAAATCACTGGATTGGGGATCTCTAGAAAGGGAGAATGAAAAAAGGAAGAATCAAGGGTTAAACCTAGTTACCAAGTCGAATCTATAACAACCCCTTTTGATTTCCACCATTCTTCACACTCTTTCCCAAAAATCTCTCTAGAAATTGCCTTCAAAGTTTCCTTCTCATCATGCAGGATGTCTGGGATGATAGAGGATTGAATCGCAGTTCCAATGCACTTTGTTTCATTGAAAATGGATAAGCATAGCTCGAGATAAGATTGTTCTACGATTTGTTGTCTGGGGCGACGTCGATCGCCGTGTCGATGCAGTGTCGCGGTCGCAGTGTCGATGCAATGGCACAGTCACGGGTCACGGTGTAGACTGCGGTCGCGATGTTGATGTAGCATTATGGGTTGCAGTGTCGATGTAGCATCACGGTGTAGACCGCGGTCGCGGTGTCGACCGCGGTCGTAGTGCTCGGTATATGTTTACTAAAAAAGGCATCACTCTCTCATTTTAACTCAAATTTGATTCATTCTTTTTTTGTTGGATTCATAATTAAATTCTCTACAATCCTACAGATAATATTATCAAATGAAAAATCATTTACTAATTATTTCCTCCAATGTCATTAACTCTCTTCTTGCACACATGTATGGGTTAATGCTATATTAAACCCAACTCGGATCTTTATAGTATGTTTAAGTCATGATTATGAGTTGTCCAAACAAGTATTTAAGGTTACCAAAGTTAGGATAAAGTACAAGATAAAATATTACTAACAAAAACATGACATGAATTAAGATTATCTTAAATCTCTTGGATTACCAGTAAAGCTAGGAATGGGTTGTAACAATTCTCCCCCTCTAATAAAAATTTTGCCTCAAAATTTCTAAAGAGGAAAGGACACTTGTTAAACATCTTAGTATCCACTTTCTATGTAGCTTCTTCTACACCATGATTCCTCCAAAGAACCTTTACTAGGGGTATCTGTCTCCTTTTAAGCTTTCGAATACTACAGTCTAGAATTTGAATTGGTCCTTCAATTTAAGAGATATCCTCTCTCAACTGTATATGATCTAGGTCTACAATCTTTTATGTACCAGGATGACACTTCTTCAACATTGATACATGAAACACATTGTGTAAATTGGCTAACTCCAATCTCAACTCCAATTTATATGCGACTGATCCAATTCTTTGAATAATTGGATAGGGACCCATGTATCTAGGAGTTAGTTTGCCTCACTTTCCAAACCTTAGTACAACTTTCCATGGTGAAACTTTCAAATAATCCTCATCCACAACCTCAAATTGAAGTGTTCTACGCCTTTTGTCTACATAGATTTTCTGTCTGTCCTGAGCTGCCTTCAACTGTTGTCTGATCACATATATCTTTTCTGTGGTTTCTTCCACCAACTCTGGGCCTAAAATTTGCCTTTCTCCAACTTCATACCAACAAAACAGAGATCTACATTTTCTTCCATACAAGGCTTCATAAGGGGCCATGCCTAAGATTAAATGGGGACTGTTGTTATAGGAGAACTCCATTAGACTGAGATGATCATCCCAACTGCCACTGAACTGCAAAACACATGCTCTCAGCATATCCTCTAGGGTCTGAATTGTCCTCTCTAACTGTCCATTTGTCTAAGGATGAAAGGTTGTGCTAAATTTCAACTTTGTTCCCAAGGGATGTTGCAGTTGATTCCAAAGCCTAGATGTAAAATTAGGATCTCTATCAGATATTATAGAAATAGGTATTCCATGCAATCTAACTACCTCATCTATATAGAATTTGGCTAACTTTGGTGTATCCCATGTTGTCTTAATTGGTAGAAAGTGAGAATACTTTGTTATCCTATCTACTATTACCCAAACTGAGTTGAAACCACATGGTGTCCTAGGTAATCCAACCACAAGATACATCGTGATATGTTCCCACTTCCATTCAGGGATAGAAAGTGATTGCAGAGTACCTGCCGGCTTCTGATGTTCAACCTTGACTTGTTGACATACATTACACTTAGCCACATACTCAACCACATCCTTCTTCATACCTGACCACCAATACAACTCCTTTAGGTTTCTATACATCTTTGTGTTACCGGGATGCATTGCATACATAGAAGAATGAGCTTCATCAAGAATTTCTTCTTTAACTCAGTGTCATCTGGCACACACAATCTATCATGTAGATACAACAACCCATCATTTGAAAATCTGAACTCTGATCTCTTTTCTTTGGTCATATCATTAATGATCTATTGCAATTCTCTGTCACTATGTTGAAGCTCCTGAATCCGGTCATAAAATGTAGGTCTAACCTACATTTGTGCAATCAGTCCACCTTGATCAGACACATTCAGATCCAAATTAATCTCTCTCATCCTAACTAACATGTCTCTTTTTACACATGACATTGTAAATATTTTCACAGGCGATGCTAACTTTCTACTCAGAGCATCTGCTACTATATTGGCCTTTCCAAGATGATAATCAATAGTGACATCATTGTTGATTATCATCTTGTCTCAGATTGAGATCCTTCTATGTGAAAATATACTTTAGACTCTTATGATCAGTAAAAACCTGACATGATTCACCATATAGGCAATGACACCATGTCTTCAGAGCATGCACTACTGCTGCCAACTCAAGATCGTGTATGGGATAGTTTTCTTCATTCTTCTTAAGTTTTCTAGAAGCATAGGCCACCACCTTCCCTTCTTGCATAAGAACACATCCCAAACCTCTCCTGGATGCATCACAAAAAACCACATAGCCCTTATCTGCCTCCAATAATATCAAGACTGGTGCTGTTGTTAACTTCTTTAAATTTTAGAAAGTTTTCTCACATGACTCAGACCAAACAAAAGGTACATCCTTCCTTGTTAAGCATGTAAGAGGCACTGCTATTGCACTGAAGTTCCTTATAAACCTCCTGTAATATCCTACTAACCATAGGAAACTTCTAATCTCAGTAGGGGTCATAGGTTGCTCCCACTGAAGAACATATTCTACCTTCTTAGGGTCAACACTAACCCCTTCTCCTGATATGACATGTCCAAGGAAAGATACTTCAGCCAACCAAAACTCACATATGCTAAACTTAGCATAAAGATGATGTTGCCTTAACAACTGCATGGCTATCCTTAGATGTTTCTCATGTCATTCCGCATCTTTAGAATATATAAGGATGTTGTCTATAAACACTACTATGAATTGATCTAAATATGATCTGAAAACCCTATTCATCATGTCCATAAAGGCTGCAGGGGCATTTGTTAATCCAAAAGCCATAACTACAAACTCATAGTGTCCATACCTCATTCTGAATGTCGACTTAGGTACATCAAATTCCTTTATCCTTAGCTGATGATAACTTGACCTGAGATCTAACTTTGAAAAGATTGTTTCCTCACAGAGTTGATCAAATAGGTCTTCAATCCTAGGCAAATGATATTTATTGTTAATTGTTATCTTATTCAATTGTCTATCATCTATACACAACCACATGGTTCTATCCTTGTTTTTCACAAATAGTACTGGAGCTCCCCAAGGTGATGTACTGGGTTGAATAAATACTTTATTCAACAACTCCTATAGCTAGGTTTTTAATTCCTTTAACTCCCCAGGTGCCATTCTATAGGTAGGTAATGCTACTGGATGTCTACTAGGTAAAGTCTGTATCTCAAAGTCAATATCTCTTTTAGGTGGTAATCCTGGTAACTCATCAGGGAAGACATGTGAAAACTGACATACTATTGGAATATCTACTAGACTGACTGCTCTTTTCTCTATCCTAGCATCCACCACATGTGCTAAAAAGGCCTCACACCCCTTTCTCATCATCTTATCAACTACAATAGCTGATACTATACACATGGGCAAGACTTTTCTATCTCCGATAAAGACACATCAAAAACCACCTTGTTGAAAGATAACTTCTTTCTTCCAACAATCTAACTAGACATGATATGTCTCAAGGCAGTCCATACCCAAAATGATTTGAAAATAATTAATATATGGGTATGAGATTAACTGATATTGTATACCCACTAAAACTTAACAAACATCCAGGGCATAGTTCTGTCAAAATTGAGGATTCAAAATGTGTGGATTCAGAATGTGTTACACCAGGATCTATTAATACTATAATAGAAATGTTGTTGAAGAGAAGCATCTCACCTATCACAACTCTAGGTGAAACTACACCTTTAGATGGTGTCATTGAGAAGAAATGTCTAGTAGCTCTCCCTCTGTCATGTTGTCCTAACTGTCCACTACTGGTACTAGGTGCTCCCCCTCTAGAACTTGAAGCCACTAAAGAACTTGCCCCTCTAACTGGAACCTACCTCTGTGGAGTCTAAAATTGTAATTGTGAACCTTGTTTTGAAACATATTTAAGGTTTGGGCAGTCCCTTTTTATATGTCCCATCTATCCACAATGAAAACATTAGAGTGTTAGTTCCCCAACACTGACCAGAATGTTCCCTGCCACAATTATCACATATGGATGCATCATGTCTCTATGGTCTTGTCACTGACACTGAAGATCTTGAAGACCTAGTTGGAGGTGTCCATGTAGATAGTGTATTCCATCTACCAGAATTGGGCCTTCCTCCACTTGGTGAAAACTTAGATCATTATCTCTCAAAACAACCAAGTCCTCATCCTATCTTAGAAAAGAAACCACCACCTCCTTTGTATCCACCACTACTTTGTCCCCCTCTAATAAAGTATCCATATGTTTTCTTACTCTCAGACTGCTTCTCAGCATTAACTGACTCTTCTACACGTCTCAATGCTTCCACAAATTCCCCAAAGTTTTCTGTCTCTCTTCGACCAATGGCTGACACATTGTGTCTAATCTTTGATCTTAATCCTTGTTGAAATCTTCTGCACTTTTCTACATCATCAGGCACAAGTTGCGGACAAAAATTTGCAAACCTTGTGAAATATGCCTCGTATTCACCAATTGCCATACTTCCTTGTATGATATTCTCCAACTATTTAATCTTATCACTTAGGAAGTTAGGAGGAAAATACTTAAGGTGAAACTCATCCAAAATGTCCTTCTAGGTCATCTCTGCATTTCTCCTATTATCTTCCACTCCCCACCACCACAACTAATCATCTCCCTTAAGTAAATAGACTACATGATTGATTTGCTTATCTTATGATAATTCCATTAGACGAAATACCTTTTCTAGTTGTTGAAGCCACACCTCCGCCTCAGCTGGATCTGTTGTTCCATAAAATTTAGTTCGACCAAGCTTGTTCACCAACTCATAGGATCTCATCAGATCCTTACTAGAAGATGAAGACTTCCTATCCATCTTGTATTTTTCTTTTGTCTCCAGAAAAATATGATACATCCTTGTTGCCTCATTATCCTCTTCACCTTGAGCCATTACTTAAGGGTTAGGGACGTCATGGCTCTTAGCTTATTCCTCACCATGTCCATGTCCTCTTCCTTCCATCTGCATATCCATAACAGAACACATCTGTTAGAAAATTGCAGTTCAAAGAGGAAAACATCCTAATCCTATTGGTCTCTTATCACCCCTATCCCAAACCTAAATTCATTTTAGGTTCAACCTATGCTCTGATACCAAAGCTGTTACACCCGCATCCCACGATTACCACTAATCATGAGATTAGGGCATAATTTTGATGAAATATCTACCATATTTTTTTCTATAAATATTATAATAACACTTACTGAACGATAAGTCTTGATTAAACTTAACAAAAAAATACAACAGAACTTGTTTTATTACATAGAAGCAAGAGTTTCACACTTAATATACATAATGTACATTATATTTCAAACTTCTCTCTTTTCTCACTCTTTCTATCCCAGGATCCATAGGAAGGATAAGAGACCCTCTAACTATTCTAACTACTCTTCTTTCAAGACCTATGAGCTAATCTTGATTAAAGTTGGCTTCTGACTCCTTACGAAGAGCTAATCCTTTTCCTGAAAAATTATTCAGTAGGCTGGTGAGCTACATGCTCAGTGAGTTGAGAATCAATAGGTAACCAAGATATTTACGATGTTTACAAGTAATAGAACTTAAATGCAATCATGTAAGCATGGCAGTTTAAAATTGTAATTCACTCAACATGGCAGTAGTACATATATTGAATGTAATAAAAGGGCAACCTAACTATTTTCATTATTTCAAATCCATTTATTATGCTTTGGACTCACATGAGGTGTACCACAACATGTGGAAGTATCGTAGCAAGCTACGATCTCACTGTACAAGACTTAGAAGCATGCCCAGGTTCCTAATTCTTTAATCTCAATACCCTGTCTGCAGTTGGCATCGACACGTCTGCCTCTCGGTGGCTAATGGGAGCGGCCGAATATCTCAGACTCCACCTCTCAACCTTGGTACTCAGGCGGTGAGTCAAAGCCCTCAGGCTTAAAGTGCATCGGTGGACCTACCGACCACTGATTACTACAACATGTAGTAGAGGTACCACCAGCATACCTGGTTGGTTTTGGGTACCACACAACTGTAAGGATTTTTCCCTACTGGTAAAACCCCCACACCCTACTAGTATGCTCTATCTTACCTCGATCTAGACTACCTCCAGTCAGGAAACTGTTTCCTCTCCACAGTGCAGGACTCATCCTGTGAGGATTCTACAATGTCCATGCCATCTAATGTCTAGTGATGATTAGTTAATATAACATGTATCATCATTGCAACTAATGATTACCCTATTTCTAACAATTGTCTTGCATTTTAATAATAAATCACTAAACAATCTTAATATATTTCACAACCATACTCCAACTCTTAGAATATGAACTAGGGAAACCTGTCTTTTTGGTGCCTCAATTTGCACATTCATCACCTATTGAATCACTATAATTCACAACACAACTTTCAATGTGGTAATACATCACTATTAATATGATTAGTAAAGCATTTCAACTACTAATTTTCACCACATACGTTTATTTAAAGCATCACAAATATCATAGAGCAAGAATCAAACACTAGAAACTATTATTTGTATTGGTATGCTTTAAATCAAGGTTAAAAGATGATTATCTTCTCACAGACTTCATCCAAGATCACTGATCTTAGTCTTTTCACCAACTAATCTCAGATCTTAGCTCACACAAGTCAGGATCAAGCTTTAAACTCAAGATCTCATTCAAAACAACCCTTTAATGTGTTTCTTGATTCTAAAGAGGATCTACTATAGGTAGAAGATAAGATTGGGGTCAAGCCAAACTTCAAAATTGCTGGATTAGGGATCTCAAGCAAGGGAGAATGAAGAAAAGGAAGAATCAAGGGTTAGACCTACTTACCAAGTCGAATCTATAACAACTCCTTTTGATTTCCGCCGTTCTTCACACTCTTTCCCAAAAATTGCCCTAGAAATCACCATCTAGATTGCCTTATCATCGCAAAAGATGTCTAGGATGATAGAGGATTGAATCACGGTTCTAACTCACTTTGTTTCGTTGAAAATAGATGAACAGAGCTCGAGATAAGATCGTTCTACGAATTGCTATCCTGGGCGGCGTCAATCGCGGTCGTGGTGTCGACACAACATCATGGTCATGGTGTCCACGTAGCGTCGTGGGTCACGGTGTTGATGCAGCATCGCGAGTCATAGTGTCGACCGTGGTCACACTATCGACGCAGCATAACGGGTCGCAGTGTAGACCGCGGTCGCGGTGTCGACGCAACGTTGGCCGCGGTGTCGACCACGGTCGCAGTGCTCAGTATATGTTTACTAAAAAGGGCATCACTCTCTCATTTTAACTCCGATTTGGTTCATTATTTTTTTTGGATTCATAATTGAATTATCTACAATACTACAATATTATTTTGATCAAATAAAAATCATATATTAAATATTTCCTCCAATATCATTAACTCTCTTGTTGCACACACGTATGGGTTAATGCTATATTAACCCCAACTCGGATCTTTATAGTATGCTTAAGTCATGATTATGAGTTGTCCAAATAAGTATTTAAGGTTACCAAAGTTAAGATAAAGCACAAGATAATATATTACTAACAAAAACATGACAAACATTAAGATTATCTAAAATCTCTAGGATTATCAGTAAAGCTAGGAACGAGTTGTAACAGTGGCTATGCATCTCTAGTATGCACTCAGACTCGTCTGACTGCTCCTCCATGGACAACAGACTTGAACAACTACTGTAGTGGCTCCTCAAACTCGCCATAGACTGCGAGTTGATGTTGGCCTCCTAGCAGTAGCCAAAGGACTCCTGCCTCTAGAGTAGTCCACACAGACCAACTAGAACTCATGTCATCTTGCAGGAACGTATAGTAAGGACTTGTCCGACCCATTGGTGTACTAGTCACCAACATGCTCTCCACAATAATAATCCTCAATTATTTCTCTCCCTTGGTTGTCCCACCATAGTCAGGTAGGACTTTCCTGGGCTCTTGTGGTTACCATAACTAAAGATGACACCAATTGTCAAAGTAAGTGATTCTCAATTGTCTATGTAGTAGTTGTGCTCTGGGAAGCCCCCATTATCCATCTATATATAGGAGGGGTTAGGGTCAGGATTCCCAGTCCCCAGCCAATGTGGGACTAAAGCGGGAGTGGAAAGGACTGGATGATCTTGAATTTTCACAACAATTCTAGACGTTTCACAACCTGCATGCCCTGAAACGGTCGTCTCGCTTAGTGAGACGATCGTCTTGCCTAGTGAGACAGTTGTCTTGCATGTGAGACTGTCATTTCACTAAGAGAAATGGTCGTCTGGGATGCAAGACAGTCATCTCACTAAGCGAGATGGTCATTTTGCACTTTCCTAGTTAGATATGAATTGGAAAATCGTTTCCTAATTAATGTCACATATTAATTTACTTGCATCCCAAGTATGTGCAATTGAAACGAGTTCAGGAAAACTCCAGAACCTTTATTAATCCCAACCCAGCCGTCTCACACAAGTGGGATGCCAGTATCACTCACCCAGATGACCATATGATGAGTTTGAGTTGAGACGATCAGTTCAACAGCTTGGACCAGTCAGTTCATAGGGTAAAACTAAGCTAATTTGATTTTTGATCTTCCTGAAAACCCATAGGGCCATCTCAATACTTGAGACAGCCATCTAGATGCCCAAACAACTGTTAGTGAATTCAGTCAGCCAATCCATTTACCTATTGCATGAATTGAGTACCTAAACTCTTTACCAATCAATCCAATTGTCATTCAAGATTCAACTCATCTTCTAGATGAGTTCCTATGTGTGTGACCCTATAAGTCCCATATCACATTGACAGTGAATGTCCATAACAACTTATGACATCACAAGCAAAGAGTGGTGCCTAGTCGCACATCAATGCTACCTAAGTGAAAGGAAAGTTGGGGAGCAACTTCAACCTACAATCTGTGCATGGTGTTACAATGTTTCTATCGTTCCTTTATCACTGATAATCATATTTAATTAGGGGCATGGACTAGTCATCCTCATTATTATTCAATCTCATTCCTTGAACTAGAGCAAACTGTATGAGATATATGTAAGCTCAATATCACATATTGACTCACATGCACATGGCCATACTTTTATCAGTCTCACTAATCAAGAGGCCTTGGATATCATACTCTTGTACGAGGGACAAATCCCATATCTATCACTCATAGTCAATCCCCATGTGTCAAAGTCACAAAATCATCATCGTTATAACAACCCATGTTTTAGGACTGTGTTTGATGATGTCAAAGTGTACCCAATGACATGTGATGAGTGCAGTGATTTTAGGTCTAAGAACCACAACCACCACTATCACTGTGAGAGCTGACTATGACTTCCATGATGATCGCTTCCATGTGTTAGTCTCATGGTGGGTCTATGCAATACACTATTCTCTAACATGTATTAGTGTGCTTGGTTTGATATTGCCATAACATGACTAATGAGATTTAGTCATCAATCAACTCACACTCTGATCTTATGTGTTATTGTTGTATATCAACCTTCCACAATAACAACTGAACAAGGACATAATGAGAATATATATATGTACCCTCAACATCCATACGATCTCATACACAAGGATAGTAACATGAATACTATGTCATTGAGTAATGTGATTCTCTAGACATTTATTATGTTATTCATCATCATAACTGAATATACAAAGTAAATTTGAAGCTTGCCTTTATTAATGAACAAATTATGTATCTAATGCCTTATCCCAATCATCATATGATTGGCTCTCTGGGCATACATACCAACTAATTGGATATTACATTTCTTAATTATAGATGATTTAGGCTCAAACCAACTGATTCACTGAGTGAACCAATCAACTCATGGTCATGAGAGGACCGATTCATGAGATGAACTGCCCAGTTTAGATGTGCAATTTGATTGCATGAAGTATTAGTGATGATGTTGTGTCATGCATTATTTGGATTAGAATTCCTAATACAATTGCAATGATGAAACATGATGAAACAAACTCACATGGAAACCGATCAGTTCAGTGAACTGATCATTTTTCCTATTGTAGGTTATGAGAATTCATGAAGTTTCAGTCCCTTCCACTCCCACACAGACTGGGAACCATGAACACTAACCCCTCCTATAAATAGAGGGGCATTGGGGGCTTCCCAAATACACAACTCAATTGCCTCTGACAATTTTTGTCCTCTCTAGTTGTGGTAACAAATAGAGAGTCTGAGTAAGTCCTACCCGCTAAACGAAGGGATAACAAGGGTGAACAATTGTGGGAGAGCAAGTTGGTGACTAGTACACCAATGGGAGGGAAAACTACTTCCTATCCATTTAGGATGACAAAATTTATAGGTAGTCCATGTGGACTTCCATAGAGGCATGGAGGCCATTGTCTGCCACTAGGAGGACAACGTCAACCTACCATCTACGGTGAAGACCAGGAACTCCAACATACGCCATTCCAGTGCAACTAGAAGATAGTTACATGACTACAACAAAGAGGACATTGTTTTTTAGCTTGCTCCAGGACCATGTATATCCTCAAAACCATCCTTTCCATTATATAATTATTGATGTGACCCACATGTTTTATGGGGAATATGGTAGTAAAATTTTTGTTTCCTCTGCCTACCTAATGCCATATTTCCCTACAATCTTATCCCCTCTTGATTCTGAACTTTTAAAGGGGTGCACAACCCCAGCTGTGTGATAGGATTCTAGATGGCCCATCTCCCTCACTTAATATTTGGTAAATGTCACCTCCCCCTATGGTTTGTGATGAAATATTCAAAAAATAATATCTTTGTCGTAGTAGCTCCAAATACAAACATGTAAAATGTCATTTTGATCATCTCAATGATATGTATAACTTAAAAATACTTCTAGAATCTAGATCGACTTGGTCTTTTGTTGATATCCTAATATGCTCACTTTTGATTAGGCTGTCAATGGGGAGGGTAAGGTCTTACCCTTACCCTTATCCACCAAGTCTGGCAGGTAAGGGTATGGGTAATTCCCCACTCCACCAATATCCTTACCCACCCCTTATCCTTACCCTCTTAACCATATGGTAAATGGAGAGGGTAAGGGTGAAGTGGGGAATTTATATGTCATCTTAAAATTTGTGGTAATATTAACAATAATGGTCTAGCTAGTACATTCATATATTTGATTAAAATATCAAGATGTTCCATAATGGCTTTTAAATATCCAAAAATGTTTCTAAGTAATATTCTACAAGTGTTGTGTTGAATGCATGTACAAATGGTAGTACCGTAACATTAGTGTGTGAAAAAAATAAATTATTCCTAATAGATTAAAGCTTATACACTAAAATGATATTAAATGACAATATGTCATAGAGAGTTATTGTTAGAAACATGCATATCTTATACCCCCTAAAATGTTTTCACATCCAAAAAATAAAGAAAAGATAAAATAGATAACACCACCACACATATGCATCAAATGATACATTAAAGATTAAATCTAGTTATTATATACATGTTTGCCTTACACCACAAATTATTTAATGGACATAGACTATTTATATACATGTGTCTTGCACCTACAAAATAGTGTTGCATACACAACCAAGTTAAATACATAATAAGTAGAAAATAATATCATGTATTATTTAAAATGATGACCCCATCATATTAAATATTCCATAGATTCAAACAAAATATGACCATACATTTAATATAGTTTACATAAATGTTGGTAGGTAGCGGGTTAGAGGGTATGGGTAATGTCTTATCCTTACCCTTACCCACTAAGGTAGTGGGTTAAAGGGTTGCAGGTAGGCGGGAAAAGGGTAAGAAAATCCTTTACCCTTACCCTTACCCTTCCTCTACAGAGTATGGGTAAAGGGTAAACGGGTTTACCCTTACCCATTGACAACCCTAACTTTTGAAGTCTTTTTTAAGTTGTTTTACCCTATTTAAAGCATGTTATGGATATTTTATGCCCTAAAAGTTGATCATAGCCTATTAGTAACTTAAATACCTTTATGAATCACAATTTATACCTTATCCATCCGTGCACCCTTAAATGATCTAAAGGTGCTAATGTAACCTAAAATGGGATTTTATGCTAAAGATATTCTTTGATGCTTAACCTTGATTGAATGTGCCCAAATCCTTATTCTTAATCCAAATATTCAATTTGTGATATATGTTGAACCAATATTCAAGCTATTCATGCTATTACCCTACTTTGACTCAATGATTTTCTTTGGCCCATGAAACATGTATGGATACCTTGATAATCGAATCCCAAACCTTGCTCAGAGGCAAGTCTCTTATGTCAAAAATTATTATGTGGACTCCCAATCAGTAACTTTACATGATTTTTACCCTGTAAGAATGGAACCAGGCTTTAATCTAGTGGAATTCCTGGGACATATGTACATTCTATGTGGTATAAGTCCATCAAAGGGAGATACCTCCAAAAGAAGGAATGTAATATGGTCAATAACTTGTGATCGATAGGATACATGATATTGTGGAAACCGTCCTTGCTAAATGAGATTACTCAAAACCAAAAAGCTGATCAAACACTAATCAAGAACATTACCAAAAGGGTACATAATTAAAATTGAATTACAAATTCATCATTTCTTAAGAAATATTTGCTCAAGGTCCAATTTCACATGCATATTCATAGAAGGTACATTTACATGAGTTTAGTGGCATCAACCACAACCTATATCCAAAATATGTTTCCCAATACTTACAACATTTACAACACTCAAGGCATACAACAAAAATCTCAAGTTAATATTCATCACATATAAAACCCCTACGCCCGACCTGAGAATACAAGGATGACTGTAGGACTTTATACAACCAAACCAACCTCTCTGGCTGTATTGATATCTAAGTAGAGCCTCCTCATCACCACAATTTTTAACACACTATTGATCACCTAAACAAGGTGTGGAAACACACTAGGTGAGCCCCATGTCCCAGTGATATGATATAATCTTTAATAACATTAATTGCTTATAAGAAAATTATATAAATAAAGTAGTTAACACTAATAATATAATAGAATTGAAAGAATTTGCAATTTATATGAAATGATCCAATATAGTTGAAGTTACAAGTACAATAACTTGCACTTTCCAGGATATATATCACATATAATGCTAGCAGAAAAACAAAGCAATAATTATCCTCCAAAGTTATTTGCCAAAGAGCCACAACAGGTATACTACTCTACTGAATTACATATTTTATTAATCCTTGAGTAGTTTGAGGCATACCACTTAAACTACTAGCTGACCACTATGAAGTCACAATCAACCACGTATAAGATATTGGATGACCAAAATCCTAATGATCGCTTCCCCTCAGTCAATATGAGAAGCAATCATAGTGGCACATTGGCCCAACTACTAAAACATACTAGTCTGTCCTAGGTACACAAGCCACATAACCAAAAACCCAGGCATAAACCTTCAAATTGGAGTTGTGACTATAATCTCTCTCAATCATATCAACATCTGAGACACATCCTCAATCGCTCTCTAATACCCTGGAATTAGGGTGACAAGGATATACCTTGCCTGCCCTATATATACTCAATAGTATATTACTCTGAGCTCCTTTCAGATTACTTGTATCACTATCTAGAAAGTTCTAACACTGAGATTTTTCTATGGTCATAGGGCACTACATGAATATGGTAACACTTGATTACTTAAGTCAACTAAATATTTTTTCTACATCAATCTGGTTACATATAAACACCTAAAAGATTCTTATAAAATTATTCTAGAAAGTGCAACTTCATAAGATATAAAATGTATAAAATAGTGCATGCCACTCCATCAATGTATTTGTATTCATTCTTGGTTGTGAGGTGACTCTAGTCACAAATTAGGGCATAACAAAACTTTATACCACACTTTGATCACAACAATATTAACTTCATATAGGAGTATCACTGACGTGGTTCCTATCACATAAGAAAATTAACTAGGAATATAATTCGTAGAGTTTACCAAAACTGAAGTCCAATAATACCACCCACAAGCAGATGGATCTTATCACAGTATAGTTAAGGATTGAATCCCAAGGGACAATGTTTTTAAGAATTAACTAATCAAAGTAACCTATCAAGAACTACTATTTATCACAAAAGTTGAGATTGGGTTGATTAATCTAAGATTACAAGAAAGAAAGTAGCTAGATGAAGGTTCTAGTTATCAATGGATGGAAACACTAGGGTGGAACTGGGTTTCACTGCCAGTACTCAAATCTACGCAATTATTCAAATCCAAGCTTGTATGAACATGTAATTGGAGTTATGCAAGTTTCCCCTTTCAGCGTCAGAAACTTACATAAGTACATATCCCTGTAAGCTTGATGTTTCTTTACTTACATATCCTCTATCCACTACTATGGAGACTCTCCGTCAGAAGTTCTCGTCAGGGTGTCAGCCAAAGTAAATCAATATTCAAATCTTAAATGTTAAAGTTCTCACAATAAAAGATTGTAATAAATCACATAAAGCAGGTGATCAACCCACAAAACATGCAATAAATAATTGGCTATGAATTATATTAATTCATATAAGAATTAGAACATGAATGAAATTGCAAGAAACAAGTAGTGGGGCTAGTCCCCACACCCCAGTGAAAAGACTACTCCCTCGACATGGCGAGATTAATATCACAAGAAGAGGAAGAGGATGCGATCATGTTCATGATGGTGGCAGAAGCAGCTCGGCATGGTGTGCGACGGAGGACTTCCTTCCTTCTTTCTCCTTTAGTTATTAAACTTGACTTGCAGTAGAAGTAGGTGGATAGACGGTAGCTTGGGGAAGAGATCGATCACCTTAGAGAAGGAGGATCGACGGCTTTGGAGTAGTTGAATGAAAGGATCTGTCGATCTGTGTTTGAGGTTAATAGGTGTCAACCATCTAGGTCGATAGAAATAACTGGGTCGATAGGCATCGCCCTTGGTCTGATCTCAGTGGAAGCATTTTGGCGTTTCTATCTCCAGAAAATATGCGATGAGTTGTATGGTTGCACTGGGCGTTCTGTTTATAATGTCGCAGATGTCAACCCCCTTCTGTCAGAGTCGACCATTGCTGTTGGTCGACAAGTATATCGACCTAGAGGGTTGATGTCTTTTAGACTTTCGGTCATCTTCTTGGAGGTCGATAGGACTGTCGATGTTTTGGGTCGACAGGTGGAAGGTCGATAAGTCTGTCAGTTGAAATTGTGGCTGTTGATGAGAGCGTTGACAACATTATGTAGATGACTTGATGTCTTGTCAGTTGAATAAACCGATGATGTTGTCGAAGTAGAGATCGATGGATCTGTCGACCTGAAAGGTTGACAAGGTTGTCGAAAAATCTATCAATGAACTTGTCGAGAGATCAAGTGTTGAGTAGGGAGCTCGACAAGGTTGTCGACCTCTTATATGTTGGTTGCTTTGTCAATTTTAGTGTCAGTTGGCATGTCGATCGATAGGTTGAAATTTGTCTTGGACACAATGGGACCCCCTAGGCAAAATTGCTACAAGTGATAGAATTCAAAACCTACAAAGGGAGTTAAGATAAGTATCAAATTACTACAAATTGACATATAAACCTAAGTAGATCAAAACAAAGCTACTCTTGGGGAAACTAAGATATATGAATGCTAAACTAGACTGATAATGTAGCTAAAACTGGGATGAATAAGCATTCATCAATCAACATCATTTGAAACCTTACAAAGTTCTGAATGAGTCATAAGGAAGAAAAAATCCGAAATTTCATCAAAAAATATCATTGTATGTAATAGTTGTGATATTTTTAAGAAGTAGTCAATCATATGCTCAATACCTATTATGGATCAGCTACCTTCTGCAGTATGGTTTCATTCAACTATCATTACAACACCATAAAAATGATTATAGATCCTAATATTTGCATAAGGAATAATACATGGGTCAGATTACCTTTTTCTTGGGTATGAAAACTCCATAATAATGAAATTTTTAGGAGCCAACAAACTTATATTTCGACTTTTAGACCTTATATATTCAAGGAAAGGTTCACTTTTAAAATATAAAATTGTTCATAGAATCTAAGTAAAACTTAAGAACTCTTATTATAATCATTCTATATAAAACAATGCTTTGAAATATCACCTTTTATATTTTATGAATTTCTAGTGTATAATTATAGTCATACATGTAGAAAGTAGAAAAGAAATGCTTTTAAAGTTATATCACTCAACTTGGTAGAGAATAAATCAATCTTAAAGAAGGAGAAACTTTGAAATCCACAAAAAAAACTCATATCTTGGTCTAAAAAAACTCCAAGAACGCCTCCTATCTTCACAAACAATGTGAATCTAATGGAAAGGGGAGAAAGAGAGAGTCTTCTTAGGCCTTATGTAGCAAGAAGCACCATGAAACTCAACCTTGGTGGAATATAGGGTGAATAACAACAAAATAAAATGGTTTTGAAGCAATGATCTTACATATATGGAGTAAGAAACGAGATTTGAAGCCTTTGATCAGTCTAAAGAAAACTTGATCTTGACATGCATCAATGAACCACACAATTGTTGACCCCAATGGGGTATTGCTAATCTCTAGTCCATGATGAAGGATGCACAAAATATAAGAGAGAGAGAGAAAATGGGGTGTTTATATAGGTATGGTAGATGGTGGGTCTAAGGACTGCGCTTCCATCAGTCAAAAAGTCTATCAGTCATTGGAAACATGTCACTCTCCTATTTTGGCAATCCTGTCGACCTAATGAGATAGAGGAACCCATCGACCATTGAGACGTCGATCAAAGAAAACACAACACTACTAATAACCAAGTTATACATATATAAAATCCCATGAAATCAAAGTTCAAAAGCATCCATAGGTGAAGAAATTTTGCAACCTTGTGTTAAACACCATATAACAGATCATGCAAGTGTAAGAAGAGTTTTATATCCCTAGGAATGGATAAATTATGAAAAATTCCATAAGTTACATAAAGTTGTATACCTTTATCAAATAAGGTCCAATTTTTATTCCAAATTTAAACATAGAATTATCAAGTGATTTTCAAATATAGAATAAAGTTAGATTTTTAAAACTAAGCACCCAGTTAAGCCAGATATTTATGTTTAAGTATTATGAAAGGTTAGGGGCCTTACAACCATAAAATCCTAATAAAGATGTTGCCCCTAAAATCCTAGGCAAACAAGGAAGTGTATTTCCTACACATCTCATCTTCTAACCCCCACATAGTTTCTTATACCCCATAATGATTCCATAAAACCTTCACTAGGGATATATCCTTGTTCCTAACCTTCTGTTCACTCCTATATAAGATCAACACCAGACCCTCAACATATGTAACATACTCATTCAACTATACCTCCACTGGCTATATCATCATCTTAATGTCAAGGTAACACTTCCTCAACAAAGAAACATGGAACACATTGTGCATTCAGTGCAAATCCAGTGGCAACTCCAGCTTATATGCTACCTTCCCAACTTGAACTAAGATAAGGTAAGGTCTGATGAACCTAGTATCCAACTTACTCATCTTATCAAAACTCAAAACACCCTTCCAAGGGGAGACTTTGGGATACACATGATCTCCAATTTAGAACTCCAATGGTCTACAATGATGATCTGCATATGAGTTATGTCTGTTATGTGTTGCCTTCAGATGTTCCTTGATCACCTTAATATTATCTGAATTTTATTGAACCAAATCAGACCCAACAACTGATATTCACCTGCCTCGTACCAACAAAGAGGGGACCTACAACACCTATTGTACAAAGCCTCATATGATGCCATGTGTATACTCCTCTGGTAACATTTGTTGTAGGCAAACTCAATCAAGTTTAGGTGAATATCCCAACTTCTAAGAAATTGAAGTACACATGCCCTCAAAAGATCTTCCAGTGTATGAGTGGTCCTTTCTAACTGGTTGTATATTTGTGGGTGGAAGGTTGTACTGAACTTCAACTGTGCCCCCAAATATGTATGTAGGCATTCCCAAAACCTTCTTGTGAACTAAGGACCTCTATCTGATATTATTGTAACTGGTATGCCATGCAGACGAACTATATCATAAATATAGATTTGTGCCAACTTCTATGCAGTTTAGGTGGTCATTACCCGCAAATAGTGAGTTGATTTTGTCACTCGATGAACAATCACCCAAATCATATAATGAATTTTGGGTGTCCTCGATAGACCGACGACGAAGTCAATGATTATCTAATCCCATTTCCACTATAGAATTGGCAATACTTGTAATTGTTCATGTAGGCTTCTAATGATCTTCTTTGACCTATTGACAAACTCAACATTTGAGAACAACACCCACCACATCACTCTTCAAACATGGGAACTGATACAAATCCTTAAGATTATGATACATCTTTGTACTACCATTATGTATAGAATACATTAAGGAATGAGCCTCGTCAAGTACCATCTCCCTCAAACCGCTTATATCAGGAACCACCATCCAATTGTGAAAACTCACTACCCCTTCATCCATCTCATGAAACCAATAATGTTTCCTAGTGCCAAACTCTAATATGATTTTCTACATAAAAGTATCATCCTTCTGGGAATCCTTGATCTATTGTATCAATGTTGGTTTCACTTGTAACTATTTCAACAAACCTACTAACAAGGAGACCTCTAACTGTACGTTTATCTACCTAAGCAACACCAACATGTCTCGCTTGTGACATGCCATAGAGTGCAACTGAGCTTTATGCTTAGACAATGATGAAGATAAATTCCTGCTCAATTAGCCACTACATTTTCCTTTCTAGGATGATAGATTATTGTATAGTAATAGTCCTTCATTAGCTCCATCCACCTCCTCTGCCTCATATCCAACTCCTACTTTGAAAAGATGACTACATATTCTCGTGATCTGTGAAAATTTGACACTTCCCTACATACAAGTAGTGTCTATGAATATTCAAGGCATAAACTATAGTTTTTAACTCCATATTATTAGTTGGCTACTTTTACTTGTGTTTCTTAATCTATGGAGAAGTAAAAGAAATCATGTTCTTGTCTGACATAAACACACATCCCAACCCATTCCTTGAAGCTCACAAAATATGATGTAGCTTTTACCAGGCTCAAGCGACATCAACACTGGAACACTTGTCAACTTCTCCTTCAAATCCTAGAAAGAACTTTGACACTTGTCATCCCAAAGGAAAGGAACATCATTTCTAGTCAGCCTGGTCAATGGTAAAGCTATGACACTAAAGTTCTTAATGAACCTTATTGAATAAGCAGCTAAACCTAGGAAGCTCCGAACCTTAGTTAGTGTCTTGGGCTGCTACCACTCCAACATCAACTGCACCTTCTTGGGATCTACATAAAAAACCTTTCTCATTTATGAGATGACCAAGAAAACACACCTGAATTAGCCAAAACGTACACTTGCTAAACTTAGCAAAAAGCCTATACTGCCTTAACAACAATAACATTTGTCGAAGATGTTGCTCAAGTTGTTGACTATCGATGAAGTATATCAAGATGTCATCTATGAACACCACCACAAATTGATAAATGTATTGTTTGAAAACTTTGTTCATCATGCTGCTAGTGCATTGGTTAGTCCAAACAAAATAACTACAAACTCATAATGACATACCACATTCTAAAAGAAGTCTTACACATGCCATCTTCCTTGATTCTTATCTGATATTACCCTAACCTCAAATTTATCTTGGAAAACACTACAACACCTGTAACACCCGGGCCCACTGCCCAAGGCTTTAGTAGAGTTTCAGGAATGATGATTGGCCCCACAGACCACCACTGGCCTTAACTGCACACTTTGTCCACACTGACGTGCAAGCCAGGATCAACTTCCCGACTGGGCACCCATCCTAGTACTACTCCAAGCTGAGCACGCTTAACTATGGAGTTCTTTAGAGATGGGCTTCCTGAATAGGAGGTACACCTTGGTGATATGGGTAGTCCAATCATTTCTTTTAAGATCAACTTATCCAAGATCTCAAATCCTGGCATGTTACAATCTCCCCCACTTAGACTCTTGACGTCCTCGTCAAGGTTCAACTATATGGCCTCATAATTTGACCCCATTTCAGTGCAGACCCACAATGGCCCATGGACACCTAGCTCCCGATCACGGAATACCAGCGCAAGGGTGCTACGTCAACCATGGACAACCCTTTCCTACATGTCTGGACCACACGGCTCAAGACTGGCATGCCATGCCCATGTGGGCCCCACCTACTGGAGGGGTTATGGCTCTGATACCATTTGTAATGCCCGGGCCCACTACCCAAGGCTCTAGCAGAGTTTTAGGAATGGCGACTGGCCCCACAGACCACCATTAGCCTTAACTGCGCGCTTTATCCTCACTCACGTGCATGCTAGGATCAACTTCCCGACAGGTCACCCATCCCAGTACTACTCCAAGCCGACCATGCTTAACTATGGAGTTCTTAGTGATGGGATCACGGGAAAGGAGGTGCACCTTGGTGATATGGGTAGTCCAATCATTCCTTTTAAGAGTGTTTTATCCGAGGCCTCAAATACTAGAATGTTACAACACCTCTCAACTAATTAAACATATGATCTATCCTTGGTAGCAAATACTTATTCTTCATTGTGACCTTGTTCAACTGCTATAAGTCTATGCAAAGCCTCATAGAACCATCCTTCTTCACAAACAACACTGGAGAACCCTAAGGCTAAGTGCTTAGATGTATAAAACACTTTCTAAAAAATCTTGCAACTGTGTCTTCAACTCCTTCATATAAGATGGAGCCATCCTATAGGGTACCTGTGCTATGGGTTGTGTTCTGAGGGCTAGATTGATTTCAAAATCAATTTCTCTCATAGATGGAACACCTAGAAACTAATTGGGAAAAACATGCTTATACTCACACACCACAGGTACATCTTAGAAACTAGGACTTCTCACCTTGGTATCCACCATGTGGGCAAAGAAAACTTGACATCCTTTTCTCATCAGCTTCTTTGCACTGCCAACACTAGATAGGTGGGAAGAATATTCCTATCTCCCTAGAAATCCAAGCGAAATCCCCATCATAAGATGTCAAAACTTTGGAGGCACAGTCCAAATTGATCTTATACTTCTCTAAGGTATCTATCCCTATGATCATAGTGAATCCATGCATATCAAGTGGCATAAAATTCACTTGAATGTTGCAACTTGAGAAACAAAGAAAGCAAGATCGACACACTGCTCGCAAAATGAGGGAACCAACCAAAGGAGTCTCTAACAAAAGATTATCAACTCAACTAGAAATATGCAAGTTACAACTATTTATCACCTCCCAGCTGATAAATGAATGTGTTGCACCTAAGTCAATCAAAATAAATACATATGTAGATGCAAATAAGTCAGAATGAAGAAGTTCCATATGACATGTCATGACCAATGGGCTGACCACTCCTTCCAACTGACTTATAGCATATAATCTAGCCATTGCTTGTTGTCTTCCTTGACCTCCACTAGTTGGACTTCAAGACCCTACATGTGATGTCTACCTACATCCTCTAGTGACATAACTACTGTATTATTGTTGTAAGCACACCTGGATCTACCTTGGTTGTTGGGTAACCTCTTGGTTCTTCATGGAGCGAGACCATATGACATGCCCAACCTGGCCACACTTGAAGCACAATCTGGTATCATATTGTGGCACAATCTTGTATCATATTGTGGCCTAGATGACTCTATCACAAACATCAATTTAGAATTATTCACCCCAGCAAGAGGGAAGCTACAACCTCTCACTTTGCTAGGGTAACACTAAGAATGATGTTATTGTGGTAAAGAGAACCTCAATTTCTTGAAACCTCTATACAATTGTCCTTGGAATTGGGATGATCTCTTTATCACATTAGTTTCTCTCTAATCCATGACTGGATTCTCAGTCCTTCTCATAGACTCCACAAAGTTGGAAATTTTCTTTTGGGACTCCAAGGATGATGTCATTTGTGCCAATTTGCCATTTAGGCCTTTCTCAAACCTTCCAATCCTCTCCTTCTCCATTGTCGTCATGTGAGAACAAAACCACAACAACTCCATGAACTTTGCCGCATAGTCATTTATAGACCACAATTCCCAGCACAACTACTCAAACTGAGTGATATACTCCTCCAGATATGTCTTAGGGAAGTAATTGCTCACAAACTTCCATTGAAATGCTTCTTAACTAATCACCTCAGTTGGTCTCTTCTCTCCCTTGATGGCCCACCAATGACAAGGACTATCCTTCAAAAGGTAGATCACATGATTCACCTTGTCCTCCTTAGAGATATTTAAGATCTTGAATGCCTTTTACAACCATTTCAACCACATATCTATGTTTGTTGGGTCATCTGTGCCCACATACTTTGTGCCCCCCACACGCTTCAACCGCTCAAAGTTCTTTCTTGGACCCTGAGTGTTAAAACCCCAATTTTGGGTACTTTTGGTGAGAAATGCAATTTCTCTTAATATGGATATATGAAGAAATAATGGTGTGGTTTGATTTGAATGAATAAATTTCGTTTACAATAGCCTTATTAGTAGCTTTGTGGGCCTTATTGGCTATTGAGCCCAATTACAAGAAAAAGAGAAATAAAAGGAAAATGAATTTATCTAATAAAAGGAATAAATAAGAAAGGGATAAATGATAAGAGAAAAGGGCAAAGGAATATTTCCCAAGAAGGGATTTCGTGCCTTTAGAGTTCCTTGAATTCCAAGGAATTCTAAATGGTAAGATAATGGCAAAGGAAAAAGAAATATCAATTAAAATTTGGGTTAATTAATGGATAACTTGGATGGGAAAGAAACACCCTTTTTTGTAGGAATTTGGGTTTCAAATTTAATACTCGATTAGATAATGCTAAGATGGAGTTTCCTCTAAATTTTGAGTGAAAAATAATAATCAAGGAAAGAGAAATGAATTTCCCAAGTTTCCTTGTTAAAATCCCCTTTTTAACACGATTTTAAGAAATTAGGGTTCGGGATCAATATCGGCCGTTGGATGACCCGCCTGGTCTAAGGGACCACTGATCTAAGGGTAGCTAATCATCATTTACCCTGAATCATAGAAGGATTGGGAAAATAATTAGGATTTTGATTTCCCAGCGATTGAGACGATAATGTGAAGAACTATTGAGTCCATCGACTTCGGGAGAATGTTCCGAAGAATCTAGTCCCTAATTTTATTTGCTATCGTTGACAAGGGAAGAAGTTACCAATCTAATAGACTCTCCGATCTAACCCTATATATAGGGGGGGTACTCAAGGGTACCATCATACCTAAAGCCTACCCTAAATGCTACGGAGAGCGACGACGAGACGATCGGCGGGTTCAATTGCTAAATTGATCCTAACCTGCCCCCTCTGCAACCTGCCAACCTTGCCGGAGTTCCGACGACCTGTTCAAGGTGAAGGCAAGGAGAAAATGAGAAATTGAGAAGCTCATTGAGTTCGAGTGGCAACGGTGAAGCTTCTGGGCATCTCGAGTTCCTTGTTGGTGCCCTGGTCCTCGAAGTCAACCATGACATTGACCTCAGACGTGGAATATTATCGCACAACAAACTCACTCGGGGTTGAACTCCCCGAGATTTTACCAAAACCTTATGCAATAATACCAACAGCAAGTGGATGAGTCTTATCGCAGTATAGTTAAGGATCGAATCCCAAGAGACAACATTTTTAAGAATCGTCGTTATTCGAATCTAGCCCAAGTAAGACTAATGTTTAGAACGATTGGTTGATTTGAGGTTAATTAAACTAATTGCAAGAAAGTAAAGAGCAGAATTAAAGTTGGATCTAGATTAATGATATGGAATCACTGGGATGGTCCCGGGTTTCACCACCACTACACATGCAAACACATCCAAACATCAAACATCCAGGCAAGATATAACCATCCAAATGGAGCTGTTGCAAAACCCCCCATACGAGCGTTAGGTTTGTGTAAGCATCACCTTAGGTATCAGATGTCTCATCACCATACGGATCACTCATTTATGGATCTGAGGATACAAAAATCCAACTAAGACTGTGGGCCCCCTATACAGGCGTTAGGCACACAGAAGCATCACTGTAGGTTAGTTGGCTCATCCCCTTATGGATCACACACTTACAACCTCAAGGAATACTATTGGAAGTTCTCATCAAGGAGTCAACCGCGCTAATTGACAACCAAGAAGGTGATTAATCAACAAGCAAACATCGATGATTAACAAAGAAGATACAAAATCCAACTAAGGGTGTGGCCCTCCCTGAGGGATGTTTAGGCCACACAAGCATCACCGTAGGCTAGATGGCTCGTCCCCTCACGGATCATACACTTATGACCTCAAGGTATCCCATTCTATTTTCTAGTTTGGAAGTTAACCTCATTAATCGACATTCTATCCTACTTATATGAGTTCTCACAACATAGGGAAAAACATGATGAAAGCAAGCAGGTAACCAAACTACAAACATTAACGATTAGCAACGAAATATAAAGTTATATACATTGCCTTGGAATGTTAAATGAAAAGACATGAGAGCATGGGAAGCGAGGTTAGTCCCCGAACCCCAGCAAAAAGGAACTACTCACTCATGATGCGAGAAAAAAGAAGAACAAGAGAGAGGGAAGATTCCACCATGAGCATGATGCAGAAGGTAGTCGTAGCTTGGTGAAGATGATGTGGTCTTCTACATCATGTCAGAGCAGATCTGGACGAGGAACGAGGGACATCAAGACAGACTGGGAAGTATTTATCACTCCTTCCTTCTCTTTTTGGTCTCCTCGATCACAGTAGGAGCAGCAGGTGGATATGTGTGATGATCTGGATCAGACCTGTGTTCAGGTAGCCTGTCGGCGTCCCAGACCCGATGCCCAAATGAGGACCCTACTGGTCCTATTTATAGGCTCGAATGGGGTCTTGACGTTTTGGACCCTATTGCAATTTTCACAGTTTACTTTAACGATTTGGAGACCGTTTAGATGACCAAACGGTCTCGTATAAGTTTTTCCTCCAAATAGTCCTGGAGACCGTTAATCATCCAAATGGTTTGGAGTGTTTTACTCCAAACGGTCTTGGTTTGGTGGCTATTGCCCAAATGGTCTTGGACTCTCATTCATACGATCTTGGAGTTAATAAGAGTTCATGTCCAAATAGTCTGCTGAAAGCACGTCTATGCAGTCTTCACTAGTTTCCAACCAGTCTTGATTCCTACATGACAATCTTCGTGTGAAGTGATCAAAACGGTCTTGTTGGTTTGACAACCTCCAATTGGTTTGGAGACCGATCATCCCCAAACAGTTTCGGCTACTCGTAATCTCTCCCTAGATGGTATGCTACTATCGGTCTCTATTAGACGAACGATCATTGTTTTCTGCTCAAACGATCGTCACTCTCTGCCCAAACGGTCATCGCTCTCTGTCGTTCTATCAGTCTGAGACTGTGCGTCGACTCCAACTGGTCCTTGCAAGATCGTACAAGTTGGCATGGTGTTGACGGAGGGATGGAGGTCAGGCGTCATGGAATGGCACAACTTCATGTAGGTCGATGGAGGTGGAGCAAGTGAAAGGTTGAGGTAGCACTGTTGTCGATGGTGGCATGGATGCGGTGGTCAAAGCAGTGCAGGAGCAGGGTTGCTGGGTCTTCATTGTTAGAAAAGAGCAGACGAGATGGAGGCTCATTAGGGTTTAGGCATGTCGGTGTGAGGGCGAAGGTGGCGGAGGAAGGAAGAGGGAGTGGCGTCACTGCTGTGCGTTAGGGTTTGCAGGTGGTGAGTGATAGAAGAGGAAGAAGGGAGGTGGGAGGTCGGGTCCTCACGGCTCACTACAGGTCGAGATGCCCAAACGGTCTATGGAGTAAGGTTGCCTATACGTTCTTTTAGGGATTGTTAGAAGGAAACCGATAGGACAGATCATGATGAAAACTGTTAACCCAAATGAACGAGGATCGTAGATCCATGATCTGATGGTGTGGCAAGGTAGATGCCCAAACGGTCTTGAAGACATGCTAGATCCAAACGGTCTTCATGATCCTGTGGCTGCCCATACGGTCTCGCGAGGGTGCTGCTCATGCGGTCTTGAGACCGTGAGGCTTCATGCAGTTTTGAGACCATTTGGCCTCACACGGTCTTGAGACTGTATGAAAGTGAAAGCACTCAAAACCGTCAGGGCAAACTGTTTGGGTGAAACCGGTTGGCCAAAACCAAATGGGCAAACTGTTTGGTGCAAGACAAATTGATCAAACCGTTAGGTCAAAATCAATTGATTAGGACAGAGGCTGGGAGGCTTGAGTGAAGGTGAGTTCCAGTTGGTTGTTGAACCACTTCATGACCTGCATAAAATCAACATAAACTCAGTTAATAATCTTGACAATTGAACTTAATAAAGCAATTTTGCATATTGTAATATTTAGGGGATGGAATCGCATGTATTGAGTTGAATTTGGCTCAAGATGGTGACTGAATATTATGATCAATATGCATTCATCAAAACACCCTGAACTTAAACGTTGCTCATCCTCGAGTAACACAAAATTTGAAACAGTCACCAATTGAATACTTTCAACTTGTATGGTTTCCCCTTCTTCACATCACGATTGTTTTTCTTTCTGCTCAGTATGACTAAATATCTCAACCTCCTGAGGCCACTAAACACATCTTACCATATATTTGTTCATGAGTTTGCTTTCCAATATCACTTCCTCCTCACTTTTTCCAACAACAAGCTTGTCAAAGAGTTTTGTAAGAGTCCAGAGATACCCGCAGAACAACAAGTGTGCACCTGATCTGACACTGGTGTTTTTCAGGGTAGAGGAGGCATTCATTGTGCCTATAGGTAGAAAAGGGAGTGAAGGGTGGTATGGAAGGAAGAAATAAATCTCTCCTCTATTTGACTCAAGATTTTTATTATATTATTTGCAATTTCATTGATTGCTTTTTTTTGTGTGAATCTCTCCTCTATTCGACTCGAGATTGCATTTATTTGTGTGCGCTTTGACATCTTTGTTTGGTGGTATGCCCGTGTGAGGGGTATAGAAGAAGTGAATGTAGAGGGAAGTGGAATGCCACCCCGAACTTAGGTTTTGGCACTATTTTGGCTATTTTTGTTTCTTTTTGATGAATGGAGGGGTACGAAGATGATAGAAGAAGTGTAGAAGAGAGTCCAGATCAGAATGCTACTTGATTTACAATTTAGTGCATGGGTCATTCTCTTTATAGTACTCTGCTCAAATAATGACTTGATTAGGATCCAGTGGAGATTCCATGTTATTGTTCCACTAGTCAGTTAGGAAGCACGACGTGTTTGATCACTATTAGTTTGACAAACACTTATCATTTTTGCATAAGTATCATGGTGTTAGGAATCATAAGCTTCACAAGATGATTTTGATCAAAAAGGCTTGTTTCAAAAAGTGGTCCTTTTGAGGATCTGCTTCAAATAAGGAGGGTATAATGATTCAAAATGCATAGCCGACAAGGTAATGGTTTTTGATGAAACAAAAAGCTTTAAAAAGATTTGAAAAATTTTGTTAAAAAAATTAACGATGAAATCTTAAGTCAGAAATAGATGGGTGAAGGTGGAGAGTAAAGTACGTACCACCCACCCTCCACCCCGAACTTAGAAATTTGCTCGTCTCGAGCAAACCCTAAATCTGAGAAGGAGGGGAAAGTTCATGCCATTTGGACCACCAGATGTGGTTGTGTTCCAATCAGCGTGCGTCCTCCATATGAAAATAAAAAATAAAGACCAATCAGAACTCAAGATAGCATCTTGCGATGCAATTTTTATTTGGTGCAAAATTAAAGTAAAAAAAATTAAGAAAATTTCTAATTAAAACTAAATACAAATTTATTGACCGGGTTGCCTCTCGAGAAGCACCTTTGTTTTATGTCGATGGCTTGACTTGATTCCTTTAACTTTATAGTGGATCTATTGGATTGGTGAGTTCCAACATTGCTTTGGTGCCTGTATCGACTGAGGTGAAATATCTCTTCAAGCGTTGATCATTAGCTACAAATTCGTCTGACTTTTTACTCCATAAAGAGAAAGCACCATGTGGGGAGATGCTCTTGATAATGTAAGGTCCAGACCAGTGAGAACGGAGTTTTCCTGGGAATAACTTCAGTCTTGAGTTGAATAATAGAACCTGGTCTCCCACTTGTATGTCCTTTCTTTTCAGATGACCATTGTGCCAAAGCTTCGTGCATTCTTTGTAGATTCATGCATTCTCATAAGTTGTCATCCTGAGTTCATCAAGCTCTTGAAGTTGCAGAATCCTGGCTTGGCCAGCTTTCTTCATATCAAAATTCAGTTGTTTTTATTGCCCACCATGCTTTGTGTTTGAGTTCAACAGGAAGGTGACAAGACTTTCCATATATTAATCGAAATGGTGTAGTTCCAAGGGGAGTCTTAAAAGCAGTTCGGTAGGCCCACAATGCGTCATTGATTTTCACTGACCAATCTTTTCAATTGCGGCCTACTATATTTTCCAAAATAGCATTGAGTTGTCGGTTAGAAACCTCTACCTGTCCACTTGTTTGTGGATGGTAGGGCGAGGCCACCTTGTGTGTTACCCCATATTTCTTCATTAATGCTTCAAAGCTTCTTTTTAGGAAATGAGAACCTCCGTCAGAAATCACAGATCGTGGTACTCCAAAATGGGGGAAAATAATATCTTTAAACATCTTGATGATAGGTTTGGAATCGCTAGTAATGGTTGGTATGGCTTCAACCCATTTCGAAACGTAATCAAACACGACAAGGATGTAAGAAAATCCATGCGAGGATGGGAATGGACCCATGTAGTCCACACCCCAAACATAAAAAATTTCAACTTCTTGCCGCAGATTAAGTGGCATTTCATCTTTCTTCGTAATGTTACCCATTCTTTGACATTTGTCACATGATAGAACAAAGTTGTAGGAGTTTTGGATATAGTTGGCCAAAAGAAACCACATTGCAAAACTTTTATAGCAGTTTTCTTAGCACTCATATGGCCTCCAACTGGTCCTGAATGACATTATTCTAAAATAATTTGGGCTTCTTCCTCAGTGATATATTGTCTGTAGAGACCATCAACATAGAGTTTGAATAGGTATATCTCATCCCAGTGATACTGTTTCACATTGTGCATGAATTTCTTCAGTGCATTCCCAGTGCATTCAGGATGGATAACGCCAACGAAGAGATAGTTCACATAGTCTGAGTACCGATGGGTAGCTTCTGAAACTTTCATTAGTTGGTCATCCAGAAGAGAATCATTGATCGAGATCTTCTCAGTTTCTAGAGTGTGGATGCGACTTAGCTGGTCTTCTATAACATTCTCTGTACCCTTTTTATCTCTTATATCGAGATCAAATTCTTGCAATAGGAGAATCCATCTAATTAACCTAGGTTTAGCGTCTTTCTTCACTAGGAGGTAACAAATAGCTGCATGATCTGTGTAGACAATGACTTTTGAACCTATTGGGTAGGATCTGAACTTGTCAAAGGCATACACGACTGCAAGAAGTTCTTTCTCAGTAGTTGCATAATTCCTCTGAGCCTCGTCAAGGGTCTTTGATGCATAGTAAATGACATGATGTTTCTTCTCTATATATTGGCCTAAAACGGCACCCACATTGTAATCACTGGCATCACACATAATTTCAAATGGGTGATCCCAATCTGGAGCTCAGATGATGGGTGTTTTTTGTAAGAGCATGCTTTGGGTTGTTGAAACTTTTGACACATTCCTCATCAAAATGGAAGTCATCATCCTTTTGTAACAAGTTGGTCATAGGTTTGGTTATCTTGGAGAAATCTTTGATAAACCTTATGTAAAAGCCTGCATGACCAAGGAACACACAAACCTCTCTTACATTGGTTGGGATAGAGAGTTTGGAGATCACTTCGATCTTGGCCTTGTCCACTTCAATTCCTCAGTTATTGACCCTATGGCCAAGTACAATTCCTTCTTTTACCATAAAGTGACATTTCTCCTAATTTAGCACAAGATGTGCTTCTTCACAATTGTTTGGGGACCAATGAGAGGTTCTTCAAGCATGAGTCGTACGAATCCCCATATACGGAGAAATCATCCATGAACATTTCCATAATGGTTTCAGTGAGTCCAGTAAATATGGATTGCATACAACATTGGAAAGTGGCAGGAGCATTACAAAGTCCAAAAGGCATCCTTCTGAACACATATGTTACAAATGGGAAATAAAGGTTCTTTTCTCTTGGTCATCTAGATGTATAGGTATTTGATAGAATCCAGAGTAACTGTCAAGATAACAAAATTACTCTTGGTGAGCCAACCTTTCTAGGACTTGGTCAAGAAAAGGCATTGGGAAATGATCCTTTTGAGTTGCCTTGTGCAACTTTCTATAATCACTACACATCCTCCACCCTATGACTTTGCACATGGGGATGAGTTCATTGTCTTCATTCTGTATCACTGTAGTCCCACCTTTCTTCGGAAAAATGTGCACATGACTTACCCATGGTGAATCGGAGATCAGATAGATAATTCCTATCTTGAACAACTTTATAACTTCAAGGCGGACAACTTCTTTCATATTCAAATTAAGCTTCCTTTAGTGTTCAACAGTTGGCTTGTGATCTTCCATCATGGGGATTTTATGCATACACAGTGCTTGACCAACCCCTGTGAGATCATTCATCTTATATCCTATTGCTTTTCTTCTTTCTTTTAATTCTGTCAAGAGTTTATCTTCTTGTTCTGCTGATAGATATAAATTTATAATGATTGAGCAAACCTTTAGTTCATCTAAAAACACATATTTCAATCCTTTGGGTAAGGGATTCATTTTAGGAGCTTGTGGTTTCTCACATGAGTCTTCAGTAATATCCACGGCTTTGAGTACCTCAAATTTATCTTTAGGATCTTCTTTGGCAGTGCTGAGTTGGAGATCACAATCTTTTATTTGTTCATTAAGGGAATCATCAGCAGATGGGGTTGTTAGAGCCACTTCTAAAGGACCGTCTCGTACAAAATCCTCTTGTGTAAGTAGTGTCATCTGCTCTATGCACTCAATCAAGTAGACTTCTTCTTATATACTTGGTCTTCACATACTTTCAAAAACTTTGAATTCGAGAGTTTCTTTACCTAATCTGCGCAACAAGGTTCCTACTTCAACATCAATTAGGGCTCTTGCAGTGGCGAGGAATGGACGTCCAAAGATGAGTGGGTATCTAGTATCTTCTTTTATATCCATGATGACAAAGTCACATAGAACATAGGGATTTTTCCCTACCTTGACAGGTACATCCTCAATAATTCCTAAGGGTAGAGTCACAGTGTAATCTACAAGTTGTATGGTCATGCCGGTTGGGAGCAGTTCAGCAAACCCTAGACTTTTGAAGAGGCTAAGTGGCATGATGGAAGTGCTAGCACCAAGATCTGCTAATCCTTTCTTACATGAAGAATCACCGATATGGCAAGAAATCCCAAAAGATCTTGGATCTTTCTGCTTCTTGGGCATCTTACTCTAGATGATGTCTGAAGTAGTTGTTGCTAGCTTTATTGTATCATATTCCTCAGTTATATATTTCCTGGTGAGAAGTGACTTCAAGTATTTTGTCTAGGATGGTATATCAGGCAGCGCATCTAGAAAGGGTATATCAACATGAAGCTTTTTCATGGCTTCCTTGAACTTATTGAAGAGGGTATCAAGCTTGGTTTGCCTTAAATGGGCTAGGAAAGGTATACGAGGCTTGTACACTGGTACTTCTGGCTCTGGTGTTTTTAGTTCTGCATCAGTTGGTTTTTCAGAACTTTGCTTGTTTGTCTTATCAGCAGTTGTTGTTTCTTTTGTTTGAGACTCAGGTGTGGTAAAGTCTTGTTCAATTACAGAGTCGTCCTCATTTGTAATAACCATAGTTGTCTTGATAGGGGGATCTGAATAGTCTTTTCTAGACCTGGTGGTGACAACCTTCAGTTGCTCTGGGTGCCTAGGATTGATTTTTGGTTGGCCATCAAAGGTTCCAGCAGGTGGCTTCATGCTAGCTCCAAGTTGAGCTAGTTGCGATTCAATAAACTTCTGATGGGCTTGCGGGTTAGCTATCTTTTCCTGCTACGACTGCAACATCTTCTCAATTGATGATAGCTTTTCATCAGGAGAGACAGGATGGGTTTGATGTCCTTGTGGTTGATAGGGGACTTGGTTGGGATTTTGGAACTGAGAGTTGTTCTGATAGTTGTTATAGTTCATGTTCTGAAAGTTACCCATATAGTTCCCTGGATTCTCGAAATTTTTCTATTGGTTATACTGAAATCCATGTGGGCCTCATTATTGATTGTTAGAACCAAGTTGTCATGAGTTTTCTACTCCTGAAGGATTCTCGTATTGAAAACCAGGATGGTTCCTATTCTGATTAAGATTGTAATATCCTTGACCAGGGATGGTGTTGACATCATTGAGATTTTCTATTTGACCATTGTCCCCTTATCAATAAGCATTTCTTAGAACCACATCATATAGAACATTGCATGCTTAAGTGGAATGATCAGTACCTTTACATGCTTCATAGAACAGTGAAGCTGACTTGATATGTTCTTTTTGTTGAGGGGGTGAATGTCCTCTTCCAAATGCAGCAAGGGATGATTCGATATGGTCTTACTTGGAAACTAAGAGTTTGAGGGTCTCAACGATAAACTTATATTGAAGAATAACTTCAGCCATAGCCACCTTCAACACTCCTTTGCCTACATACCTACCCCAATTAGCTTGATTTTCAGCTCCAAGGGTGACAACCCTCCATGCGCTGTCATAACTCTGACGCATGAAGTTTCCTCCGAATGAGGAGTCAAAAAACCTCTTGATATCATCGTCCACACCTTTGTAGAAGATTTCAATAAGTTGATTCTTAGGGATTCCATGGTGTGGACACTTGCATAGAAGATCTTTATATCTTTCCCATGCTTCAGCAAGGGTTTCTCCAGGGACTTGAGTGAACATAGTAATTCGACCCCTAATTTCATAGGTGAGAGAAGGAGGGTAAATGTTTTCCAGAAAAACATTTTGCAGTTGTTCCCATGTATTGATGGGCTCGCATTGCAAGGAGTTGTACCAATTCATAGCTTGATCAGTAAGCGAATACTTGAAAATATGAAGTCTAATGGCATCGTCGGACACTCCATTTTGCTTTGTCATGGCACATAGATCAATAAACCTTAGAAGATGTTCTTGACTATCTTCTCCTTGTTTACCATAGAATGGGATGTTTTGAAGCAAGGTAATCCAATGTGCTCATATATCAAAGTTGGGGGCATTGATGGGAGGAGGTTGAATTGGGTGATGAACGTCAGTTGCTTTAGGGATTGAAAACTCTCTAAGATCCTTCTATAGTTCCGTTGCTTGTGCTGCTACTTGAGCTACTCATATCTCTATTTCAACTGCAGCTTTGGCTTCTTACATGAGCCTTTCTCTTTGTGCATTAAGGGCTTGAGCTACCCTTTAGGCTATTTCCTCCTCTTGAGCCATTCTTTCTTGGTTTTCTCTGTTCTGATGATGAAAAGTTCTGTCTATCTCAGAGTCAAAGCTAGCGGTGAGTCCGAGACTATTCAGACGGTGCATGCACTAGTCCTTGAGGGTACCTGAGATGAAAATAGTTTTCAAAAGTAAGGTTGACGGAGAGAAACCAAATTCAAGTGAATGATCAATCGTATCAAAACGGAAAACAAAAACCTAGATTAGACTTAAAAGAACTAGATTTGACTAACTAATTCCATTGTCCCCGACAACGACGTCAAAATTTGACGTGGAATATTATCGCACTACAAACTCACTCGGGTTTGAACTCCCTGAGCTTTTACCAAAACCTTATGCAATAATACCACCCACAAGCGGATGGGTCTTATCGTAGTATAGTCAAGGATCGAATCCCAAGAGACAACATTTTTAAGAATCATCATTAGTTGAATCTAGCCCAAGTTAGACTAATGTTTAGAACGATTGGTTGATTTGAGGTTAATTAAACTAATTGGAAGAAAGTAAAGACAGAATAAAAGTTGGATCTAGATTAATGATATGGAATCACTGGGATGGTCCTAGGTTTTACCACCACTATACATGCAAACACATCCAAACATCAAACATCTAGGCAAGATATAACCATCCAAATGGAGCTGTTGCAAAACCCCTCATATAGGCATTATGTTTGTGTAAGCATCACCTTAGGTATCATATGTCTCGTCACCATCTGGATCACTCTCACTTACGGCTCTGAAGATACAGAAATCCAACTAAGGCCGTGGGCCCCCTATACAGGTGTTAGGCACATAGAAGCATCACCGTAGGCTAGATGGCTCGTCCCCTTACAGATCACACACTTACGACCTCAAGGAATCCTATCAGAAGTTCTCATCAAGGAGTCAACTATGCTAATCGATAAGCAAGCATGTGATTAATCTACAAGATAACATCGATGATTAACAAAGAAGATACAAAATCCAACTAAGGCTCTGCCCCCGCCCCTAAGGGATGTATAGGCCACAGAAGCGTCACCTAGGCTAGATGGCTTGTCCCCTCACAGTTCATACACTTACAACCTCAAGGAATCCCATTCTATTTATAGTTTGGGAGTCAACCTCATTAATCGACATTCTACCCTACGTATATGAGTTCTCACTACATAGGGGAAAACATGATGAAAGCAAGCATGTAACCAAACTACAAACATTAACGATTAGCAACGAAATGAAAAGTTATATACATTGCCTTGGAATGTTAAATGAAAAGACATGAGAGCATGGGCAACGGGGCTAGTCCCCGCACCCCAGCAAAAAGGAACTACTCGCTCATGATGCGAGAAACAAGAAGAATAAGAGAGAGGAAATATTCCACCATGAGCATGATGTAGAAGGTAGTCGCAGTTCAGTGAAGATGATGCAATCTTCTACGTCGTGTCAGAGTAGATCTGGATTAGGAACGAGGACGCCGAGACAAATTAGGTAGCATTTCTCACTCCTCTTTCCTTCTCTTCTCACTCTCCTTGATCACAGTAGGAGCAGCAGGTGGATATACATGATGATATGGATCAGACCTGTTTTCAGGCATCCTGTCGGTGTCCTGGACCCGATGCCCAAATGAGGACCCTGCTTGTCCTATTTATAGGCTCAGATGGGGTCTTGGCATTTTTTACCCTGTTGCAATTTTTACAGTTTGCTTTAACGGTTTGGAGACCGTTTAGATGACCAAACGGTCTCGTATAAGTTTTTCCTCCAAACGGTCCTAGAGACCGTTAATCATCCAAATGGTTTGGAGTGTTCAACTCCAAACGATATTGGTTTGGTGGATATTGCCCAAACGGTCTTGGACTCTCATTCATACGATCTTGGAGTTGATAAGAGTTCACGTCCAAATGGTTTGCTGAAAGCACGTCTATGCGATCTTCACTAGTTTCCAACCGGTCTTGATTCCTGCCTAACGATCTTTGTGTGAAGTGATCCAAATAGTCTTGTTGGTTTGACGGCCTCCAATTGGTTTGGAGACCGATCACCCACAAACAGTTTCGGCTACTCGTGATCTCTGCCTACACGGTATCCTGCTATCAGTCTCTATTGGCTGAACGGTCATCGTTCTCTACCCAAACGGTCGTCGCTCTCTGCCCAAACGGTCATCGCTCTCTGCCGTTCTATCGGTCTGAGACCGTGCGCCAACTCCAAACGGTCCTTGTGAGATCCTGTGAGTTGGCATGGTGTTGACAGAGGGATGGAGGTCAGGCGTCATGGAATGGCGCAACTTCATGTAGGTCGATGGAGGTGTGGTAGGTGAAAGGTTGAGGTAGCGCTTCTATCGACGACATCATGGATGCGGTGGTTGGAGTAGCACATGCGCATGGTTTCTGGGTCTGCATCGTCAGAAAAGAGCGGATGGGGTGGAGGCTTGTTATGGTTTAGGTGCGTAGGTGTGAGGGAGACAATGGCGGAGGAAGGAAGAGGGATTGGTGTCATTGTTGTGCGTTAGGGTTTGTAGGTGGTGAGGGAAATAAGAGAAAGAAGGGAGGCAGGAGGTCGGGTCCACATGGCTCGCTACAAGTCGAGATGCCCAAACGGTATTTGGAATGAGGTTGCCTATACATTCTTTGAGGAATTGTTAGAAGGAAACTGATAGGTCGGGTCCAAATGAATGAGGATCGTAGATCCATGATTTGATGGTGTGGCAAGGTAGATGCCCAAATGATCTTGAAGACATGCTAGATCCAAACAGTCTTCATGATCCTGTGGCCGCCCATACAGTCTCACGAGGGTGCATCTCATGTGGTCTTGAGTCTGTGAGGCTTCACACAGTTTTGAGACCATTTGGCCTCACACGGTCTTGAGACCGTATGAAGGGGAAAACTCTCAAAATCGTTAGGCAAAACTATTTGGGTGAAATCGGTTGGCCAAAACCAAATGGTCAAACCATTTGGAGCAAGATAGACTTATCAAACCGTTAGGTCAAAATCAATTGATCAGGACAGAGGCTGAGAGGCTTG
The DNA here is from genome assembly GCA_963693085.1 of Alisma plantago-aquatica. Taxonomy (NCBI): domain Eukaryota; kingdom Viridiplantae; phylum Streptophyta; class Magnoliopsida; order Alismatales; family Alismataceae; genus Alisma; species Alisma plantago-aquatica. Next base: position 1,123,504,571 of record OY856412.1, on the reverse strand, counting down.
AGTGAAAGTGAGTTCCAGTTGATTGTTGAACCACATCATGACCTACATAAAATCAACATAAACGCAGTTAATAATCTTGACAATTGAACTTAATAAAGCAATTTTGCATATTGTGATATTTAGGGGATGAAATCAGATGTATTGAGTCTAATTTGACTCAAGATTGCGACTGAATATTATGATGAATATGCACTCATCAACCTTGACTCTGCTCGTGTGAGGAGGAAGACGACAAACATCGATCATCTGATCGTGGTCCATCGTGATCCCGTACAGAGATTTGACGATCTATAGAGGGACCGAATATTTTAGGCATGCATGATGAGAAGCATCAGATCCAAAGGGTGGATCACCGGTCCACCAATCAAACAACCACCGATTTTCTGGTAAATCACCTCTCTACTCAAATATTATGGAAAAAGGTTTTTCTTTGTTAAAATCGTAGAAATTGCTAGAAAACTTAGATGACTAAACTTTATATATGAAAGTTGATTAGAAAAATATGAAGAACAAGATATAAATAGTTTGATAACCTAATTCCATGTCTTTTTGGAAAATTATGTTATTTTGATGAAAAATGTATTAAATTTTGGTTAGAAACCCTAATCGAGACTAATGGATGAATTTATGAGGATTAATAGGTTAATTTAAGTAATATTAACCTGTTAAATGATAATGTCAAGTTTTAATCTGATAAAGATGGTTAATTGCATGATTTAGGGTTTTAAACCTAGTATGGTTGATAATACATTTAGAAACCCTAATTTAGGGTAAAAGAAGAGAGAATTATAGTTAATTTGAAAATATGGAATTATGTTGTCAAAAGATGATCCTAATCCTATTAGGAGAGATAAGATGAGAAACCTAGGGTTTATGAGTAATTTTACTGAATTAGGGCTTGAGGTATTAAAAGTAAAGGCAAAACCCTAATTTCAAGTGAAACTCTACAAAGGGGTAGAAACCCTAAATGGGAATAGAAATCCTAAGAAGCAAGTTGGCTTGGATAGATCTTGATAATAGGAAACTATATGTTTATTTTAGGATTCTTTTACTTGCTTGCTTGATGGGATTTCCCTACTTGATTGATCCTATCTCAAAAGTTTGCATCACATGTATGTGGTATTTATGAGCAACCGATTTAGTTTCATGGAGTTTTCTCGAATGATTGATCAAATTGGATGAAACCTAACTGTTGGATGTTCAGTTATGCAAATCTTTAAAGTCACGATGATTATCACAATTAATTGTAAATGTGCATTCTCGCACCTACATGCCACCCTGATGTATGATGTGTGACCAAGCTCAGGATGGAGAAGGTGGCCTTATGTTTCTTGCATGACTATTGGGCACCATGAGGGGTGACCCCAGGTACAAAGCTCAAGATTGAGAAGGTGGCCTTATGTCTAGTACAAAGGAAAAACCTTGGAGAGGGTATTCCAGGATTAGGGCAAAAGTGGTGGAGAATGTCACATTGAAAACAAAATTTGGATTGTTAAATAACTTAATTGTGATATTTAGGTTGTTAGCAATATTTGTGAAATTTTGGTTGTCCCCACATACCGGCATATTCATTTATGTTGATCAGTGTTTTAGGTACAATATGAAAAGGACAAACAGTAAAGTGACACATTGTGAATATATGAATTAAAGTACAAGGAGGATTAGTTAGAATAGACTCCAGTTGTGGATAGAAGTTTAGAAAACCAAGATTTTAAAAAGATATGCAAAGTTTTATTTTATTCCAGCTTTTTAGTATAGTTTTGGTAGAATTTAGTAATTATTATTGATTATTTGTCAAACCAATGATCCAGTAAATTAGGATAATGTCTATGACATTTTGGTCTCCCTTAATTAGGGGTTACCGGGAGGCGGGGTCATTACATTTGGTATCAGAGCCAATGGTTTCTCATTTAATCCTTAATAATTATTAAATTTTACAAACTCTGTAGAAATCGAGGGAGTTATTAGAGGATTTTCTGATGATGGAGGTGTTTAGAAAAGGATCATGGTCTAGGGACTGGCAATATTTTCCTCCACCCCACTAGTCAGTCACGATGACTCCCGGATGTGGTGTGACTACCTGGCCAAAGTCTGAGGTCTTGACTCGAAATAAGATACCTTTAGGACTCTCTCATTTATTTCATCCCTTCTCAACCCTAATTCAATTAAGATTCTAAGGTTTAGGGTTTCTCTCTCTTCCTCACCCTCTTGAGGTCAGGGTAAGTATGATAAGGATTAAGGAATCCTCCACCAAATCAATGAAAAGCATGTAAATAAGATGTCATGGATAAAAGTTTAATAGTTTAAGTGTAAACTAAAGATTGGTTACATGGTTAGGTTACATGACATGTATTGTCGTTCCCTCAGGAGAGACTTGAGGTTAAACCTTGTCGTAGGAGGATGAGGAGAGGGTTAGTATTGGAGGGAGAGGCCTCCAAGAAGAGGTAGAGACCTGATGCATCCTCTGAGGATGATGCTAACCCTAACCCTAAGTGGTTTTTAAAGAGAGATAACATGGTGAGTCAGATATCAAATCGACCATGCATGTATGCACGTGGGTTTACATACATATAGATTTTGTGTATCCATGAGAAGTACAAGCTAAGTTTGACCTAGTTCCTTTCGGGTGACCCAACCTGGGAAGGGTCGTGCATGCTAGGGTGAAGGATAACTCCTTCATTGATTAGGTTAGTGATGACCATATAGAAACCCTTATGGGCATATGTGAACATAGATGAGCATGTCCCTATGTAGGGGAGCACATCAGTAGTGCTGGAAGTAGGTTGAAACCTAGGCCAGAAGGGCATGTTGGATAGCTTATGAGATAAGCATGAAGAGCTAGGGCTAATCTTGAGCAAACATAAGTTTCATCATACGTTTATCCCATGAAGGTGTATGCATGTGAGCTTGATCCACCTTCTTAGAGAGAGAACCTCCAGTGGTAAGGCTGATAGTAGGGTTAGCCCTAGAGGGAGAGCAAGAGTCGAGAAAAAAGGATAGATGCTCGAACTTTGAGACATGAGGAACCATTAGAAGTTGGATATGTTTTGACCTAGATGGTTGTGGTTGCCTTTAGAGGAACCAAACCCTAGAAAAGGAAGGAGACTTCTTGAACCGATCTATGGAAGTTGTGGGTGCCTACCTTTTAGGTATAGGAATAGAGATTCTTAGACCAAGGAGGTGTAATAACAAGTAGGTGAGGCCTCATACCTAGTTGGTTGTCTTTGAGGAGGGCTCGACTTTGAGATGTTGTTCATGTGGAAGGATAATAGGAAGTGCACACTATACCTCATACATGTTTGGTTCGTGGTTGGACAGTTGATGTATAAGAAGTGAACCTAGGGTTCCTAGACCTAAGAGGGGAAGTAGTAGTACCTGGTGCACCTAATGCTCAAAAAGATGGGTGAGTTCCTACAGTTTTGGGCATGACACCCCTCAGATTTAGAGGAAAAGGAAACCCCTTAGACTAAGGTATATGTTTGATGAACCCCACACACATAGGTTGGTGACATATGCATGTATGATGTTGGTCTGATGTGGAGGAATAGAAACAAGTATGATCTACCATGGAAACCTGGCATGGTTTAGTAGGTGGTCTTCTTGTTAGCTACATTCCTTAGTAACTTGATAGGGCTAAGCATGCTCATGATGGTGTAAACCCTGGACATAAGGCTGTTTGTGACCTTTGTTTCTCTCAAGAGATAGTTTTCTCCCATCTTGGGGAGGGACCCTTCTGTAGGGTGAGTATCAGATTTTGTGTAAGTTTGAGCACATGGTGTGAGCACTAGTTAATAGACCCTTGTGTGACCATCTCTAAGGGGCATGAAGATATGTTTCCATGGAGGTAACCTTAATGGGCCTGACCAAGTTAGGTAGGTCACCATGATACCTATGAAAGGATGTAAGTTTGACCATGAGTTCCCAGAGAGATGATGAAGTTTTGGTTAAAGATTAAAGAATGAGATGTGTTATGATGGAGTCCTAAGTCTATACTAAGGTCAGGTGGGGATAAGACCGATGGGAGTAGGAGTTGCCTAATTCCCTAGTTGCACAAGACCATAGGGTTGGGAGGTAACAACTATCATTGTCTGAGGGCCATGGGTAAGGAGATTGATCACCTTCATGAACTCATGAGACCCAAAGGGCAAATGAGGTGGGAACTCCCTGGATGCATAAGGGAAGAGGGACGACCCCAAAAGTACCGACACCCTATAGACCTAGAGGAGATGACTAAGGATTGAGTGATGACCCAAGTGTGTTTTCGAATAGTTTTCTATGGATGTACACCTGATATCGAAATGTTTAGGTTGTGGAGACATGTGATGTACGTTTCAACTTAGTTTGAAAAGTGTACTAGCGATGTGTGATGCACCATCTCTACTCTTGGAATGGGATGAACTTTGTATTTGGACTGTAGCCAAATGCTTATTTCCTCTCGTTATGGGTGTGAGAGATAGGGTAAAACACATGTCATACACTAAGGATAAAGATGTCATGAGTTGAAATGTTGCTATGATGTTTGAGGATAGAGAAAGCATCATACCTTTTTGGGAGAGTACATAGAATGGATGGTTTACAAACACCAAGAGAACTAAGGTAGTCACCTTATAAGGATGTTCCTATCATGAGTTGTATGGAATTTATGAGTTATATAAGTTTGAGTTTGATGAGCTCTGAGTTTTCTTGATAAAGACAGACCTTAAGTCCGAGATGAGATAATAAGTGGAATACAAGGAGGTGTATGTCTTCACGGTTACCTAGCACATAAGGATGTAAGGTGGTAATGGATGCTCTAGTTGAGATGCAACTATCTTGTTTAGCCCGTGGAGAGGCTAGAAGAGGTTGTTAGGTGAGCCCTAAGTCTGAAGAGGAGACCTGTATGGATAATTCTCAGATACAACTAGACCTGTTGGTCAAGTTAGTGGTTGCTTGGTTAGCCAGCCTAGGGTTTTCGGTGATAGAAGGATGGTTGTAGAACCTCATATGCACTTCTCTGGAAAAGAAGGTGATGAAACCCATGACTAAAGTGTTTTAGGGTTTCTGAGGAACCAAACATTGAGAAATCATGACATACAAGAGATCATGATTTTAAGTTCACCATACACCGTGGTACTATTAAGATGATTAAAGTTTGCAGTAGTGCTTGAAGACCTGAGATGAAGAAGTATAAAGAATTGCATGTGGCTTGTCACCATGCATGCTAGGAGGTGAAGGTCGAACACCAATACCCAGTGAGTTACTATAGATAATGAAGATTCCCTAAAAGGGAATGGGAGTATATCACCATATATGTTGTGGTGGGTCTCCCCTGGACCAAGAGAGGTCATGATGCAATATGGGTACGGTAGATCACCATACCAAGTTGACCTAATCCTTTGCCTAAGAAAGTGAGCACTGTCAGTGTGACAGATCTGGTTGAACTATATATGACAAATAGATAGTTCATCTACACCATGGTCGAGTTTAATATCTGGAGCATGACCTCAAGATCACTTCCATGCGGTGGAAGTAGGTACCTGAAGAACTCGATGCCATCTTGAAGTTTAGTACAACTTATCACCCCTGACTGATAGATAGTCAAGAGGGTATGATCCAGACTAGAGGGTCTGCCGAGAGTGTGTGTGCTCGTTCAGGTGATACATGGGAGAAGTTTCTGGCCTAGGAGAGTTTGCTTGTAATGATAGCCACCATTGCCAGTATTGGGATGTAAGAAGCTCTGTAAGGGAGTCTATCTCAGTCACTGCTTCATTAGGATGATGTCAGTGAAAGGACCTTATGAAGGTCAGTGCGACCACAGTGTGTGCAGATGAAGTCACTTTGATAACGTGATGGTTGAGAAAGCCCAGGGGTGACATGAGTCGTGAGATGATGTAAAGTAGATTGGCATGCAGATCTCTGTGGGAGGATAGGTGTTATGAAAGCCTGACCCCTCTGAGCTATAGCTAAAGTTGAGTCCCCGATACATAGGTCCATTAGAAATGGATTGGTGGAGTTGCTTATGTGTATCCTTACCCCTCAGGATAATGTGATGTAGGATGTGTTCCATGAGTCCGGTCTAGAGCACTATGTGAGGTACCCGAACCATGTGCTGAGCCATGAACCTATTGAGCTTCTTGTGAGGCTAAAATACCTTGAGTCACCTATGAGGGTACGAGTTACCAAGGTGAGAGAGAACTCAGATGTAAGAATATAAGATGTTAAAGGTTCTTTGGAAGCACCATGGAGAGGATGAAGCCACATGGGAGCTGATGATGGACATGAGAAAGTCTTATCCTATTTGTTTGTATGTTTGATGGAATTTTGAGGACAAAATTCCTATAAGACGGGAATGGTGTTACAACCCCAATTTTGGGTTGTTTTGGTGAGAAATGTAATTTCTATTAATATGGATATATGAAGAAATAATGGTGTGGTTTAATTTGAATGAATGAATTTCATTTACAATAGCCTTAATAGTTGCTTTGTGGGCCTTATTGGCTATTGATCCCAATTACAAGAAAAAGAGAAATAAAGGGAAAAGGAATTTATCTAATAAAAGGAATGAATAAGAAAGGGATAAAGGATAAGAGAAAAGGGAAAAGGAATATTTCCCAAGAAGGGATTTCATGCCTTTAGAGTTCCTTGAAGTCCAAGGAATTCAAGATAGTAAGATAATGGCAAAGGAAAAAGAAATATCAATTAAAATTTGGGTTAATTAATGAATAATTTGGATGGGAAGGAAACACCCTTTTCGTTGTAATTTGGGTTTCAAATTTAATACTCTATTATATAATGCCAAGATGGAGTTTCCTCTAAATTTTAAGTGAAAAATAATAATCGAGGAGAGAAAAATGAATTTCCCAAGTTTCCTTGTTAAAATCCCCTTTTAGTCCAAGGGACCACGGATCTAAGGGTAGCCAATCATCTTCTACCCGAAATCATAGAAGGAATGGGAAAAAAATTAGGATTTCGATTTCCCAGTGATTGAGACAATAATGCAAAGAACTATTGAGTCCATCTACTTTGGGAGAATGTTCTGAAGAATCTAAACCCTAATTTTATGTGCTATTGGCGACGAGGGAAGAAGTTCCCAACCTACTAGACTCTCCGATCTAACCCTATATATAGGGGGGTTACTCGAGGGTACCAACATACCTAAAGCCTACCCTAAATGTTGTTGAGAATGACGATGAGATGATCGATGGGTTCAATTGCTAAATTGATCCTAACCTGCCCCCTCTGGAACCTGCCGACCTTGCTGGAGTTTTGGCGACCTATTCAATGTGAAGGCAAGGAGAAAATGAGCAATTGAGAAGCTCGTTGAGATTGGGAGATAGCGGTGAAGCTTTTGGGCATCTCGAGTTCCTTGCTGGTGTCCTGGTCCTCGGAGTCAACCACGGAGTTGACCTCGACTCTTCCCGTGCGAGGAGGAAGACAACAAATAATGATCGTCCGATCGTGGTCCATCATGATCCCACGTGGAGATCCGACGATCCAGAGAGGGACTGGCTATTTTAGGCATGTGCGACGAGAAGCATCAGATCCAAAGGGTGGATCATCGGTCCACCGATCAAACGACCGCCGATTTTCTAGTAAATCGCCTCTCTACTCAAATATTATGGAAAAATGATTTTCTTTGTTAAAATCGTAGAAATTGCTAGAAAACTCAGATGAATAAACTTTATATATCAAAGTTGATCAGAAAAATATGAGGAACAAGATAAAAGTTTGATAACCTAATTCCATCTCTTTTTGCAAAAGCATGTTATTTTGATGGAAAATGTATTAAAATTTCGTTAGAAACCCTAATCGAGACTAATGGATGAATTTATGAGGATTAATAGGTCAATTTGAGTAATATTAACCTGTTGAATGATAATGTCAAGTTTTAATCCAATAAAGATGGTTAATTGTGTGATTTAGGGTTTTAAACCTAGTATGGTTGATAATACATTTAAAAACCCTAATTTAGGTTAAAAGAAGAGAGAATTATAGTTAATTTGAAAATATGGAATTATGTTGTCAAAAGATGATCCTAAGCCTGTTAGGAGAGAGAAGATGAGAAACCTAGGGTTTATGAGTAATTTTACCTAATTAAGGTTTAGGGTATTAAAAGTAAAGGAAAAACCCTAATTTCAAGTGAAACCCTAAAAAGGGGTAGAAACCCTAAATGGGAATAGAAATCCTAAGAAGCAAGTTGGCTTGGATAGATCTTGATAAAAGGAAATTCTATGTTTATTTCAGGATTCTTGTACTTGCTTGCTTGATTGGATTTCCCTACTTGATTGATCCTACCTCAAAAGTCTACATCACAGGTATGTGGTTATTTATGAGTAACCGATTTAGTTTCACATAGTTTTCTCAAATGATTGATCAAATTGGATGCAACCTAACTGTTAGATGTTCAATTATGAAAATCTTTAAAGTGATTATGATTATCACAATTAATTATAAATGTGCATTCTCGCACCTACATGCCACCCTGATGTATGATGTGTGACCAAGCTCAGGATGGAGAAGGTGGCCTTATGTTTCTTGCATGACTATTGGGCACCATGAGGGGTGATCCCAGGAACCAAGCTTAGGATGGAGAAGGTGGCCTTATGTCTAGTACAAAGGAAAAACCCTAGAGAGGGTATTCCAGGGTTGGGGCAAAAGTGGTGGAGAATGTCACATTGAAAATGTAATTTGGATTGTTAAATAACTTAATTGTGATATTTAGGTTGTTAGCAATATTTGTAAAATTTTGGTTGTCCCCACATATCGACATATTCATTTATGCTGATCGACATTATGTTTGTTGGCATTTTCATACAATATGAAAAGGACAAATAGTAACATGTCACATTGTGAATATATGAATTAAAAGTACAAGGAGGATTAGTTAGAATAGACTCCAGTTGTGGATAGAAGTTTAGAAATCCAAGATTTTAAAAAGGTATGCTGAGTTTTATTTTATTCCAAGTTTTCAGTATAGTTTTGATAGAATTTAGTAATTATTATTGATTATTTGTCAAACCATTGATCTCATAAATTGGGATAACATCTCTGACCTTTTGGTCTTCGTTAATTGGGGGTTACCGGGAGGTGGGGTCATTACACTAAGACTCAACATTTTGGGTAGATGTCCTAGGTTGAGGTCCCAATGCTTTGTCATCCAAATGTGTGATCCTTGCTATTAGCTGACCTAAAGTAGAATGAAAAGTTGGAGCAACAATGGTTTAGGGTTGAAAGGATCCATGATGGGTTGTCCTGGCTCCTTCATAGGTAATCATGCATCTTATTCCTATTTTCCTACCACCACCCTAGGCTCTACATAACTAATCTCGACATGTTTTTCATATTCCCCAAACATGTATGCATAATCATAAACCATGGTTAGATATGTTGGATACGTAAGAACATACACAACAAAGTCATTCCTATGTACCTATAAGCTCAACAAATGTAAGGCTCTGATACCACCAACGGTGGCAACCTACCAAGCTAAATAAGATTACTAAAAACCAAAACGTCAGACAAACACTAATTAGGCACATAACCAAAAGGGTACAAAATTAAAATTGATTTAAAATGTCGACATTTCATAAGAAATATTTACACCAAGGTCCAACTTCACATGTATATTCAAAGCATGTACATTTAAAAGGGTTCAGTGGGCTTAGTCACAACTTGTATAAAAAAGATGTTTCCTATCACCTACAACATTTACAATGCTCAAGACATACAACTAAAATCTCAATTTGATGTTCATCACATAAAAAACCCCTTACATGTACCTGAGAGTACTGGGACAACTCTAGGACTCTATACAACCAAACCAACCTCTCAAGATCTATTGATTTCAGAATTGAGCCTCCACATCACCACAATTTTGACCATGATACTGACCACCTAAAAAGGGTGTGGAAACCCACAAGGTGAGAGTCCATGTTTCAGTAATATGATATAACCTATAAGAACATTTATTTCTTACTAGCAAATTATATAATCAAAGTAGTTAAGACAGATAGTATAATTGAATTGAAAGACTATGCAATTATTATAAAATGATCCAACATAATTAAAGTTACATGTATGGTAAATTATTCTTACTAGGATATGAATCACATTTAATGCTAGCTAGAAAAGAAAAGCAATATTTATCATCCAAGTGATTTGCCAAAGATTCCTAGCATGTATACTACTCGATTGAATTACATATTTTATTAAGTCATGGATAGTTTGATGCTTACCAATCAAACTACTAGCTGACCACTGTGAAGTTGCAATCATCCCCGTATAAGATCTAGAATGACCAAAATTCAAGATCTATTCCCCTCGACCGGTAAGAGTAACAATTATAGTGGCACATTGGTCAAACTACTAAAACATCCTAGTCCATCCTGGGTACACATGGTATGTCATTAGAAATTAGGATATAAACCCTTATATCTATGTTATGAGCATTTTCTCTCTCATTAACATAAATATTTGATGCACAGCCTCAACTACTCTTTAATACATTAGAATCAAGACAATATGTATATACCCTCCATACACCCGCATAAATTGAACAATATATGACTTTGAGATCCTTTTATATTACTCATTTCACTATGCAATAAGGTCTGACACTGAGTTAGTTCTACAATCATAGGGCACTACATGATTAATGTTGAACTTGACTACTTAAGTCAGTTAAATATTTTTGATTGTATCAAACAAGTTACATAAAAATACTTGGAAGATTCTTATAAAAAGTTATCTGGATTATGCAACTTTAGAATATATAAAACTTATAAAATAGTTCCATATCACTCCATCACTGTATTTGTATCCCTTCTTGGTCATGAAGAAACTCAAGCCACAATTTAGGGCATCACAAAACCCAATATGGCACTTAGACCAAAATAGTAATAAATTTATATAGGAGTATCACTAGCATTCAAAACCTTATAGAGAGCTTAATGACTCATAAGCAAGATAACTCCCAATGTTTCATCATAAAATCTCAATGCATGTAAAAGTTATGATATTTCTAAGAAATAGGCAATCATATGCTCCGAACATATTATGGATCAACTACCCTTAATACTAGGTTTTCGTCCGACCATCATTATAACACCATGACAGTGTTCCTAAAATTTGCATAGGATAACCATCATATAGTAAGGAGTAGTTCATGGGTCAAATTACCTTTTTTTACTAAAACTCCATAAGAATGACAATTTTGGGTTAGGTTACCTTCATAGAATATAAATAAAACTTAAGAACTCGTATTGACATCTTGCTACATAAAACAATGCCCGGAAGGATCATATTTTAGTATTTTAAGAATTTCTAGAGTAAGATTAATGTAATGCATGTAAAAATTAGGAAAGAAATTCTTTTAAAGTTATATCACTCGCCTTGGTATAGAATAAATTGAAGTCCAAAAAGGGATAGAATGGTGCACCAAAAATCTAAGAACACCTCTTATCTTCAAAAACAAGGTGAATCTACAGGAAAGGGAAGAAAGAGAGAGAGTTCTTAAACCTTATGTACATGTTTCCAGGAAGAAGCACCATGAAACTCGGCCATGGTGGAAAAGAGAATGAAGAATGAAAAAATAAAATGGTTTATAGGAAAGGATCATACATGAATGGAGAAAGAAATGATATTGGAAGCCTTTGACTAGTCCAAGGAAAACCAGATCTTGAGCATGCATCCACGAACCACGCGACCGTCGACCCTGATATGTTCTTATCGAGAACTAGTCAAAAGATGAGAGTAGAGAGAGAAAAAGGGGTATCTATATAGGTAGGGTAGCTAGTGGGTCTAACGACCATGCTTCCATTGGTTCAGAAAGTCCACTGATCAAGGGTCAGAAACTCATAGGTCTCGTGTTCCAACAATCCAATCGATCCAAAGTTTTGTCAGACTCAAGGGTATGCTACGCGTTTGTCAACCTAAAGCACATTAGTCAATCAAACTCATCAACTCAGAACATCGTCGGTCAGTCCTCTTTGTGCTAGCTATCTCCAAGATTGACGGTCCTTAGGATGACAACAACAGGGAACAACTCCATTATCCCGACAATGATCAAGGATCTTATAAACTAGATTTTTTTAGGCACTCCAATCCATTAGACCCGATGAGATAGCATACCCCATCGACCATCAAGCAGTCAACCAACATAAACATAATACTACTACTAACAGACCCCCAGGAATGGGAAAACTATACAAAACATGATAAGTTACATGAAACTGTATAACTTGAGAAAACAAGGTCCAATTTTTATTCAAATTTTAAATATAACATTATCAAATTAGTTTAAATCATATAAAAAAGTTAAATTTAAAAATTAAGCACCACATTAGACCAAATAATTATCATTAAGTATCAAGCAAGGTAAGGGGCCTTACATTTGTAGAGTAAAAGTATATTCCAAGAGCATACTTTTATGATCCCTATATATTATGAGAAGGTTAACTTTTCAAAAGTCATATGGAAGCCAAAGGGAACTAAATTGGCACAGGTTGCAGTGCTAGTGATACTGGTTGAACTAGAAGATCTACTTGTGGATAGAGTAGCAAAGGATGACATGTGGTGGGATAAGGGTTCCCCAGAAGACTAGCTACAATACGTCATTGTCAACAATATACTGAATAAAGACCCTCCCTATAGTATATAGATGGAGGATGTCAGGGTGTGGAACTACTCTAATAGTGAATGCTTCACTATAAAATTGACATAGTCCTTACTATGGAGGAACAAACATATAATGATCAAGGGTGAATGAACAAGAATCTAGGAAGGAAGGTATCAGCCAAGGCAGAAATGTTCATGTCTATTCTAATGTACCATGCTATATGGACGAATAGTGGGCAAGTTAAAAGACACATGGCTATTGATAGACTATGTGAATGATGCAAAGAAGTAGGAAATACATGTTTGCATGTAGTTTGGGACACAAATATGCTCTAGAAATTTGAAAGGGAGTTTATAATGTAGTGACACCGCTAGACTTTTTCAACATGGACTTTAAATTTTAGTCAAGAAACATATGAGGGGAGACAATTGCATAAAGAATATCTTTTTGATTGTCTATTTGTATGTCTAGAAATGTAAAAATAGTCATATGTATATGTTCGAATGTTGCATAAAACCTACAAACCACTAGGTGCAGTATTCCCAAAGGAGGTATCCTACTCGGTTGTAGCATGGAGCAAAGACAATCTTAAATGTGAGCAAGGTACTATGAAATTCAGCAACGATGCTTCTTGGAAATAGGAGAAGGTTGCTTTGGCAGTAGTAGACAGGGATGACGAAGGTGACTGGATAGGGAGTTTTGGTAGATGCATACAAGATATGAGTGCAACCCAGGTAGATGTCTAGGCTATTGAATGGGCTATAAATATTGCAAAAGAAAGATACCTCAAGGATGCCTAGGTTGAATCAGATTGGAAGACATCTGTGCAATGTTTGAGATGAAACCAAAAGCTATCCCTAAGTATACAAGGTTAATCTAGAGAATACATAGGAAGATGTTGAATAAAATTGAACAAAAGTATTAGATTTGCATGAAGAGAGTGCAACACAGTTGCTGACAACCTGGCTAAAAGACATCTTAAAAATAAGTCTGGGTTCTCTTGTACATTAAGTCCATAGACTTTGTGAGCCAATGGCTTCCAAAAGACATGTGTATGGTAGAGTACTACCAGGTTTATTTCTAGTTTAAATATTTTTCACCAAGATTTAAATTTTCTTTCTTGAGGAGGGAAACATGAATAAGAAAACCTCCTGACTTATTCCAAAAAAAAAATCAAAATTAGTTTCTTATGAGAAATTAAACTAAAAATAATACCATTGTGCTAACAAGAAAAAAAACTCCTAAAAGGAAATGAAGTGAGCAATGTCATGCAAGATTTCTTAGCTCCCAATAATATTTGAGACCACCATTACTGCATAATATGAAAATATGCCCTCCAAGTATGTGAGAGTGCAATCCTTGACAATAGGAAACATCTTTTGAGTAATATTTGGACAAAAAGGACACCTTTCTTGCAACCATATCCCAGTTCGTGTGAGAACCATCATGAAGACTCTTGTAGAGTGAGCAAAGCTTCTCAACGTCATATCATCAATTTCAATAGGTGAATTGGAAAACCACAAACACCATGTAGTAGAAACACACTGCACCACCCATCAATGGTCATGAACTAAAATTTGGACATCTATATCCGTGATACAAAATGTTAAGATAAAACTTCATCTAGACACAACATACATCCTCATGTGTCATATGACACAGCCATGTCTATTTGACTGTGTTAATGATCATAACTAGAAACTTTGATAAACTTCAGTATATACTCCTAGATAAGGAAGATTCTCTATATCCTAGAAAACATGAGAACCCAAACATATCCCTAGATAAATATGCAATACCTCAAAAGGTGGTTACTCTTCTCAATTAGATTAGCCCCATCTAAGCCCCCAAACAATTTTCTCAAGATCAAGGGAACAACGGTCTCACCATGTCATACAAACAACTCAACTCATGATTCTAACACCGAAAACTAACCAACTATCTCTCTAAAAAATAACAATGCTAAAAGGGTCAAGGTATAAGACGTCATACAAGACATATCTATAGATTGTGAACCCATTTTTCATACTCTTTAATGACTCCTATAGTGGAGACAACTTGATGAAGCAACAAATAAGAAACAACAACTATGTAACTCTAGGTTTTTTCATGGCAAAATGATCAACAAGCTCAATAGTCCAACTTGAGTTTTTAGGACAGTCAACATACGTTCATGAAGGTTCAAAGCAATTATCTTAGCCATGTCGTTCAATGTGGTAGTCAGCAAAACATCCCCAAAGAGGAATGTATAACCAGGAGGATCTCAAAAGAGGGTGAGTAAACACAACATCCTTACAATGGAATATGTGACTGAGAAAATCTCAAGGAGACAAAAAATGACATCAACTCAAGCAATGGATACATAGGAATGATGAAAAAGGGATGGACCCATGCTGAAGTTGCAAACTTCACCTCTTATGTCTCATGCTTGTCCTTTATTTAACATGAAATCAAAGACAAATACTTAGAAGGACTTCTCAAGAGAGGCACTTTACTAAATACAAATAGTTCCATGGAACCAAAAGTTCACAGACAAAATGAGCCAAGGGATGCAACATAATGAGGATATCATGTCGTATTTTCAGTTGTCTTTGAGCAACATGACTTAGTCTTGAGAAAACATGGACCACTAATCTGAATATTTCACAAAAAGTAGTTTTTTGTCACCTAGTAGTTGTTGCAACACCGAGCATTCTATGAGCCTTGGTGTGGGACCCACAATATTGTTAATAGATGTATCTCATAGTGCCAATCAGAATATATAGAGAAGTTCTCGAGTCTTATAATTCTTCTCTCAAACTAGAAATGAAATTCCTAAATAATGTTTTTGTTGTTGGCCTCTTGTTGAAAATTGTAATGAAACTGAATTATATTAATAAGATTTGATCCTAAGTAATCTGAAATGAAAAGACCTGTCATAACTAAGCATCACCATATTTCAACTAGGGTCCCAGACAAAGACCTTGAACTAGACCACCAATGATAACTTGAATAAGCATCACATCTTTCAAGAGACTACATTTGGTAGGTACTTTAGAGGGCCTTATATTATGACCTTAAACTAAACCACATGCATGCATAAAGTCCTATTCCATATAGGAACCTCATTTTCATAAAGTCCCACCCTATATAGGCAAACCTATTTTTACTTTGGTATAAAGTGCTATCTCATAGAGGCACCTGATGGTCATAAAGTCCTATCATTTATAAGCACCTCATTTTCATAAAGCTCTACCCCCACATAGGCAAAATAATTTCTCTTTAGCATTCAATCACTATCTTGATTAGGAAAAACCTACATTTGCAATGAAGCCCTATCATGTATGGAAAAATCATTGGGCATCCAAGACCTAACCACCATAGCAAGCCATTTTATATTCAAAACCTAGATATGGAAGGTATCTCATTTTCATTTATATCTCTATATCTGGTTGGCATCCCACAGTCCAGTTGAGGCCCTATCGTGAGTAATCACTTTGCATTTTAAAATACCATATCCCACATAGGCGACTCCACAAATTGGTGCATCCATCAAGTTTCTATAATTGATCATGTAGTTAGACATCTCATAGGAGGATTTTAGATAGGAAGAATAATCTTTCTATGTTTGGCACTGCAAAAATCTTCCATATTTAGACTCATGACTCAATACAATACTACTTCACGAGTCTTACCTTTTTGCCGTTCACGAACAAAAATGGTGTCCAGATGTCACTCAAGCCCACATTCTTACTCATATCTCAAACCTTGTCTTCAGAGAGGAAAAATATTGACACTTCATTTTGGTTATCCCACGTTTTCAATATTTTTTCCCACGGATAAAACAATACTCATGGAACTTTTTGGGGATGAAATGGGCACGGGATCAAATAGAACATGATTCTTCTACCCAACGAGAATGGAAGCACACACCGCTAGAGATTTTGGCTTTCTGGTTTAACTAGTAGGGTCATCGCATATTCTAGCTCGATCTTAAAATCAACCTATAAGTTGATTGAATGAGGAGGAGATGGTGGATGAGCAAATTGAGTAATGATATATGCCTTGAGTCCTTTATGGTATCACAGTGTAAAAGAAGATGAAGGAGGTATGAGATTGATTTAATAAGATAAGACTATTATGTGAGGCATGGTAGGCTGCATATAGTACGAAGTAAGAGAGATGTGGTGTTTGGTATAGATCTCTATGGGTAAGGGAGCATGTGTCAATGCAGATGCTCTTGCTTACCTACCGGACAGGCGGATGGACTTTGAAATGAAAGAGAATGCCGCATCGATACTATGGCAGGGTGTATGTTAGGAGTATCGAATACCTCTTCTGAGTTATCGTGTCATAATGATAAATATGTGTAAGAGAAGGCCACTCATACGTCATTGGAACATTGACCAGTTACCCCTTTGACAGAGATGACCAAATTCATATTGAGCATCAATCATGAAGCATCAAGAACTACCTATCCTTGCGTCGTGTGACTATGACAACTTCGTCTGGTGCACGCACAAGAACCGCACAACTATGAATGTCGGCACTGGCCACCCAAAATATTTAATGTTCATCCATGTGTTCTTGGAAAGTCAGAGAGCTCTTCCTTACATACGTCCTCAGCCATCTTCTGGGGTTCTATTGAATTATAATATCCACAACCATCTTTAGGGTGTTCTATTGTTTTCGAATTTCATATAAAAATCCACACACGTGACCGTTTTGTACATAATTTAGTGTACTGCCTTACCACAGTTGATAACAAGAGGGTAATAAACTAGAGATAAGATAAAATGACGAGTAGCTAACTCATGCGCAATACAACCTACGCACTTACGTGTTAACAATATACAAATCAACAGTCTTAAACAGTTGTTGCATATCTTTCAAAATAATTTTTGACCTTAATGGATGTATCGTGGAAATTCTTAAGAAAATAGTTTGAAGAAGAAAACATAAGCTACGAAACGAACTGCGCACTTGGTGGCGACTACTATAACGTTAAGGGAAGGGATCTTTCCAAACCCAGTGTTACCGGACCAATAAAATGCATAGAAGGCATCCTAGATTCTTCGCTAATTATCAAACCAATCAGTTCACCTACTCAGATTGGTCAAAGGTAGGAAACTACATCCCTGGAGCGATGTCTCTACCCACCACATCCCCTACTCACCAAGCAATAATTAAACAATGTGACAACAAGCATGCAGAAAATGGAATACACGATAATATCGATGCAATGATATGCCAACCACAGAGACACGATCCCATCGACCCCCAATAAAGAACTTAATGACGAAACGGTATTTCACTATTTTGTAGAATGACTCAATAGTCAGACGAAAGGACAATGTGGCACGGGAAATAATAAAATGCTGGCGTATGTACGGACCTTTGTACCTCTATGCTTCTCAAAAGCGTAAGCTACCTTATCTTGAAGTGTTCTACCCCTAAAACAGGGCTCAATTTTGTTGTTTGGACAATCAAATTCTGATTTACACGGAAGTGTAGCTGAGAACAGGCAAAAGAGACGACAATACACCGAACAAAAAGAAAATAACATTTACAGGGTTCACTCTATCTGTCCTACCTCTACGTACAGCTGCAGATAGTGTCTTCACTTGACTCGATCAGGTGTTAATGAATTCTGGCAGGGGTACACAACACCACTCCCATGAATATGGATGGCTCGTAGTCCAAGCATTGTCACTATGCGCCTCTCCCTAGCATTGTCCTTCACCCTTGTCTAGCCAAGATTCCTTCGTCCTTCCCACGATGTCCCCACACCCCCCAACCCCTTCTCTCCTCCCTACTAGTTTCTTCTCCTTGATGGCTCTCACCCACCTCACAGAGACCCACCTGCCTCCTCCTTGAACTCTGAAAAGCTTTTAGGTAAGTTGTTTGACTTGTTCCCATGCTCCTCCTCACCTCTCTCTTTCCGATCACCCAGAAGAGTGTCTCCAAGGTGGCGATTGAATGCAAAAAGAATATTGTGGTGTCCCAATCTTCGTAAATATCCCTTACCCAATTAATTCACTTTGTCCTCATGGACATACTCAGTTCCAAGAAGATACTCTTGCTCTCTAAAAAGGCAACTCACCTACATACCCTAAAAATCTTAACACACAATTGATGGTTAAAACACCGACTCTTACACAATCTATCCCCTAACATCCTCACCTAACCTCCCACGGTGCTAACCCTAAATTTCTCGTGTCACTGTGGCTACTAGAGGATACTACTTACCTACTAGATCCTTCTATTGGCATATTTATCTCCATTGGCCTACCGAAAGAGCAATCATTTTCCCTTAATACTGGTCCAACATGG
Source organism: Alisma plantago-aquatica (assembly GCA_963693085.1). Lineage (NCBI taxonomy): Eukaryota > Viridiplantae > Streptophyta > Magnoliopsida > Alismatales > Alismataceae > Alisma > Alisma plantago-aquatica. The sequence goes on along the minus strand of OY856412.1, from coordinate 1,123,485,664 downwards.
TCCTTGAGAAAAACTTGGTGCGGTTTGATTTAAACTATGGCGAGATTAATTACGGCATCCTCAAAGAGAAAGACCACAACGGGCATTACACATGCACTAATATATGGGTGGATCATATGGAAGTCTTCCACATCACAGATGGTCTCTTCCTTACCTTCTAATGGTGCAACCCTGAGGTCCTCATTTTTCATGTTCATGATGATGTTGGCCGACATTACAATTCCCGAGGGTTTCTAAAGAATTCCAATACTATCTCCCTGTTGGGTTTTAGGGGAGACAGAGAAGGCAGCGGAAATAAAAAAAATTTCTCCCCCAAATCCGGAACAAGGAAACACGTCAACGTCTATATAATAGGAAAGGATGGTTTGTGGAATCATACCTTGTCCCAAGGCTTGCTTGGCGACAATACCTCGCGCCTTGCGCGGTCTTCACCTCCGGTCTTGGACGGTGTCTGTGCAGCTCCTGGTCGCACCGGGACTCACAACTCCTCTCACCGGACTGTCGGGATTGACAGTTGTCCTCCTGAGCGGCAGAAACCTCCCGCCTCTGAAGTAGTCCACACGGACCACCTGGAACTCCACACTCCTTGTCCCACAAGGAAGTGGAAGGAGTCTCACCCTCCTGTTGACGTACTAGTCGCCAACACACTCTCCTGCTGCCAGTTGCAACTGCAGTTGTCCTTCCCTTGCTGCACCTCCCTTTGCGGGAAGCACTTGCTCGGGCTCTCTCTCGGTTACCAAAACCAGAGAGAACGACAACTTTGCAGAGCAACTGGTTGCACTGAGTTGTACTTTGAGAAGCCCCCAATACCCCTATATATAGGAGGGTCATGGGACAAGGTTCTCCATCCCGGGCAATGCGAGACTAAAAGCAGGAGTAGAAGGGTTCGAGATTTTCCATAAAACAACCAACTCGCAACCTGAACCGATCGGTTCACAAGTGAATCGGTCGGTTGGGGACCTGAACCGGTCGGTTGGAACACCAACCGATCGGTTGGGACCCATGAGCCGATCGGTTCACTTCTAAACCGGTCAGTTCGTGGTCCTGATCAGTTTCCGATTGACTTTCCTTCTTTTGTTTCTAATTGGTATTGAATACCAATCCTTATTCCAATAAAATTGGGCAAGTGAAACGCAAGGAAAATTCTCACCGACCTGACTTTCCCAACTTGCTCGGTTGCACCAGTTGAACCGATCGTTTCAACACTTGAATCGATTGTTTCACTCTGACCATGAGCCGATCGACTCAACACTTGAGCCGACCGGTTCAGCAACCTCAGCCGACCGGTTCAACACTTGAACTGATCGGTTGGGAGTACAGGTTGTGTAGAATCAGTCAAATGTGATTTCAATCAATCTGATACTCCAATCAATATGTCCAACACCTTGAACAATATGATATTGAGCTATCAATTGATTGAGTATTTAATTGAACTACTAAACTCCTTTAGTAATCAATCTAAACATTGTTTTTGGACAAAACTCCTCTTCCAGGTTAAATCCTATGTGTGTGACCCTACAGGTCCATTTCACGTTGGCAGTGAAAGTTCATAACACTTATGACTTCACAAGAAAAGAGTGGTGCCTAGTCACACATCAGTGCTACCCAAGTGAAAGTAGAAAGTTGGAGAACAACTTTCAATCCTACAATCCGTGAATGGTGTTACAGCGAATGTATAATTCCTTTGTCACTGATATCCTGAATGAACTCAAGGCATGGAACAGTCATCCTGTCAACGTTCATTCACTTTCTTGATCTCAGAGTAGATTGAAGGAGATATGTATGACATCAATATCGCATACTGATTCACACATGCGTGTGCACGCCTATCTCAATCCTACTCATCAAGTGGCCTTGGATATCAAACTCCCTCAGGAGGGACAAATCCCATATCTATCACTCACCCCTCAAAAGCCCCATGTGTCAAAGCCACCCAATCATCACCTTTATAATAACCCATGTTTCAGGACTGCGTTTGATGATGTCAAAGTGTGCCCAATGACATGTGTTGAGTGTAGTGATTTCAGGTCAAAGAATCACACTCACCACCATCACTATGAGTACTGAATGTGACTACCATGTCATGGTTCCATGTGTCAAACTCACGGTGGGTCTGTCTGGTACACTTGTTCTCTAACAAGTACCTATGTGTTTGGTTTGATATCTCTATATCATGACTAATGAGATTCTGTCATCAACCAACACCACAATCTAGTCTTGTGTGTCATTGCTGTCTATCTGCCTTCCACAATGACATCCGACTAGGGACAAAACAAGAATGTACAAACTCTTAGCATCCGTATGATCTCATCGTTCAGGTCCTTAACCTGAAAGCATACGTCATTGAGTATTGTCATTCTCTAGACATTCATTCTGTTCTATACTATCTCATATGACTGAACTAGAAAGAATTGGAAGCTTGCCTTTGATGTTTATCAAATAAATCTTAATGTATCCCACCAATCATCTCATGATTGGCTCTCAGGGCATACACACCAATAGACTCCCACTTGCACTGCGAGCCAATCACCCTTGAATCATATTCACAGTGATCTTCAAACATGTCCCACATGTTACTGTGCTCTAGTGCCAACATAGTGAGTAATGGAAACACCTTGCCAAAGTCAGTGTAAATTGCATGTCTCGCATCTCTTTGCTGTACGTCACACGTATGAGATGGAGTTGCCGTAATATGTGATCTAGTATTCCATTGCTAACCTTTAGCCACATTTCATGATCAAGGATTCCAGACTTGTCATCAATGAGCGGAATATAAGTTCATCTCATGAACTTCCAAATCCATATAGTATCCACTGCTGTTCTCTAACACATAGATACTCGGCATTTCCTTTTAAATGGTTTTATTGGAACACTTCCAATTATCAACAAACTTTCACTTTTATACATCCTATGTATATATTTTGCGATAAATTTTCTGTCCTTTCGGAAGTTCACATCAATGTAACTCTTTACATCAAACTCTTCCTTATCTCCATAGAACTAGTACTTCTCAAGTACTTATCAAGTTCTTATGGTATTCCAGTAACCCTTACTGGAAGTAGACAGACATCCACTCGTCATGTCCCACATACGAGTTATCAGGATGAGCACATCATATTGTCATGTTGTACATACAAGATGATGAATGCATTTTATTCTTGCCATGTCCATACATGCAAGATAATGGGATGATTACATACATGATAGATCCATATCTATTCTTAGTGTTATGATTCTTCATAAGAATTGGACACTTGGCCCTTGGGATACTAACTCCATGTAACATGGACAAGTTTTCTCCCACTGAATCTGTGCGTACTGAACCCTTCAGTACAGATTGCCAATGTATGCTTTCTCTTTTCAGGTCAAGAGGTTTTCGAGAACTATCTCTATAGATCTCTATTCCTATCACATAGGAAACTTCTCTATCTTCCTTAAAGATAATTTCCACTTTTGGATTTCCATTCTATAACAATTCAATTTCACATCAACATGTGGAATGTGAACACGCTCCCACTAAATCACAGATCCCTTCTTTATCTTTGACATATCAGTCAAACCTTTTGACTATATTATCAAAGTAAAGATCCAATTCTGAGTTGCTTGTACTCAATCAATCACATTGATTAGTCCATTGTAACTTATAGACTTCATTTGCATTAGTGGATTCATAAAACTTATAGGTTGTGTCACATACACATCCTTGTTTTATTCCTCATAGGAATGCGGTTTTAGTATCCATGTGCCAAATGTCTTAGTCATTAAGTTGCAATCAACAAGCATCATCCTTCTCAAAATGTTATCCATGTGTCTTAACACCTAAGACTCATTTACACTTATGGATTTCATCCAATGAGTGCTACCATCAAGGTCATACCTTATGGTTGACATGGATGTCATTTAGGATGTAATGGTCATAAACCATAATTCAGAATTCGATTCCTCATATTCATCTAGATAGTTGACTCATCACACGAACAACTTATCACATAGATAATTGAGGTGTATCTGTTAAAGATATAAGAATTCACAACCCTTGTGATTCTTAATTTCTTTTATTAGTGTGGGGTATTCATTTATTAAGAAGAATTCAGTTATTTGATAATCATTCTCTAACTCCTTAGAGTATGATTCCTTCTTGATTTAGACATCACCATGCCTTAATCATGAGTTCACTATGATACACTATCATAATCACTCAAAAGGATCTCAAACATTTGGTCCAAGTATTTCATTCATTGATCTCATCAAGAATTAACACTTTACCAAATTTGCACTTCATTTATGATAATCTTGAACACTTCAAGATATTCATATTGGTATTTCTCTAAACACCATTTGAAGTATTAGCATTTACTCCAATAGGTATGTAAATACATCACATGTATTATACCTAATTGGATGATCATTCTCCCACTACCATTAGTGAAGATTGATTAATTATGTACAAGAGATTCATGACTCTTACTGGTTCTCTAACCAAAAGAGTCTAGATTTATCCATCATATGAAAACTAGAAATGAATTTCTCATGATTGATGCTAATTTGATTGTTTGAGTTATCAATAACCTTAGGTATCATTTTATCTTATGCATACCATGTATCACAAGATAAACAAGGCATTTCCACAAAGATCATATCTTTAAGATTGAAACATCAACTTTATTAATTGCCATCATTGTCATACAATATGCAAAAATAAAGTGTTTCTATCTATTGGCAATATATGAAATAGCAGTTTTCAACTCTATTTTGTGCCCTTTAGGCTGAAATAAACTGAAAGGTACTCCTATCTATGGCAGCAACACTTGCTCCAATGATGGGTACTTCTTTCCTGGTCCTTTCACAAAGGCCATCACTTCTTTGTGGATCTTGCATATCATATATGATAGATCCATATCTTGGTATCATATACCTCAGATAAAGAAGCGGTTCATTTCATGATACCTTAGGTGGAGATCTCTATCCCCTCCTTCATCTTCTTTGTTCTTCCAGATATGGAGGGTACTTCCCTCATACACCCTTTCCCATGTGCCTTTGAGGCTGAAGACGGCTTGGGTTGCTGGCTAGCATCATAACACTTCTTAGCTTTGCCCTTGCCCTTACCCTTAAGACTTACCCTTCATTGATCATATCAAATATTAGGGTTTATCTTTCTTCATAATTGCCTCTACTGTCCTCAACATGTCCAACAACTTTGTCAACATTTGTCAAAGTTTTCCATGTCATATTTCATCATGAACTGTATGATTCTCGCAACATTTGCAGTATCATACCAATAACCAACTCTTGGCTCAGAGGAAAGCCATCTTAGTCAGGTTTTCCACATTCCCAATCACATTGAATGTGTGAATACCTTAACGGATCTCCTTCTGTCATGACACACTAGGACAGTGTCTTGGAGACATCATATGTCTCATGTTGTCTCTGCAACTCATAGTTCAGAGAACACAACATCAAGCACTCCTCATCAATGTCTTCCTCGGTATGCTTCCATAAGCATACTTTCAGCCATTGATGTGGTGGGCTTGAGTTTATCTAGTTCTGGTATAATTAGGACTTAGAGCTTTCGCTCTTTGAGAACACTTCTCATCATCCTAACTAGTCGTGGAATTATTCCCATTTAATTTTTTGGTCTCAAAGACCGATCGCAAATAAAGTGATTTGTTGATTAACCATTTATTTTAACAAAAGGAAATATATGCAATTTTAGTCCAAAACTCTTTTTGACTTGTTTGATTGATTTGAAAGTTTGACAATATAATTAGGCCTTTAATTAATTATCTCTCCCACTATTTTACTTCAAATTGATAGCCCTCACCATCAATTCGGAAGATTGCAGCGTACAACCTTCTAGTGGGCAAGATCCTGAAATCCTCCAAGTCATGAGTCAGCTAGGGTTGATCCCCCACAACTTAGATCTCTCAGGTAGGCAACTCTTACCAATTGCATCATATGCAACTCTTGATAATATGTCATATACAACTCTTTGCAATGATCATCTCCATGCCTCAAGGTACTAGATCCCATCTAGATCACCTTGTTAAGTCTGACCCAAAGTAAACATGATGAATATGCACCCTGCTAGGGCAGACCCACACATTCATCCTTCACGCTTCCACGAGATAGACGGTGCACCACGCTAGGGCATGCCCACACTTGGTCGATCAAGCTTTTAATGTGTGTCACATTTGGAAGGCATCTAAAACTTAATATTTTAATGAGGGATTTGGTTTTTATATACATATACATATCCAATCACGACAATACATAGTACATATCATATACATGCTACATCCCACAGAAAACATGCATAAATGATAAAAAGCGATGATTATGGCCATCCTAATGTGATTCCTCGAGCCAAGATGAATCACGGTCATCTAGGTCAACATCACATGCAACCTGTACAAGATGAACATCTGTGCCTTGCCATCCGAGTTGATCAACTCATCACATGAATGATCTGTACTCTCCATCCGGTCGTCTGGGTGCCACCAGCCGATCGGTTGGCTCCTCCAACCGGTCGGTTTGCCTGGACGTCGTGCATCTCGTCATGTCTGCCACCCGGTCGTCTCTCTCCTCGATCGGTCATCAACCGATCGGTTCACTCCTTGAACTGACCGTCTGGAACGTCAACCGATCGGTTCACGCCTTAAACCGATCATTTCAGCTGTCGTCTTGATGTCCGCCGGTCTTCGACATAATAGGAAATAAAATATATCCTAATATTACATTGCATAAAAGGGAAACCCTGAGTTACATTCGGGGGGAGCAAAGGAAGGAAGGAATCTCGAATTATTTCGAGTTACATCAGGAATAAGAGAGGGAAGATCGGTGCGCAGACCGAGATGCAAGCAACCACACACAACCAATCACAGATAGGGTTTATTGGCCATAACCACACTATACATTCACCACAAAAATCGTTTAAGGGCGACGCGTATCGAGTGCATTAATAATACATATCATATATGTAAATTGGGATTTGTGGATTTAGGATTGGATATGCATAAAGCCAATATTATGCGCATCGTATGCAATAAATAAAGGAGACAAACCAAAATCGATCATATTGATATTCCTAAAATATAGAACAGTTGACGTGGCTCTGATACCAATGTTGGGTTTTAGGGGAGACAGAGAAGGCAGCGGAAACAAAAAAAATTCTCCCCCAAACCCAGAACAAGGAAATGCGTCAACGTCTATATAATAGGAAAGGATGGTTTTTGGAATCATACCTTGTCCCAAGGCTTGCTTGGCGACAATACCTCGCGCCTTGCGCGGTCTTCACCTCTGATCTTGGACGGTGTCTGTGCAGCTCCTGGTCGCACCAGGACTCACAACTCCTCCTCTCACCGGACTGTCGGGATTGATAGTTGTCCTCCTGAGTGGCAGAAACCTCCCGCCTCTGAAGTAGTCCACACAGACCACCTGGAACTCCACACTCCTTGTCCCACAAGGAAGTGGAAGGAGTCACACCCTCCTATTGATGTACTAGTCGCCAACACACTCTCCTGCTGCCAGTTGCAACTGCAGTTGTCCTTCCCTTGCTGCACCTCCCTTTGCGGGAAGCACTTGCTCGGGCTCTCTCTTGGTTACCAAACCTAGAGAGAACGACAACTTTGCAGAGCAACTGGTTGCACTGAGTTGTACTTTGAGAAGCCCCCAATACCCCTATATATATAGGAGGGTCATGGGACAGGGTTCTCCATCCCGGGCAATGCGGGACTAAAAGCAGGAGTAGAAGGGTTCGAGATTTTCCACAAAACAACCAACTCGCAACCTGAACCGATCGGTTCACAAGTGAACCGATTGGTTGGGGACCTGAACCGGTCGGTTGGAACACCAACCGATCGGTTCGGACCCATGAGCCGATCGTTTCACTTATGAACCGGTCGGTTCGTGGTCCTGATCAGTTCTCGATTGACTTTCCTTCTTTTGTTTCTAATTGGTATTGAATACCAATCCTTATTCCAATCAAATTGGGAAAGTGAAACGCAAGGAAAATTCTCACCGACCTGACTTTCCCAACTTGCTCGGTTGCACCAGTTGAACCGATAGTTTCAACACTTGAACCGATTGTTTCACTCTGACCATGAGCCGATCGACTCAACACTTGAGCCGACCGGTTCAACAACCTCAGCCGACCGGTTCAACACTTGAACCGATCGGTTGGGAGTACAGGTTGTGCAGAATCAGTCAAATGCGATTTCAATCAATCCGATACTCCAATCAATATGTCCAACACATTGAACAATATGATATTGAGCTATCAATTGATTGAGTGTTTAATTAAACTACTAAACTCCTTTAGTAATCAATCTAAACATTGTTTGTGGACAAAACTCCTCTTCCAGGTTAAATCCTATGTGTGTGACCCTGCAGGTCCATTTCACGTTGGCAGTTAAAGTTCATAACACTTATGACTTCACAAGTAAAGAGCGGTGCCTAGTCACACATCAGTGCTACCCAAGTGAAAGTAGAAAGTTGGAGAACAACTTTCAATCCTACAATCTGTGAATGGTGTTACAACGAATGTATAATTCCTTTGTCACTGATATCCCGAATGAACTCAAGGCATGGAACAGTTATCCTGTCAACGTTCATTCACTTTCTAGATCTCAGAGAAGATTGAAGGAGATATGTATGACATCAATATCGCATACTAATTCACACATGCGTGTGCACGCCTATCTCAATCCTACTCATCAAGTGGCCTTGGATATCAAACTCCCTCAGGAGGGACAAATCCCATATCTATCACTCACCCCTCAAAAGCCCCATGTGTCAAAGCCACCCAATCATCACCTTTATAACAACCCATGTTTCAGGACTGCGTTTGATGATGTCAAAGTGTGCCCAACGACATGTGTTGAGTGTAGTGATTTCAGGTCAAAGAATCACACTCACCACCATCACTATGAGTACTGACTGTGACTACCATGTCATGGTTCCATGTGTCAAACTCACGGTGGGTCTGTACGGTACACTTGTTCTCTAACAAGTACCTATGTGTTTGGTTTGATATCTCTATATCATGACTAATGAGATTTTGTCATCAACCAACACCACAATCTAGTCTTGTGTGTCATTGTTGTCTATCTGCCTTCCACAATGACATCCGACTAGGGACAAAACAAGAATGTACAAACTCTTAGTATCCGTATGATCTCATTATTCAGGTCCTTAACCTGAAAGCATACGTCATTGAGTACTGTCATTCTCTAGACATTCATTCTGTTCTGTCACTATCTCATATGACTGAACCAGAAAGAATTGGAAGCTTGCCTTTGATGTTTATCAAATCAATCTTAATGTATCCCACCAATCATCTCATGATTGGCTCTCAGGGCATACACACCAACACTCCCTAGTTAATCCTCATCTAGAATGGTATACCGAATCTCATGATGATGATAGGGTGTCTTTGGATTCATACCAAGACGATGAAGATGACTTTATCTTAATTTATTGTGACCACATTGAATGCTCACCCCATATTACTTGTAGATGTGTCTTAACATATATGCATTCCTCACCTACTTTGTCCAGCTACACTTCACAACTACTCCCAACGGCCATACCTAAGAACTCCACCACTAGCCTCTTGTTGACACCATCACCATTTTTATTCTAACCATGATGCTCTATTCCAAGATAACTGACCATGCACAAACTTGATATGGTTGGATGATTCTTGTTTTAAGGGGTACCTCTTATGATGACCATATCTATTGAAGAGTCCTATCCACTAATCATGGATTCCCACATAACTCTTCAAATTTAAATATAGGTATTCTCTCAAAGGTGTGTACTCTAGTCCTCACCATTTGTATCCTTCCCTTTCCTCTAGCTCTTTAATTTTTAGACCCCCATACAACCCATGCACTACTCAAGCTATTTGAACATATCCTTTGATTCACCCTCCTACTAATCCAAAATGTGTGGTTCAAACTAAAAAATTAGACACATTTAATCTCAACACAAGTTAGGGTTTATTTTCATTGTGGTGTTCTTGTCACAAATCCTTTGGTTTCCAAAGAATTGTTTTCTATTTGAAATGTTGATCACATGCTTACCCATTTTTTAAATAACATAAAAGGAAAAAAATTAAAATCTAAATCAAGATCCTATCCATCACACAAACCCTATCTCAATCTTAGCCAAACTGGCAAATCATCTTTCTTTATGCAATGTTTTTTAAAGAAACACCTTACCTTGACATTTTACAAAACCCCATTACAATATCCATTGACTTGACAAAGAACTTATCCTATAACATTGGATGTCTTGCACACACTCTAACCTCAATTTCCCCCACCCTCTAGTGAACACATATACTATATATGTCTTATACCATACCACCCATGACAAGTACCACTCCTTATACGCCTCTAAACTCTCCAAAAGTAACAACTCCCAAAAAATAAATAGTAAGAATACACATGATATCCCCTTCAATCCCCCTTGTCGCACCAAATAGGAACTACCCTCAAACCCTTATCATCATTGTAATGCATCTTCTATACCCTTTCAAAGAAAGCTTTAGAAAATATACAACCACCTCTCTCCAACTACAAATCACTCCTATGATTTTTTGCAATCTAATGCTCCATCCTCTCTTCCTCTCTTTGACCACTCCCTCAACTTGGACCATATACCTTATAATACCATTTACGTCAACACGAACCTCCCAAGAACTAAATCCTACATAAAACATGACATAGAACATGACTTAAATGTTGATTAGTAATTGTAGGTCTCAGTCTTGCCCACTTCCTTGACTTAGGAGGAATGATTGTGCTTCTAGACATCAATGTTGGTCCTAAAAATCCTTGGTCCCTAACCCCTATGTGACTCAAAGTTTGTCATCCCTTCTTCAACACATTGAGCTAGCCAAACCAAAACTGATTTCAAACTATGTACCATTGTTATTCTCAACTATGATAAAGTGAGGAAGGTTTTAGGCTATTTCTTCTTCATCGAGTTCAACTCTATTGGAGTGATGACTAAAATTCTATGCACATGTATTTCTCAAGGAGATATTGCTGCCCCTTAATGCACCATATACAACCTCATCTTCTCCAGACTCCTAGATCTCCTTTGGACCTATCAATTTTTCAAAACACAAAAGTAGCACACAAATAGGATGCCTTCCTTGTGGATGTCCCTATGGTTTTAATTCCATATATACGTTTGGCATGCAAAAAATATCCCTTATCGGCTCAGAAACTTTACATGGTTTCACTCTTTAACATCATTTTAAGTAATTCATATTATCCTCACCGTATCTGGACTCAATGTCCTGTTTAAGTAAATCTTTTTTTCTTAGTAACCATCTTCATACTCCCCTTTGGAAATTCATCTCGGGAACATGTATATAATTGAATGCATCAAACCACCATCTACTCCCCATCATCCCCAAGAAAAGAAAAACTGTTTTGACATCTTCGGCATCCACAAAGATAAGTATTTCACTAGTATACCACTCTAAGTCAAAACCTAACCCATCTTTCTATGGCCATACACACTTGTGTGTATGGATCTATGGCCCTCTTTAAATATTGCTTGGCTATATCAAATTCCTAAAATTTGTCTGATAACTCCATCTCCTCCTCTACAACCTTTGCTACTTCACTGTCATCAAACAATCCATCCCTCACTTGTCAAAGAGCATGTTGCATGCATCAAAAGCTTCCTAAAGTTTATATCCACAACCATCTCAGGTGCATCTCAAAATGCATCAAATGACATGATTGTGGACTCACTATCTTACCTCCTATAGTTTTTTCTACTATCGATCTTCTATTTCCATGTATTCTAATAGTATGATTGACCGTCCTATCCCCTAATATACTTATAGTAAACACCTGAATCAGTACACAAACAATATCACCAAACAAACTCCTCCTTGACTTATTGTCAACAATACTTTTTTCCTCCACAAACATATTCTCCTTCAATTCCTTGCACGCACTTTACATAATCCTCTTAAGTTGATCCCAAATACAATAAACTTATATAGCCTAACCTTGAGGATTGTCCAACTTTTTGCATTTGCCAATGTTTGTTTTTCTCAAATTAGGATGGAAAAAAAATATTTCATGACAGTAATTTACTATGATCTTATTGTTGGGAAATACGAGAACAAAGTATAGCAGAGAAAACAAAAAATTTATCTGTCTGTATTCCCATAATAGCAAGAGCACATCAACTACTATGAAATAGGAAGGATGGTTTAATGAGTTATACATGATCTTGGAGAAAGTCCAGCGACAAAAACTCACTTCAATGCAACTATCTACTAGTTGCTCTTGGACAGTGGTTGTGTAGATCCTGGTCTTCACCACAGACAGTGAAAATGATAGCTTCTGCATCGACTCATGTGGTCTGGCCATGGACTACAAGCTGACTTTGCTCTCCTAGAAGCAGCCAAAGGATTCCTTCCTCTAGAGTAGTCCACACAGACCAACTAGAACTCATATTGTTCAACTAGAACATACATGAAGGAGTTATTCTTCCCATTGGCATACTAGTCACCAACTTGCTCTCCCACAACAACGATCCTCAGTTGTTCTCTCCCGTCGCTATCCCTCCCTTGTTGGGTAGGACTTGCTTGGGATCTCTTGGTTACTACAACCAGATAGGACAAATGTTTTTAGAGCAATTGATTCTTTGTTGTATTGTTGTGTTTTGGGAATCCCCCAATACCCCTTTATTTGTAGGCGGGGCTAGGGCCAGGGTTCCCATTTTGTTTGGGATGTGTGTAGGAGTGGAAGGTACATGAAGATCTTAAATTTTCACAACATGCAAAACACAATATGGTTGTCTGGTGACCCAAACAGTCATCTGGTCACACAAGATAGCCATCTCACACTACCAAATGGTCACCTGACAGTTTCCCAATCACACATGAAATTGACAATTCGATTCCAATTAATTCTAAACATGATTTCCTTGCACCACAAGTATTTTGCAATCATAATGAGTTTGGGAAACATATAGAACATTCATTTGAATCCAACTGATCTGTATCACTCACCCAGATAGCCATCTGGTTAGTTGAGATGAGTCTGTCAGTTGATCAGAATGAACTGGTTAGCTCACACCTTAGTTTGGGAAAAACATAGCCAATTCAATTTCTAATCAACCCTACTTTCCAAAACAGCCATATCAACACTTGAGATGCTTACTTGGCTGCCCAAACTACTGTATCACCCTATGACATGGTCATTTGGCAGCTCAGTCAATCAATCTATTATGTGAATTGAGTACCTAAACACTTTAGTAATCAATCCAATCATCATTCAAGATCAAACTCCTCTTCTAGATGAGTTCCTTTGTGTGTGATCCTATAGGTCCCATATCACATTGGATGTGAATGTCCATAACTAACTTAGGACATCACAAGCAAAGAGTGGTGCCTAGTCACACATCAGTGCTACCCAAGTTAATGGAAAGTTGGAGAACAACTTCAATCTATGATCTGTGTAAGGTGTTCTAGTGATTGTATAATTTCTTTATCACTGATATCCAGGATGAACTCGAGGAATGGAACTGCCATCCTCTCACCATTCAATCCATGTTCCTTGAATCAAGAGTATAGTTCCTTTCCTTTCAAAGCTTTATCTTTCATGCAATGTATGGAACTATGGTTTTACATGGTAATGAGAATATATCAATGCTTTATGTTAAAAATATGAAAATTCCTAAGGTGGGTAGCCTAGAAAAATTTTGAGGATGAAATTTTATTAAGGTGGGTAGTAATGTAACATCCCTAATTTTAAGAGTAAAATAAAACATTTTATGTAGTTTTCTTTAAATAATATTTTGTTAAGAGTCTTAATGCAATTTGTCCATTTCTAGGATTTTAATACAAAGAGAAATAAGAAAGGGCTCCAAATAAGTTTCTTTTATATTAATGTGTTGCAAATAAGTGTAATAATGATAATATGTCTTTCCATTTTCTTTTATTAAATAAATATAAAAGCAAGGGAAGAGAAAGAGAAAGAGGAAGAATAAAGAAATTCGAAATTTAAACCACTTGGACAACAAGTATGCCTTTCCTTTTTATATATTTCAAAATAAAACCTCTAATGTTCATTTTCTCTCTTTCCTCCAAATAAAGTACACAAGAAGGCAATAAAGAGGTGTGAAATGATTTTGAAAGAGGCAATTATTGTTTATCTCATAATTTGGAGCAAGAACTCACCAAGGAAACATTTATATTAATTATTTAATTAGTTTGTACACTTAAATTAAGATAAGGAACTCAAATAGAAAACGTGGACCAAACGTTGAGAAAACCTAAATCTAATTGGCTAGAAATATTCTAGACCCTTTAATTAGTCAATGGTCCAAATTTGGACTCATTTGGAGTTTGTTTGACCCCCCTAATGAAATAAATAGGGTTCCATATGATTTTAATAGAAAATTGATTACAAATTTCATTAATGGAACCGATTTGCCTAAAGTCTGGGTTTTTATTGTTGTCACACGTTACCTTCATTCACACACACATGCCAGCCATCGATCCACGATCTAACGACAACCGCCTCATCTTCTACCTCCGTAGTATCCGCGGGTCAGGGCCGTTTCATAGGTCATTTCTCACCGATCCTGTTCTCTCTCATCTCACAACGGTTTCACAAAGTTCCTTCACCAACGCCTTCACCTCGCTTTCCCAGACCCAACGAGCCTTCACTCCCCTTCTCTCTCACACTATAGATAAAATGCCCATTAGGGCTTGGACTGTCCTCTCCGCCGAAAAATGTAGCCGCCTACATACTCCCTCTCCTCCTCACCTCAGGGTCTCAAGAGCACTATTGAGCCCTGCACGGACCTCCTCCACCTTCAATTTTTCTACCCGCAACCCGTAACTCCCCGACCTACTCATCCTCCCTCTCCGGTGACCTCGGGTTCGCCCGACCTCCTCGGTCCACCTCGGCTCAATAGAAGGTGCGGTGAGCATCCTTGACCTCCGTACTTTGTCTTTGTTTTGTCGTTTTGGCTCAGGTTGTCCCCAAACACTGTGTCCTATAGAGTTCAGTGGAAGTGTTCACCGGAGCTCGTCGTCTCGGCCTTGCGGTGCATCTCCAGCCTTGGTTCTTCCTCACCTGGGTTCGTGAGATAGTAGGAAGCGTTTTTCCACCCTCGTCTCCTCATCCTACCGATCAGAACTCTGGGTTCCATAACCCCGCTTGACTCCCCTATTTTCTGCTTGTTCTTGGTATGCAATGGTGCTCCACCAGTAGCTTCTCCTCAAATGGATTCTTCCTCTTTCTGCCTTTACCTCACAGTGAGCTTCGACCCATTTTCGATAGTTGTTCGCGATGCCTGCCCAAGATCTGGCCCCCAGTAGGGCCTGTGCCATGGCGACACACCTGGTTTGGGTTGTCGACCACTACAAGGGCCACACCTTGGCTCCCTGAGACCGGAGGCGCCTGGGGAGCATGTTTTTGGCCTTGGTTTTCTCCGATGAGTCGCCGTTCGGGATCTGGGGTCACGAGATTGGAGACTCCATGGTTGTGTTCTTCGCAGCCTCTCGCAAGAACAATCCACTTGGGGTTTTGACCGCCCTACCCCTCGTGTCACGCTAGAGTCAGAAAATGCCCCTAAGGGCATATGAGTCTTTGCACAATTTTTTTTGGTCCTTTGCCCGTTAATCCACATGGGCAGGACCGTGCCTATGTGGAGGGCTCTCTTTGGCCCATGTGTCTTTTTTGCAAATTCCGATTGGTCTATTTTCATTAATTCGTAGTAAATCGCTCGATGCTCAGAAAAATGAGCAAAAATATGTTTTGGAAATGATTTTTCATGAGGAATCTGAATATGTGGTTTTTTGAGTCTGATTTTGAATCGGTAAACCTTGATTTTTGTAGAAGTGAATCTAGGGATTAAGAATTTGAATAAAATATATTTTGATGTGACATATCTTATGAATAGGATAATTAGGGTTCCTCTGACCCAGGACGTGATTAGGGTTATATGCAACCTAGGAAGAGAGAGAATTCACTCTCCAAGTGAAAACATAAGTGGTCCATGCAATTGAACATAGTTAAATTGCTTGATTTAATTATGCATATATGAAGTTTACAATGAATGTCATGTTTATGTTATTAACTGTTCCTAATTTTAAATTCAGTAAGATTAATATTTTTTTGAGTTGATTATGATGTGTGATACCACCTTCATGAACCATAATGATAATTGTTACCAATAAAGTTTAAAGTAGAGATAAGAGCATTAAGAGAAAGAGAATGATAAAAACGAAGCTTATATAAGTACCTCGTAAGAGAAGATGCACTTCGGTGCATAAGAGAAGAGGCACCTCGGTGCAACCTAAGAGGCACTTAGGTGCATAAGAGAAGAGGCACATTTGTGCAACCCAAGGTTACTTATATATGTTAAGATAAAAGAAATTGATCTAAAAGAAAATGCATGACTTTTCAATATTCAATGTTTAATGTTAATGCTTATTTTCAGTTTTCAAGTTTTCTATATTATAACATGTTCAATCCACTTACCATTTTTTTGATGCATGGTTGGGGGCGTGATGCCCACAGGTTGGAAGCTAGCTAAGGAGGGAAGTCCACCTAAGAAGGAAACCCTAGCTCAAGGACCTGCAAGGAGAAGGGCTTTGGTGGGGTGCCAACCATACCTAGTTTATAGACCTTTTTCCTTTTACCATGTTTATGTACATGTAACTTTTGTTAAAGTTTGAGGATGAGAAATTGTCATATTGATCCTATGATGGTTTATTTAAACTCTATTTTGTGCAATGAATGTCATGGTTGTGATAATCCCTCCCTGAAATGCCTAGTACCCCACATTATGGATAATGTTGGGGATTAGGCTGTGCTTCCGCTGGTTATGTATGTAACCATAGGGAGGGGTGTTACAATAATGGTATCAGAGCCAAAATATGGTTGGACACCAGGCTTTCTCATGATCTCATGTAGTTTATATCTTTTTCACAGTGATGGCTCCTAAGAAGAAAGGTGAGAGCGGAAAGGTAGCCATGGATGGAGATGAAGGTGAATCTGTTAGCATGGGAGAACAACGAGGATCTCCACATCATGAAACCCCCATGGTTCCCTTTGATGTCCTTGTTAGAGCACTAGCCACTGCCATGGGAAGAGGAGAAGGACAAATGGACAACCCTAGGGTCAACCCCGAGCCTTCCCTAGTCGACTTTTTGAAGATCAAGCCTGACTCCTTTGCTGGGGAAGAAGAGGTGGATGTGGTGGGAAAGGCTGAGAGCTGGATGCAGCACGTGGAACATTGATTCCATGACTTAGACTGCCCCAACCACTCCAGGGTCCGTTTTGGGACGCATATGCTGAAGGGTGCTGCTAGGACTTGGTGGGAGAACCTACTAGGTTCTCGTGAAGCTGATGCTTCTCCATTCACATGGGATGATTTTTCTGAAGCCTTCAAAAACCACTATATATCTAAGGCCATGATCGAGAAGAAGGAGGAAGAATTTCGAAACCTACGTGAACATGGTGACATGACGGTCACCCAATATGCGATGAAGTTCTGAATCCTACAGAAGTACGACTATGACTATGATGAAAGTCGCAAGACCAAGAAGTTCATTCGAGGTCTCAAGCCAGACCTTAGCTTTGCCTTGGTAGGATGTGGGAACCGCACACTCCAGAGTGCCCTAGATGCTTCCCTAGAGTTAGAGGATCATCCAGGAAGAGCTTGGAAGAAGGAGAGCATCACAACAACCACAACTCCAATCACCACAACGATAAGAAAAGGAAGGCGCCGACTGAAGCTGTTCCAAACTAGCATGCAAACCAGGATGGGAAGACCCAATGTGCTAAGTGTTCCAAATATCACCTAGGTGAATGTAGGTTTGGAACAGGTGTTTGCTATGCTTGTGGCGAGATAGGCCACATTAGACCTAACTGCCTCAAATTTCAAAAGAAGGAGCCTAATGTCAACCAAGAACCTAAGGAAAAGAGACATGCTAGAGTCTTTGCTGTGGTAGATGATAGTGAAGATGATAAGACCGAGTAGAGTCTAGTAGTATAGTTCCTTTCCTTTCAAAGCTTTATCTTTCATGCAATGTATGGAACTATGGTTTTACATGGTAATGAGAATATATCAATGCTTTATGTTAAAAATATGAAAATTCCTAAGGTGGGTAGCCTAGCAAAATTTTGAGGACGAAATTTTATTAAGGTGGGTAGTAATGTAACATCCCTAATTTTAAGAGTAAAATAAAACATTTTATGTAGTTTTCTTTAAACAATATTTTGTTAAGAGTCTTAATGCAATTTTTCCATTTCTAGGATTTTAATACAAAGAGAAATAAGAAAGGGCTCCAAATAAGTTTCTTTTTTATTAATGTGTTGCAAATAAGTGTAATAATGATAATATGTCTTTCCCTTTTCTTTTATTAAATAAATATAAAAGCAAGGGAAGAGAAAGAAAAAGAGGAAGAATAAAGAAATTCGAAATTTAAACCACTTGGACAACAAGTATGCCTTTCCTTTTTATATATTTCAAAATAAAACCTCTAATGTTCATTTTCTCTCTGTCCTCCAAATAAAGTACACAAGAAGGCAATAAAGAGGTGTGAAATGATTTTGAAAGAGGCAATTATTGTTTATCTCATAATTTGGAGCAAGAACTCACCAAGGAAACCTTTATATTAATTATTTAATTAGTTTGTACACTTAAATTAAGTTAAGGAACACAAATAGAAAACGTGCACCAAACGTTGAGAAAACCTAAATATAATTGGCTAGGAATATTCTAGACCCTTTAATTAGTCAATGGTTCAAATTTGGACTCATTTGGAGTTTGTTTGACCCCCCTAATGAAATAAATAGGGTTCCATATGATTTTAATAAATATTGATTACAAATTTCATTAATGGAACCGATTTGGCTAAAGTCTGGGATTTTATTGCTGTCACACGTTACCTTCATTCACGCACACACGCCAGCCATCGATCCACGATCTAATGACAACCGCCTCATCATCAACCTTCGTAGTATCCGTGGGTCAGGGTCGTTTCACAGGTCATTTCTCACCGATCCCGTTCTCTCTCATCTCATGACGGTTTCCCAAAGTTCCTTCGCCAACGCCTTCACCTCACTTTCCCAGACCCAATGAGCCTTCACTCCCCTTCTCTCTCACACTATAGATAAAACACCCATTAGGGCTTGGACTGTCCTCTCCGTCGAAAAACGCAGCTGCCTACATACTCCCTCTCCTCCTCACCTCAGGGTCTCAAGAGCACTATTGAGCCCTGCACGGACCTCCTCCACCTTCAATTTCTCTACCCGCAACCCGTAACTCCCCGACCTACTCCTCCTCCCTCTCCGGTGACTCCAGCTTTGCCCGACCTCCTCGGTCCACCTCGGCTCAATAGAAGGTGCGGTGAGCATCCTTGACCTCCGTACTTTGTCTTCGTTTTGTCATTTTGGCTCAGGTTGTCCCCAAACACTGTGTCCTATAGAGCTCGGTGGAAGTGCTCACCGGAGCACATCGTCTCGGCCTTGCGGTGCATCTCAAGCCTTGGTTCTTCATCACCTGGGTTCGTGAGATAGTAGGAAGCATTTTTCCACCCTCGTCTCCTCATCCTACTGATCAGAACTCTGGGTTCCATAACCCCTCTTGACTCCCCTATTTTCTACTTTTTCTTGGTACGCAATGGTGCTCCACCAGTAGCTTCTCCTCAAATGGATTCTTCTACTTTTTGCCTTGACCTCACAGTGAGCTTCGACCCATTTTCGATAGTTGTTCGCAATGCCTGCCCAAGATCCGGCCCCCAGTAGGGCCTGTGCCATGGCGACACACCTAGTTTGGGTTGTCGACCACTGCAAGGGCCACACCTTGGCTCGCTGAGATCGGAGGCTCGTGGGGAGCATGTTTTTGGCCTTGGTTTTCTCCGATGAGTCGCCGTTCGGGATCTGGGGTCACGAGATCGGAGACTCCATGGTTTTGTTCTTCGCAGCCTCTTGCAAGAACAATCCACTTGGGGTTTTGACCGCCCTACCCCCCGTGTCATGCTAGAGTCAACAAATGCCCCTAAGGGCATATGAGTCTTTGCACACTTTTTTTGAGTCCTTTTCCCGTTAATCCACCTGGGCGGGACCGCGCCTATGTGGAGGGCTCTCTTTGGCCCATGTGGCTTTTTCCTAAATTCTGATTGGTCTATTTTCATTAATTTGTAGTAAATCGCTCGATGCTCAGAAAAATGAGCAAAAATATATTTTGGAAATCGTTTTTCACGAGGAATCTGAATATGTGGTTTTTAGAGTCTGATTTTTAATCTCCAAACCATGATTTTTTTAGAAGTGAATCTAGGGCTTAAGAATTTGAATAAAATATATTTTGATGTGACATATCTTATGAACATGATAATTAGGGTTCCTCTGACCTAGGACGTGATTAGGGTTTTATCCAACCTAGGAAGAGAGAGAATTCACTCTCCAAGTGAAAAAGTAAGTGGTCCATGCAATTGAACATAGTTAAATTGCTTGATTTAATTATGCATATATGAAGTTTACAATGAATGTCATGTTTATGTTATTCACTGTTCCTAATTTAAATTCAGTAAGATTAATATATTTTGAGTTGATTATGATGTATGATACCACCTTCATGAACCATAATGATAATTGTTACCAATAAAGTTTAAAGTAGAGATAAGAGCATTAAGAGAAAGAGAATGATAAAAACGAAGCTTATATAAGTACCTCGTAAGAGAAGAGGCACTTCGGTGCATAAGAGAAGAGGCACCTCGGTGCAACCTAAGAGGCACTTAGGTGCATAAGAGAAAAGGCACATTTGTTCAACCCGAGGTTACTTATATAGGTTAAGATAAAAGAAATTGATCTAAAAGAAAATGCATGACTTTTCAATATTCAATGTTTAATGTTAATGCTTATTTTCAGTTTTAAAGTTTTCTATATTATAACATGTTCAATCCATGTACCATTTGTTTGATGCATGGTTGGGGGCATGATGCCCATAGGTTGGAAGCTAGCTAAGGAGGGAAATCCACCTAAGAAGGAAACCCTAGCTCAAGGACCTGCAAGGAGAAGGGCTTTGGTGGGGTGCCAACCATACCTAGTTTATAGACCTTTTTCCTTTTACCATGATTATGTACATGTAACTTTTGTTAAAGTTTGAGGATGAGAAATTGTCATCTTGATCCTGTGATGGTTTATTTAAACTCTATTTTGTGCAATGAATGTCATGGTTGTGATAATCCCTCCCTGAAATGCCAAGTACCCCACATTATGGATAATGTTGGGGATTAGGCTGTGCTTCCCCTGGTTATGTATGTAACCATAGGGAGGGGTGTTACACCATGTAAATCATCAAATGATTGGATCTCTAGACATACCTTACCAACAGACTCCCACTTGCACTCAGAGACAATCACCCATGAATCTCATTCCTAGTGATCCAAATATGTCCACCATGTTTCCACTACGTAAGTGCTTAATCCAGTGGGTAGCAACATTTTGCTATTAGTCATTTTATGGCATGTTTTTATCTCTTAGCGCTGAGATGAAACTGTCATAATATGGTATATCATATTCCATGCCTAACAAGTAGCTCCATTGTTGTCATCAATATCACCAATGAGTAATCAATGATTGGAACATCTATAACTTCATCATATGAACTTCTAAATCCATATAGTTTCACTCTCTAAGTATACTGGGATTCTATTGTGGAATAGAATTAATGGCTATTACTTCGGAACCCTTCCAACTAACAACATTTCTCCTTTTAAATCAAACATATTTTATTGTGGTCACTTTTTCATTATGGAATCCTGCATCGATGTAACCCTTTATATCCAACTCTTCCTTTTATTGCTGTCCTTATTGACTGGAAATTTATCGTTAAGTACTTCACAAATACTCATGGATGTTTTTAATGACAATCCAGTACCCCTTATTGGAATTTACTATTGTCTCGTCATGTCCAATACATACAAGATTATATGGGATAATAGCATTCATGATAAATCCATTGGTACAACCTATGGCATCTTAATCATGTCATTTCCATTCTTTACAAGAATTGGAAGTTATGGTTCATAGAGACCAATCCATATTCTCTCTCATTGAATCCTTCCTTGTTGAACTTCTTCAACACGGTGCTATTGTATGTGCTCAAACTTCCATTGTGAAATTTTCAAGGATTACCTCATAGGTCTTAATCCTTATCTCATAAGATGTTTGATCTCATCCTTCATTGTTGAAGGTGTTTCTCCATGCTAGCTCTTGACATTCACAATATTGAGGTGTTATTCCTCATCACATGTGTAATATTCATATATGCTCCCACTAAATCTTCTGTAATCACATATTTCATCTTTTATCTTGATTCAACTAAAACTCTTTGACTATCCTATCAGGTCAAAAGATTCCTCCTCTGGGATGCTTGTTTCAATTACAGACCAAACTTTGTAGTTTATAGACTTTATTTGCATTCTTGATGTTATGAAACCTTTTAGGTTGTGTCACATACACATCCTTTGATTTTTTTTTGAAAGATGTATTCCTTTAATGAATCCAATTTTAATCTTCATATAAAGAATATGTTAGTCTATTTTAACTACAACAAGCTCAACTATTGGTAATGGAATTTCTATCATGTTCAACAACTTGAACTGATTTGAAAATTTACTCCACCAATTTGACCTTTTATGTTAGCCATGTAGGTCTTTACCACAAGACCTTACTGTACCCTTTAGGTATTACCCCTTTAGGGGGTGCTATCAAGGCCCTACCTTGTTAGCTTACATGGATCCCATAATGTCCTTGATCCATTACTTAGATCATGGTTCTCAATAGCTTCTAGTTGACTAGTTGGCTCATCCATTTATGACCAACCTATCTAAATCATTGGATTCACAATCCTCCAATCTTAGATGTGTTCTACTAGAACTATTTTATTCTGTGTTATATGACAAACTCGAGATTCCACAACAACTTGTGATTCTCTTAGTTTTTATTGTACCTCTTTGTTGACCTCGAATATTTTGAGTTATACTTTTGCTCCCACTAATTGTTTTGGAACTCAATTATCCTCTCAACAAAACAATTTTATTATTGGATTGGGATTAATAGTAACATTCAACAGTTATGGTTTGTGGCCAAAACTTTTTGAGAAACTACTTTCTCAGTGTAGGTTTCAATCCTTTAGACTTCTTGGGACATTCCCAAATCATATCATGTATGATGTCTTATAAACCATTCAGATGGTACATTATTTAGTGATATGTATATATTTGTGAGGATGAGAATGTTACATTAATTGATAATCATATCATGACTCATCATGGTATAATTCCTTCATTATGACACATCATTATGTTCAAATGGATTTGACTTGTGATAAATTATCACAGTTCCTTCCTGGAGGTTCTCAAGACATTGATGCAAATTGTTTCAATATTTGATCTCATCAAAGTTTCTTAATACTTTCATCAAAGTCATACTTCATTTATAGTATCCTTGAATGTTTCAAGAGATTTCCATTTTACTGAGTACATATCATCATATTACCAGTTAACAAATATGAGGTATAAGTAAGTATCTATAACATTCATTTTGTAAGATCATCATGCATCACATGTATGGGGTCTAATGGAAATCTTATCCTCCCACTACATCTAGTGAAGGATGTCATGTCACATTGTGCATAAATAAGGCTTTGCATTTTTCCTTAGGTTTGATAACCAAGGGAATCTAGATTAACATCAATATGTATTCTAGGCATGCATTTCTTATATGTACGTCCAAGGTGACTATTGCTAATGATAGTCTTGAGTCATAAATTATAATCCTTTGGTATTAACATTATAAACATTTATCTTAAAATCCTTCATATAAAGACCATTTAGATCTTTGGGCATCGCCATGCAAGATCATATCTTTTGAAACATAATCACTAATATCTTACTTTATTGATATATCATCCTTTTCATATAAGATTCTTACAATAAATGTTTCTATTTGATGGCATAATGAAATAGCAGTTCTATTAACTCTATTACATGCCCATTGGTCTAACATAAATTTAAATGTAGTAAAGCTTTTGCAACTCTTGCTCCTCCCTATCCACCTTTGTCCTCCTTAAGAGATTTTACTTCTTGTCAAGTCCTGCACATCAAACGTCAGATCTCTATTTGGTATCACATACCAAATGAAGAAGTAATCAAATTTATCTTATAATGTTAATACCTGAAGTGTAGGCCTCAACGCCTTCCTTCTTCTTCTTCTTTAATTCCTCTAACCAGAGTGGGCAATTTCTTTTCTAATGTCCAGTCTAGTAACAATGGTGACAATCACCTCTTATTTTCTTCACTCCACCCTTTTCTTTGAGATCTGAATATTTGGGCTTCATGCCAACTTTAGAACGTTTCTTAGCTTTGCCTTTGCCTTCCAACTTCCCCTTTGTCTTGTTGATCATCATCACAAACTTGGGCTTTTCTTTTTTCATTTGTGTCTCAAATGTTCTCAAAATGACCAACAACTCTGTCAACAGCTTGTCAAACTCGTTCATGTTGTAGCTCATGACAAAATGACTATATCATTTTGGAAGAAACTGTAGAACCATGTCACTGGTCAAATCTTAACCCATGGGGAATCCCAGTCTAGCTATGTTCACCGCATACCCATTCAACTTGAGTACATGAGGACCTATACACGAGGACCTATTGTGTCACCTTCTGCCATGTTACATTTGAACAATGCCTTGGAGACATTGTATCTCTCTTATCTTTCTTGATCTTGGAACATGTTATTGAGATGTGTGACCATCTCAATCATATCCATGTTCGCATGCTTCCTCTACAACTCATGGTTCATGGAGCATAGCATCAGACACTTGATATCCATGACTTCTTCAGTATGCTTCTTATAAGCATCCATGTCAACCCTTGGTGCATTTTGAGGTGGTTCCTATGGTTCTGGCATCTCTAGGACATAGAATTTACGCTCTTATGTGAGAAAAATTCTCAACATTCTAAATTAGTCCTAGAAGTTGTACTTGGTTAGTTTTTCCTTCTAAAGGACCAATCACAAAGAAAAGTGATTGTTGTTCGTAGCCATTTAATTCTACAAAATAATTTTCCATTTTATCAAAACTTAATTTTGATTTGATTTTATTTGATTAGAATTTGGGTGATAATAATTAGGTCTTAAATTCATTATAGTTCTCATTATTTTGATCAAATTGACAACTGTCAAGTATCAATTTGGAAAACTACAACGAACAATTTTTTAATGAGCCAAGATCCATGTTTCATCAAATCATGAGTCAGCTTTTGCTAATCGCCCACAACTTGACTATTTAGGTAGACAATCATGCCAATTGCATCATATTTAAATCGTGGATACACCATTTGAGAACCTCCTTGTCATAATCATTTGCATGCTTCAGGGCTTAGACTCTCTAAGAGTCATAAGTTAAGCCTGACCCAATAGACAATATGATAATAAAGCACCCCATTTTAGCAAAACCTACATTAACACCATCACACTTGCACGAGGTAGATGGTGCACCAAGATTTAGTGTAACCTACACTTAGTCGAACATGCTTTTCATGTGTATCACTATTGGAAATCATCTTAGACTTAATATATTTTATTTGTGGGATTTTATATATATCATATATATACATATACTGTGTCCGATCACTACATATATAGTATGTATCATATACATGCTATATCCCACAATGTAAACATACAGTATAAAACAAAAAAGTGATGGTTATGGCCATATCTACTTGTTACTCATTGTAGCCAAAAGTAATTACTACCACCTAGGTCAATCATCACATATTATGTAAGAAGCTGCTATATATTAGTGCTTGCCAATCTGGGTAGATCGGTTCAACTACTGAACTGGTCATCTCGCCTCTCAGGCGGTCAGTTGGTCATCACAGATGGTCATATGGCCTCTAGTTCAACTGATGTTTGGACTCCTTACAAATGGTCGGTTGGGTCCACCAGGAAATCATATGGCTCCATCATTTTTCCCTCCATGGTCCTCCAAACGGTCGGCTCATCTCATGAACTAGTCATCTCATTTGGCGATGATCATCTTCCTCTTCATTTCAAGAAAAGAAACTATCCTATTGGTAATAAACTTTTACAAGGTAAAGAGAAACCTCAAGTTACATTCCAGGGGAGCAAAGGTAGGAAAGAATTAACTTTACATTGAGAAGAGGGAGGTAGACACTCGGTACGCAGACTGAGATAAATGTGAATAAAACCAAACCATCCAACCACACATAGATATAGGGTTTTGGCCATAACCACACTAAACATCCACCATAAAAATCACTTATTAGAAGACACATGTAAATTGCATATATATCATATCATATATACATATTTTAGTTTGTGATTATGTGGTCTTTGCACGGATACACATATGAGATGTTTCAAATATTTACATCATTTGAAATAAATAAACAATTAAACTAAAAATCTAATCATACCAATTATCCTAAAACATAATAAATTGATGTGTCTCTGATACCATTGTTGGGAAATAAGAGAATAAAGTATAGCAGAAGAAACAATTTTTTTATCTATCCTTATCCCCATAACAACAAGATTGTGTCAAATAATATGAAATAGGGGGAAAGGTTTAATGTGTTATACCTGGTCCTAGAGAAAGTCCAGTGACAACTATTTTCTTTAATACAACTATCTACAAGTTACTCTTGAATAGTGGTTGTGCATCTCCTGGTCTTCACCAAGGACAACAAACACGACAACTTCTGGAGCGACTCCTGTCGTCTGACCATGAACTGCATGCTTACTTTTCTTTCCTAGCAGTAGCCAAAGGAATCTTTCCTCTAGAGTAGTCCACGCGGACCAACTAGAATTCCTTTCATTTAACTAGAACTGACATGAAGGAGTTGTTCCTCTTGTTGGCATACTAGTCACCAACTTGCTCTCCCACACCAATGATCCTCAGTTGTTCTCTCCCATCGCTATCCCTCCCTTGTCAGGTATGACTTACTTTGACTCTCTTGGTTACCACAACTAGAGAGGTTAAAAATTGTCAGAGCAAATGATTCTCAGTTGTGTTGTTGTGTTCTGGGAAGCCCCTAGTACCCCTCTATTTATAGACGGGGTTAGGGCCAAGTATCCCAGTCTAATCAAGATGTGTGTAGGATTGGAAGGGACTAGAAGATCTTGAATCTTCACAACCTACAAAATATGAGATGGTCGTCTGGTGACCTAGATGGTCGTATGATCACACGAGCCTGTCGTCTCGCACTTCCAAATGGTTATCTAATAGTTTCTCAATCATGCACAAAATTGGCAATTTGATTCTAATTAATGCTAAACATTAATTCTTGCACTACAAGTATTGTGCAATCGAGATGAGTTCTTGAAACTTCCAGAACATTTGTTCAGCCCAAACTAAGTCATCTCGTATAGGCGGGACACTTGTCTCACTGACCCAGGAGGTTGTCTGGTGAGTCGAGTTGAGCCGGTCAGTCCATCAGAATGAACTGATTGGTTCACACCTAAGTTTGGGAAAACATAGCCAATTCAATTTTTGGTCAGCTCTACTTTCCTAACGACTATCTCAACACCTGAGAAGCTCGTATGGCTTCCCAAACAGCTATCTCACCCTATGAGACGATCGTTTGGCAGCGAATTCAACCAATTGGTTACATGAATTGAGTACTTAAACACTTTAGTAATCAATCTAATCATCATTCAAGATCTAAC
Organism: Alisma plantago-aquatica; assembly: GCA_963693085.1. NCBI lineage: Eukaryota > Viridiplantae > Streptophyta > Magnoliopsida > Alismatales > Alismataceae > Alisma > Alisma plantago-aquatica. Next base: position 1,123,457,909 of record OY856412.1, on the reverse strand, counting down.
CCCCTTCTAGATAAGTTCCTTTGTGTGTGACCCTATAAACCCATATCACGTTGTCAATGAATGTCCATAACTAACTTATGACATCAAAAGCAAAGAGTGGTGCCTAGTCACATATCAATGGTACCCAAGTGAATGGAAAGTTGGAGAACAACTTCTACCTACAATCTGTGTAAGGTATTGTAGTGATTGTATAATTCCTCTGTCACTGATATCCAAGATGAACTTGAGGCATGGAATCATCATCCTGTCAATGCTCAATCCATGTTCCTGGAACCAAGAGCAGACTGTCTGACATAATGTGACCTCAATATTCTATATTGATTCACATGTGCATGCACATGTGTTTCTCAGTCTCGCTTATCAAGTGGCCAGGATATCAATCTCCACTGAGAGGAAAAATCCCATATCTATAAATCATGGTCAGTCCCCATTTGTCAAAGTCACCCAATCATCACCGTTATAAAAACCCATGCTTTAGGACTACATTTGATGATCTCAAAGCATATCCAACGACATGTTATGAGTTTAGTGATTTCAGATCTAAGAATCACAATCACCACCTTCACTATGAGAAATGACTATGACCACCAATGATGGTTTTCATGTGTCACTCTCAAAGTGGGTTTGTTTGATACACTGTTCTCTAACATGTATCAGTGTGCTTGGTTTGATATTGCCATATCATGACTAATGAGATTTTGTCATCAACCAACACACACTCTAGTATTATGTGTTACAAGTATCTATCTATCTTCCACAGTAACAACTGACTAGGGACATAATAAGAATGTACACACTCTTAAAATTCATATGATCTCATCCTCTAAGTCATGTACTTGAAAACATATGTAATTGAGTATTGTCATTCTTTAGACATTCATAATGTTTTTCCTCATTATCTCATAACTAAATAGAATGAATTAAAAGCTTACTTTTATGAGTATTAATCAATACCTTTATGATATATGTCATGTCAATCATCACATGATTGACTCTCTGGGCATACCTTACCAACACCCTTATCAGTCATAACCACGTTGACAATGAGTAGTTTAATTTGTTTTAGGGTTCCCTTCGCATTTAGTGGTTACTTCCCCTTCATTAACTCATACTTTAGTTAATATGTTTGTTTTCTCTAGGAATACTAATGGTTTAGTTGTATGTAATTGAAAAAGAATTTTTAGAAATGACATAAACATCAATAAAATAAATATCATCATATCCCAAAAAACAAAGACTCATATTACATCAAGACAAATTTGTGTATTAGGAGGGGTTCTAGAAATGATTCATGGCTCCAACTTTTGGATGAGGGCCTTAGTGGTGGTATCGTCCAAGGTTGGAATAACTATCTCATATCCCAACATGATAATGGAATCTTTAGTGGCATTATCCTTAGTGGTAGTATCCTTGTTGATATTATTCTTAGAGGTGGTATTCTCCTTGGTTGGAAGAAAATCATGCTTAGACAAAGAGAACAAATGTTAAAGAAAGGGTCTCCAAGAATTTATTTATTCATCAAGTGGATCAACTAGTAGTGAGAAGTTAAATAACTCAAAAGGTAAGAATTCAAATTCTTCTTCAATGAAAAATTGTTGATTCTTCTCTACTACATGTTGTTGTTGTAAGTATAAGGGACATCAAAAGGAAAAATGCCCAAAGCTCCAAAGAAATTTAAATAAAAATTAATAAATAGAAGGAAAAGAAGAAGGAATATTGTGCTTTAGGGGACTCTTATATAAATTAGGGGTCAATAATGAGGAAGAAACTTTCAATCATATAGTTGAATTTGTCATCATCGAACATGATTAAAATGAAAAATAAAAAGAATAGGTGCACAAAATGATGTTAGTGAGGTATCGCTTACACCTTTCCTGAAAAAAATATGGAACTCTTGTAATATACTTCAAAAAATTGAAAAAAATATAAGAAAAAGAGAAAGAAATTGGTTAGCATTTTCAGTTCTTCAAATGATGAATTAGTGAGTCAAATAATTATTACAGTAGTAAAATTAAAAGAATAACTGATCTTTTTTATAAAATACTTATTAAAAATCAAAATTTTACTCCTTTATATATTGTGTGATTTGAGAAATAACGTATTATATGTTTCATGTTGATTATGATATTATTCTTCAAGTTAATGTTGGTTTGGATGATAAAATTTATATGCTTGAAGATTGTCATTCTAGTACTAGGAGATGCCTAATTTATATTACTAAGTACCATCTCATGTTTTCCAAGAAGAATAAAAATATTAAGAAATATTTACATAAATTTCCTAATAGTAAAAACATATTGGACAATTTCTTGCACTCTCACTATGATCATGTAGGTAGAAGTGGTTCTTGGTATGTTCTAAGAAAAAAAATTAAACAAAGTATCAACGACTTCTTTTTGTAAACTCAAATTTTAGTTCTTGTATATCACTTGACTATGTTACTTATTTTTCTTGTGGAACATTTGAACACTATGCTTCCCATGCCCTTTCAAGAGGAAGAGTGACAGCAATGTGGTTTGGGTTCCAAAAATCTATGTCTATATGAGATTTCAGCAGGTCATGACCTCCAATGGATACATGTGAACTTGTGTTAATCCTTAGCTTTCAATGTGTCATATTATTGTTAGTTGCACATTTTACAATATCACACACACACACACAGATATATATATATATATATATATATATATATATATATATATATATAGATACATACATACATACATACATATATATGGGTATATCTTTGCTACCCGTGCAGGTAACTAAGATTCACTACCCGTGCATTGGTTTTGTAATAGGAAGGCATGTATTTGCAATGAGACGGTCCAAATTTGTAATGAGATGGATAAAATTGTAATACAAAGACTCATTTTGTATTACAACACTGTTACAGTCATAAATATATATTTTACTATTTCCAGACAGAGAATACAAACATCACACTGTATTTACAAAGTGAGTCTATCTATTACAATTTGGATTGTCTCATTACGAACGCATGCCTTCCTATTATAAAACGGATGCACGGGTAGCAAAGGTATGCCCTATATATATATATATATATATATATATATATATATATATATATATATATATGGCCCATCATTAATACCCACGCGGCTAGCTACCCTCCCCCCATTTCGGTTACTTTTTTTCAAGTTGGTTACTTTTGACATTTAGAGGGTTACTTTACCTTGCAAACTGTTGAGTTTCATGCATAGATAGTTACGTTTGTAACAACAAATTTCAAAACACGGTTAAATATATATATCTGATGTGTATTTTGTACGAAACTACTTTCTTAGTTGTACAGTTACTTTTTGATCAACATAGTTACTTTTTTTTATAGTAGAATTACTTTTCTGGTCAGAACAGTTACTTTTTTGGCTACCCGCACGGGTATTAAATAAACGACCATATATATTTATATGTATATTTATATATATATGTATATATATGTCTCTATATATGTATATATGTAATATATATATATGTATGTATATATGTATATATATATATAGTTAGGCTAGTGTAAACTCGAGTGTACCGGAGGCACCGTACACCTTAGTCATTTTTGAAGATGTAGTAAATTTTTGAAAAATCTAAATAGTTGATCTTCTTAATTATCATAAGAACATACTATATAACAAATTTTAGCTCATTTGGACACTTTTAGGTCGTGCATCTAAAGGAGGCAAAAATCATGTATTTCAAATTCATTTTGTGTGTTGATTTGGTTTTCCATGGATGAGTGACTTACACTCATCCAAATGAGTTCAAATTTTGTATGTGACCTATTATTATTGTAACCATGAAGATCAATGGATTATATTTTGAAAAAATAAGGTCTAGATAGGCAAACACCATTGGGGTGTACGACGTGATCTGTACACTCGAGTGTATTTCAGCCTGACTCATATGTATATATGTACATATATATGTATATACATGTATATATATGTATATACATGTATATATATGTGTGTATATATATGTATATATATGTACATATATATATGTATATATATACATACACACACACACACACACATATATATATATATATATATATATATATATATATATATATATATATATATATATATATATATATATATATATATATATATATATATATATATATGGGCTCATCTTTAATACCCACGTGGGTAGCTACTCGCACATCCTGCCTTCCACTTTTTTTTTATTTTTTTCACAATTGTAGAGGAGTATTTTATCTAACTCCCCAAAAAATTTCATCAAAAAATAATATCATTTACCCAATCAAAATAAAAAAATATGTCCATGTATTTACTGACTGTATATTTTCTGTGTAGTTACTTTTTTAGTCATATAGTTACTCTTTTATCAATACAGTGACTCTTTTGATCTTAGAGTTAATTTTATGTACCATATAGTTACACTTTTGGATGTGCAGGTAGCAAAAAATCAGGCTACCCACACGGGTATTGAATGAATGCCCTATATATATGCATGTATATATATATATATATGTATATATATATATGTATATATATAGCAATGATCCATTGAGAAACATATCTTGGTGAGAGCATGAGAGGCATTTGAATAACATTCAACATAGATTAATTTTTCATAATCCAACTACACAAATTATAAGTATACCTTAATATTTACCTTCCTATAAAATTTTATCACCATCCGATTTGTAGATCATTCACAACAACCAAATACTTTTTGACGCTCTATATTGAATTTTAGGCTGACCGTTGGATGTAAAAAGTGTATATTGTACATATGGACATGTAAACAATGTCTGATTGCAATGATTTTTTGTGAGAAGGTAAATAAAATGATGCTTTTTCATCTATATGGTTGAATTCTAAAAAATAATTATGAATTTGTTATTATTCAAATGTCTCTCATGCTCTCACCGTAGGATGTTTCTCACTAGATCGCTACCCTATATATATAAATATATAAATATATAAATATAAATATATATATATATATATATATATATACCCGTGCGGGTAGCTAACAACTCCCTCTTTTGGTTACTTTTTTGTAGTTTCTTACTTTACACATGTAGAGGGTTATGTTACCTTGCAAATTGTTTCTTAACATGCATAAATAGTTACATTTGTACTAGTTATAACAAACATACAATTACATATATATTTGTTGTGTATTCTTCTCGGTTTTACTTTTTAGTCGTGTAGTTACTTTTTAATCAACATAGTTACTTTTTTGTCCAGAGAGTTACTTTTCTGACCATAAAGTTATTTTTTTGGGATGTATGGGTGGAGAAAACCCAGGCTACCCACCGAACAACGAATGAACAACATATATATATATATGTATATATATACATTCCATCTTTAATACCCACTTGGGTAACCTAAAATGTGCTACCTGTGTCGTCTAAAAAGTAATTATTTGATCATAATTGTAACTCATCGGGCAAAAAAGTAACTATATAGACCAAAAACTAATTATTCGGCTAAAAAAGTAAAACCAGACAGAATACATAGTAAAAATTCTAGAATAAATATGTAATTGTATATTTGTTACATCTGTTGTTACAGTTGTAATTGTTTATATTTAAAAAATAACAATTTGTAAGGTAAAAGTAACCATGTACATGTGTAAAGTAAGAAACTCCAAAAATGTAACTAAATTTGGAGCTGACAGCTACCTGCGTAGGCAAGAATGAACACACACACACATACGCACACACACACACACACACACACACACACACACACATATATATATATATATATATATATATATATATATATATATATATATATATATATATATATATATATATATATATATATTAGTGTGTGCGTGTGTCTATGTGTGTGCATGCATGTGTGCTTGATCATGTGATAGAGACTTGTATTTTTGTTGTATAAACATTTCTAGCATATTGCTTCGGTCAAAACTATTTCCATCAAGGAGAAGATTGGTTGAACTAAAGCTCGATGAAAATATTTAATGGCAAGTTTTCTCTGGTTATATTTAAAAATGTCTTCATTCTTTTATATTTAAAATTTGAAATTATTCGTTTGACATCTTCCAAGTTTTTTTTGGTTCACCTTTGAATATATTTTTCTTGGTTAATGATTCTTTAGTTTGACGTCAGTTATTATGAGTTTGAGATTGGGGGATCAAATCATGCATTTTTAACTTTTCTATCTTTATAGTATTTGTTTTAAGTGGCTTATTTGTATCATTTGTAGGTTTACATCTCTTAGTATCGATTTAGAGATAATTTTTTTTGTTTTGTTTAATTTTTATGATATCTCTATATCATTAAGATCTTAACACCCCTTGAGTTGTATTGAGATATCTTCTAGAAAGTTCTTGTGTTTATTTTTTGTGGATCTCTAAGGTCATGGTGGACTTAACATTCATTACCATCAGACTCGAGTATCATTATTGATCTTTTTTTCTTAACCAGGTCTATTTATCATGAAGGACTTAACATTCCTCTCACTGATTTTGGAATTTATTTCAAAAGTTTTTCCTTTAATTTGATTGTGATTTTCTTATATCATGACCTATATTATTAAAAATTGTTGCATTCAACTGGAATTTTCACGTTTCTTGGGTAAGAGGTTCCCTCTCCATATCTCCATATTTGAGGGTAAATAGGGGTTGTTTGATATGTGTTTCCATCTTATTGACTTTGACAAATGGGGAGAAGATGTGTAATTCTCTTACTTAGCTTGTCTTCAATATATCTTTTAAACATATTTTTTCTCATAAAAGAGGGAAGATTGTTGACTTTTTGGATATGGAAAATTCTTTGTTGTAGTGGTAAAATTATTTTCCATTTGTGTTACTAATGTGTGAACTAATTTTTTTGGGTGATCAAGAAACTTAGGAAAGATAATATGTCACAAAAGATACAAACATAATTGTGTTTGTATGCCTATTGAGTTGTACCTAGAGTCACACATTGTGTAAGTGTAAATGTATATTTAATAGGAATCGTGTAATAAAATTTGATGAATGGTTGAAAATAGTACTATATATATTGGACACTGGGAGACATCCATTAGGATAGGTAGCTTTTGTTGAAAAAAATGTTTGAGCCATTTTCCAAAATTTAGGACTTTTTGGATCAAGCATATTTTTGGTCAAATTGTAATTTAAACAGACTAATTCTTAGCCAAATTTTAAGTTGACAAGGCTAGTCAGTTCTACTAGGTGCTAGCCTCTATAAATGGCAGCCAAGAAGGTGTTTATATAGGGGCTTAGGGTTCCATGGGGTAGGGTTTGACTTAAACTTAAAGCAAGTTAAGAAGTGTTTAAAGACTCGAGGGTGTGTTCCTTGATGGTGCCCTACCTTTCAAAGGCTTAGGGGTGTGTTTAAATGATGCTTTGTCGATCGATCAAGGAAGTGAAGGTGATGAGTGTCTATTCTATACCGCGCCTCCCTCGTCCTTGGGGAGCACATTTAAAGATCCTTCATGGACTACCCAATGTATGGGTGACATAGGACATGTAATTTTTGGTCGACCTATTCTTTAGATCTTCCACTGTTTTTTGGTCGGAAAAAAACTCATGTTACTATAATGAGATACCAAAACTTTAGGTACAACCAAACGCACCCCCTAATCCTACAGAGGATTACCAAACACCAAAAGGATTACAGAACAGTCTTACAAAGAAGACCCAACAAAGACTGGCAAGGACTCTGACCTAGGTCTACACACCAAAAGCAAACATACAAGCCACCACAGAAAGACTCACCCCCTACTCTGATGAAGAGCTACCCATACAATAATGCACACCCACAAAGAGAGCAGATACATCAGCATAGGGAGAAGAAAAACTACCCTGGACAGTACACCTACTTGTTGAAGTGGTACCAAGAGAGAACTGTCTATCTTCATCCGCATACACAACATAAAGCTGGCAGCAACATCCTGTACTCCTGTCGGGCGCACGAAAACACTAGAAGCACTATATCAACTGCTTCGATCTCCAGGTTGCAACCACCCTAAAACATCCTTCACACAACAATATCCGCACCCACAAAAATAGTGGAAAGAATGAAACAAGAAGCAGCTCCCAGCCTTCGGACAGCAGACACAGACCTCAGCATCACCTGCATCTCAGACTAGAAATAGGAGAAGGATTGACATCCATGGTGCTTCATCAAGGACCCATCCATGAACCATGGTGCTTCATCAAGGACCCTGTCTCTTTCGCTGTTGGACGGCATCCGGATGATGTAGCCTTCCCTTTCCTCGAACACGATCTTAATGGAATCGCTTGGTCTCCATAGCCGACGAATCCATCCCGTGAGCTGTCTGCCATATAGCTTCCTTCCAACGAAATGGATCGAGACATACTTGCTCCAGTCATGGTTCAAGTAGTCCTGGCTCGAAATGGAGGCGCATCGACGACCATCTTTAACAATGGGCTCGATAAACTCCATCAGGCCACCGTTGATCTCACCTCGTCCCTGCCTGCTGGATGCCAACCTATCAGCGGCTCTTGATGAAGACAGCGACGCACCGGATCCACTAGATGGGGGTTTTGAGGGGATGGCAGTGGGCTCGTCGGGCGTTGCCTCCTTCGGCATAACCTCAGCGGACGGTGTGCCTGCCTCTCCATTTTCCCCCGATTGGCAGGATGGAGGAGTCTGGGACTCAACGGTGCACCCTCTTTTCCCTTGGTCGCTCGACGATCGCCCTCGCCCTCTTCCGCTCCGTCCGTGACCCATCGGATTGTACGGTCTAACTTTGGTACAATAGATCTTCCACTGTTTGAATGGCTATATTATTAGCTTGTTTTGATGTGTACTTTGTCACCCAAAAAGTGGGATGCAAACATTATATACACCACATATGTCATTTTTGCATGTGGCAATTCATTCAAGATGAAATGAAATGTAAGCCTAGGTTTGACCTACGTTCAAAAGGGGTGCAAGTCTAGTGAGGCACTGTGTTTCTTTGAACATAGGAGTTTGTTCTTGGTGATAGGAACCATGATATGGGTTGGGGATTTTTGGAGACCAATATTAAAGAAAAATAGTACATAGTTGGACATCCATTATTTATATGTTTCTTCTAGTAGGTAGCCTTCCCATTGTGGGATTTTTCCGATGTCTAAATTGTGAAATTATGAGCTCTAGTCATGAGATACAAGGACCAATTTTGACTATTTCATTTTGGTGACTATCAATCATAGTGTTTGTCAAATTATATCTTTATAATTGATCACAGATCCAGATAAAATTCTCGTGGTCAATTGGATTTGTTGAGTATCACATTGAACCATCATTATATATATATATATATATATATATATATATATATATATATATATATATATATATATATATATATATATATATATATATATCCAGATAAAATTCTCGTGGTCAATTGGATTTGTTGAGTATCACATTAAACCATCATTATATATATATATTGCAAATGAAACTTGCCATTATTTGACTTAAGCATTCTTGAACATGTTAACCTAGTTATATGAAGAACCGACTGATATAAAACATGCATTCTCTATATGATCACCCATTTAAGGGCATATAATTCAAGGAAATCCCATAAATACTAGGAAAGTCCATCATGGTGATGAGGGTCCCACGTTTTGAGAAGCATATAAAAACTATATCAATTACGTATCTCGTAACATTTGTTGACTACATTGAACATTAAGATTGACTTCTCTTTTGATGATGACAAACATTTTTAATTTTTGGATTTAAAATTTTACTCTAGTATTTCAGGAATCTCTTGGAAAAATCAAGATTAGAACATCAATAAATTCAATAATTGCTCATATGTGTTTAATTATATTACGAATGTACATGTTTTTAGAAGGCATGTAATATCAAGCTATGGACTGACCCCACCTATCCCAAAACTTTTCTAAGTGAATACCAATTGTCTTGGATAGGTAGGTAATACTAGAAAAATCTTTAGATAAGTTTTTCAAATGTTTACACATGTTTTACAGTTTTTTGGTTGAGAAACTTTGTGGACTGAGACACCTTTAGTTGAAATTTTTCTCGACTGACAGAGAGCCATTATGGCATCTTTATGATCTTTGAATGAGATATAGTTTTTGGAGTTTTTTAAAACTCGACACTAATCAGTCGAAATATTTCTTGAGTGAGAAAAATTCTGGTCGAAAAACTTCTTGACTGAAGAACGTTCTCAAATGAAAAATTATTGTGATCAAACTAGTTGTTTCACCTACATTTCCTTCGTTTAAACGACTAGTTACCCCTCAGAACTCTCTAGACACTCCCCAAAGATGTCCTAGACACTTTTAAACCATTCCTAGAAATAGTAGTGGTCTAGGGACACTCCAACACACACTTGTATACTTGAATACATTGCCTCTTGAGAAAATAGAGTTGTTGCATCTCACTTGCAAATCATTCACAACAATCCTTTTTGTGTCCTTGCCTTAGCTTAGCCTACCATCACCCAAAGTTGGTACATCCTTAGTGGTTTGGTTCGTAAGCTTGATTCATAAGGACATTGTGGAGCTTATTTGGCATATTCTTTTTCCATCTAAGTTTTGCTATTGTGTAACTGTGGTTGGATGACTTAAATAAGATAAAGGCTATCTAGGATCCCACAAGAGTTGGCAATCTTCCATTGGCCATTAAAGAAAGGTGCCATCCGGTTCTCTTCCTCGTATGTCAGTGCTTTGGGAGTCTGTAAAAGAAGAGGTGGCATCCAATTCTCTTCCTCATCCGCCAGTGCTTTGGAGTTCATAAAAGAAGAGGTTTGGTTGGTGCTCTTCTATTTCGGGTAAAGAAGAGGTCTTAGTTGCAAAAACTATTTTGTAATTTGTCCTCATAGATAAATTAACAAAATTGTTTGTTGCAAGTCCTAGTTGGAAACAACTAGGTAGTATACTGGCTTCTTATACAGAGCCACTCTAAATCCTGTCTCAATCATTGGTTGCTTGCTTATTGCTTTTACTTGGTAAAATATTTTATAAAGCTTTGTTCACCCCCTCTAGATCTTTTTATTTGGTATCATAGAGGGTCTTTAAGGACCCTTATATGTTTTGAATAATGGGGTAAGGTATACTTGGCAACCTCAACATTGAAGGAAAAGACGTGAACAAACCTGTGATATTTGATGGGTCAAACTACATCTCCTGGAAGAGGAGGATGCAGTTCTATTTTCAAGCATTAAGCATCGATATTTGGAAAATGATCGTCAGATCCTACAAACTTGCAACTACCAAACTTGAACAATGGGATACATAAACGGTAAAACAAGCAATATTAAATGTAAAGAGTTTAATCATACTTTACTGTTCTTTATCTCCAAGTGAATTTAATCGTATATCTACTTGTGATAACACTTATGAAATATGGAATAAACTCTCAATAACTCGTGGGGGTACTATACAAATGAACAATACTAAGATTGGCATGTAAAACATAAGTTTGAACTATTTTGCATGCAACCTAATGAAAATATTGTAGAAATGTATACTAGATTTTCTAACATTATAAATATCCTAAGTGCCTTGGGGAAGAATATAAGTGAGGAAGATTAGGTACCCAAGATATAGTTAGATCACTACCAGTAAGATATAAGTCAAAAGTCACCACTATTAAAGTAGACACCAATCCCACAACACTTAACATGGAGCAAGTCATTGGAAATCTGGAAGCACACGAGGTTACTCCAGAAGAAGAAGAAAAGATCGGGGCTGAACAAAAAAAAGGAAAGAAGAAAGACATCAAACTTAAAGATACCTCCAAGGCATCATCAAGAAATGTTACTCTAGAATGTTGAGACATAAGCAGCTATAGTGAAGAAAATACTCTCATTGTAAATGATAATAAATATAAATGTATTCATTCTTCTAGGTGTTTCAAATGCAGACAGAATAGCCACTTAAAAAGTGAGTGTTTGAAACATAAGAAGAAAAATCCCTCATCCAAGAAGAAAGACAAGGGAGAAAAAAAATCCTAAAAAGCTGCTTGAGATTTAATCAAGTGACAATAATGGAAGAAGTGAAGAGGAGATAGAATGCTTCATGGAAAAAGAAGATGAAGAAATTGATGAGGTAGATATTTTTGAATTATCAAAAGAAGAACTAGTTACTAGTCTTGAAGAAATTCATGCTAAATATATTGATAGAAAGAAATAGAAGAAGAAACTTGGAAAACCATAAATGAACTTCAAATTTATTTAACGAATCTTAGTTCTGAAAATGATACTCTAAAATATATAAATAATGCACAGATAAGGTTAAAATGCTAGCTCTTAAATAATAATAGTCTTCTCTATCAAGAAAAAATCATATGCTTGCTAAACTAAATGATTATTAGACTCAACCCATTTTGTGTAATCATTTAGATTATGATGCTTTGATAAAAAAAAGAGATACTTTACATTCAAATCTTGCTCAAGTAAACTTATATGTTACTAAAACAATTGCTGAAAATGTTGAGTTGCAAAAATAAATTTCAAGATTAATGAAAAGGAACAAGAATCTCCATAATATCTTAGTTAATACTTATAAACAAATAGGAGGGATAGGTTTAGGATATGCCTAGAATAAAAAATATATATGTTCTAAAGACCAGAACTATATATGTGCCTAAAAATAATGTTGTAGAAAAGAGAAATGAGAAATCTTATACCTCATGTCATTATTGTCAACGTTTTGTTCATTACTCCTTTTCATGTGAATATAGAAAGAAAAGAGAATTTGACATGGTTTGGGTCCCCAAAAACCCCAACTTAGCATGAAAGGAACATGTTGAGATTTGACCTATTCTTAACTTGATAAAAACATTACCATATCTCAACCTAATTTGATATTCATTTGCATTTATTTGTAATTCCTATAGAATTTTTTTTAGTCAATTAGTACTTGTTATATGTATATCTACCTTATTCTACAAACAGCCATCATGTACTCTACTTGGGTAGAAAAAACCTTCAATTGAAGGATTGGGTGGTTGATAGTGCATGCTCTAAACATATGATTGGAAACAAAAATACTTTCAAGTCACTCAAAAATAAAAAGGGAGAACCAGTCACATTTGGAGATAGCAAAAAAAGGTACCATCACTAGAATAGGTAATATCAAAACTAATCTTACAATTAAAATTATATTATTAGTAGAGGGATTACACCATAACTTGCTGAGTGTTAGTCAATTATGTGTTCTTTAATAAAACTTACTGCAAATTTCTTGAAGAAGACACAAATAATATAGTATATGAAAGAAAAAGAGTAGAAAATACTTACATTCTTAGACCTAACTCCATGAAATCAATTGTTGGTAAATTTTTTATTTAAAATGATGATCAAAATTTATGGCATAGAAAATTAGGACATGCTAACACTGATGTTATTAGAAAATTAATTAAATATGATCTAGTTTGTGGTTTGCCAAAAATATCTTTTCAAAATATTGAAAATTGTGAACCTTGTACCTTAGGAAAACAAGTTAAATATTCTTTTAAAGAAAAACAAATCCTTAGTATATTTAGACCTCTCAAACTCATACATATGGACTTGTTTGAACCTATAAAAATATGATCTACAGGTGGAAATAAGTATAGGTTTGTTATTGTTGATGACTATAGTAGATATGTTTGTGTACATTTTCTTTTTGGAAAGAATGATACTATTGAAATATGTATTAAGTTCTTCTCAAAAGTTGAAAATCAACTTAAAAATAAAATTTCCACCATTAGGAGTGATCACAAGGCAAAATTTGAAAATCATGTTTTTTAAGATTTTTTCTCATCGAAAGGATATACTCATAGTTTTTCCTCTCCTTGAACTCACAAAATGGTATAGTTGAAGTGAAAAATTGTTCTTTGCAAGAAATGGCTAGAACAATGCTTTTAGACCATAATGCACCTAAGACTTTTTGGGCTGAAGCTATTAATTTTGCATTTAATGATCAAAATAGTTACTCAATTCATCCTAAACTTACCAAGATTGGATTATTTTTATATTTTTGGAACACCATGCTATACTTTAAACACCAAAGACGACTGAGACAAATTTGTAAATCACACAAAAGATTCTTCTTAGGTTACTCAACCTCAAGTAATGCCTATAGAATCTTTTTTTTTGGTCGGCAATGCCTATAGAATCTTTAATATTCTATCTAATAAAGTGGAAGAATCCATTCATGTAACTTTTCATAAAAATCCAACAAATAGTAAAAATTAAACTGTCGATGGAATGAAAATTGATCTTCCTTTAGTAATTGAAGATTTAACCATATCACCGAAAGATGTTGAAAATGATGAAAATGAACAAAGTCAAGATCAAAATGAATAATTACATAAACCTATTCCAATAATAATCAAAGACAATCTACATGATTTTATTTTTGCTGATCCTTTTCATAAAATAAAAACCATATCCTCTTTTCAAGATACAACTAACATCGTCTTTGTATCCATGATTGAACCTGAAAAGGTTGATGAAGCACTAAAAGATGATTAGTTGATAATTTCTATGCAAGAAGAACTGAATCAATTCACCAAGAATGATGTATGGGATCTAGTTCCTAGACCCAAGGATAAAACCATAATCATAACTAAATGTGTATTTTGTGACTGACTAAATGAAGTTGGGGAAGTTGTTAGGAAAAAATCTAGATTGGTTTCTCAATGATATAATCAATAAGAAGGAATTGATTTTGATGAATCATATGTTCCTATAGCTAGACTTGAATCAATTCGAATGTTGTTAACTCTAGCTCCACATAAGAACATCAAACCTTTTCAAATGGATGTTAAAAGTGTGTTTTAATTGGAATAATTCAAGATGAAGTTTATGTTACTCAACCTCCCAGTTTTGAAGATCCAAAACATACTGATTATGTCTATAAGTTAAAGAAAGCATTGTATGGTTTAAAACAAGCCCCTAGAAATTAGTATGAATGCCGCAAAAATTATCTTTTTGAATTTGATTTTTTCTATGGGAAAATAAGATCCTACACTATTTATAAAAAGGTATGAATCATATTTTCTCATCATTCAAATATATGTTGATGATATTTTTGGGGTGCTTCAAATGAATTACTTTGTACACAATTTAGTGATATTATGTAAATAGAATTAAAATGAGTCTCATGGGTGAGTTAACATTTTTCTTGGGTTTTCAAATGAAACAAACTCCTCATGGTATTTTCCTTAATCAAGAAAAATAAACAAAAGAACTATTAAAACACTTTAAAATGGAAAATTGCAAACACTCGAAATGGATAAAGATGAAAATGGTGAGCCTATTGACAATTCCTTATATAGAGGCATGTTTGGAATTTTGTTATATTTAACTGCATGTAGACAAAATATTATGTTTGTCATTGGTTTATGTGCTCATTTTCAATCCAATCCTATGGACTCTCACCTTATTTCTGTTAAGAGAACATTGAGATATCTAGCTAGTATAATTGACTATGGTATTTGGTTCTAAAAGATCAACCATTTTACCTTAAAACCTGTAGTGATGTTGATTACACTGGTTGCCTCCTTGATCACCAAAGTACTAGTGGTAGTTATTTCTTACCTAGAAAATCACTTGTATCTTGGTTTAGTAAGAAACAATTATCCACCACTGAGGCTGAATACATGGTAGCTAGATCTTGTTGTGTATAAGTCTTCTAGATGAAATAAGAGATAAATGACTATGGATTTTCTCTATCATCAACTCCAATTTTTTGTGATAATACTAGTGCATAAATTTAGCACATAATCCTATTCTACATAGTCTTTCTAAACACATTGAAATTCAACATCATTTTCTCCGCCATCACATTGCTAAGAATAACATTTGTCTTCATCACATTGATAATCAATTATTATGTTTACCGTTGGTTTATGTGCTCATTTTAAATCCAATCCTATGAAATCTCACCTTGTTGCGATTAAGAGAATATTGAGATATCTAGGCAGTACGACTGATTATGGTATTTGGTATCTAAAAGATTAACCATTTTACCTTAAAGCCTATAGTGATGCTCATTACACCTGTTGCCTTCTTGATCAAAAAAGTACTAGTGGAAGTTATTTCTTACTTGAAAAATAACTTGTATCTTGGTTTAGTAAAAAACAGAATATTGTTCCTTTATCCACCATTGAGGCCAAATACATGGTAGCTAGTTCTTGTTGTGTATAAGTCTTCTAGACGCAACAAGTGATAAATGACTATGTATTTTCTCTATCATCAACTCCAATTTTTTGCGATATTACTAGTGCATAAATTTAGCACATAATCCTATTTTACATAGTCTTGCTAAATACATTGAAATTCAACATCATTTTCTCCACGATCACATTCTATGAATAACATATGTCTTCATCACATTGATCCTGAAAATCAATTAGCTGATATTTTCACAAAACCTCTTACTTTGGAAAAAATTTGAGTTATACGAGATAAATTATACATTGATCCTATTGAGGATGTGTACTTTGGTCTCTTTTTAAAATGCTATTATGTTTTAGTTTTCACATATGGTATAAATGATTAATCATTATATTTAAATTTTTATATGGCCATCTTATCGAAATACATCACGTGACATATGATTTTGAGATTTGTTTCATGCTATATGTTATCTATACTCTTTTATGGACTTAACATCCCTTAAAAATGATAGATAAATCATTTTGGACTAAATATGACATTTTTTCATCTTGACTACCCAATATGTGGATCGTATTAAGGGGGAGTATCCCACTACGGGGGTTTCATCTCTTCCATACATATTTGTTGCAATTTACCTTGAGAGATGGATAATATGTCCCATACTTCCCAAATGTAAACATGCACAAATTTGAAGACACTCAAGGAAAACTTCACTAAGGTATGGTTATTTCATTTGAGTTTTTACCTATAATCAGAATATTTTCCATCTTCAAGAAGAGGGAGATTGTTGACTGAATTGAACATTAAGATTGATTTCTCTTTTGATGATGTAACATATTTTTTATTTGTGGATTTAACATGTTACTGTAGTATTTCAGGAATCTCTTGTTAAAATCAAGATCGAAATATCAATGAATTGAATAGTTGTTCATATGTGC
Source organism: Alisma plantago-aquatica (assembly GCA_963693085.1). Classification (NCBI taxonomy): domain Eukaryota; kingdom Viridiplantae; phylum Streptophyta; class Magnoliopsida; order Alismatales; family Alismataceae; genus Alisma; species Alisma plantago-aquatica. The sequence continues at coordinate 1,123,440,832 of OY856412.1, read as the reverse complement.
TTATTTGTATTACAAATGTACAAGTTTTTAGAAGTCATGTAAAATTAAGATATGGACCAACCCACCTATACCAAAACCTTTCATAAGTCAATAACAAGTGTCTTGGATAGGTATGTCACACTAGAAAAATCTTTAGATAAGTTTTTCATATATTTACCCATCTTTTATTCAGTTGAGAAACTTTGTGGACCAAGACACCTTAGGTCAAAATTTTTCTCGACCGAAAGAGTGACTTTGTGACATCTTTACGATCTTTGACTGAGATATAGCCGTTAAATAATTTTCAAACTCAATACTGCTCGGTCAAAAAATTTCTCGATCGAGAATAGTTTTGGTCAAAAAACTTCTCGACCGAAGAACATTATGGAATGGAAAATTATTGCATTGAAACTAGCCATTGCACTAACATTTACTTCATCCAAATGGCTAGTTGACACCTTAGAACTCTCTAGAAACTCTCCAAAGATGTCCTAGCCACTTGTAAGCTATTCCTCTAAATATATAGTAGTGATCTTTGGACACTCCAACACACACTTGCATACTTGAATACCTTACATCTGAAGCAAATAGAGTTGTAGCATCTCACTTGCAAATCATTGACAATAGTAGTTTTCGTGTCCTAGCCTTTGCTTAGCCTACCACCACTAAAACTTGATACATCCTTAGTGGTTTGATCCATATGCTTGATTCATAAGGATATGGTGGAACTTATTTGGAGTATTCTTTCCTCCCTTCTTATTTCTTCTATTGTGTAACTGTCATTGGACTACTTCAAGAGGAGAAGGTTTTTCATGATCCTTAGTTGGTTCTCTTCCATTGGCTGTTAAATAAGAGGTGTCATCTTGTTCCCTTCCTCATTCGTAAGTGCTTTGGGAGTCTATAAAAGAAGAGGTGACATATGATTCACTTCTTCATCCATCGGTGCTTTAGAGTCCATAATATAAGAGGTTTTGTTGGTGGTCTTTAGGAGCCAGTAAAGAAGAGGATTTAGTTACAACAACTATTTTTTAATTTGTCCTCATAGATAAATTAATAAAATTATTTGTTACAAATTCTAGTTGGAAATAACTAGGTAGTGGACTGACATCGTAGATGAAACCACTCTAAATTATGTCTCGATCTTTTATTTATTGCTTATCATTTTTATTTGTAAAAATATTTTATCCAGCTCTATTCACCCCCTTTAGATCTTTTCAACATTAAAATTAGCATTATTTCATTCTTAATCCTAAACATAATGGGATTCCTCCCACTTGAAACAAAATATATTTGCTCCCTCTTAGACATGAATGCAGTTGCACATCCATCTTGAAGCATTAACTCATTAATCAAACAAGAATTCTCTTACTTAGTTTGTGTTGAAAATTACTGCACTTGGGCTAAATAAGTATCCGACTAAGTGAAGGGTTCTTATGGTTTAAAGGAGGTTGGTTGACTATCCTAAGCATACCTGAAATTTAGAAGAAAACAAGAATTCAACATAGATTAACCCTACATGATATAATAAAACCAACTAGGCAAAGATGGAAATTACTCTAAGAAAACAACTAGAAACAAGAAATTAACACTACATAATAAAAACAATCTTATTTAGCAACTAAGATAAGCGATTAGTTATGCAATAAAAATTAACACAACTAAGAAATTAACCAAACAAACCTACTGATGGAGATCACCATAAAAGAACCAATTATCCAACAAAGACTAACTAGAATGAGAAAGCAATTAACTAAGTATCTAATAGAAACTAGCTAACACTAGATCAAGTTAGTGTTATAGTAAGAAATTAAAGGTAGTGGGCCATTTGGGGGTATGTAATTGTCAACCATGCTATGGGTAATGTCCATGGAATAACATACAACAAGAATCACTATTGCAGATATGACATATTGCATAAGTTGTTTTTTTCTAGAAGCACTGATGGCATTATCTTTAGCTTTGGTTGTTAGTAAAGAATCATCACAGTTTGACCATCTGAGAAATAAGGGCCGCATTTTATTTTTATCATTGATTTCTTTGACTCTATATATCACTCGCAAATACAAAATTTCATGTAAACTTTTTATGAGCATTTCATTTGCCTCTCAAGACCTTACATCGTCAGTTTTTCTACATAAATGATGAGATAAGAGGTGCATGTGTCATTTGTCCTATGGAAAATAATTGGTATATCTCATCGGTTGTATTTTGAGGGACCAATGAGAATGGTATTGCACCATGTTTCCTATGAAATTTTTCCCCACTCCCAATGTGTTTTTTGGTACTTCCAAGACCGTGATCTTATCTCTCTTGAATATTAGGTAAGTTATTGGCTTGTTATTTATATGTCTAATCAATGAATACAATTTGTTGTGCAGTTTAATTTTTATTTATTTTCCTTATATTCACTCAGAAATGGACATTGGCAGTTTTTATTGATTGTTCCCGAGACTTGGACTGTGTGTTTCTTTGATTCTTTAGGTGAAAAAATTCCACCAGATGAAGCACCCCCAATGAATTTGGTAATTCATGTGTAAGTATAGTTTTTCAGTGCCCAACATATTTGTTTATATTTGCAGCGTATGACAATTTAATAATACAACATATCTGTTAATTTAACTTATAGGGGTGTGAATTTTTTCTGTATCGATGGAGGGAAAGTAGATAACAAAAAGAAATTAGTAACTTAGAAGAGTGTTTGATGTATATAGTTTTCTCATTCTAATTGCATAATATATGACCAACTTTGCTTAATTATATTTATAAAAGTAATTGTAAATCTATAGGGTCCTATACAAGATAATGGGTGCACATGCACATATTACACGATGTTATACATGCAGACGATTGTCACTCACACATAATAGATCAAACGTATAGAGAATGTAAGTTATTAGTTTTGGAACATATTAATTGTCTCATTTGGTAATACAAACAAGAAAATCTAATTAGAAGTCTCATTTTTTGTATTATTTTCTGCATATTAAACTCTATACATTGGAGTAGTTAAATGACCTAGATGAATAGTGGGCAGACTATTTCATCAGTAATGTGGACTTGAATGAAAAATTTGGCAGTTGATTGATAATTTTTTGGTAGTTCGAACTTTGAAATTGGATTTTTTATGTGCTTTGGTGAATGTGAATTGAATGTTGATATGTGTTTGTTATATAATTTATATACATTTGTGACTTAAAATATGAGATGGTAGCTGATGTCAAGTGCATATGTGTTTGTGAATTTGAATGTGGAGGCATGAGGAAGAGAATGATATTTATTTCTGCATATATGCATGAAATTGAAGTGTGGTTGAGAAAAGAAACAATTGAGGTGTGAGTTAATAGATTTCTGTGCATTTGAAGTAAAAAATGATAGGATGTGGTTGTGCATACTTTATATAAATTTTTTTTTTCTTGTAGGTGTGCCAGTCTTTTGTTTAGCTGTAATGCTTGTAGAGAGTCAGTTGTTCTTCAAAACAACAGGCTAAATAATAGTTCTGCAGACCTGTTATATATAAAAAATACACATTTTTCGTTAGTTATGTGGCCATTTATTTACAAGAAACTGATGAGATGTACCAAGAATTTTCACTATTCTATCCCTAATAAAACTGACAATAAGTTATTCGATGTCGGTTATTTGTCACTCAGTAACCGATGAAGAAAGGTCAAAGAAGCACTCGTTGTGAGTTAGGTTGTCGGTTCCATTGTAACAAACAACCGAGGATGCAAATTTTGTCGTCAAATGTTTATGAAGAATGGTTCAATTTTAGATTCACCCACTTGGTTGTAAAAATTGACGTTGAATGTCTTAAATAAACGATGTTGTATCCCCATATTGTAGTAGTGAATGATATTCAACTAAATAACTAAGGATAATAAGGATGGGGAGTCCTATTCCACTCGTTGTCCATGGTGGCCTAAGATGTGTATAGGTAAACTAGTCCATGTGACCTTTTATCCAACCTTAGGATGCTCAATTGACTAGGTAATAGATAAACTCAAATCAAGATCATCCTAGTCTAGATTTATAGGAACAGTTCTCTTAATGCACTTAGACCCCGTTTGGTTTGTAGTAGTACAGACATGATGGGACTTTAGTCCCATTAGCAAATGAAATAGCATGTTTGTTTGCACAACAACTTTGTCAGGATTGCATTTTAACAATAGTTGAATCCTAAATCATTAGGATTTTGAAGTTCCCATACACCCCTTGATATTTTGGCGGTACAAAACGTTTTTCCTATCTCGAAATTGTATCCCCAACTCTGGACTCTCGTTCTCAATATAGCTAGCCTCCACAAAGCCATAGTCATTGCTTCTTGACACAAATTAGTTGTTGGTTCTCACCCATGGTTCTTCTCTCTTGTTTCTTCTCCGCTCTTCCTCCTTCCCTCTTCCCATTTCTTCCTCTACTAGACTCCATAAAGCCACAACCACTTGGTTGCTTCTTCACACAAATTAGCTGTTGATTCTCACCCATTGTTCTCTTCTCTTCCTTCTTCTTGTCCGCTTTTCCTCCTTCCCTCATCTCTTTCATTCCTTTGTTTCATCGTTTCTTCACGTTTGCATGTTCTCTTCTCCTCTGTTTGTTTTTCCCTAGCGTCAAGTTTTTCCCTATGTAATCTCTATTCTTTATGCACTTCTCCCCTTCCATTTTTATCCCATCTTCTTTCTTCTCCTCCCTTCATGTTTCTGCATTATCAAGTTTTACTCGATTCCCTATGCCAACTATGATTTAGGCATTGGTCAACATTAGTTTTTCTGCACAAATGTAACAGATGTGATGGTTTATGAAACTAAATTCACACAATAAGTTCTCAATTGTATGTTCTTCTTTCTTCATCAATTTCTTCTTCCTTGTCGTCTTCTACCTACATGATACCTATTTCTTTAAGTGATTTTGTTGAATTTTTGTACTACATATAATGATTTATCAGTAATGCTAGTGAAGTTGTACTTCCATTAGCGTCTTGTAACATCCCAAATTTCAAGACTAATTTGTCGGTATGTATGCCCTGAGAGCCAATCATGGGATGATTGGTGGGATACATTAAGATTGATTTGATAAACATCAAAGGCAAGCTTCCAATTCATTCTGGTTCAGTCATATGAGATAGTGATAGAACAGATTGAATGTCTAGAGAATGACAGTACTCAATGATGTATGTTTTCAGGTTAAGGACCTGAACGATGAGATCATACGGATGCTAAGAGTTTGTACATTCTTGATATGTCCCTAGTCGGATGTCATTGTGGAAGGTAGATAGACAACAATGACACACAAGACTAGATTGTGGTGTTGGTTGATGACATAATCTCATTAGTCATGATATAGAGATATCAAACCAAACACATAGGTACTTGTTAGAGAATAAGGTACCGGACAGACCCACCGTGAGTTTGACACATGGAACCATGAGATGGTAGTCACAGTTAGTACTCACAGTGATGGTGGTGAGTGTGATTCTTAGACCTGAAATCACTGCACTCAACACATGTCGTTGGGCACACTTTGACATCATCAAACGCAGTCCTGAAACATGGGTTGTTATAAAGGTGATGATTGGGTGGCTTTTACACATGGGGCTTTTGAGGGGTGAGTGATAGATATGGGATTTGTCCCTCCTGAGGGAGTTTGATATCCATGGCCACTTGATGAGTAGGATTGAGATAGGCGTGCACACACATGTGTGAATCAGTATGTGATATTGATGTCATACATATCTCCTTCAATCTACTCTGAGATCAAGAAAGTGAATGAACGTTGACAGGATGACAGTTCCATGCCTTGAGTTCATTCGGGATATCAGTGACAAAGGAATTATACATTCACTGTAACACCATTCACGGATTGTAGGATGAAAGTTGTTCTCCAACTTTCTACTTTCACTTGGGTGGCAATGATGTGTGACTAGGCACCGCTCTTTGCTTGTGAAGTCATAAGTGTTATGGACTTTCACTGCCAATGTGAAATGGACCTGCAGGGTCACACACATAGGATTTAACCTGGAAGAGGAGTTTTGTCCACAAAGCAATGTTTAGATTGATTACTAAAGGAGTTTAGTAGTTCAATTAAACACTCAATCAGTCGATAGCTCAATATCATATGGTTCAAGGTGTTGGACGCATTGATTGGAGTATCGGATTGATTGAAATCGCAATTGACTGATTTTGCCCAACCTGTGCTCCCAACCGATCGGCTCATGTGATGAACCGGTCGGCTGAGGTGCTGAATCGGTCGGCTGGAGTGTCCAGGCCGATCGGCTCATGCCAGGTTGAAACGACCGGTTCAAGAGTTGAACCGATCGTGTTACACCTCGATCTCACAATTTCCTCAAATCATGAGATTAGGGCATAAGATAGGATTTATATGTAACACAAAGAACACCCTTAACTTTTACTTTTCTTAAAAACTCTTGTTTCTTCGCATTGAACCACATAAAACATCTTAACAAGGGAATCTGAACATTTCCTTTACTAATCAAACTTTAATAGTAAAGATACATGTATAAGCATTCACGATGTCTTTCACACATTACGCACATGAAACTTGCTAATTAGCATACATATCACAGAGGAACAATATTACACATTGGAATTACAAATCTCTCTCTAAACTCTTACTGGGGACCTAGAGTGACAAGGACCGACTGACTCAACTAATCTCGTACTTGACTCCTGTGGCAGGTCTACACTGATGCTCTGACCATCTTCAAGTCCACGCGGTTAACCCTAAAAATGTTTGAGTAGAGGGGTGAGCCTACTCGCTCAGTGAATGAGTACTTCATGGAAACAGACTAATGCACTAATGTGATTACATATATAATTTGAATAAACGATATGAAATTTAACAACAATAAATACTACACTGAGCAGTTCTAAAACAATATAATTGAAATAACAAAGAATGTAAATATTGCATCCAAAGAATAACTACAAGAAGACTATGCTTCTAGTCTTCCTTAACTCTTTCATTTATAAGGAACTTTGTGAACCTATATGATCATATTTTAGATTATGCCCTAATCATATGCAGTGTAATCTGCATATAAAGATCCGCAACAAGTCCATGCTACGGTCCCACCGTACAAGACTTAGCGACACACCCAGGAAATGCTAAGTCTGACGCCAGCCCTGCTCTGCTACAGGACCCCTGGCTCTCCGGCCAGAAACATAGGCTCTACGGCCTCAAAGCACTACTCTGAGTGCACCCGACTCCTCCTTTAACCTGAGTACACCGGCGTAGAGTCTCACAGGGTTACCTTCGTGACACAAGCACGAATGGTGTTAGATAACCATGTATTCTTTTTCCCAGTGCCATCGTGACACAAGCACGATTGTTGTTGGACACTGCCTCTCTTTCTATCCTCGTGCCACCAGAATTACTCAACCGATTGATGTTGGACACGAGTTTCACCCCTAAGTAACATACCTTCCTTTAGGGGTTCTACGGTGTTAGGGCACTTAGGTCTATTAATTAATTAACATATAAATATCATAGTTCATGTATTCAACATATACCATGTCTCAGTAACATCCCTTTCTAGGGCATGTCATATCTCATCACCTGCAATTTACGAGATATGTATTGAAATATAAGAAGCCCTGCAGTATGTAAATATCATTTAAGAGGGAACAAGCATATAAAGTTAAATGCACTAGAAACATACAATTCAACAATTAAGCATCACCACATCTCATATCGAGACCTTTCATATTACCATAGCATGATTCATTGAACACCCCATCCTTAGGGTTTCATTTGCCTTATTCATTCATCACATGCCAACACCCTACTCTTAGGGTTGCATTTGCCTCATTCACCTTTTCATTTACCTCATTCACTTGTCACATGGCTCTCATAAGGATTTCTTAGGATATAAGCATTCACTAAATAAAAATTGTTTCCAACAAATCATATGCAATCAATATAGACACGAAACCATGGAAATTTAACTAAATTTAGGTTTTCCATATCATTCACTGTGATATCATGTATCCAGAATAAGATTCAATTAAGATAACCCACGAGGTATATCCTAACCACTTATAGGATTACTAGTCCTTTTCAATAAGGTTGAAACACTAGTGATGTCTCAATTAGGTTAAACCCTAATTACCTCATTTGATATAAATCTAAAAATCATTCTCACTAGGAAGTGTTGTATACGTTTCTGATATGAATCTACCATTTAGGAGTCATTCAAACAGAGAAGTAATCCACATCATATCAATTTGCAACAATCTTAAATCAAACGGACATCTCAGGATTTAGAATTATATGCTAAGCATTTAGGGATTTAGGTGCTATAATCAAATTCGTGCATTACACTGTTTGAAGGAAGAACCCACTCACCCTAAGGTGTGAAAACACCTCACAACTGCAGCTCAACTTAGGGAATCTCGAATTCCTATCAAATCCCTAGCAAATCTCCCAATTCTTCTTCCATTCAACTCGGGAACCTTGAAAATGAGGGATTATGAAGAAAGGGTGAGAAAAGAAGGAATTTCGACATCATCTTGGATCAAATCAGAGCATGGACGGAATCTTGACATGAGAGAGAAGATTCACCATAAAAGTCTATGCAAATGATCCAAACTTACTTGATTTCACCACTCTTGGGACCGCAGAACCTAATTCAGCAATTCCTCCTCTTTCTCCACTCAAGCCCTAACTCTCCCTCTCTCTCTAGATTTTCGTTTCTCTGGAGTGAATGACGAAGAATGAGAGCTGTGTGTGTGTGTGGTTGCTCATATAAGTCAATTGAGCTGCTTGGGTCAATTGCATATTGACCCAACACTTAACTTTAATTATATAGGCTGAATATTCAGTTATACAAAAGTTACTGTAATTCGTTTATTTCAGAGATCAAACATTCTCCAACAATTATGGGAATTTAGCACGTTGTTAATAATTGATATATAAATATTCAGTTAAAATTTGAGATCATTTGGAGTTACCAATAAATAATTAAAAATAGAACAGTGCACTGCTATATTGCAGTCTGCAGAATATTCGTCCGAGTTTGTCCTGCACAAAACTCGACCGACACCCTTACTGTAGAGATCAAAAAGTCATCCAAAAATTATGCCAATTTAACAGAGTGTCTAAAACTGTGTTTTTCAGGCACAGTTAAAATTTGAGATCAATTGGATATACCAATAAAAAGATAAAATTCAATTACCACACTGCTGTATAAATCTGGAAATATGATCGGTCGAGTTTGAAACTCGACCGATAAATAGGTCAGAGAATTCTTCAAAAATTCTGATATTTTTCAATGTTGTTCACATTTTATATATCCAAGTCATATCCAAATTTTAAGTAAATAAGAGTTACACATAAAATACTAAAAATTATTTAGTGAGACATTCTACTTATCAAATTCTGTATTCATGTATCATCAAAACCCTATATTGGGCCGATTAGGGTTTATGTTTCTCAAACCCTAATTACAAGACAAAAGAACATTTTGACTTCTTATCATAATTAAAACATCCTAATTGTGTTATCATCATTAATTAGATTTCAAGAATGATTATTCCAATTAATCTTTGAAATTGTCTAGGTAAACCCTAGTTTACCAATTAAGCTCAGATGGGGTCGTAACAACTCTCCCCCCTTAGAATGTTTCGTCCTCGAAACATAAACCTACAAGAAAGATACATTCAAGGTTATTCTAAGCTTCTAAAGCCTTCCATGTCATCATATTCTCGTATTTCATACCTGAATGTAGTTTTCAACATTAGATCTTTTAGTTCTTTACTAAATCACAACATATTTCAAATAGTTCTCAATGATATCAAGCAAATTCTTTATGCCACAGTCAAACATAGAATGTAAAGCTAAACCACAACGCTTTCACTGCGCAACTCTGATACTCTGATACAACTATCTCAACTTATGTGGCTCAGAAAGTTCTATTGTTCTGTATCACCTTTAAGTGACAAAAGCAAGTTCACCATGCTGTTTTAAACTTTAATAACATGTTGCTCAGATAGCAAAACAGTCTTGAATTAAAAGACTAAATTCAACAATCAATTGCACAATACTACTCTTGGCATCCCCATTGGGTCATGGATGCATGAGGTGAAGCATTACCACCTCATTCCATTCTATCCTGTTTCGATCCTGGGACCTGTGGGTTATGGGCCCACACACAATTCAAAGTGCAACCATTGTATTATATCATTTTAGGGTTTCAACAACAATAATAAGGTAATCCACAATTGTATCAGTCATTCAAGCATTAATCATACTCAATTACCATCACTCAGTTATATTAGAGCTAGGTATAACAAGCTACACCTCATTAGGGTTACTTGTCCAAACAATCTAATTATCATCCCTTTCTATTAATATGAGTGAATATGTATGACTACCTTGTTCAGGGTATCTCTCCATGTGTTCTGACATCATCCAAACCGTATCACCATATCACAAATACACAATACTAGGATGCATATCTGGTATGAATTACTACAACTATCATACGCCTTTAGTTTAACATATAGCTTGCACAAATACACTGAAATCATATGTAGAACCAACTTTCATACCTTAATATGCCTTCAACAAATCATACATGTAAAAACAAATTCACATATTACACAAAGCTAGTGTTTTCCCATATCTCTCTGCTCATTCATTACTTCTTTACCTTTTGCTACCTATCCTTTCATATGATTATATACAATAAACATCATTAGCATTGAATCATTTAAGATAGGAATAGATTATCCATCATTCTTGCTATCACACAAGAACTTATTTCTTATTGCACTTTATCATATTGTATGTTACTATTACATTCACTAGATGACCCCACCAAGGTAGTTATGCACCATATATGATTCATTTTCTCTTATCATTTCATTCCCATCTTGCTCTCATTAAGCAATATATGAAAGAGAAGATGACTTTAAGACTTGAATTCTTGTATTCAAACATTCCCTTAATACATTCTCGTATGCAGATTTACTTAGTTATCAACAGAGATATTTGATTAATTAGCACCTGCCTGAATCTCACAACCTCTTTATATTATAATTTCTCCATCATATTTCAAACCCTTTCTTACGTTTCATAGTCCTCTTACCATATACTACTCTTTAACCCGTCATCTTTTAATTCTAAATTTTTCTCTTATGACCATGTTGCTTATTCATATGTATGGTCATGTATACCATGTTGCACATATTTCCACCTTTATCTTTATACTATTGTGAAGTTAACATTCTAAATTAAAAGTCCCTCTATTAGTTTTTCCTCATGTTGAATACATTACATATTCTTCATTTTTAAATCAAGTGGATCATGCATGGGTCAAACATAGTTTCTCTTTCAATCAAGTTTTTCTCTTCTGAATACAGTCCACCTTTGTATGACTTATTCATTCATTAAACTATACCTATGTTCTTTGCTTAGAAACTAGTTTGTTGTCCTAGTCTTATGAATTGCATGTTCATACGATCCTCTTTACTTTTATGGACCTATTGAATGCTCAACCCTATTCTCTACTTAGCCTTTGCTTTAGAGTTCATAAAAGCATTATACGCTATTATATGACTCATTCTTCATGATTGATTCTTGCTATCTTGAACCATACATACATACATTTCACATATCTTTTCTATATTTCATATGTATAACTCACATAACATTAATCAATAAACTGATTATGAACTTCATATCATGTTCTATTATTCCCAATTAAGGGTTTCACCTTTGAGACCCCAAAGTTGAACCTCAGATATCAGTTTCAACTAATTCTTAGTTGTTCTGATCTTGCCCATATGTTTCAACATCTTACTGTATGTACATTCTTACTCTGATGTGGGTCTAATTATTCCAATTCTATTCTTATTATGCTATTGATAGGATTCATTAGATCCTACTAACACATCCTGCCAACCGGACCAGGCCAAACCTGAAATCCTGAAGCCAAGAACTACAAAGGATTACATTCTTCCTGAACTGCCACTCACAGCTCAGAAACTCGGCCGATTGGTCAGAAACTCAGCCGATTGCTTCACAACTTGGCCGATCCGCTTGAAACTCGGCCGATCCACTTGTCGTTTGATTTCTTGAAAAAGGAAACTCGGCCGAATTACATACAACTCGGCCGAGTCGCGTACAGACTGAAAACCTAAACAGACCTGCTGATGTCAATTTCACTCGAACCAGCGGGCAAAACTATAGAAACAAAAGCCCATTCAAAGGTCAATTCTAGTCTACTTGTTATAAAGAATGAAATCAATAGATGCTACGATTGCATAGTGTACAACAGATATTAAAGACCCATATTTCAAAGTATTGAATATTTCAATTCAAACATATAAGAGCATTTCTGTACATTTCCAACAAAAACAACATTATGAAATGTAAGTTCTATCTCCTTTTACATTTATGCTCTTAATTCTTGTTTCTTTTCTCGTTTTCTAACCCTAACATTTCTAGGGTTCATCTCTAGCCCATTCTTCCACTGTATACCTGGCCAGGGCATACGTGAGAGAATAGACAGAGTAGCTTGTACTGGCTGATCCAAGTACTCAGATATCGGGCCAGGATATCCAAATACTCAAATCCCCAAAGCTAACATCAAACATCTCCTATCTGCCACACTTATGACGCTAACTTACTAACTTAATGGTCCTTGACAAATCAACCTGGCTCTGATACCAAGCTGTTACACCCCGATCTCACAATTTCCTCAAATCATGAGATTAGGGCATAAGATAGGATTTATATGTAACATAAAGAACACCCTTAACTTTTACTTTTCTTAAAAACTCTTGTTTCTTCGCATTGAACCACATAAAACATCTTAACAAGGGAATCTGAACATTTCCTTTACTAATCAAACTTTAATAGTAAAGATACATGTATAAGCATTCACGATGTCTTTCACACATTATGCACATGAAACTTGCTAATTAGCATACATATCAAAGAGGAACAATATTACACATTGTAATTACAAATCTCTCTCTAAACTCTTACTGAGGACCTAGAGTGACAAGGACCGACTGACTCAACTAATCTCGTACTTGACTCCTGTGGTAGGTCTACACTGATGCTCTGACCATCTTCAAGTCCACGCGGTTAACCCTAAAAATGTTTGAGTAGAGGGGTGATCCTACTCGCTCAGTGAATGAGTACTTCATGGAAACAGACTAATGCACTAATGTGATTACAGATATAATTTGAATAAATGATATGAAATTTAACAACAATAAATACTACACTGAGCAGTTCTAAAACAATATAATTGAAATAACAAAGAATGTAAATATTGCATCCAAAGAATAACTACAAGAAGACTATGCTTCTAGTCTTCCTTAACTCTTTCATTTATAAGGAACTCTGTGAACCTATATGATCATATTTTAGATTATGCCCTAATCATATGAAGTGTACTCTGCATATAAAGATCCGCAACAAGTCCATGCTACGGTCCCACCGTACAAGACTTAGTGACACACCCGGGAAATGCTAAGTCTGACGCCAGCCCTGCTCTGCTACAGGACCCCTGGCTCTCCGGCCAGAAACATAGGCTCTACGGCCTCAAAGCACTACTCTGAGTGCACCCGACTCCTCCTTTAACCTGAGTACACCGGAGGAGAGTCTCACAGGGTTACCTTCGTGACACAAGCACGAATGGTGTTAGATAACCATGTATTCTTTTTCCCAGTGCCATCGTGACACAAGCACGATTGTTGTTGGACACTGCCTCTCTTTCTATCCTCGTGCCACCAGAATTACTCAACCGGTTGATGTTGGACACGAGTTTCACCCCTAAGTAACAGACCTTCCTTTAGGGGTTCTACGGTGTTAGGGCACTTAGGTCTATTAATTAATTAACATATAAATATCACAGCTCATGTATTCAACATATACCATGTCTCAGTAACAGCCCTTTCTAGGGCATGTCATATCTCATCACCTGCAATTTACGAGATATGTATTGAAATATAAGAAGCCCTGCAGTATGTAAATATCATTTAAGAGGGAACAAGCATATAAAGTTAAATACACTAGAAACATACAATTCAACAATTAAGCATCACCACATCTCATATCGAGACCTTTCATATTACCATAGCATGATTCATTGAACACCCCATCCTTAGGGTTTCATTTGCCTTATTCATTCATCACATGCCAACACCCTACTCTTAGGGTTGCATTTGCCTCATTCACCTTTTCATTTACCTCATTCACTTGTCACATGGCTCTCATAAGGATTTCTTAGGATATAAGCATTCACTAAATAAAGATTGTTTCTAACAAATCATATGAAATCAATATAGACATGAAACCATGGAAATTTAACTAAATTTAGGTTTTCCATATCATTCACTGCGATATCATGTATCCAGAATAAGATTCAATTAAGATAACCCATGAGGTACATCCTAACCACTTATAGGATTACTAGTCCTTTTCAATAAGGTTGAAACACCAGTGATGTCTCAATTAGGTTAAACCCTAATTACCTCATTTGATATAAATCTAAAAAGCATTCTCACTAGGAAGTGTTGTATACGTTTCTGATATGAATCTACCATTTAGGAGTCATTCAAACAGAGAAGTAATCCACATCATATAAATTTGCAACAATCTTAAATCAAACGGACATCTTAGGATTTAGAATTATATGCTAAGCATTTAGGGGTTTAGGTGCTATAATCAAATTCGTGCATTACACTGTTTGAAGGAAGAACCCACTCACCCTAAGGTGTGAAAACACCTCACAACTGCAGCTCAACTCAAGGAATCTCGAATTCCTATCAAATCCCTAGCAAATCTCCCAATTCTTTTTCCATTCAACTCGGGAACCTTGAAAATGAGGGATTATGAAGAAAGGGTGAGAAAAGAAGGAATTTCGACATCATCTTGGATACAATCAGAGCATGGACGGAATCTTGACATGAGAGAGAAGATTCACCATAAAAGTCTATGCAAAGGATCCAAACTTACTTGATTTCACCACTCTTGGGACCGCAGAACCCTAATTCAGCAATTCCTCCTCTTTCTCCACTCAAGCCCTAACTCTCCCTCTCTCTCTATATTTTCGTTTCTCTGGAGTGAATGACGAAGAATGAGAGCTGTGTGTGTGTGTGGTTTCTCATATAAGTCAATTGAGCTGCTTGGGTCAATTGCATATTGACCCAACACTTAACTTTAATTATATAGGCTGAATATTCAGTTATACAAAAGTTACTGTAATTCGTTTATTTCAGAGATCAAACATTATCCAACAATTATGGGAATTTATCACGTTGTTAATAATTGATCTATAAAGCTTCAATTAATATTTGAGATCATTTGGAGTTACCAATAAATAATTAAAAATAGAACAGTGCACTGCTATATTGCAGTCTGCAGAATATTCGGACGAGTTTGTTTTGCACAAAACTCGACCGACACCCTTACTGTAGAGATCAAAACGTCATCCAAAAATTATGCCAATTTAACAGAGTGTCTAAAACTGTGTTTGTCAGGCACAGTTAAAATTTGAAATCAATTGGATATACCAATAAAAAAATAAAATTCAATTACCACACTGCTGTATAAATCTGGAAATATGATCGGTCGAGTTTGAAACTCGACCGATAAACAGGTCAGAGCATTCTTCAAAAATTCTGATATTTTTCAATGTTGTTCACATTTTATATATCCAAATCATATCCATATTTGAAGTAAATCAGAGTTACACATAAAATACTAAAAATCATTTAGTGAGACATTCTACTTAACAAATTCTGTATTCATGTATCATCAAAACCCTATATTGGGCCGATTAGGGTTTATGTTTCTCAAACCCTAATTACAAGACAAAAGAATATTTTGACTTCATACCATAATTAAAACATCCTAATTGTGTTATCGTCATTAATTAGATTTCAAGAATGATTATTCCAATTAATCTTTGAAATTGTCTAGGTAAACCCTAGTTTACCAATTAAGCTCAGATGGGGTCGTAACAACTCTCCCCCCCTTAGAATGTTTCATCCTCGAAACATAAACCTACAAGAAAGATACATTCAAGGTTATTCTAAGCTTCTAAATCCTTCCATGTCATCATATTCTCGTATTTCATACCTGAATGTAGTTTTCAACATTAGATCTTTTAGTTCTTTACTAAATCACAACATATTTCAAATAGTTCTCAATGATATCAAGCAAATTCTTTATGCCACAGTCAAACATAGAATGCAAAGATAAACCACCACGCTTTCACTGCGCAACTCTGATACTCTGATACAACTATCTCAACTTATGTGGCTCAGAAAGTTCTATTGTTCTGTATCACCTTTAAGTGACAAAAGCAAGTTCACCATGCTGTTTTAAACTTTAATAACATGTTGCTCAGATAGCAAAACAGTCTTGAATTAAAAGACTAAATTCAACAATCAATTGCACAATACTACTCTTGGCATCCCCATTGGGTCATGGATGCATGAGGTGAAGCATTACCACCTCATTCCATTCTATCCTGTTTCGATCCTGGGACCTGTGGGTTATGGGCCCACACACAATTCAAAGTGTAACCATTGTATTATATCATTTTAGGGTTTCAACAACAATAATAAGGTAATCCACAATTGTATCAGTCATTCAAGCATTAATCATACTCAATTACCATCACTCAGTTATATTAGAGCTAGGTATAACAAGCTACACCTCATTAGGGTTACTTGTCCAAACAATCTAATTATCATCCCTTTCTATTAATATGAGTGAATATGTATGACTACCTTGTTCAGGGTATCTCTCCATGTGTTCTGACATCATCCAAACCGTATCACCATATCACAAATACACAATACTAGGATGCATATCTGGTATGAATTACTACAACTATCATACGCCTTTAGTTTAACATATAGCTTGCACAAATACACTGAAATCATATGTAGAACCAACTTTCATACCTTAATATGCCTTCAACAAATCATACATGTAAAAACAAATTCACATATTACACAAATCTAGTGTTTTCCCATATCTCTCTGCTCATTCATTACTTCTTTACCTTTTGCTACCTATCATTTCATATGATTATATACAATAAACATCATTAGCATTGAATCATTTAAGATAGGAATAGATTATCCATCATTCTTGCTATCACACAAGAACTTATTTCTTATCGCACTTTATCATATTGTATGTTACTATTACATTCACTAGATGACCCCACCAAGGTAGTTATGCACCATATATGATTCATTTTCTCTTATCATTTCATTCCCATCTTGCTCTCATTAAGGAATATATGAAAGAGAAGATGACTTTAAGACTTGGAATTCTTGTATTCAAACATTCCCTTAATACATTCTCGTATGCAGATTTACTTAGTTATCAACAGAGATATTTGATTAATTAGCACCTGCCTGAATCTCACAACCTCTTTATATTATAATTTCTCCATCATATTTCAAACCCTTTCTTACGTTTCATAGTCCTCTTACCATATACTACTCTTTAACCCGTCATCTTTTAATTCTAAATTTTTCTCTTATGACCATGTTCCTTATTCATATGTATGGTCATGTATACCATGTTGCACATATTTCCACCTTTATCTTTATACTATTGTGAAGTTAACATTCTAAATTAAAAGTCCCTTTATTAGCTTTTCCTCATGTTGAATACATTACATATTCTTCATTTTTAAATCAAGTGGATCATGCATGGGTCAAACATAGTTTCTCTTTCAATCAAGTTTTTCTCTTCTGAATACAGTCCACCTTTGTATGACTTATTCATTCATTAAACTATACCTATGTTCTTTGCTTAGAAACTAGTTTGTTGTCCTAGTCTTATGAATTGCATGTTCATACGATCCTCTTTACTTTTATGGACCTATTGTATGCTCAACCCTATTCTCTACTTAGCCTTTGCTTTAGAGTTCATAAAAGCATTATACGCTATTATATGACTCATTCTTCATGATTGATTCTTGCTATCTTGAACCATACATACATACATTTCACATATCTTTTCTATATTTCATATGTATAACTCACATAACATTAATCAATAAACTGATTATGAACTTCATATCATGTTCTATTATTCCCAATTAAGGGTTTCACCTTTGAGACCCCAAAGTTGAACCTCAGATATCAGTTTCAACTAATTCTTAGTTGTTCTGATCTTGCCCATATGTTTCAACATCTTACTGTATGTACATTCTTACTCTGATGTGGGTCTAATTATTCCAATTCTATTCTTATTATGCTATTGATAGGATTCATTAGATCCTACTAACACATCCTGCCAACCGGACCAGGCCAAACCTGAAATCCTGAAGCCAAGAACTACAAAGGATTACATTTTTCCTGAACTGCCACTCACAGCTCAGAAACTCGGCCGATTGGTCAGAAACTCAGCCGATTGCTTCACAACTCGGCCGATCCGCTTGAAACTCGGCCGATCCACTTGCCGTTTGATTTCTTGAAAAAGGAAACTCAGCCGAATTACATACAACTCGGCCGAGTCGCGTACAGACTGAAAACCTAAACAGACCTGCTGATGTCAATTTCACTCGAACCAGCGGGCAAAACTATAGAAACAAAAGCCCATTCAAAGGTCAATTCTAGTCTACTTGTTATAAAGAATGAAATCAATAGATGCTACGATTGCATAGTGTACAACAGATATTAAAGACCCATATTTCAAAGTATTGAATATTTCAATTCAAACATATAAGAGCATTTCTGTACATTTCCAACAAAAACAACATTATGAAATGTAAGTTCTATCTCCTTTTACATTTATGCTCTTAATTCTTGTTTCTTTTCTCATTTTCTAACCCTAACATTTCTAGGGTTCATCTCTAGCCCATTCTTCCACTGTATACCTGGCCAGGGCATACGTGAGAGAATAGACAGAGTAGCTTGTACTGGCTGATCCAAGTACTCAGATATCGGGCCAGGATATCCAAATACTCAAATCCCCAAAGCTAACATCAAACATCTCCTATCTGCCACACTTATGATGCTAACTTACTAACTTAATGGTCCTTGACAACTCAACCTGGCTCTGATACCAAGCTGTTACACCCCGATCTCACAATTTCCTCAAATCATGAGATTAGGGCATAAGATAGGATTTATATGTAACACAAAGAACACCCTTAACTTTTACTTTTCTTAAAAACTCTTGTTTCTTTGCATTGAACCACATAAAACATCTTAACAAGGGAATCTGAACATTTCCTTTACTAATCAAACTTTAATAGTAAAGATACATGTATAAGCATTCACGATGTCTTTCACACATTACGCACATGAAACTTGCTAATTAGCATACATATCAAAGAGGAACAATATTACACATTGTAATTACAAATCTCTCTCTAAACTCTTACTGAGGACCTAGAGTGACAAGGACCGACTGACTCAACTAATCTCGTACTTGACTCCTGTGGCAGGTCTACACTGATGCTCTGACCATCTTCAAGTCCACGCGGTTAACCCTAAAAATGTTTGAGTAGAGGGGTGAGCCTACTCGCTCAGTGAATGAGTACTTCATGGAAACAGACTAATGCACTAATGTGATTACAGATATAATTTGAATAAACGATATGAAATTTAACAACAATAAATACTACACTGAGCAGTTCTAAAACAATATAATTGAAATAACAAAGAATGTAAATATTGCATCCAAAGAATAACTACAAGAAGACTATGCTTCTAGTCTTCCTTAACTCTCTCATTTATAAGGAACTCTGTGAACCTATATGATCATATTTTAGATTATGCCCTAATCATATGCAGTGTACTCTGCATATAAAGATCCGCAACAAGTCCATGCTACGGTCCCACCGTACAAGACTTAGCGACACACCCGGGAAATGCTAAGTCTGACGCCAGCCCTGCTCTGCTACAGGACCCCTGGCTCTCCGGCCAGAAACATAGGCTCTACGGCCTCAAAGCACTACTCTGAGTGCACCCGACTCCTCCTTTAACCTGAGTACACCGGCGGAGAGTCTCACAGGGTTACCTTCGTGACACAAGCACGAATGGTGTTAGATAACCATGTATTCTTTTTCCCAGTGCCATCGTGACACAAGCACGATTGTTGTTGGACACTGCCTCTCTTTCTATCCTCGTGCCACCAGAATTACTCAACCGGTTGATGTTGGACACGAGTTTCACCCCTAAGTAACAGACCTTCCTTTAGGGGTTCTACGGTGTTAGGGCACTTAGGTCTATTAATTAATTAACATATAAATATCATAGCTCATGTATTCAACATATACCATGTCTCAGTAACATCCCTTTCTAGGGCATGTCATATCTCATCACCTGCAATTTACGAGATATGTATTGAAATATAAGAAGCCCTGCAGTATGTAAATATCATTTAAGAGGGAACAAGCATATAAAGTTAAATACACTAGAAACATACAATTCAACAATTAAGCATCACCACATCTCATATCGAGACCTTTCATATTACCATAGCATGATTCATTGAACACCCCATCCTTAGGGTTTCATTTGCCTTATTCATTCATCACATGCCAACACCCTACTCTTAGGGTTGCATTTGCCTCATTCACCTTTTCATTTACCTCATTCACTTGTCACATGGCTCTCATAAGGATTTCTTAGGATATAAGCATTCACTAAATAAAGATTGTTTCCAACAAATCATATGAAATCAATATAGACATGAAACCATGGAAATTTAACTAAATTTAGGTTTTCCATATCATTCACTGTGATATCATGTATCCAGAATAAGATTCAATTAAGATAACCCACGAGATACATCCTAACCACTTATAGGATTACTAGTCCTTTTCAATAAGGTTGAAACATAGTGATGTCTCAATTAGGTTAAACCCTAATAACCTCATTTGATATAAATCTAAAAAGCATTCTCACTAGGAAGTGTTGTATACGTTTCTGATATGAGTCTACCATTTAGGAGTCATTCAAACAGAGAAGTAATCCACATCATATCAATTTGCAACAATCTTAAATCTAACGGACATCTCAGGATTTCGAATTATATGCTAAGCATTTAGGGATTTAGGTGCTATAATCAAATTCGTGCATTACACTGTTTGAAGGAAGAACCCACTCACCCTAAGGTGTGAAAACACCTCACAACTGCAGCTCAACTCAGGGAATCTCGAATTCCTATCAAATCCCTAGCAAATCTCCCAATTCTTTTTCCATTCAACTCGGGAACCTTGATAATGAGGGATTATGAAGAAAGGGTGAGAAAAGAAGGAATTTCGACATCATCTTGGATAAAATCAGAGCATGGACGGAATCTTGACATGAGAGAGAAGATTCACCATAAAAGTCTATGCAAAGGATCCAAACTTACTTGATTTCACCACTCTTGGGACCGCAAAACCCTAATTCAGCAATTCCTCCTCTTTCTCCACTCAAGCCCTAACTCTCCCTCTCTCTCTAGATTTTCATTTCTCTGGAGTGAATGACGAAGAATGAGAGCTGTGTGTGTGTGTGGTTGCTCATATAATTCAATTGAGCTGCTTGGGTCAATTGCATATTGACCCAACACTTAACTTTAATTATATAGGCTGAATATTCAGTTATACAAAAGTTACTGTAATTAATTTATTTCAGAGATCAAACATTCTCCAACAATTATGGGAATTTATCACGTTGTTAATAATTGATCTATAAAGCTTCAGTTAAAATTTGAGATCTTTTGGAGTTACCAATAAATAATTAAAAATAGAACAGTGCACTGCTATATTGCAGTCTGCAGAATATTCGGCCGAGTTTGTCCTGCACAAAACTCGACCGACACCCTTACTGTAGAGATCAAAAAGTCATCCAAAAATTATGCTAATTTAACAGAGTGTCTAAAACTGTGTTTTTCAGGAACAGTTAAAATTTGAGATCAATTGGATATACCAATAAAAAGATAAAATTCAATTACCACACTGCTGTATAAATCTGGAAATATGATCGGTCGAGTTTGAAACTCGACCGATAAACAGGTCAGAGCATTCTTCAAAAATTCTTATATTTTTCAATGTTGTTCACATTTTATATATCCAAATTATATCCAAATTTGAAGTAAATCAGAGTTACACATAAAATACTAAAAATCATTTAGTGAGACATTCTACTTATCAAATTCTGTATTCATGTATCATCAAAACCCTATATTGGGCCGATTAGGGTTTATGTTTCTCAAACCCTAATTACAAGACAAAAGAACATTTTGACTTCTTATCATAATTAAAACATCCTAATTGTGTTATCGTCATTAATTAGATTTCAAGAATGATTATTCCAATTAATCTTTGAAATTGTCTAGGTAAACCCTAGTTTACCAATTAAGCTCAGATGGGGTCGTAATAGATCGGCTCAACTGGTGCAACCGACCAGTTGGGAAAGTCATGTCGGCAAGAATTTTCCTTTGGTTTCAAATTGCCCAATTCGATTGGGAATAACATTGGTATACGATACCAATTGAGAACGAAACAAGGAAAGTCTTTTTGAGCCGGATTAGGACCATGAACCGATCGGTTCAGGCCACCAACCGATCGGTTGGAGTGCCCCAAACGATCGGCTCAGGTCCAACCGATCGGCTCAATGGACGAACCGATCGGTTCAGTTGTGAACCGATCATTTCAAGTTGCGAACCGGTTGCTTTTTGTGGAAAATTCTCGAACCCTTCTACTCCTGCTTTAGTCCCGTATTGCCGGGCACAGAGAACCCTGTCCCATGACCCGCCTATATATATAGGGGTATTGGGGGCTTCTCAAAGTACAACTCAATGCAAGCCGGTTGCTTTGCGAAGTTGTCGTTCTCTCTGGTTTTGGTAACCATGAGAGATCCCGAGCAAGTGCTTCCCGCAAAAGGGAGGTGCAACAAGGGAAGGACAACTGCAGTTGCAACTGGTAGCAGGAGAGTGTGTTGGCGACTAGTACGTCAACAGGAGGGTGTGACTCCTTCCACTTCCTTGTGGGACAAGGAGAGTGGAGTTCCAGGTGGTCCGTGTGGACTAATACAGAGGCGGGAGGACACTGCCGCTTAGGAGGACAACTGTCATCCGACAGTCCGGTAGGAGGAGGAGTCGTCAGTCCCGGTGCGACCAGGAGCTGCACAGACACCGTCCAAGACCGGAGTTGAAGACCGCGCATTGCGTGAGGTATTGTCGCCGAGCAAGCCTCAGGACAAGGTATGATTCGACAAACCATCCTTTCCTATTATATAGACGTTGACGCGTTTCCTCGGTATGGGTTTGGGGAGAAATTTTTTGTTTCCGCTGCCTTCTCTGTCTCCCCTAAAACCCAACAGTGGTATCGGAGCCACGTCAACTGCTCTATATTTTAGGAATATCGATATGATCGATTTTTGGTTTGTCGCCTTTATTTATTGCATGCGATGCGAATAATATCGGCTTTATGCATGTCCAATCCTAAATCCACAAATCCCTAATTACATATATGATATGTATTATTAATGCACTCGATACGCGTCGCCCTTAAACGAGTTTTGTGGTGGATGTGTGTAGCGTGATTATGGCCTATAAACCCCTATTTGTGTGTGGTTGTTTGTGGTTGCTTGCATCTCGGTCTGCGCACCGATCTTCCCTCTCTTATTCCTGATGTAACTCGAAATAATTCGAGATTCTTTCCTACCTTTGCTCCCCCCGAATGTAACTCGGGGTTTTCCCTTTTAAAACAATGTAATAAATAGGATAGATTTTATTTCCTGTTATGTCGAAGACCGGCGAACATCAAGACGACAGCTGAAACGATCAGTTCAAGGCGTGAACCGATCGGTTGACATTCCAGATGGTCAGTTCAAGGAGTGAACCGATCGGTTGATGACCGGTTCGAGGAGCGAGACGAGCGGGTGGCGGACATGACGAGATGCACGATGACCAGGCGAACCGATCGGTTGGAGGAGCCAACCGATCGGCTGGTGGCACCCAGACAACCGGCTGGAGAGTACAGATCATTCATGAGATGAGTTGATCAACTCGGAAGGCATAGGCACATAGTTCATCTTGTAAAGGTTGCATGTGATGTAGACCTAGATGACCGTGATTCCTCTTGGCTCGAGGAATCACATTAGGATGGCCATAATCATCGCTTTTATCGTTTTGTGCATGTTTTCTGTGAGATATAGCATGTATATGATACATACTATGTATTGTGGTTATTGGATATGTATATGTATATAAAAACCAAATCCCTCATTAAAATATTAAGTTTTAGATGCCTTCCAAATGTGACACACGTGAAAAGCTTGTTCGACCAAGTGTGGGCACGCCCTAGCGTGGTGCACCGTCTACCTCGTGGAAGCGTGAAGGATGAATGTGTGGGTCTGCCCTAGCAGGGTGCATATTCATCGTGTTTGCTTTGGGTAGGACTTAACAAGGTGATCTAGATGGGATCTAGTACCTTGAGGCATGGAGATGATCATTGCAAGGAGTTGTATATGACATCTTATCAAGAGTTGCATATGATGCAATTGGCAAAAGTTGCCTACCTGAGAGATCTATGTTGTGGGTGGCAGCCCTAGCTGGTCCATGGCTTAGAGGATTTCAAGATCTTGCCCACTAGAAGGTTGTACGCTGCAATCTTCCAAATTGATGGTGAGGGATATCAATTTGAAGTAAAATAGTGGGAGCGATAATTAATTAAAGGCCTAATTTTATCGTCAACTTTTCAAATCAATCAAATAAGTCAAAAGAGTTTTGGACTGAAATTGCATATATTTCCTTTTGTTAAAATAAATGGTTAATCAACAAATCACTTTATTTGCGATCGGTCTTTGAAACCAACAAATTAAATGGGAATAATTCCACGATTGGTTAGGATGATGAGAAGTGTTCTCAATCAAAGAGCGAAAGCTCCAAGTCCTAGTTATACCAGAACCAGATGAACTCGATCCCACCACATCAATGGCTGGAAGTATGCTTATGGAAGCATACTAAGAAAGACATTGATGAGGAGTGCTTGATGTTTTGTTCTCTGAACTATGAGTTGCAGAGACAACATGAGACATATGATGTCTCCAAAACACTGTCCTAGTATGGCATGACAGAAGGAGATCCAGTAAGGTATTCACACACTCAATGTGATTGGGTATGTGGAAAGACCTGACTAAGAAGGATTCCATCTGAGCCAAGAGTTGGCTATTGGTATGATACTGCAAATGTTGCGAGGATCACACAATTCATGATAAGCTACAACATGAACAACTTTGACAAGCGTTGACAGAGTTGTTGGACATGTTGAGGATAGTAAAGGAAAAGATGAAGAAAGACAAACCATAATCTTTGATGTGATCAAAGAGAAAGGTAATTCTTAAGGGCAAGGATAAGGGCAAAGCAAAGAAGTGTTCTGATGCTAGCCAGCAATCCAAGCCGTCTTCAGCCTCAAGGCACATGGGGAAAGGGTGTATGAGGGAACTGCCCTCTATATCTGGAAGAACAAAAGAAGATGAAGGAGGGGATGGAGATCTCCACCTAAGGTGTCATGAAATGAACTACTTCTTTATCCGAGGTATATGATACCAAGATATGGATATGTCATATATGATATGCAATATCCGCAAAGAAGTGATGGCCTTTGTGAAAGGACCAAGAAAGAAGTACCCATCATTGGAGCAAGTGTTGCGGCCATAGATAGGAGTATCTTTCAGTTTATTTCAGCCTAAAGGGCATGAAATAGAGTTGAGAACTGCTATTTCATATATTGCCAATAGATAGAAACACTTTATTATTGCATATTGTATGACAATGATGGCAATTAATAAAGTTGATGTTTCAATCTTAAAGATATGATCTTTGTGGCAATGCCTTGTTTATCTTGTGATACATGGTATGCATAAGATAAAATGATACCTAAAGTTATTGATAACTCAAACAATCAAATTAGCATCAATCATGAGAAATTCATTTCTAGTTTCCTTATGATGGATAAACCTAGACTCTTTTGGTTAGAGAACCATTAAGAGACATGAATATCTTGGACATGATTAATCAATCTTCACTAAAGGTAGTGGGAGAGTGATTATCCTATTAGGTATAATACATGTGATGTATTTACATACCAATTGGAACAAATGCTAATACTTTAAATGGTGTTTAGAGAAATACCAATATGAACATCTTGAAGTGTTCAAGATTGTCATAGATGAAGTACAAATTTGGTAAAGTATTAATTCTTGATGAGATCAATGTATGAAATACTTGGACCAAATGTTTGAGATCCTTATGAGTGATTATGACAGTGTATCATAGTGAACTCATGATTAAGGCATGGTGATGTCTAAATCAAGAAGGAATCATACTCTAAGGAGTTAGAGAATGATTATCAAATAACTGAATTCTTCTTAATAAAAGAATACCCCACACTAATAAAGGAAATTAAGAATCACAAGGGTTGTGAGTTCTTATATCCTTAACGGATACACCTCAATTATCTACGTGATGAGTTGTTCATGTGATGAATCAACTATCTAGATGAATATGAGGAACCGAATTTTGAGTTATAATTTATGATCATTACATCCTAAATGATTTCCATGTGAACCATAAGGTATGACCTTAATGGTAGCACTCATTGGATGAAATCCATAAGTGCAAATGAGTCTTAAGTGTTAAGACAAATGGATAACATTTTGAGAAGGATGACGCTTGTTGGTTGCAACTTAATGACTGAGACATTTGGCATATGGATACTAAAACTGCATTCCTATGAGGAATAAAATAAGGATGTGTATGTGACACAACCTATAAGGTTTATGAATCCACTAATGTAAATGAAGTCTATAAGTTACAATGGACTGATCAATGTGATTGATTGAGTACAAGCAACTCAGAATTGGATCTTTACTTTGATGATATAGTCAAAGGGTTTGACTGATATGTCAAAGATAAAGAAGGGATCTGTGATTTAGTGGGAGCGTGTTCACATTCCACATGTTGATGTGAAATGCAAATGTTCTAGAATGGAAATCCAAAAGTGGAAATTATCTTTAAGGAAGATGGAGATGTTTCCTATGTGATAGGAATAGAGATCTATAGAGATAGTTCTCGACAAATCTCTTGACCTGGAAAAGAGAGAGCATACATTGGCAATCTGTACTGAAGGGTTCAGTATGCACATATTCAGTGGGAGAAAACTTGTCCATGTTATATGAATATTAGTATCCCAAGGCCAAGTGTCCAATTCTTATGAAGAATGGGAACACTAAGAATAGATATGGATCTATCATGTATGTAATCATCCCATTGTCTTGCATGTATGACATGGCAAGAATAAAATGCATTCATCATTTTGTATGTATGACATGACAATATGATGTGCTCATCCCGATAACTCGTATGTGGGACATGGCGAGTGGATGTCTGTCTACTTCCAGTAAGGGTTACTGGAATACCATGAGAACTTGATAAGTACTTGTGAAGTACTAGTTCCATGGAGATAAGGAAGAGTTTGATGTAAAGAGTTACATTGATGCGAACTTCCGAAAAGACAGAAAATTAATCGCAAAATATACATAGGATGTATAAAAGTGAAAGTTGGTTGATAATTGGAAATGTTCCAATAAAACTATTTAAAAGGAAATGCTGAGTATCTATGTGTTAGAGAACAGCAGTAGATACTATATGGATCTGGAAGTTCATGAGATGAACTTATACATATTCCACTCATTGATGACAAGTCTGGAATCCTTGATCATGCAATGTGGCTAAAGGTTAGCAAAGGAATACTAGATCGCATATTACGGCAACTCCATCTCATCCGTGTGACGTACAGCGAAGAGATGTGAGACATGCAATTTATACTGACTTTGGCAAGATGTTGCCATTACTCACTATGTTGGCACTAGAGCACAGTGACATGTGGGACATGTTTAAAGATCACTATGAATATGATTCAAGAGTGATTGGCTCGCAGTGCAAGTGGGAGTCTATTGGTATGTATGCCCTGAGAGCCAATCATGGGATGATTGGTGGGATACATTAAGATTGATTTGATAAACATCAAAGGCAAGCTTCCAATTCATTCTGGTTCAGTCATATGAGATAGTGATAGAACAGATTGAATGTCTAGAGAATGACAGTACTCAATGACGTATGTTTTCAGGTTAAGGACCTGAACGATGAGATCATACAGATGCTAAGAGTTTGTACATTCTTGATATCTCCCTAGTCGGATGTCATTGTGGAAGGTAGATAGACAACAATGACACACAAGACTAGATTGTGGTGTTGGTTGATGACAGAATCTCATTAGTCATGATATAGAGATATCAAACCAAACACATAGGTACTTGTTAGAGAACAAGGTACCGGACAGACCCACCGTGAGTTTGACACATGGAACCATGAGATGGTAGTCACAGTCAGTACTCACAGTGATGGTGGTGAGTGTGATTCTTAGACCTAAAATCACTGCACTCAACACATGTCGTTGGGCACACTTTGACATCATCAAATGCAGTCCTGAAACATGGGTTGTTATAAAGGTGATGATTGGGTGGCTTTGACACATGGGGATTTTGAGGGGTGAGTGATAGATATGGGATTTGTCCCTCCTGAGGGAGTTTGATATCCATGGCCACTTGATGAGTAGGATTGAGATAGGCGTGCACACGCATGTGTGAATCAGTATGTGATATTGATGTCATACATATCTCCTTCAATCTACTCTGAGATCAAGAAAGTGAATGAACGTTGACAGGATGATGGTTCCATGCCTTGAGTTCATTCAGGATATCAGTGACAAAGGAATTATACATTCACTGTAACACCATTCACGGATTGTAGGATGAAAGTTGTTCTCCAACTTTCTACTTTCACTTGGGTAGCAATGATGTGTGACTAGGCACCGCTCTATTCTTGTGAAGTCATAAGTGTTATGGACTTTCACTGCCAATGTGAAATGGACCTGTAGGGTCACACACATAGGATTTAACCTGGAAGAGGAGTTTTGTCCATAAAGCAATGTTTAGATTGATTACTAAAGGAGTTTAGTAGTTTAATTAAACACTCAATCAGTCGATAGCTCAATATCATATGGTTCAAGGTGTTGGACGCATTGATTGGAGTATCAGATTGATTGAAATCGCAATTGACTGATTTTGCCCAACCTGTGCTCCCAACCGATCGGCTCATGTGATGAACCGGTCGGCTGAGGTGCTGAACCGGTCGGCTGGTGTGTCCAGGCCGATCGGCTCATGCCAGGTTGAAATGACCGGTTCAAGAGTTGAACCGATCGGCTCAACGGGTGCAACCGACCAGTTGGGAAAGTCATGTCGGCAAGAATTTTCCTTTGGTTTCAAATTGCCCAATTCGATTGGGAATAACATTGGTATACGATACCAATTGAGAACGAAACAAGGAAAGTCTTTTTGAGCTGGATTAGAACCATGAACCGATCGGTTCAGGCCACCAACCAATCGGTTGGAGTGCCCCAAACGATCAGCTCAGGTCCAACCGATCGGCTCAATGGACGAACCGATTGGTTCAGTTGTGAACCGATCATTTCAAGTTGCGAACCGGTTGCTTTTTGTGGAAAATTCTCAAACCCTTCTACTCCTACTTTAGTCCCGTATTGCCGGGCACAGAGAACCCTGTCCCATGACCTGCCTATATATATAGGGGTATTGGGGGCTTCTCAAAGTACAACTCAATGCAAGCCGGTTGCTTTGCGAAGTTGTCGTTCTCTCTGGTTTTGGTAACCATGAGAGATCCCGAGCAAGTGCTTCCCACAAAAGGGAGGTGCAGCAAGGGAAGGACAACTGCAGTTGCAACTGGTAGCAGGAGAGTGTGTTGGCGACTAGTACGTCAATAGGAGGGTGAGACTCCTTCCACTTCCTTGTGGGACAAGGAGAGTGGAGTTCCAGGTGGTCCGTGTGGACTACTACAGAGGCGGGAGGACACTGCCGCTTAGGAGGACAACTGTCATCCGACAGTCCGGTAGGAGGAGGAGTCGTCAGTCCCGGTGCGACCAGGAGCTGCACAGACACCGTCTAAGACCGGAGTTGAAGACCGCGCATTACGTGAGGTATTGTCGCCGAGCAAGCCTCGGGACAAGGTATGATTCCACAAACCATCCTTTCCTATTATATAGACGTTGACGCGTTTCCTCGGTATGGGTTTGGGGAGAAATTTTTTGTTTCCGCTGCCTTCTCTGTCTCCCCTAAAACCCAACATAATTTAAGTCTAATAATGTAGTTTTCCTTAAAAGATTATAGTTGATAGTCTTAATGCAAAAAGACTACGAAATGAAATTTCTTTAAGAAGAATGAAGTGAAAAGAATAAAATGAGACTCAAAGTACATTTTCTCTTTCATCTATGCATTAGGTGTTGTATTCTACTCAAAATGATGAACACTCGCCTTTTCCTTCCTTTTCTCTCCCCTACCATTCATGATGCTTAAGGACATAAAAGAGCAAGATAAGAGATTTGAAGTTTAAAAATGATATAGCTAGTGAGAAATAAGTTATTACCTCATTTTTTACTCAAGAAAAAAAATTTAAGGGAAAAATGTATCACATGACACCTTTTAATGTATTAAAATCAAGTTGAGTGACAATTATGGAAATTATGGGTAAGCATGTGAAAAATGGAAATCCAAGAGCATAGCGAGGATCCATACCATTTATTGGACATGTGATCCAAATTTGGATTGCTTTTGACCAGTTTTGACCCTCCAAATGAATTAGACAAGATATTATATAGTTTAATGAAGATGTGAAAACAAATTCATTGAATGTAATGCATTTAACCTAATATCCTGAATTTAATTCCATATCAAACATTAATTTTGCTATTTCCCTCTTCTTTGTGCCATCCAATGACTATTGTTAAACTGAGATTGGATCTAATGTCTCTGCTACTGTCTCCTACCTCTAGTTATTTTGCGAATCAATAACCAATCAACTTTGAATCATCTTCGCGACCGTTCTTCCTCATCTCACCATAGTTTCATGAGATTCTTTCTCCTCTAGCTTCACCTATCTCCCCCAAATTCATCAAGCCCATACTTATCTCTACTAGTGTCTTATGGACAAAACACCTAATATTAGGTTTTGGGGCCTCGCCACGACCAAGTTGCAGATGCCACCACAAATTGCATCCATCCCATTTAAAGGACAAGGAGCAACCTCTGCCCATCGTTTGCTCCTCCTCCTATGCCAATCTCATGTCCCTCACCTTGAAACTCCTAGACCTACTCACTCTCTCTTTTCAAGTGGCCTCAACTTCGCCGTGACATCCTCCACCGCCATTGGCTCAATTCAGATCCAACAATGATACATGCCACCCATTCGTTGATTTTATATCATTGTTCTACTTCGAGTTGGTCCCTGTCATTGTGACCTATAGACTAGCATTGAGGGTGTTGGCGACGTTCATCACTATAGCACCCCAGTATTCCTCCAACCTTGAGAGCACCACCAGTAGACTCGTCGTGCCTCAAGGATTGTGTTTTGAGTTTTGTTCAAATATGTTATGATGATTTGTCCTAGTTGCTAATCTAACTTCCCCCTCTCTATTTTTTGGTGACCTACTGGGCTGTGAAAGTTCTGTTGCCTTCTAGTGCTTCCATTATTTTGCCAGGTCATGGGGGACACAGTGGTGGACTTCATTTCTCACTAATGATATGCTTTCTCATATTTCAATCACTGAGGTACACCTGTAGGTAGCGAGCTCTCGCCATGGATGCGAGGAGAATATCCCTGGTCAAAGAATGACCATGATGCCCACTCTATTCTAATCAAATGAATTAATGGGCAAAGGCATTTTGATATTTTACGTAGGCTTTTTCTTCATTAGTTGCAAGAGTTGATATATGTCTCAATGACATTTTTACCCCTGTATATAACATAGGCCTAAGGTTTTCTATTACTTTGTCCTTTATTTACATGAAACTTATATTTGATTTATTCAATTGTCATGCCTATAGTTTCTTGACTTCTGATTGGTCCAAATTGAAAAATTCACAACTTATGCATACAACCTCAGAAAATGATGGATAAATATTCATTCAAAATATATTTTGATTCTCCATCGATCTAGCCTATTTTAAAACTATGTTTTACACTTTCAATATCTTGAATAATTCAAAGACTAAAATTAGGGTTTGAAGGATTATAGACTCGTGAACATATTATGATTTAAATCAAATTATAGGTGATTAGAGGACTCAATCAAGTGAGGGGATTTGACCTTAAGGTAACCTACTCTATGTAACATCCCTGACCTGGGTTATGAGTTAACCCTAGGTGTTTTGCCTAAATATGTAGTTAAATCCTTGTGATTAACTCTGAGCATGTAATTAAGCTTCTCAGAAACGTATATTTCAGTATTTGCTCCTTTTTATTTAAAGTTGTAGCATTGTTTTGATATACAGGGACCTATGTGCAATTTACCCAGTTGAAAGGGTTAACTTGCAATTTGCACATGATGAGATGTTCCTCTGATGTTGAGACATCATGAGAATCTCTTTGGCAAAGTTTGAGGGATTTCCCAAGCTAGAGCACCAAGGTGCAGCTGTGGAGGCAATCCCAGGGCTTGAAACCCTAATTTGGGGTAAAATGCAATTTACCCAAATGATGGGATGCAATTTGTAAAGAATGTCATCTAAAGTATCTTTTTAGACTTTTGCCATCATTTAGAGAAGAAATAATGAGGAATTCACCTCAATTGAGTTATCAAGTTAAGAAATAGGCTCTGTGATTGAATAATCAGGGTATATGTGCAATAACCCTTTAAGTATGAACTTTATTATTAGATTGTTCTTCCTTGCCTTCTTTTCTATAACTTAAGATAAGGTTTGTCCTTAGAATAAAGAGGAAGGGACGAGCAAGTAATAAAAGAAGGACTTAGTTGGAATTAAGGGAAACTTATGAACTAATGTTGAAAATCCTATCCCATGTATATAAGCCATCCTTCCTTTAGTTGCAAGGGAACTTAACCTTCGTTCCCTTTACTGTTTCATTTCACCAAAGACGACCAAGGACTGCCTTGGAGCTAAGGAGGACGAACAAGGGGTGCAAGGTAGGTTTAAACCCCTCTTCTTGCCTAATTCCATGGTTAGAATTCAATTCAAGGTCATCTTCATGGCTAATTCTCGAAACCCTATCTTTCTAGCCGTCTCTTTTCATCCTTCCTTGGAGTTTTCACCTTGGCCAACCTGTGGGAACTCAAGGACGCCATTAGAGCTTGGAGCTTGAAAGCTTGGAGCTCAAGAAGCAAGCTTTAGGCGGGTTTTATAACTCTAAACCTATGCTTTACTATGTGCATCTTTATATGCGAGTTAATGATAGCTCCTAGTATTTCCCTACTTTTCCCTGCTATTTTGCAAGCAAACCCGTGGGATATCTGTACTGTTCTTGAGCTAGAAGATGAAGGCGTGATTTCCAAGAAAAACCCACCGTTTTTCTTTTCCCTAAACGGTCCTAACAGTTTGCTCTCACGACCTCAAGACCGTGAGGGAGCCTCGCGGTCTCGAGACCGTGAGAGGGCTCGCGGTCTCAAGACCGATTGGCCCTGTTGACCGATCGTGGACCATATAAGAAACCTGTTCCTAATTATATAGGCTAAATACCCTCAAAATTTGGGAGACTAACTCCAAAGGAATCGGGAGATATGACCTTTTTAAGTCACGACTTTAAATGAATTAATTGCTGATTTTCAAACGGTCTGAAATTGCCTTTTTGGGCAAAAGGTCTCAAGACCGTGAAAGGTCGTTGACTAAGCATTGACCCCATGAGATTACTGTTCAAAATTATGTTAATTAACAACTCACCAAGTTTGATGGTCTAATTCCAAACGGGCTAAGAGTTGAAGGATGAATACTAGGGCTAACCCTAGATAAAATCAGTACTGAAATTATGGTGACATAATTAGGGTTTTTAGGGTTGATTGACCTAAAAGGTCTCAAGACCATGTGGGGTCCACCCACATGACCTCAGGACCGTGAGGTGGCTCACGACCTCAGGACCGTGAGGGGGCTCACGACCTCAGGACCGTGAGGGGGCTCACGACCTCAGGACCGTGAGGGGGCTCACGACCTCAGGACCGTGAGGGGGCTCACGACCTCAGGACCGTGAGGGGGCTCACGACCTCAGGACCGTGAGGGGGCTCACGACCTCAGGACCGTGAGGTAGCTCACGACCTCAGGATCGTGAGGTGGCTCACGACCTCAGGACCATGAGGGGGGCTCACGACCTCAAGACCGTGAGGTGACTCACGATCTCAAGCCCATGAGGAGGCTCACGGTCTTGGAACTAGAAAGGGGCTCATGGACTTGAAGGGTCAAAGTGAGCAATCGGTCAACACTTTCAACCGAATTCAATCATGTGATGGTTCAATGTTGCTCAAATCAAACACTAATGATAATCTAAGATAGTAAGGAGTTATTTGATTAAGGTTTTTGACTATGATGATGATCAATGGGGTGAATTACCAAGATACCCCTGAAGGGTCAATTGAGTTATACCTTGCTCAATTCAAACCCTAATTACATGAGAATGATGTTTTTAGTCATAATGACTCTATCTAACCTGATCTAGTCTAATGTTATCATCAACCATTAGTATGATGAAAGAGAGAGTACTCTAGAGAGAGAAAGTACCCTAGAGAGAGAAAGTAACTCTAATCACTTAATGGTGATGTTTTTGGCTATGATAGCCTATGATGACTCAACCCAACCTGTTTTAGAGTGATGTTGATATCACCTAACCTTATGATGAGAGAGAAAGTACTTCTAGAGAGAGAAAGTACTTCTAGAGAGAGAAAGTACCTCTTTAAAATGGAAACTCAATTGAAGCATCCCCAATACACAGAAATGAGCATAATTAGGGTATGATCCACCTGTGTGAGATCATAGAAACCCTAATTATGATAAATGATGAACCTTTAACTAATCCAAGAGCATCAATGAAGGTGTTACTCATACATGATGATGTTATGAGTTTAATTCACCTGTAATGTGAATAGTAAACCCTAATTCAAGGGTGATGACATGTAATATGAATAGTAAACCCTAATTCAAGGGTAATGGCATGCTTTTGAGCAATAAACTCTATTTGATTTAAATTAAAGATTTAACTCTTATGACAAGAGTAGGAAGTACATTCCTTATTGTTATATTACCTTTATCAGATGTATTAATCATGCAGGTTCTGATATGAAGGTAATTATATCCAGGTATGGATGTTGATGTTATATTCATTGAAGGCATGTTGTAGCCTTATGAATAAGTAATGTAATCTGATGCCTTGCTAGTGGCATCCTATGCTGATAATGGGCTATGAGAGCCATGAATACCATCAAGGTCATGCTTTAGAGATGACTTGTGATGAGGATAATGAGAAATGATGATTGATATGAGTTAGGCCTGTTACATTTAGTATTCTTCTTTTATAGCTGCTATGTTACTGTTATTGTTTGAAGAACAATGTATGCTGTTAAAGAATACTGAATGTACCTAACTAATCAAGTATAATGTAGAGCCCTGATCATAGATCCATCATTGTCAGAAATTAAGTGATGGTGAAACAGGTTTTCCATAGGGAACTCCTGGAGCACATACTTTTGAGTATGTGGGGTACATGGATGTGTAGAACCTTACATCCTAGTGTAGGAAAGTGATGTAGATGTGGAATCCATCCATCCTTCACTATAGTTCCATACCGTATCAGTGGTAGGTAAACATGAAACCTCCTGATGACGAAGAAAGCACAGATATCCGTATCAGTGGTAGGTAAATATGAAACCTCCTGATGACGAAGAGAGTACAGAACGCCACTGTGACTCTAGAATAGCGAAGGACCAGTTTACCCTGGTGAGCTATAATAGTAGAGGCATGAGATGTCCTACAAGTGATCCTCTTACTGACTGAGGAAGGTGAAGGTCATGAGAATCCGGCTCTCTTAATGACCTATGTATGATACTGATGCGGCTTCTCAGCGATCAGTTGGAGTATGAGTGGTAAGCCTCATCTCCACAGGGCATAATGTTGTTTGTAAAACATAATCAACCATGTAGTGTAACTTGTTAGAGATAACCCCAAGTTAGTTGATTGATGTTACATTGTTATAATGATTGATATCCTCCATATCTCCTAAATTGTAGAGATCTTGTTATAACTATAACTGTTATAGAATGCTTTGAAGGCTTTACTGTTTAGAATAATCTTTGATGTTATAATAAAGCTTCTGGCGAAGAGTTATAACTCTCGCTGGGACAATTATGTATAATTGTCTCACCCCGTAGACTTCAACTTTTTAGGTGGACGTCGGAGACGAAGAAACCAACCTACAAGTGATCAGACTCAGCAGCAACACCAGGGGCAGCAGTAATCTCAGGTGGAGATTTGTCCTGCCATGTGGTGTAGTTAGAGTCGGTCCTATGTGTCCTCTGTACTCTCAGGTCTTGGAGTCTTGTGTTATGTGATCTTGAGATTTTGTATCTTGATGTATATAATTACTCAAGAAGTAATTATCCTGAGATGTAAACAGTTACCTCTCTTTATGAAAGGAGTTTTTATGGATACAAGTTCTTATCTCGAAAAGTTTTAATTTCCCGTGATTTTTGTCTTCCGCTGATTATCGATTCGCTTCCGCTAAGTTTTATTCGTGTTTATGTCATGGTTTGGAGATCAGAACCCACACTCTAGGTAAGAGGTCCATGCATTTTTGGCTCAAGTACCTTGGTTTATTAATTGTTATTTATGATTATGCGCCTTAGATGATTTCATAAATTATGAATGTTTTCTGAATACGACTTCATGTATACTTACCATTGTTTGATTACTTATGGTCTATGGTATAACCTTAGTTATGATGACTGATTATGATTAAGATTTATTAATCATGCTCAAGAAAAGGGAAACTAGGGTATGGTTTATGGGGGAGAAATCCCATAATGATTCAAGGGGAGAAATCCCATCATGTTAAAGCTCAAGGATCATGATAATGTTAAGCTAAATGGAGTTGAATTAGTCTTTATATGCTCCTGAATCATGGACCTTAAGGGGTCTTAAAGGGCTTTCCTAGCATCAAGGGCCTTCCTAGCAATCAAGTGCATCTAAGTGGGCATCATAGAGGGATGCATATACTTACTATTCAATTCTTTATGTCATTAATGACTCATAAAATGCTTAAGAAAAACCATGTTTGAGATTATGTCAAGTCCTTTCATGTAAATTTTACTCATGTCAAGTTGTGCTCATTTTTATCTCATATAAAGTGCCAAATACCGCTTACTAATATGATATTTGTTTTGCATGGCTGGGGATGAGACATCTGTAGGACTTGGAGCAAGTGAAGGACAAAAAGGTAAAAATCAAGACTAGGAGATCATCAAGCTTTTCCTTGTGAGGTGTCATTTACCAAGACAATCTAGAGATTCAGAAAAAATTTACCTTATGCTTATTCGTGCTATCAGACTGATTAGACCTCATTAATGATTATTGAATAGTTTTCCTTTACGAAGAACTATGTATGAATTAGTTTTCAATCAATGCAAAGTGTTTTATTTACTTAAATTGCATGATTAGCATATTGTGACACCCACATTGAAAAAAAAGCTTCCGCTCATGTAATATAAAAAGTGGGGTGTTACATTATGGTATCAAAGAAATTTTGGTAAATGGCTACTAGGAAAAGATGATTCTCATAGTCACCCTAGAATAAAAATTTGATATTAGAGTTTAGAAATGGATTCCCATGTAAAGATACCATGACCTCAGATGACTAGAGTTTTCACCCTAGATGAGATATAAAGGCTAGAGATAGATGTTTACCCCATTTAGACATCAAAAATCAACCTAACCCTAGCTAATGAGATTACCTATCGATTCTCAATGGTCATGGCCAGCCAATTGAGAATTGAAGAGGGATGTCACAAGCATTAGAACTTCGATGAATATCTCCTTTCTTACTAGTATATGTGGTATGGGACATGTGAATTAGTAGGTTAGTGAGAGGTAGTATGATCGGATCCCACATCTCTGGGTATGTGCCTAGTCAATGCATATCTAGGAATGTGATAGGTACCTAAAGGACTAAGCTTAGATAATTGTCCACCCATAATGATAGGAAGTCATGACAAGTTTGACCTAGATATCCTAAATATTTTTTTTTGAGAAAAGATATCCTAAATATAGTTATGAGTTGGTTGGATAAACCCTAAGTATATAGGTTGAGAACATGACCAAAGTAATAATTAATCCATGTGCACATAAATATTATATGAAATCTATATGTCATATATATATATATATATATCTATATATATATATATATATTTCAATGCAAAATATTAAACATATATGAACTTTGAAATCTTAATTTTCAGTAAAGTAAAAGGTTAGAGAAGCCTTAAGGTGGGAAATATGCTAGAAAATTTTGAGGATGAAATTTATTTAATGTGGGTAGAATTGTAGCATCCCAAATTTCAAGACTAATTTAAGTATAAAAATGTGTTTTTCGTTAAAATATTGTAGTTGAGGGTCTTAATGCAAAAATACCATTATAGGAAATTTCTATAACAACAATAAAGTGAGAAAAATCAAATGAAACCCAAATTACATTTTCTCTTTAACCTATGTATTTAGGTGTTGCATTCAACTCAAAAGGACGAACACTAGCCTTTTCCTTCCTTTTCTATCTCCTACCATTGATGATGCTGAAAGGACATAAAAGGGCAAGACAATAGATTTGAAGTAAAAAAATTATATAACTAGTGAGAAATAAGTTATTACCTCATTTTTTACTCAAGGAAAAAAAATAGGGGAAAAATATATCACATAACACCTTTTACAATATTTAAATCAAATAGACTGACAATCATAGAAATTATGGATAAAACATGTGAAAAATGGAAATCCAAAAGCATAGAAAGATTGTAGGCAATTTATTGGACATTTTGTTCAAATTTATGTTCATTGTGACCACATTTGACCCTCTAAATGAATAAAACAATACACTATATAGTTTAACTAAATTTGAATACAAATTCATTTAATCTAATGCATTTAACCTAATGACCTGGATTATATTCCCTGTCACACATTACTTTCATGATTTCCCTCTGTGTGCCATTCAAAAACTATTATTAAACCAAGATTTTATCTAACAGCTTTGTGACTGTCTCCTACCTCCAGTTATTTCATGAAACGATAACCAGTCAACTATAAATCATCTTTTCGACTGTTCTTCCTCATATCACCATGGTTTCATGAGATTCTTTCTCCTCTGGCTTCATTTCTCTCCCCCAAATTCATTTAGCCATCACTCATATCCCCTCGTGGATTATAAATGAAATTCTTAATATCAGGTTCTGGGGCCTCTCCATGGACAACTTACAAATGCCACCGCAAATCGCCTCCATCCCTATTAAAGGACCAGGAATGATCACCGCCC
Organism: Alisma plantago-aquatica; assembly: GCA_963693085.1. NCBI lineage: Eukaryota > Viridiplantae > Streptophyta > Magnoliopsida > Alismatales > Alismataceae > Alisma > Alisma plantago-aquatica. The sequence continues at coordinate 1,123,401,430 of OY856412.1, read as the reverse complement.
ATTATTTGCTCCTCCTCCTATACCAATTTTGTCTCCCACACCCTAAGACTCCCATGCATACTCACTCTCTCTTTTCCTGTGACCTCAACTTCACTTTGACATCCTCACATCACCTTTGGCTCAATTGAGCATCCAAAAACCATACCCGCCACCCATCCATTGATTTCGAATCATTATTCTTCCATGAGCTGGTCCCTGTCATCATGACCTATGGGTCAGCCTTGAGGGTGTTGACAACATTCATCACTGTAGAACCCTAGTGTACCTCTAACCTTAGGAGAACCTCGAGTAGACTCACCGCTCCTCATGGATTGTTTTTTGAGTCTTTTTTGAAATTTTTTTTATGACGATTTATCCTTGTTGCTAATCTAACTTTCTTCCTCTCTATTTCCTAGGTTTCAAGTGACCTAGTGGGCCACAGAGCTCCTCTTGCCCTCCGGTGTGCTTCCTTGGCTTCACCAGGTAATGGGGGACAACACCGGTGAACTCCATGTTTAATGAATAATCTATATTTTGGTGTTTCGATCACTGAGACACATCTACAGGCAGCGAGCCCTCACATGGATGCACGGAGAATATCCCTGGTCAATGAATGACCATGATTCCCAAGGGCATTTTTGAGATTTTATGAAGCCTTTTACTTCATCATCCACGTGAGTTGATATATGTATCAATGACATCTTGACCTCTATTAATTTAATCTTGTATAACATAGGCCTAAGGTTTTTTGGTACTTTTGCCTTTATTCACATTGAACTTATATTTGATTTAATCAATTGCCACACTGTGACATCCCCTGATTTTCTAAAACTTAATCTGATGTGGGACATACAAATTGAAACCTCACCTCAGCGAGCATCCCAATTTAAACACCACACACTAGGCTAAGAAAAAGAAAATCAAGGGAGTCAGAAGGAAACAATCAGTAGCACATGCACAAGAACAATAATAAAACCACATCACATGTTCACCATTCAACATATAATTACAACATGAATTGTTACAACATTTGATATTACATATTGAATAACAAACCTCTACATATACATGTACTACCACTAAACTACAAGATCTTAAGACAACAAGTCCACCTGTACATCAGCTCGCCACACAACTCTCAACTATCCCGATTCTTCAAGAGCATAACCACAACCTAAACAAAAGATTACATGTGGTACACGTCAACACAATATTCAAGAATATTGTAATGAGTACGCCTACGTGTCTTTTATGTACCTCTCATCATATCTTGGAAATAAGATAAAACTAGAACTTGGTAGTTATAAAGAAATATAAGAACAATGTATACTTGCATAAAGATGTTCATTAACAAAAAAGAACACATATTTTAGCATGACTTTGCATTATATGTAAAGTTGACCAACCACATGCACTATTCTACCAAAGATATTTAGTGCTCACATGTACTATTCTGCCAAAGAGATTTAGTACTTTCATCATTGCAGTATTCTAAAGAGATTTAGTGCTCACATGTACTATTATGCCAAAGAGATTTAGTACTTTCATCAATGCACTATTCTACCAAAGAGATTTAGTGCTATCATATAATGGATCAGATATCATATGTTTCATGTGTTCATAGACATAAGCATGAAGAACTCAAGAAACATAGCATACAAGAACAATCATTTCATCCAATATCATATGCCAAGTATGTTACTACACATATAATGCAAGCATATTGTATAATAAGCCAAGTAAGAGGTAATGGCGTACCTTGATCAAGACATATAACAAATTTCTCATCATCTCATATCTCGGATTTACATTCTCTGACCTTCTCCCAATGGGTCTCACTCTCTCTAGAGTTAACCCTAAAATTGTTCCTAATACTAGAGGTCCTCCTTTGTAAAAGAGCTTGAGGCTCATGTTGACTCGCATCCTTGTCTTAACCCATCATTACCTGCATTCTTGTCTTAGATTTATCTTACTTAAAATCTAGGAATGTCACACACAACTATAGTTTCTTGACTTTTGATGGTCCAAATTACAAAATTTATAACTTTTCCATATGCCCTCAGAAAATTATGGAAACATATTTGTTGGAAAGCTCTTTTGATTCTCCCTCGATCTAGCCTATTGTAAAATGATGTTTTACACATTCAATATCTTCAATTATTCAAAGATAGAGATTAGGGTTATAAGGATTATAGACTCATGAACATATTGTGATTTTAATTAAATTATTGGTGATTAGAGGACTCAATCAAGTGAGGGGACTTGACCTTAAGAAGGCCTACTCTTGGTAAGCATGCTATTCAATTTTGGCATAAGTACTTTGGTCTATTGATTGCTATTTATGATTATGCACCTTTAATGATTTCATGAATTATGAATGTTTTCTCAAGATGACTTCATGTATACTTACCGTTGTTGATTGGATGATTACTTATGGTCTATGGTAAAACCTGAGTTATGATTACTGATTATGATTAAGACTTATGAATCATGATCAAAAAAGGAAAACTCGATTATGATTTATGGGTGATAAATCCCATTATGATTTGAGGGGAGAAATCCCATCATGTTAAATTTCAAGGATCATGATAATGTTAAAGTTAATGTTAAGCTAATCTGAATTGAATTAGTTTTTATATGATCATGAATCGTTGACCTCAAGGGGTTGTTAAAGGCTTTCCTATTATTAAGGGATTTCCTAGAAATCATGTGCTCCTAAGTGGGCATCATAGAGAGATGCATATATGTATTGTTCAGTTCATCATGTCATTAATGAATCATGAATGCTTAAGAAAAATCATCCATGTCAAGTTATACTTTTTTTATGTCATATAAAGTGTCAAACACCTCTTACTGATGTGATGTTTGCTTTACATGGCTGGGGAAGAGATGTACATAGGAAAAATTAAAACTAGGAGATCTTCAAGATTTTCCTGGTGGGGTGCCATTTACCAAGACGATCCATAGATTTAGATAACCATTACCTTATTCTTAGTCATGTTATCATATAGATTAGATCTCATTGATGATTATTATGAGTATTCCTTTACCAAGAACTATGAATGAATCATTTTTCAATCAATTCAAAGTGTTTTATTTACTCAAATTGCATGATTAGCATATTGTCACTCCTACATTGAGAAGGATGCTTCCACTCATGTAATATGAAAATTGGGGTGTAACATATCTACTTTGTAAAATAATTATTGGAATGTATAATGGAATAACAATGAATATTAAATCATACTTTATCACTAATCATATCATTACTTTCATCCAAACATAGGATAGGAAGACAATAATCCCAACCTCTTCATGTACTTTCCCATCTCTGTTCTTTCAACATCCCATACTATTCCTTTCCTATGAACCAAATAGGGCGTTAGTGGCAAAGGGTAGGATGGGTTGTAGGGGAATGATGTTTTAACTCATATTGCCTCCCATCAACCACTTAACCTGCTCTTTTATAATGCATAGGGATAAGCATATCTAGATGCTTAGACCTCATGCCTTAGTGTGGCGCCCCTCACCACAAACCAACAAAATTACTCAAAACTAAATGCAAAAACAAAATTTAAAGAAGCAGATTACAAGAAATACTAAAAATTAAATCTAATTTCATTAAGCACAAAAACTACAGAAACCTTTACATATAAGTCCTCACAGGAAACCTTCATCGGATATCATAGATCACTAGGTACTTACATCAACATGTTCATATCACATATGCCATCATCCTTTTATAAGAGAAACATATCCCAAATGTATAGATACACGCATATATATATATATATATATATATATATATATATATATATATATATATATATACATATATATATAGTCATAATCATCATCTAAGACTTAGTCCCAACTATGTTGGTGCCGGCTACATGGATCCTTTGTTTCCATTCAGATCTATCATGGGCCATATTCTGGTTGAGATGTAGAGATTAAAAGTCTCTATTTATAAGCTCATCCCATGTTAATTTATGTCTTCCTCTTCTTATATTTATTGTGCTTGACTCAATAGCATTGCTTCGTATAGGCGCATCAGTCAGTCTATGTTGCACATGTCCATACCATCTGAGTCGGCCCTCGCGCAACTTGTCCTCAATGCTCACCACCCCCACTTATTCATGATGTAATCATTTCTCAAGCGATATTTTCTTGTATTCTCACACATCCATCTCAGTATATCTTTTCACCCACATTCATCTTGTTGCGACCTTATTTCTTCACTGCCGAACATTTACTCCCATAGAGCATGGATGGCAATATAGTTGTTCTATAAAACTTACTTTCTTACCTGAGAGGGATATTCCGATCACATAATACTCTAGTTGCACTTCTCCATTTCAACCATCCTATTGTGATCCTATGACAAGCATCATTTTGTATGTCCCCATGTAATTGAATAATAGAACCCGAGTACCAAAATAATTCACATTTTGGTATATCTACTCCATCCAACTTGGCTCCATCATTCAAACTGTTGGATTGGCTGAAATTGCAATGCATATACTCAGTTTTTCTCTAGCTAATCATCAATCCATTTGATTCTAATGCTCCTCTCCACCGTTCAACTTTATCATTCAATCCATCTCTAGTTTCATCAATCAAAACAATATCATCAGCAAATAACATAGACCAACGAATATCATCTTGAACATTCTTTGTCAGCTCATCCATAACAAAAATGAACAGATATGGGCGGAGTGTGGATCATTGGTGTACCCCAACTATGATAGGAAATGTTGATGTCTCTCCTCCAGGAGTCTTCACACTTAGAGTAGAGCTATCATACATGTCTTTGATCAAGTCAATATATTGGATTGGCACACCCTTTTTCTTCAAAACCATCCACAACACTTCTCTGGGAACTCAATCATAAGCCTTTACCAAATCAATAAACACCATATGAAGATCTCTTTTGATTGCTCTATACTTCTCCATAAGCCTCCTTATCAAAAAAATGGCATATGTTGTTGATCTTCTAGGCTTGAAACTAAATTGGTTGTTTGATATCTAAGTTATAGATCTTAGCCTCTACAGAATAATCCTCTCACAAAACTTCATTGTGTGACTCATCAAATTGATACCTCTGTAGTTTGTGCATCTCTAAATATCACCTTTGTTCTTGTAGATGGGGACTATAGTACTATTTCTCCACTCATCTAACATCTTCTTGGTCTTCATGATCTTGTTAAAGAGCTTTGTTAACCCCATTTTTTGGGGCCGAATCAACAAAAGAAAGAATACAACTCCCACACTTATAACTCGGGTAGAGGCCCAAGACACACCAAACACAGACATAATAAAATAAGAAAGCCACTCAACAAGATCCACGACCCATCCAACCGCAACAGTAAACAAGCTCATCTCACACAGGATTCATCTCTATAGTCCAGCATTACGTATGGAATGCAATGTCTCTCCATCTCCGCCATGCCCCTGATCCTCATGGGTAGTTCCCTCGGATCTGTGCAAACAAAGGAGTGTTGGACATGATTTCCCCAATCCCCTAGTGCCTTAGGGATCGAATTGATGTCTTTGTGGCAGTAGTGTCCCAAAATCGCATCATCTTGAATCTCGGATCTCTGGTCCCTGACGCTGGGAGTCGTTCTCCAAGGTTCCGCTCCTCCATGCCAAAGAATATTAACAAGCCTTTCATGATCCATCTCGATAATGGATATGGTGAGATTATGGTCATCAGTGAATATCAAGGTGACTAAACCGGCATGACAGAAAGCTAAGGTGTAATCTTTCACCTTTAGCCAAACTCTGAACGCAAGCCTGATGTAAGCATGATTGTTGTGGATCACGTCGGCAGACCATCTGCAGTCATAGCCATTGGGATCATGCCCCCTACCAATCGTGAGATTCAATTTCAGGTTGGAAACATGAGGAGGTTTCCATCTCACAAGCTTGATCGATCTCATCTTTGTATGAGGCTCCTCGAAATGCATATCCTAGAGTGTGCGGTAAAAATCTGGGGATTCAACTTTGGAAAAGGACTTACTGCTCATCATCTGGTTAAGGTGGTATACTATCTCATCCCATATGTGCTGAACCAGACGTCTTCTATCATCAAATCTGGTAGCAAATCACACCTTGTAAATGTACTAAGGGATGAGGATAGCGAGCCTACTCTTCATCTAATATCTCACCTAAGAGGACCTACTAGCACTAGACAAGGCCAAGATGCTCAGTAGGTTGATGGGAGCTTCCACACCAACACTACTACAGAAACAACATTCAGTGTCGCTTTTATGGGCGTCGGTTATTTAGGAAAACCGACGCCTATAACATTCAACGTCGGTCATCTAGGTCATCCGACGTCTGTATCCAAGACACGGGTACCGCTTGTATTAAGCGTCGGTGTTTTTGGTAAAAAACCGACGCCTAAAACTGCCCGCCAAAACCAATTTTCGAGCAAAAAAATATGTCACATACGGCATCGGTTATTTACCTCAAACCCGACGCCTATTTAAGATGAAAATTTGCGCGAAAATTTATAGCTTAGGTGTCGGTTATCCTTAGATAACCGACGCCGATAGTGGTTCCCGCCAATTTATTTAGGGCAAATTTTTTCTAATTGGACGTCGGTTTGTTATTAGGAACCGACGCTGAAGACCTTAGGCGTCGGCGTTTTAGATAACCGACGCCCTTTGTGCACTTATTAGCCGCACGATCGATCGACTTTAGGTCCCCTTTCCTGTTTCATTGTCTTCTCCGCCGACTTCCTGCCCCTGCTCACCGACGACGCCGACGACGCCGCTGCTCACCGACGACGCCGCTGCTCACCGACGACGACGCTGCCCGACCCTCCGCTGTGCGCCGCCGCCGCTTCCTCTCCTGGTCCTTCTCCGCCTGCCTGCTTCCTGCTCCTTCTCCGCCTGCTTCCTGCTCCTTCTCCTTCTGCCGCCGCCGCTTCCTGTTCCTTCTCCGCCGCCTTCCTGCCCGCCGCCTCCTGCCGCTCCCTGCTGCTCACCGGCCATTGCTGCTCACCGGCCACTGCTGGGAGCTCGCCTGGAGCTTGCCGGTCACTGCCACCACTGCTGCCCTGCCGCCTGGAGCTTGCCGGTCACTGCCACCACTGCTGGGAGCTCGCCTACTGGTTAGTATTACTTTAGTGATTACTTTAATTCAACAATTCGTAGTTTGTTATTTACAATTACTCATCTGCTTGCCGATTTTAATGATTAGAGATACTGATTAATAGTAGGTATTGATGAATACTTAGTTAATTACTGATTTGTTGATTAGTGTTGAAATGAATGTATTGATTAGTGTTGAAATGAATGTGTTGATTAGTGTTGATTAATAGTAGGTATTGATGAATACTTAGTTAATTACTGATTAATAGTAGGTATTGATGGACCCTAATGATACAAATTTTTTATGTTGTAAATGAATGTATGTTTCAAGTGTTGAACCTAATGTTGGACAATGAACAATGAATTTATGTCCCATATAATCCACATTGTTCTTTATATTACTTGTACATTGGTATAAATTAGAATGAACAATCACTAAATTATATATTGTTTGTATGGAGTATGGCTTCATTGTAGATATCTATTATTGTATTTGTTGGCCTAGAAACCCGTCCAAGATTGACTCATTAGGAGTAAATCTTGGATAGTCCCCGGTTTGGGACTGTTCTTGAACACCTAATCTCACTTAGGATGTAAGTGTATAATGTGTATTGGGTTTTCGAGAAAATTTTGGTAGCATTTCCCCGTTTGTTCTCTAAGTACATATGTACTTAGAGAACAGCGGGGAAATGCTGCCGAAATTTTCTTGAAAACCCAATACCCATTATACACTTACTAGTGAGATTAGGTGTTCAAGGATGGGATAGGTGGTACACATTTATTATATATAAGAATGACATCAAATGTGTTTGTTGGCCTAGAAACCCGTCCAAGATTGACTCATTAGGAGTAAATCTTGGATAGTCCCCGGTTTGGGACTGTTCTTGAACACCTAATCTCACTTAGGATGTAAGTGTATAATGTGTTTTGGGTTTTCGAGAAAATTTTGGTAGCATTTCCCCGTTTGTTCTCTAAGTACATATGTACTTAGAGAACAGCGGGGAAATGCTGCCGAAATTTTCTTGAAAACCCAATACCCATTATACACTTACTAGTGAGATTAGGTGTTCAAGGATGGGATAGGTGGTACACATTTATTATATATAAGAATGACATCAAATGTGTTTGTTGGCCTAGAAACCCGTCCAAGATTGACTCATTAGGAGTAAATCTTGGATAGTCCCCGGTTTGGGACTGTTCTTGAACACCTAATCTCACTTAGGATGTAAGTGTATAATGTGTTTTGGGTTTTCGAGAAAATTTTGGTAGCATTTCCCCGTTTGTTCTCTAAGTACATATGTACTTAGAGAACAGCGGGGAAATGCTGCCGAAATTTTCTTGAAAACCCAATACCCATTATACACTTACTAGTGAGATTAGGTGTTCAAGGATGGGATAGGTGGTACACATTTATTATATATAAGAATGACATCACATGTGTTTGTTGGCATTTCCCCGTTTCTTCTCTAAGTATATATGTACTTAGAGAACAGCGGGGAAATGTTGCCTAATCTTTTCCTAATATATACTTGTTTCCTAATATATACTTGTTTTCTCTGATCATAGAATGGATAGATCATGGATGTCGATTCGTAATCGTTGTACCCCAGAGTTTATATCTGGTCTTGATCAGTTTATTAGATTTGCCGAGGAACATAGGAAAAAACCTACAGATAGGTTCTACTGTCCATGTAGGCATTGCGGTAACAACTTGAAAGTCAACACTGGTGAGGAAATCAAAAGTCATGTCATGTGCAACGGGATTGTACAAGGCTATACAGAATGGCACTGGCATGGAGAAATTTCAAAATCGAAACCAGTAGATGTCGATAGCAGTGCTTGGGTGGAAGAAGAAATTGCCTCTGATGACGTAAATGTGAACGAACCAGTTCCAGCAGACATCGTTGATGCGATGCTGGATAGTTGTAGGGTAGAGCACACCGATCCACCTCCTATCTTTACAAACATTGTGCATGATGCTGAGATACCGTTATACACAGGTTGTGCTAAGTTTACGAAGCTTAGCGCTGTCTTGAGATTGTATAAGTTGAAAGCTAACAATAGATGGAGCGACAAAAGCTTCACTTCATTTTTGACTTTGTTGAAAGAAATGCTTCCTGAAGGAAACGAGCTTCCAATCTCAACATACCAGGTAAAGAAAATGTTGTGCCCAATGGGAATGGAGGCCAAGAAGATACACGCATGCCCGAATGATTGTGTATTATTTCAAAAGGACTATGTAGATTTGAAAGATTGTCCAAAATGTGGTGCGTCACGGTATAAATTGACGACTTCGGGGGAGTTCAAAACTGGTTCTCCTGCCAAGGTGTTGTGGTATCTACCTATAATATCACGGTTTCAACGCTTGTTTGCAAATCCGAAAGATGCGAAGAATCTGAGGTGGCATGCAGATGTTAAGAAAAATAATGATGGGATCCTACGACATGCGTCTGATTCCCCACAGTGGAAGAAGATTGATCTATTGTACCCTAAATTTGGTGAAGAAGATAGGAATCTAAGACTTGGGCTTTGTACAGATGGGATGAATCCGTACGGGACATTGAGCAGCCAACATAGCACTTGGCCAGTCATGCTTGTTATATACAATCTTCCTCCCTGGATGTGTATGAAAAATAAGTATGTTATGTTGTCATTGTTGATATCGGGCCCTAAACAACCCGGAAATGATATCGATGTTTATCTTGAACCTTTGATTGATGACTTAAAGAAACTTTGGGCTGAAGGTGTGATGACCTATGATGCTTCAGCAAAAGAGACATTTCGTTTGCACGCTATGTTGTTTTGCACTATTAATGACTTTCCAGCATATGGGAATTTGTCTGGATATAGTGTCAAAGGAGCTAAAGCGTGTCCTATATGTGAAGAAAACACTGATTCAATAAGACTAAAACATGGCGGCAAGACTGTATATCTTGGTCATCGAAGGTTTCTTTCAAAATTCCATCCGTATCGTAGGAAGCGCAAAGCATTCAATGGATGGAATGATGAACGAAGTGCACCTAAACCTATACCAGGGGATGTTGTTTATGAAAGAGTAAAAGACATTGTCAATGAATTTGGTAAGAAATCACAATGTAGTATGGCCACACGGAGTGACAATTCTTTATTCAAGAAGAAGTCAATATTTTGGGATCTTCCTTATTGGAGTTCTTTGACAGTCAGGCATTGTATCGATGTAATGCACGTTGAGAAAAATGTCTGTGATAGCATCATTGGTACTCTATTAAATATACCAGGTAAGACTAAAGATGGGATAAAATCCAGACTGGACCTACGTGAAATGGGAATAAGGTCAGAATTAACAGAATTACGTGAAATGGGTAATAAAAGAACATACTTACCTCCCGCTTGTTACACGTTGTCTAGAAAGGAGAAGAAAACTTTTTGTGAATGCTTGGTAAATGTTAAGGTGCCACATGGTTACTCATCCAACATCCGTAGATTGGTATCAATGAAAGATCTGAAGTTGATAGGTCTTAAATCTCATGATTGTCACACTCTAATGCAACAAATATTGCCTGTGGCAATTCGATCTATATTGCCGAAGCATGTAAGGTTTGCGATTACCAGACTTTGTTTCTTTTTCAACAGTCTATGCAGCAAAGTTATTGACCCTGATACTCTCGATAATTTGCAAAGAGAAGTGGTTGTTACCCTATGTCAGCTTGAGATGTATTTCCCTCCTTCGTTCTTTGATATCATGGTACATCTTGTTGTCCACTTGACTAGGGAAGTGAAAATGTTGGGACCAGTTTTCTTGCATTGGATGTATCCCTTTGAACGATACATGAGCGTTTTTAAAGGTGATGTTCGAAACCGTTATCGGCCTGAAGGGAGTATTATTGAAGGTTATGTGGCGAGAGAGGTTATGGATTTTTGCAATGACTTTCTCAGTGGTAATGACACTCCTAATAATGACAAGAATATTGACGAGGGCAAAGGAATTTTGGGATCACGGGTGAAAGTAATCAGCCGTGAGCAGTTGGAACAAGCTCACTTGTATATTTTACACAATATGGAAGAAGTGAGTGTTTATATCGAGGAACATACCAATTTCATAAAGAGACAACATCCTCGAGCAAGTTCAATGTGGCTTGCTAGAGAGCATAATAAGACTTTTACTAAGTGGTTTGAAGATAAAGTCTTACATCAACTATCTCAAACACCAAATGATATTACAGAAACTATCAAATGCCTCGCCTTTAAACCAAAACCGAATGTTATGTCTTATGAAGGGTTTGACATTAATGGATTCACATATTACACAAAGCGCCAAGATGATAAGAGTGTCGTCCAAAATAGTGGGGTCACTCTTCAAGCGTCGACTATGTACTTTGCAAGTGCAAAGGATAAGAGTCCACGTGAAGCTAAAATGTCATATTACGGTGTCATTGAGAATATTTGGGAGTTTGACTACATAGATTTCAAAATTCCGCTATTTAAATGTAATTGGGTTGATAACACCAAAGGAGTTATAGTGGATGAATTGGGTTTCACTTTGGTGAACTTTGAAAAGATCGGCGAGAAGGGTGAACCATTCATATTGGCATCACAGGCGAAACAAATATTCTATATCGATGATCCTGCAAATGATAAATGGTCGGTTGTTCTTCATGGTAAAAGACAGTTCATTGAAGATCCTATAGATGAAGAAGAGTACTATGATAAGTATGATGACTCCAGTCCATTCTCAGTTGGGTTGCCAACTTCACAAAATATTGAAGCTAATGATGACTTATATGTGCGCGGAGATCACAATGAAGGATTGTTAATTGATAAAAGATCACAATTTTAGAGACATGTATGTTTATACAAATGCTAAATGTTTGCCTTTTTCTAGTTAATACAAATGCTAAATGTTTGCCTTTTTCTAGTTAATACAAATGCTAAATGTTTGCCTTTTTCTAGTTAATACAAATGCTAAATGTTTGCCTTTTTCTAGTTAATACAAATGCTAAATGTTTGCCTTTTTAATGACATTTTCAGATGGCTGACCATGATGAGCATGATGTCCATGATGAGCATGAAGTCCATGATGAGCATGGCGAGGATACTAATGTAAGTTCTAAAAACATATCCTGTATTTCTATAAAATTCATTATCTTCTAGTTATGTCATATATCCTATATTTCTATATTGGGCTAAATTAGTGTGTTTTATTTTTGTCAAATTTTAGGTTGATGCACCTGTACCCACTGAAGCACTGGAGCAACTTGATGCGCAACACCAGACACTTAACAAGAAAAGGGGCATCACTCTGTTGAAGAAGTTATTAGCGCTAAGTGGTAGTGGATCTAAATTGGCGGTGGAGTTTGATAATGGAGGAAATCCAATTGGAGTGAACCGCAATAATTTTGTGAACTATCTTGGGTGTACCACTCGGAGCCATTGTGGTGTTAAGTATGACAATTGGCATAAAGTTCCTCAAGCGAAAAAAGACTCGATATGGAAGGATTTATGCGTGAGTTATTATTATTTGCAATTCTATTTTGTAGATTACAAATTCTATTATTTGCAATTCTATTTTGGATACTAGTTAATAACATTTCTATTTTACAGAATCTGTTTGCATTGGATGAGAAGTTGCATCGTAAAAATGTGATGCAACGCGCTGGAAAGATGCTTAGGAATTATAGGACAAATCTGAATAGAGAATACATAAAAGAGGGTGATAAGAAGAAGAAGTCAGCCCTTGAACAATGGAACTTCTTGGACAAAGAAGATTGGGACAATTTTGTTGCTTCAAGAAAATCTGAAGAATTCAAGGTATTAGGCGTCACTCCTAATTTAATTAATATACATTGTATTCACCTATTCAAGATTAGCATTTAGTGCTACTAACCAAATCATTAATGTGCATACTAACTAGGCCCTCAGTGACGCACAAAAAGCAAGGCGTGCACTGAATGTGCATGACCACACTATGGGTCCAAAAGGCTATGCAAGCGTTCGCCAAAGACTACAGGCGGAGTCTGCGGCTACTCAGGAGTCTGCTCCTACTCAGGAGTCTACCACACCCATTCCTCGCCATGATATCTGGATAGCTGGCAGGCAAAACAAGAAGGGTGAAATAAAGAAGCCTGTAACTGCTGAGGCGGCAGAAAAAATGGTAAAATACAACTCTTACAGAAATCGTTTGAATATTGATTATTTGTGGTGTTAACTTACCAATTTCTGTTTATGGTGATTAGCGGGAGCTGCACGAGCAGAGGAAACAAGGCACGTTCATCCCTCAGGGCACAAGGGATGAATTGACAGTTGCTCTGGGTAACCCAGAGCATCCTGGACGTGTTAGAGGTGCCGGCGCTGGTGTTGGCATCAAAGCATTCTTTGGGCCATCCCAGCGCAAACCCAGAGCGGGACTTTCTCAAGAAGAGGTAACCTATTCTTTTTTTAGAATGTTACTGCAAAAGGAAATTCATTAATAAGAATCTAATGTTTCTTTTATCCATGTATAGGAGAATAAGAGAGTTGAGGATTTAGTTGCTAAGAAGGTCAACGATGTAGTTGCTGAGAAGGTCAAGGAAGAATTGATGCGGTGGCAGGCATCTCAGGCTTCCAATACGCCTATGGCGACCCACTCTTCTCCTGATGCACACACTGCGAGTAATCCTGGAGACCCATCGCCTAGCACGTCTGTTGTAAGTATTGTTTATGACATTGTAGTTAGTCTTTTCAAGTTGTTATGTTTTCAAGATGATATGTATATATGTATAATATTCTTTACGTAAATTTGTAGGCATTGAAGCCATGCCGCTTAAGAATGCAAAACTACGTTGTCGCAGAGGCGCAGGCTTACCCGTCCCTTCCTGGGGCAATGTTTCACGGGACTCCAATGCCACAGGGCTACGTTCGTGTGAGCCCGATACGTGTGTTACCCGATTGGAGAGAAGCTACATTGCCATATGCCCACCCGGATATTGATACACTTGGTGAGGCAGAAGGCGGGGTCATATTGTGGCCCAAAGCAGATGTCATCTACACGACTGAAATTGTAAGATAAATTTACATTGATTTAGACTGTTAATGTGTATATATGATGTCAACTGATCTGAAATTATATGTACAGGTTAAAAAGAAGACACCAGGAGCACCTAGGCCTCCACTTCCAGTTCCCACATTACCCGATTGGGTTCCAACTGACCTAACATACCCGTTAGGTCCTGCTTGTAGGGGAATGGCATGTTGGCTACGGGCACATAATGTACATTGCCCTATAATTATTTCTTTAGATGCAGATTATGCAGGTCAATCATACGATAGCTCTTTATTGATAGAAGATATTATTGAGCTGTTTAAGTATGATTGGCTGAATACATCAATGATAGAGACATGGATAAGGTGAGATCTTGTTTATACATCCATATACCTTGTGTAAGCTCCGGTGATCTGGTTTCTTATATATTAATGCATACGCCTATATGTTTTGCAGCTACCTAGTCGAAGATCATTGCAAACAATTTGCATTTGATCATGTGGGATTTTTGATTCCATCATTGATTAGTTTGGTAGCTAAAGACCCTGATAATGTTCAACAATACTGTATAGATGCTTTTACAATTTTTGGTCAGCAAAAGAAGAAGATAATAATAGCTCCATTCAATGTCAAGTATGTTTACTTTATTTATAATTTGGACTTTAGAAAATTCCATTTTTATTTTGCATTTTGAGTTATTAATTGTTAACTTCTACTTGTAGCGGTAGACATTGGGAGTTACTAGTTATTGCCCCCGAGACATTCACTGTTTATTATCTAGATCCTGCGGGGAGTACATTGAACACTAAAATTGGACACGTAATGAGAATGCCACTATTCTGGTGAGAAATATTTCATTTTTATATCCGTTAACATCTTTTATTACATTACTATTTACTTATGCAATTTATTGTGTTATATTAACATGTAGGGGTTTAGATGCATTCAAAAAGGCTGGAGGAACGGTCCCAACGAAAAAGAACCAGCCAATAAATTGGCAGAACGTAAAAGTAAGTTCCCGACTCGAATATATATATTATTGATGTGAATTGTGCTTAGTTGTATTATTTTGTATGTTTCAATTTATAGTGTGCTACACAAGACAATGGCTGGGCATGCGCATACTATGTGATGCGATTTATGCATATGATTATCAAATATGCCGCATTGGACATCGATACCATACATGAGGTATTATATATAGTCTCATTAGTTAGTATGCAATATATCAATCTTATATTATTTTTATATTATTACTTATATATATACATCATTCTCTTTGCAGGTGTTTAAAACTGACCACACTACAGGTAAACGTTTAAAAAAAATAAATGCTCCATATACGATGGAAGCATTAAATGAAGTAAGAGAAGAATGGGCAATAGCTGTACAAACAGTGGCAACTGTAAGATATAATTGGGATGCTGATAGTGATAATGAATGATACTTTGTAAATGAATGTTTGTAAATGAATGTTTGTGAATGTTAATGCATGTATTTGAATGTTTCTATATGTGTGAATGTGAGAATTGAATTGATGTCTGAATGAATGTACTTGTGTAGAATTTTGCTTGTGACTTTTGCAGGTTTGCGGCCTGTTTGTAGGCTGATATCAATGGATGTCGTAAACCTGCAGTTCAGAAAACTGAACTGCAGGTTCTCATCCTGCTGACCAGCCACAGCAGGCCTGCAAACTGATATGAAAAAAAAAAAAATATAAATAGGCGTCGGTTATTTATCGAAAACCGTCAGCAAAGACCTACAGCGTCGGTTGTTTAATATAACCGACGCCTTATGTGGCCAAAGCAGTCCTGGAATTGGCGTCGGATATTCATATCAAACCGACGCCTATTTAAACTGTAGGCGTCGGTCGTTTAGTAGATAGCCGACGCCAAACAGGGTCCGCGCCACAGAAAATGGCGTCAGCTAGGGCACTTTCTGCGTCGGTTTTGAGATGAATAACCGACGCAGAAAGTGCCCTAGCTGACGCCATTTTCTGTGGCGCGGACCCTGTTTGGCGTCGGATATCTACTAAACGACCGACGCCTATAGGCTAAATAGGCGTCGGTTAAAAAACCGACGCCGAAGTGTTCGACCTTTAGCGGCGCCCACATAGGCGTCGGTTGGAAACCGACGCCAAATGGGGTTAAACGACCGACGCCAAAGGCCGTTTCTGTAGTAGTGCAATCACTCTCAAGAATCGACGCCACAGATCCACAGCCAGCTGACCTTCAAACAAGAGGTGCTTGGCATCTTCCATCGTGTGGTCTTCACAACAACAACATGTAGAAACAATGGGAATGTGACATATGTGAATGTTGTCATATGTAGGGGCCACCTTCCTAAAGAACTTCCAGATATTAGCACTGGCCTTTGGGCAGTCAAGGTCCCAAAGCCACTTAAGAGAATTGTTTTCATCAGGTTCAGGATTCAAGAGTCATTTAACTGATTTCATAGAGAAGTTCCTGTTCTCCTCAAGAGTCCAGATAATCTTGTCAGCAGATGGGGAGATAGAGACATCCGAGTTACGAATGAGGTGTAGGTTGTATTCATCAACAATCTTGCTAAGAGTCTCCCAGTCCCAGCCATGCCCATGGATCCAGAAATCCGCAACTCGAAAATCGTAGTGGTGGTCGAATGTCAAAATAGCATAATCAGCAAGCCTCTCTTCACACCACACAACGTCCCAAAAGGGGATATCTCCTCTCCCTACTATCCATCTGCATTTGGGGTAAATAGTAGGCATCAGCTTCCAAAGATTCTTCCAGTATGGTGAAGCCATGGCACTGAGCTTTAGCTTTGGCGGGTGCAGACCAGATCTGTTCATTGCTACCGAATGATATTTATTTCTACAAAAAGAGGCCCACAAGGAATCCCCTGCAATGATGTCACAACAGGCCTTGGCCAAGAAATCTCAATTAAGTAGCAAGATAGGGGAGAGTCCAAGTCCTCCTCTCGATGTGGGGATAGCTACTCGGTGCCAACTCAGCCAAGCCCGCCTGGGCTGATTAGATCTATTAGCCCAGAGGAAATTAGAAAACAAAGCTTCAATTCTCTTGGCGATGTTGGCAGGAATACCGACTGTAGTTACCATGTAGAGGGTGGATGAGGACAAAACATGTTCAATCAAGAGACGTCTGCCTGCAAAAGATAGGAGATTGGCCTTCCAGGCCGCAACTTTCCTGTTGATTTTGTCCAGAAGATATTCAAAATCAACTTTCATGTTGGCTTTGTTAACCACATGACTCCTTCATCCCCCATACTCTTCCATACATTGATGGGAATACCGTCTGATCTGCATGCCTTTCTCATTTTCATCTTCCTTAAAGCATTCTTGATCTCAAATGGTGAAACTCGTCATGTGTAAATGATATCTCTTGTATTCATGTCACACAAGTCTCTAATATTATTTGCAATATCTCCATTGAAATTCTTATAGAAGTAATTTCTCCACTGGTTCTTGATATCATCGTCCTTTCACCAACACCCTGCCATCTTCATTCTTGAGGCATTTCTTCACTTGACTCAAGTCTCTTCCTTTCGCTTCTCTTATACGAGCCATTTTATATATATCTTTTTCCTCTTCTCTTGTGTCCAACTTCTTATAAATATCATCAAAGTATCTAGACCTTGCCTCATGAACAACCTTTTTAGCTTCTTTCATTGCTTGCTTGCATCTTTGGAACGTTGCATCATCTCGAGATTTAGGCAAGATCCTATAGATCTCCCTTTTTATATTAATAGCCTTTTGTACTTTATCACTCCACCACCAAGTCTCTTTATCTGTAGGCCCACAACCTTTGCACTCCACCAAAACCTCCTTGGAAATTTTTATTATGCATGATCTCATGTTATGCCACATAGTGTTACCACCAGGCTCCAAGTTCCAAGTTCCCTCCTTGCCAAGTTTATCATGAAAAGTCAATTTCTTTTCTCCTTTAAGATTCCACCACTTGATTGTACTAACTTTGTTTCTGTTGTACTTTCCTTTATTGATCTTCATCTTAATATCCAAAACTGCCAACCTATGTTGGTTCGTGAGTTCTTCGCCAGGAATCACATCACAATCCTTGCAAATATTGTGATCCACCTTCCTCATAAGGATATAATCAATTTGGCTATAATTGTGCCCACTCAACTATATATATATACATATACATATATATATATATATATATATATATATATATTACATCAAGGGGAACATAAGCTAAAAACACATATTGATAGCATCTCTACAAAACACACTCAAAAACCATAAAAAAAAACCAGAGTGTATAGGGACAACTTTAGGACCCTAACCCCAAAGACATACAAGCAAACACACCCAACCTTGTTAGCTACTATCCTTCTTGCTACTGCTCTTCCTCAACTGCATGCTCTCTACCTCCTCATGCATGTACACCTAAAAGATGTGGAGAAACCCACAGGCTGAGATCCAAATCTCAGCGGGAGATATAATTCTCCACCCACACTATTATATACACATATATATAATACAAAGATAGACGGTAAAGGTAATAGTAACTGAGCAAATTAAGTAATCATGACTGATTTGTAGAACATCTTATCATCCAAGAAGGAATATGAAGAACTTGTATATTTTCTACCTTCTATACTATAAAAAAGAAAATCAAGGCATCATCTAATGTTTTCATATTTAACCCTAAAAAAGCATACTACATTACTGATTATGTATTTCTTTATGCCCTGACGATTTGAGTCATACCACTCAAATCAACTGACCACTTCTAAGATGAAATCAGTGCCATACAACGTCAATGGAAGAGTCAGAATCTACAAACTCACCAAACCACATGGTCAGTACAAGAGTACATCGTAGAGACATACCAATAAACTACAACCAGTGACATATAGTCAAATTGAGAAACTCCAAGCCCACCTTGGCACATGTCACGATGCTAGTGAAAACTAAGCTACATCCCGCAGTGGCACTCCTACCAGGGTATGGCTCGAAAACAATCTTGTGGAACCTCATAAGAATCATATCACTGAGTTATGGCCTGCATCTGCACTCATATTAGGGTATTTCCCACAACCAATCCTATGAATGGATATACTCAACAATATATGACTCTGAGCTTCCTGTAAGGGAAAACCCATCTCACCATTTAGAAAGTGTTGACGCTAAAGATGGATCTATGACACAAGGTAAACTACAAGATTAAGTTCCACTTTATTAGTTAAGACAATTAGGTATCTTTTAGCATCAATCAAGTTATAATTTACAAAGCCATAAAAAGCTCTACAAAGATAAGGGAAAGATACAAAACCAGAAGATATAAAACATACATGGTGTGAACTTGTCACACTATCCCCAAAGGAGACCTGTAATACTGCCATTCCAAGGCCATCATATCATTACCATGTCGTAAGATCCATTCACATCATTCATGTATCACAAGTGTCTCAACATGCCTCCTAAAAACTCATTCCATCTATATTATATCACATCCATCATAGCATACACTAGCTACGATAATCAAGTTGATATTACATGTAAGGTTAGAGGTTATAAAAGAGAGAGAGAAAGTCATCATATCATAATGATCCTTCCAATATAGAGAAACGAACATGTCAATTTCTGATTTTAGGGTCAGGGCTTTTGTTACAACCCCAATTTTTGGGTACCTATGGTTGGAAATGCACTTTCCCCAATAAATGTATGATTATGGAATTATATGATTTATGTGTATGCAATGGGATTCCTTTGCAATATTTCCTTTGTGCATGGGATTTCATGCATCATAATATGTTTATGAATCCAATATGATTAAAAGAAAAAGAAGAAATCAAACAATGCATTATTAAGACGAGAAATTGAGATAATGAAAAAAATATGAGAAATATGTGATAATATGTATAATTGATCATCATGGATGAGATTTTGAATCCACATGGTTTCTTGTGATACAAGGAATCTACATAAAGAAGATAAAAGTGAAAGGGAGAGGAAATATGAATAAACTAAGCTTTAATAGGTAATAACTTGCATGTAAAGAAACCACCTCTTTCCGTTTGATTTTGGAACTCAAACTTGGGATATGAGTATATAATGTTAAAATAAGACTATCCCTAAAATTTTGATGAAAAAGGATAAATAAGGAGAGAGTTATGGATTTTGCAAGTTTTCCTAAAGTGATAGGCTAATCAATTTATCATATTAAATGTCATAATTTTCCTATTTCTAATTAGATTTCTTTTTCTTGGGCACACACATTTAGGGCCATCAGATCAACAAATCAATGGAGGACAAGCCGTCCCCTAGCTCTTGCTGAAATAGGAAAGAGGAGCCGTAGGAACTGAGTTTTCCCAATCAAAATACTTGCAAACCAGGACACATCAGATTTAGCAAATGTTTCCAATAGATTTGGGGATCAATCTGAGTTGATCTACCCCTAGTTTCCTTGGGTTTCATTGCCTCTAGGTGTTTTTCCCAATCCAGGAATTCTCGACAGCCATAGGGGGGCCTTGGACCCCATCAGAGGTGGATGATTATACTGGTGGCTCCGACCGAGTGCCATGAGTGAGTTGACACCCTCAATTCTGCTAGATACTGTGTTTACCACCCTGTTGTTGTGAGGACCTCATCAGCAGGTCAAGGGATTCATCCGCTCATCTCACTCTGCCTTTGGGGAAATTGAAACCACAGATGCCTTCGGAGGAGGCTAGCAGAGGTGTGTGTGCCATCGCGTTCCCTTCAGATGCTTCAGAGCCCAAAGTCAAACACAAGGTTGACCTATAAATATGGGGCCTTGGACACCCTTAGAGGTGGATTATTATATTGGTGGCTCCGACCGAGTGCCATCAGCGAGTTGACACCCTCAATTCTGCTGGATACCGTGTTTACTACCCTGTTGTTGTGAGGGCCTCACTGGCAGGTCAAGGGAGTCATCCTCTCATCTCACTCTGCCTTTGGGGAAATTGAAACCACAAATGGCTTTGAAGGAGGCTAGCAGAGGTGTGTGTGCCACTGCGTTCCCTTTAGATGCTTCAGAGCCCAAAGTCAAATATAGGGTTGACCACAGCTGGGCACTGCTTCACAAAGCAGGGGCTCCCGAGGTTGAAGATGCAATAGGAGGAAAAGACCTTTGTGCCCCTAGCTTTGGTGATGAGGAGGAAGGGCAGAAAAGGGGCTTTGCCGTGTCTGCGGGGGAGCAAGCCGTACCCCAGCGTGGCACTACATGGCTAGCATCCACTGGTCCAGTCGGGATCAATGTGGACTCAAGGATAAAAAGGAGTCGGATTGATGACGTGGCAAAATCCTATTGGCCCAAAGGTAATTATCTTGTGAAAATATTAATTAATTATTGGTAGCTCTGATCGTGACAAGTTATATATGGAAATTGATTAGAAAAATCAAGGAATCCAATAAAAATAGAATTAAATGCTAAATCTGCTTGCAACTCAAAAAGCGTATAAAGTTGTCACCTTTGATGTATTTATGAACAAGAAATCCTAATTTTGATATTAATGAGATGTAATAAAGTGATATAGATGATTTAAATTAATATTAACTTTTTCTTAACAAATAGGATGTTTAAATCTAAAAGAATGATCTTTGTACATAATTGGCTCAATTTAGGGTTTCATGTGTATAAAGTGCATTAATGGTCTTAGAAACTCTAATTTAGGTGAATATGTCTTTTAAGGGTTTTAATTGTGAAAATCCATGTTTAAGACAGAGATACTATGTTCTAGAGCCAATATGCAAATAAAGGATCCTTAATTTGGATAATTTGAGTAATTAAGGTTCTATGGGTAGAAACACTATTTTAGGGTTTGTTGTCCTAAAAAGATAAAGGTTGAGAAACTAATCTAAGAAACCCTAATGAATCCTAATGAGACCTAGAAACCTTATAATGTTGTCCCAAGTCAATAAGGAGTTTTTTGGGATGAGATGGTAACAATTAGGTGTTATACATATTTTCAAGATCAAGATTACTTGATTTGTTGCTTGTCTTGATTGATTGGACATCTTGATTGGATTGGATTGTGTTTATTTCTTGTGAGATCTCCAAGTTAGGTACGTGGCTACGCTTATGAATAATCGCTCTAGTTTCATAGAAATTTTTGAGGTTTTATATGTTTCTTAGAAATAACTGCTTGGTTGACTTTTATTTCATGCAATTATAAAGTGACTATGGCTATCACCATAAATATATGTGCATGACTGGCTAGTCCTCCTCTGCAGCTTTGATGATGATGAGATGGATGACCTAGTACATGATCTACCCTTGGGGTAGGACCAGACGACTACACAACCCTAGGTCGTGGTCTACCTGTGAGGTAGGATCATAGGGGCTATTTGAGATCTACCATATGAGAGAGGTAGTATCCATGTCCACTATAGGGATAACACAGAGGAAAGGATATGTAGGGATTGAGTAGATATGTTTAATACGTATGTTTGATATGTTAAGTAATAATTTGGTTGCATTATGTTGTTACAAATAGATGCAAGATTTCGGTTCCCCCATATACCAGTATAATTCATTATACTGACCACCGTTTTTTTGTCAGTGTTTTAGGAGTATCTAAAATTGGACAAACATTAATGTGGAACTTGTGAAGAATAAAGGAGAATTTAGTTAGATAGAACTCTATAGTGGGTAGAAGTTCCAAATTCCTATTTTTGTAAGTTATGTGAAAAGTAATTTTTTATCCTATTTTAAGCCTAGTTTTTGGTATAATTTATTCATTATTTTTTATTATTTGCAAAACCATTGATCTTATTTTAGGATAGCAGCTTTGACTTCTTGGTCTTCCTTAATTTGGGGTCACCGGGAGGGGGGGGTCATTACAACTTCACACTATATCCGATTAGGGTTTTAAAGCTAGATATAAACACCAAACCCTAGGTGCACCACCTCCCACTATCTTGGAGCATCTTAGGGTTAAGAATTATGATTATGGTTGATTAGACAATTTCCAAACAACACTCTACATGGCTAATGCATTAGTCATGAAAGTATATCAACTATGTGATCAAGCATGTCTCTCAACCATCCATCATACATATGTAGCGACCACTCATAAAACTTGGTCGTGACTAGTCCAACCTAGACATGTCATTAATGTGACTCTCCTCCTCAAATCTAGTCCCATACACCAACATGTTGCCACCCTCTAGGGTTAGGGTTTCAACCAACCAAGAAGCACATGTCGTGACACCAAGAAGCAAGTTTTTCGCGACCTCAAGCCAAGGGATGTCATGACCCAAGACCAAGCATGTCGTGACCACCAACCAAGTTATGTCACAACCACAAGAAAGACATGGCCATGACCCAAAAACTAAGGTATCAACTCGACCAAACTAGGGATCATCTTGACCATCATCACCAAGAACCCTAAATCATGCATCATGGATCCACTATAAGAGGACTTCATCTAAGAGAGATAAAAACCACGTTTCAAACCTCCATAATAGAACTCAAACTCCATAGAACACCACGACGCATGACCAACATGCATGGGAGCAAAATTAGGGTCAAAAGGTATAGGAAGATCGCCATAACACCATAATCACCAAAGTCAGGTTCATGTAGTTAGGGTTTCAAATTTCTAATAAACCAAGCAAGATAAAACCACCAATCAAGTTCTAGAGTTTATCATCATCTACTAACATGATAAGGGGACATTTTAGAGAGACAAAATTGTAGCATGCAAGTAAAAAAGGTGCAATAATAGAGTAGGTTAAGTGTTATATAACCCGCCTTAAGAAGATCACTCTAAGGATGATAGCTCCAAGAACACAATCTCCAAGGATTTTGATGCTCCATCAAAGTCTCCACTTTTGGCCAAAAGATCACCTCAAGAAGAACAAGACACCAAAGTCAAAGATTTCTCAAGAAAATGAGAGAAAAGAACATTACCATATGTATATTCAGGTGCATGGTAGACATTAGTACTCCAGTGCATTTCTCCTTCCGATTCAGAACAAATATGTTTTGGACTCTTTCTTTAAAATTCAAAGTGGATACTCTGGTATGAATCTCATATGCAAATGGATAAATTATCTTCTACTTTATATGATTATCAATTAAATAAAAAGTTATTCTATGTACCCATCCTTACTTCTCCTACAACCGATGGGGTTACAGCCAGTTTTGGCATACCAATTGAAGTATTTTGATAGCAATCGAAAATCAAATAAACTCAAATATGATAGACTCAATAATTCTATCAGAGCTAGATCTATCTGAGTTTAGGTATCCACTGCCAAAGAAACTTCCCTAAAACAAAAAAAAAAGTATAAAGGATTATTAGAGAGTTTTTTCAGGTAGTCCAAATCTTCAAGAAATTTTTTCAACAAAGATGTGAATTAGGAAAAATAGGTCGACGAAAAATGTTAGGTATGAAAAATACAATAAAGAGGTTTTTTGGATTTCTGGACACATACTAGGCCGAACCAAAAGAAGGAGGGAAAAAAAGAGAAGGGAAACTTCTTCACACTTGGGTCCACCTTGTCAAAACATGGCCTATGACCCTTGTGATCAGGAGTTCCTCTCCAAAACTAAAACGGTTAGGAGATTGTCTTGGTCAAGACAAACACCAAAAACTACCTAGGTGGTGACATAGGTCGCAACATGGGTCACTACACCCATCCATGTACACTTGGTCGAGACACAACAAGCCTTAGGAACCCTAGTCACCATAAAGGGTGGCATTCCTCAACTAAGGTTCAAAAAAAGGTGCCCACATATTTCTCTGATCACCTCTTGATGATGTCAAATTATGGAAGACACACTCTAGAAGTGACAAATTGCACATCAACCCCCCTACTTTGGGGTAAATTGCAATTTGCACCAAAACTAGCACACAAAGCACAAACATCATTAACCAACATAGACAGAGGAATACAATCACTAAACTTAGAGACCATGATGGTAACTGGGTTAAGGATGAGGAGAGACTTATGCATATGGTGGTAAGTTACTTCGAGCAGGTTCTCACCGCTTCGGTAAAGGAGTCCATGCCCAATCTGAATGATGTCCCATGCATGTTCGAGAGAATGACTAGCACACAGAGGGCTGCGGTGGAGGCTATGCCGACTGATGAGGAGGTTCATAGTGTAGTCAAGTCCCTGGATCCGGTTGAAGCTCTCGGTTCTGATGGTATTAGTTTGCTCTTTATCCAGAAGAATTGGAAGGTGGTTGGGACTAGAATCACTAAGATAGTGCGAGAAGCTATTCAGACGGGTTTGTTGTCAGCGGAAATATGTGATTCGGCAATGGTACTTATCCCCAAGATAACCCAACTGGAGAGATGTGATAACTTTAGACCCATATCCCTTAACAATTTGGTGTTGAAGATAGCCTCAAAACTGGTGGTGGAAAGACTGAAATCATTGATGCCTAACTGGATCTCATCGGCACAGAGTAGCTTTGTCCCAGGGCGGAAAATTACTGATAATATCGTGTTAGTCCAGGAGATCATCAATGCAATGAAGCGCATGAATGAAGCAAAGACGATGGTGATCAAGTTAGACTTGACCAAGGCCTATGACCATATGTCAAGGGAATTCATAGAAGATACATTAGGATGTGCTGGTATACCGAAGAACATCAAGAATTACATTATGGCATCCATTAGGAACAGAAATACATCTATCAGCTCGAATGAAAAGATGTCTAAAACATTCAAGGTGAGTAGGGGACTGAGGCAAGGCGATCCCCTCTCGCCATACATATTCTTTATCTGTTTAGAGTGGCTCAGTCAAATTATTGAGAGGGAGGTTAGGGTATTCACCTAGAAGCCCATCAAATTGGGAAATAAAGGCCCCAAAGTCTCTCACGTATGCTTCACTAACGACCTTATCATCTTCTCCCAAGCAATTTGTGCCAAAATAAGGACCATTCAGAAGTGCTTCTAGCTGTTTGAGAATGCATCTGGACATACAGTGTCGTTGAATAAAACACACTTGTTCTTCTCAAGAAGCGTCGACCGAGACCTGAGAAGGAGTATCATCAGAGTGTGTAGGTTTTAGGTAATTGAGGACCTCAGGATGTACCTTGGGGTACCTATCCTACACAAGAGGGTGACCAAGGACACTTACAAAGATGTGGTAGAGAACGTGGACAACAGTGTGAATGCTTGGTCAACTAGAAGCCTGTCTCTAACAGGTAGGATCTATTTGGAGAAAGAAACTTTGGCTGCCCTACCTACATATGTGATGCAGACTGTTGTCTATTCGGTCAAACTTTGTGACAAGATCAATAGCTCCATTAGACAATTCTTATGGGGTGGGGTAAAGAAGACCCATCCTTTAGCCTTAGTTGCTTGGGATAAGATCTTTAGCCCCAAGAAAGAGGGTGGGTTGGGGATGAAGAGAATGTAAGAATGGAATCTAGCACTCATTTACAAGAATGTGTGGGACCTAGATACTAACCGCGGGACCTTTTAGATTGTCAAAATTAGAGAAAGATTTAATGAGCTACAAGGAAGAAAGAGTCCCAGTGTGACTAGATTGGGCAACACAGTGATAGACAGAAGAAACTTTATTGAGGCCAACTCATTCTGGACCCTGATGAATGGCAGGAGAATAGCCTTCTGGACAGACAGATGGTAGAAGGATGGGCTGGTGCTTAGAGATCACGCCTTGAAACCCATCCCCCTAGAGCTTATAGACCTCAAGGTGAATTCACTGGTCAACTTCCAGGGGGAATTGCATGTGCAATTTCTCGAGGATTGGCTACCGAGAAGGCTAGTGGTGTAAATTGTTTAGAGTCCGGCACCACGGGAGGAAGATGGGGAGGACGTGAAGGTCTGGATGCAGATGAAATATGGGACTTATACTTAAAGTTTGACATATAACAGGTTGAGAGTTGGGTGGGACATTTACACACTAGGGAACTTGAATTTAGTATGGGAATCCAAGACGTCTACTCGTGTTAAGGTTTTCGCATGGCTCCTTCTCCATGAGGCCCTACTGACAAATGTAAAGTGATTCCAAAGAGGAATGGCTACCACAAAGGCGTGCCCTAGATGCAACGAAGAAGATGAAACCCTTTTACACGCTCTACGTGACTGAAAGTATGTCAATTCCATGTGGAGGGAACTAGCGGGGGGTAGGTTGGGTGTAGCTGATTTCTTCAAATACACTACGGTGAGCGAATGGGTCCAAAGTCACCTCAAGGCCAATCACAATGTACATGTCCTATTCCGCATGGCTGCCCGACAAATCTAGTTGAGTAGGAATAAGTAGGTATTTGAAGGGGAGACACCCACAACCAGCCAACTGGTGCGCTTAACCAAAATGGAGACGGTGGCTCAAGTAGAAGCCTTTATGGAGATGGAGGAGAGGGCTAACACTTAAAGGAGGGACCAAAGATGGGAACTACCGAGATAGGGACAATTGAAGCTAAACTGTGACACATCTGTGAAGGGAGGTTTTGCAAGTTGTGCAGTGGCTATACGCAGCCACGACGGGAAATGGGTAGGGGGTGAAACAAACAAGATACGAGTAGCAGATGTCATCGAGGCAGAATTGGCCAACATTAAACTAGCTATGGACGTCGCTACGCCCAACAATATCAATCTAGCGATATTTGAAATGGACTCCCTAACAGTAGTTAACATGATTCAAGGTTTGCCCAGTGCATTCCCGAGGTACGCCAAACAATTGGCAAGGATAAGTAGATTAAAAAGGGTTGATTGGCAAGTAAAATTCATCTGAAGGGGAGGCAATGAAGTAGTGGATGCTTAACCCAAGTACCATAAAAACATAAATGGAGGGTTAGTGTACTATGCCAACCCCCCAGAGGAGATCCAGAATCTCTTATCTATAGAGCTTTGTAAGGGTAGTATTACTACCTTGTTTAATTCAACAGAATTGATTAGTGAGTGTAGCTTTCATGTCAGTTTGCTCGCAAGGGGAGGGTGGGATGAATAATATAGCCTCCCGACTTCGATAAAAAAAAGTACAAACATCATCCAAACAAGCTCAAACTTGAAACTTAACCTCTCCACAAGCCCTAACTACACCTCAAAAGATTAAAGAGAGCTTATAAGCACCATAAGCAAGCTAAACAAATAGGTTACCCCAAAACTTAGGATAGGAGTCTTACAAGCCATAAACCCCTAACAAGGATTTCACCCCTAAATTCCTAAGAGAAAAGAGAGGGGTACTTCCTCCTCATCTCTTCCTCAAGCTCCCACGTGGCTTCCTAAACACCACGGTGATGCCACAGAACCTTCACAAGCACTATATATTTCTTCTTCACCTTCTTCACTATTATGTCAAAAATCAACACTAGACCTTCCATATAGGACATATCTTCATCAAGCTCCACCACCATAGGATGTAACACCAACTCTGTATCGGGATGGAACTTCCTCAACATTCTCACATGAAAGACCAGATGCAACCTATACAACTAAGGTGGAAACTCCAACTTATAGGCCACCTTCCCTATACGTGGCACCACATGGTAATGTCCAATATACCTGGGAGCCAACTTACCCTTTTCCCAAACCTCAGAACACCTTTCCAAGGATAGAGATTAAGGTACACTCTATCTCCCACTTGGAACTCCAACGGTCTACACCTATTATCCACATGTGACTTCTTCCTATCCTGTGTTGCCTTCAACTATTATTGAATTAGCTTAATCTTTTTTGTCATCTTTTATACAAGATCGGGACCATGAAGTTGATACTCACCAGTCTCATATCAATACAATAGAGATCTACAACATATCCCATACAACGCCTCATACGGTGCCATATCGATGCTCCACTGATAATTGTTTTTGTATTAAAACTCTATCAGGCAGAGATGAATGTCCCAACTGCCCAAAAATTGAAGAATGCAAGCTCTCAACAGACCCTCCAAGGTCTGAATGGTCCTCTTAGATTGACCATATGTCTGTTGGTGGAAAGTAGTGTTGAACCTCAATTACGTACCCAAAGTTGTTTACAATCGCTTCCAAAAGTGACTCATGAACTGAGGACCTCCATCAGACACAGTGGTTGTTGGAACACCATGCAAACACACTATCTCGTCAACATAGATCTGGGCAAGCTTCTTGGATGTATACATTGTCTTCACTGGAAGGAATTGCACTGACTTGGTCAACTGATCAATCATCATCCAAATGGAATCATGACCTTTGGCTGTCCTAAGTAGACAAACAACAAAGTCCATAGTCACATGATCCCATTTCCATTGTGGTATAGAAAAAGGTTGCAATGTACCTATAGGCTTCTGGTGCTTGGCCTTAACCTGCTACCATACTGGAAATTTTGCAATAAACTAAGATACATCCTTCTTCAAGCCCAACCACCAATACATGTCCTTCGTATTATGATACATTTTGGTGCTACCTGGATGCATAATGTACATAGATGAGTGAGCCTCCTCTAGAACCATCTTCCTCAGATTATCAACATCAAGAACTACGAATCCATTATGGTAACAAAATATCCCATCATCTGAATCATGGATACCATCACACTTCTCACTACCTGACTATGATGTAATTAGATATATCATGATATCAACCTGCTGTACTTCTTTGACCTACTATTTCAATGTGGGCTTCACCTGCAACAATGCTAACAATCCTACTAGCAAGGAAACCTCCAACTTAACATTCATTTGATGTAGGAAGACTATCATGTCTTACTTGTGGCATACCAAGGAACTCAATTATGATCTGTCCATAGGTGAAGATGAAGACTTCCTACTTAGTACATCTGCCACGACATTAGCCTTCCCTGGATTGTAATGAATCTTGCAGTCATAATCCTTGATTAACTCCATCCAAGATCACTGCCTCATGTTCATCTCGTGTTGTGAAAAGATGCACTTTAGATTCTTGTGATCCATGAAGATCAAACACTTTTATCCATATAGGTAGTGCCTCCAAATATTCAAAGCATGAACCAAAGTAGCTAGCTCAAGGTCATGGATCAGATAGTTCTCCTCATGTTTCTTAAGATGTCGAGAATGTCATGAGATCTTTAGTGTGTTGTAAGAGAGATATGTTAGTCTCTCTTCGACAGATGGATATACAATTAGAAGTATCCTTGTTAGTAGGTTTGTTAGCACAATTACAAGTAAAGATGACGTTAAGTCATCAGATTAGAGATGCAAAACCGAATGATATTGTGACATGATAGATATCAAAAGAGTTGGGCAGTGAGAATCATGATGGATTCTATGAATTTGATGATGAGACAATGTGTTGTCTTGATAGATCAATTGTGCCAGATATAGATAATGTGAGGACTTAAATTCTAGAAGAAGCTCACTCTTAAATGTATGCTATGCATTCAGGAAGCACCAAGATGTATCAGAGTTTTAAAGGTATGTATTGGTGGCCATGATTAAACAATGATGTAGCTTAGTTTGCATCTAAGTATGCAGTATGTCAGTAGGTTAAATCTGAACATCAGAAACTTGTAGGGATTTATAACCAATGCCTATACCTTAGTTGAAATGGGATCATATTACAATAGACTTTGTCATTGGACTTCCAGGGACTTCCAAAGGTTGTGATTCGATTTGGGTGATAATGGACAAGTTGGCTAAATCAACACACTTTCTACCAGTAAACATAGTATATATAGCTAAAATCTTGCACAGGTGTATGTCAATGAGATAGTATGTCTACATGGTATCCCAGCTACAATAGTGTCAGACAAATGTCCTTAGTTCACTAGTCGCTTTTGGGAGTGTTTGCATACAGCGATGGGTACACAATTGAGGTTTAGCATTGTGTTTCATCCACAAATAGATGGACCATATGAGAGGATAATACAGACCTTGGAGGATCTGTTAAGAGCCTATGTGTTGCAAATTTTTGGCACTTGGGATATACATCTTAGCTTGATAGAGTTTTTTTTACAACAATAGTTATCAAAAGAGTAACGACATGGAACCATATGAAGAATTATATGGGAGACATTTTAGGTCTAATTTATGTTGGTATGAGATAGGGGAGTATCATCTTCGAGTTCCTAAGTTTGTACAACAGACAATAGAAAAGATCAAAGTCATTCAAGAACAAGTCACAACAGCTCAAGATAAACAAAAATTTTATGTTGATAACATTCATAGACCCTTAGAGTTCCAAGTGGGAGACATGTTGTATCTTAATGTCTCACCTTGGAAGGGTGCTATAAGGTTTGGTAAGAAGGGTATGTTAGCTCCCAGATATATGAGATCTTATTGTGTAGTTGCATGTGTCAGGAAGGTGGCCTATAAGTTGGAGATGCCACCTGAGTTACAAAATTACATCTTGTGTTTCATATCTCTATGTTGAGGAAGTGTTACCCTAATATGGAGTTCACTCCAGCCTATGTAAATGGAGTTAGATAATGATATATCTTATGTAGAAGGACTTATGTTGATCCAGGAAGAAGGATAAAGAAGTTGAAGAAGAATGGCATTGTTTTAGTTAAGGTCTTGTGGCATCACTGAGGCATTGAATAAGCCACATTGGAGCTTGAAAATGAGATGTGGAAGAAGTATTTGTCTCCTTTTGCATAGGATTTTGGGGGCGATATCCTTATTATGGGTTTTTATTTATAAGCATCCTAACCTAGCTTAATGTTTAATTATGTTTACCTTGTATAATGAGATGCTTAAACCTTAAATCTAAGATCTTGAGATGATTTAATATCATGTGACCTACTTGTATTTTCATTATTGGACTAATTTAATTAATGTTTGAGATATAATGCAATATATGTGTGTGTGTTTTGGACTTTTGCAATCTAATCATAGGTGAGTGTTAATTTGCAAAATTTTACATGAAGAGAGGGCATCTTATATTTTGATATCATTAGAGAGAAGAATATGGTATGGGGTGCTTTGTTTGAATCTTGAATAATAATATAACATCATCATGTGAAATTAGGGTTCCTCGGGCCTCTAAGGTTTGCATGGTTGACTTAATTTTTGACCTAGGGTTTGATGTTATGACCTCTACACCACTTGTGGTGAGGGTCATGACCAAGACACATGCTTGGGACGCATGGTCATGACCGAGACAACTTTGTGAGAGATGGGTGGAAACACCTTGTCTTTTAGTGACTCGACCATATGTACATGTGCGAGCTAGGGTTTTCACCTTTGAGTATCTCGACTGAGACAAGTTGGTGAACATGATGTCATGACTGTAACAAGAGGGAAACTAACCTAGTAGGTCATGACATAGTGTTTGGATAAACATGACCATGGATATTTGCAAGTGAGTGAAGGAAAGGTTATCTCATTGGAGGGCATGTCTCCCTTGGTGAGTTATGGTGTTGAAACCTCAAAGATCTTCATGTATCTATTCCTTTTGGGTATTTAAACTATCCTCTTCACAAGCAAGCAATATTTTTGGCGTACAATTTCTTCTCCTTCCTTTAGATCTCCCTTGGAGCTTGAGGAACAAGGAAGGTCAGAACTTGGACCTTGGGTGGCCGATCTACCTTACTTGGAGATGATCATATGCTAGATCAACATCTTGGTGGAGATTTTGTGGAAGTTTACCCTTTTGGTAAGTGATCTTACTCTTTATCATGTTTCCTCTCTCCTAAAACCTTCATCTTATTCCTCCTTCTTGACCATGAGGTGTGACCCTTCCATGGTGGCTGTTTGTGAAGATGACTCCATCTCCTTCACCTTCTTTGGTTCGGATTAGACCTGATTTCCTTCTTTCTTAACTCCCTGGTGACCATGATTTCTTTCTTCTTCTTGGAGGTTATCTCTTTACCGAGGAGTTGGAGCTTAGGTGAAGCTATTGGAGCTTGAGATCATAGGATTTGTTTCTCTCCAAAATCAGGCGGGTTTTATAACTCTTCCTATCTCTATTATGTGCATCTTAACATGATTTCATACTACCATCTATGTGATTTGTTATACTTGTAATAGTAGGAAGATTTGATCTATTACACATGCATAAGATTTTTGGTTATCTTCTTTTAGGTTCTTTAAAACATCTTTCTTTTCATGATCTTCCATCATCATTGGTTAGGGTTTGTTAAACACTTGAGGATACAGTGATGCTCACCCTATGATGCTTGGTGTTCAGGGTTGATGGCTTGTTCCAATCTAGTTCAGATCTGTTATGGGGTTGTAGCAGGTGGTTGAGGCAATCCATTAGTTTGATTTATGGTCAAAACTCCTTGGTTGGGTGGTCTCAATACTTCCTCAACCCTAAGATGCTCGCTACCTATTATTTGGGTCACGACGCAATGTTGATGTAGTTTTAGACTAGGTAGCCTATTAATGTTACAGTTTTGATTGTCTAAGTGCATAGGTCATTGTTAGATAAATTGGACATTAACATACCCTTTATTTTGATGATGGCAAACATTTCATTCTTGTTGATCTAACATGCTACCTGAGTATTGTTCAAGGATATAAGGAGATCATACAAAGTGGATAATTGAAGATCAATATAAATTGAAGATCAATGCACTTATAACATAATGTATACAATGATATTTGAACAAATATAGGTTTTTTATGAAAAAAATGCACAAGGAAACATTTTGAGCTGGTATTTTGATACTAATCGAATTTGAAATGAAGAATTTACTTGTAGTAGTACATCTTGGATCTGTCAATTATGTTATGGATGGAGTCCTGCCCATGGCGACCTGGTTGAAGATTGCCTGGACAATTAGACATCCAACCCGTAATCACAACGACCCAATAAGGGAGGTCACCCAGAATGAAAGAACAAAAATTGATTTGATGTTTATATTTACATGATTGTACTGGATGTAAATACTTGTACAAATATATAATGTACATGTTCTTAGATATCATTTAAATCAAGCATTAGATCTTCTCTATCAACTCATAACCCCTAGATAGGATCCCCCTAGAGATTAGAGTGATTATCATCCATTAGAACATACACTTATTAGGTGATTCAAAAACCTAAAATAGGAACACCCTCAGTATACAAACTAGTCAATCGAGGCACGCTCGTTCGAACTTTTTTGTCAACCGATAATCACCTCTGTTGAGCATATTGAGAACTATAAAAAACATACATATTTGTGGTTTAAAAACTGTGAACAATTGGGCCAAAATTTCAGTTCTGATGTGGGTTGTTGTCCACTAGTGCTGAAGCGTCTACACC